>OZ023218.1:21261924-21919885 GCA_963995525.1 Escarpia spicata | reverse complement strand
GATGTCAATTCAGCCGACGTTGTCACGAGCATATAGAAGCGACACAAGGATATGAAAGTGTCACAAGCACAAGAAAAAACAACAATAAACCAAGATTGTGATTATTGGAAGCAATAAACAAAGTTAGGCAAATAATCCGCATACTGTGTTACTTGTGCGCCGGATAACCAATTAAAAATTACGATGATATCAATGAAAACGGCATAAAATACGATCTACCTCGATCTTAAACGTTGGTGTCTCATCGGGCCAGTAAATTATGAAAGAAAAATTTTAATACATGTGGCCCACACTGACTTTATATAAAAAAGACGCTGGCTTTTGTCGAGGCCTATCATATGTTCGCTCCATACTCTCTCATTGACCAACTTACCGCCGCCAACCATGCTAGGACAAAAAACGCACACCTTCCGATGTGTAATCGGATATGTGCCGACTGTCACCGGATACCTTTGTTTCGTCGTTACCTACGCCGAGCGCAGATTAAAAAAATAGAACATATTTGATTTCAGCAAATGCTTCATGTATACGTATTGCTCCTGTCTTTTCATGCAGACAGACAAATGTGGTAACAAAATCAATGACGCAACCTTCGTATTCAACTGAATGTAGTCATCACACTGTATACAAAAACAACCGTCTGTTCATCAAGCCTATCAACACTTCCCTAAAGTGACGTTAAAAACCTTTCTGAAATACATAACCTTTGTTGTAATTCGTCGTCGTTGTCGTTGTCATACCTGGGACATTATCAAACTATGGGAATGAACCGCCGATTGTTCCACGTTTTTGTCCCCTGACTCTCGTGTCACTCATTTTTTCATAAAAATAAGGCATTATCTAAAATCTTTTTTCCCTGTGTACACAAAGTTTAACATTGTATGTATCATTTGACAACATTAAACAAATACAGAAAAATACATTTGTACCATAAATTCGATTTTAAGCCCGTCTGTGAAGCGATTCCCGCGGAAAATTTGTTTTTAATGAGCTAGGCGATCACGTGGTATCGTGAAGTCACCTATGACACACATTCGCATCAGGCCGACCCTTTCCATGCATTCAGAGCATGTTTACAAGGATAGCTTTTAGGTCGAAACGAGCGTCAGAATGAGTTATTGTGCAATATTCCGACGTAATACAAACACTAGTCATCACAGAGGAACATGCAGTTATCTTACGGTTCCACATGAATCGAATTTTATTCAAAACAACGAATGCGAATGGGCCTACAAGTCGACTAGGTTTCGCCGAGCTTGGGCTCGTTTTCATAATAATTATATAGAATGCAACCAACGGGAGATAATCTACACCAATAAACATACATAGCAATCATATATTGTATCCAGCTACAGAAAGTAACGTGTACAATCTCATAATATCACTAGAATATCGATATATTAAGCAGGAGTTGTCAATTTATCATAACAACTTAAATCAGTCAGTGAATTTCTGTTGGTGCCGCTAGCTCAGTTGGTAGATGCGTTGGTTTCGTGTCATATATTTTACAATCGGGTGACGCCGGTTTAATCCTGACAGCATGCAAATCATTGATTTTCTTTACATGATTTGGTTTATATTACTTCGTGAAAACATAAACAAAATAGTGTAAAGAAAATCAATGATTTGCATGCTGTCAGGATTAAACCGGCGTCACCCGATTGTAAAATATATGATACGAAACCAACGCATCTACCAACTGAGCTAGCGGCACCAACAGAAATTCACTGACTGATTTAAGTTGTTATGATAAATTGACAACTCCTGCTTAATATATCGATATTCTAGTGATATTATGAGATTGTACACGTTACTTTCTGTAGCTGGATACAATATATGATTGCTATGTATGTTTATTGGTGTAGATTATCTCCCGTTGGTTGCATTCTATATAGTATACTATGATGCACTGTTTCTATAAAAAAAAATATTTTTGTTGTAATTATTTATACGCCATAAAAATGAAAATATGGTCATATATATAACGATGTTTCTGAATTTTATTTATTCAGACAGATCACAATATGTTTTCACATATATAATTACAATATATTACCGTACAATATATTTACAATTAATAAATTATATATCCATTACATTATATTTGTTTGGATAAATAACATTTAGAAACATCATTATATAATGACCATATTTTCATTTTTGTGGCGAATAAATAATTACTACAATAATAAAAAATATTTACAGTGCATTATAGTACAAAAATTATTCGGTTTATATTACTCCGTGAAAACAGTGTAAAAAAATCAATAGTTTGCATGCTGTCAGGATTGAACTGGCGTCACCTCATGTGGAACCGTATGGTGACTGCTTGTTCCTCTATGATGACTAGTGTTTGTATTACGTCGGAATATTGCACAATAACTCATTCTGACGCTCGTTTCGACCCAAAAGCTATACTTGTAAACATGCTCTGAATGTATGGAAAGGGTCGGCCTGATGCGAGTTTGAGTCATAAATGACGTCACATCTCGGCATCCCGAAAAGCGCGTCAAAAATATGCATATTCGAAAATGTCCGGATGCAGAGCATAAAATGTGGAATTTCTAATTTATTGAATTTTTTTGATTTGTTTGGTTTGGTGGACGTGGAAATAGATAGCAGGATGTAATATAACATGAATTCAATGATGTTAAATCTTTCACAAATTATACCGGCTGACACACTCGTTCCCTGCGCTTACCTAAGTAATCTATGTACAGTTGGTAACACATTGCGGCCTTGTCCGATTAGGTATTATTTTCTCAACATCAACATCAAGTTCGCTATCGATATCTTTATTATCACGAGTTTGTCGTACATGGACGTGGTATGGTTTGGGCGAACGATCTAATATCGATCAATACAGTTCATTAACGGTGGTTTGGGGTTTGCGATTTTTTAGAGTCATCGGTCCACGATTACTATGTCCGTGTTCAATGGGAAATCGTCTAGACTTTCGCACACTTTTAGTCCTTGCGGTGTTTTGATTACGAAACAACTCCCTCTTCTGTATTCGCGTCTTCTTGTCGTTGTTATCAGCTCCTTGTGCATTGTCTTTTGTTTCATCCCAGAACACGACAGTTTTTTAAACTGCAATAAAACCGCATTGCAATAAAACTGTTAGAATACTACTCGCCGCAATCCTGAAAATACACTAATGCTGAACATGTAAACTAATTAATGCTAGTAACAAGACATCTAATATTCGCGATTACGTACAACAGGTAGTACATTTTCAGCTATTGGACAACACCTGCACATATACCAAACATGTTTTGTTGTGTGATTTAGCGCGCCTATTTGTCAAAATAATGAGGAGGCAGGCGAAGTGGTTACGTTGTTCAACTTCACTAATGAATAGTCTTTATTCGCGCGGCCTAGTCGATTGAGTGGATGACAAAAAGGACACTACAGAAATACAGGAACGCCCAACGTGCTTTACATAGTAAGAACGACTTGCAAGTGTTAGCAAGTACCAAGAGGACATGGATAACTATCGCAACAGTGTCGTTCAGTGGATACACAAACGTCGAGTGAACTACAAGTTAACATTAGTGCTGACATTACTTATTGCAGTTCTCGGCGTGTATACTATCAGCAGATATTTGTACACAAGTGACAAGTCGGGTCGGTTCGCTCAGCAACGACCGGCATACCGAGGAAGAACAACGTACGAAAGCGCTTACGATTGGAGCGTAGGTGGTAATGAGATCCGACAATACCGACTGTTTATGGAGAAGAATCCAGATTTTAAATTCCAAATAGAAAAAGAACCAACCGTCCTGGAATTTGACACCAACTATGACTACAATGTCAGACAAGTTGACACTGACGGCATTGCGGAGAATGGTGTCTGTGTTAACATCGTGGAACGTTATAGGAAGATTAGAACGTACGGAGGTAGCTGTTTCTACGTATTCAGCGAGACCGCCTCGTCAACCATTCGTCAGATGTGTTCGATTTGGGATTTCTTCAATGGCACTTACATTGCGCTATGTCCGGTGATGGGGGTTGAGCCGTGCATGAACATTTCTATTCTGTTACAACACACGAATTTCACGGCGTACACGTCTTGCAGCCATCCTATGCACCACATGGTATGGCACGATACGGTGTGTGAGCTTACGACAAACAGTATTAGTAATTTAGTGAATTCGCGACCGCTGGCGTCTAGGATTGGCAGTTTGCCCAAGCGGCCTATTTTATGGGAAACATCTAGCGATGGTCGCGTTGCGCTAATGACGCAACCAGATAAGACTTTCCAAACGATGAACCAGTCAACATTGTGCCAATGCATAACAAAGTTCCGCCAATTATTCATGATTGGGTCATCTCACATGCGCTTTAAAGCCGACTATTTGATATCTATTTGTTATGACCTGCCTGGGGATTTGAGCCCACGCCATCATGAGTTGACGGTGGGAAAGATTAACTTTATATGGAGATCTCTCGGCGGCCATTTTGAAACGCTACTAAGTGACGAACTGGCCAGCATCAAACTCAACGGAAACGACGTGGTAATATTACAGACAGGCGCGCACGATATGGCTTACATCGGGCTGCAAGCAACTTTCACGAAAATGATCGACTCTTACAGCAATGTAGTCGCGCAGCTCAAACGTCGAAGTGAACAGATCGGGTTTAGGCTGATCGTCGTTACATCACCGCCGGTGGCAGATGACCAGCAGCAGTATCGGCGTGGCAGTCGCAACAGCTGTGCTCTGTCGGCGTTTGTTTACCAACTTCACGCGAGACTTTCTCAGACGGGCGTCGACATATTTGACGAGTACAGTGTCATCTTGCCATGGCAAAGACGCGCTGCTTGCACTGGACATTATCTCTGCCTCAATGTTCGAAACAAACCACCCACGTTGAAGGGTGATGTGGGGGAACTAGCCCTCCTTTTGCTCATGGATCGAGTGTGTCATCAGTCCAGGTATAATTATTATGAACAAACGTAACGCGACATTCAGATGAACGAACTCTGTTGTTTCCCGTATAAATATATATATATATATATACACTAGGATATTTATCTAACAAATTCATATACGGGATACCTAAAGATAACAAGGTGTCATCCATGTTATCTATGACCTTTGCCTGTCAAAACCAACTACGATGACACTTTCTATTGTGAATGATTGGGTTACGGTGTAGTGAGTTATTTTGCGTTATTTTTATATAAGAAATAATAGTTTTTTTTATAATAATATATTCATAAAACAGAAAGGAAAGAATAAAACCGTCCAACATAAATTAACTTTTCAATTTGGTTTCGTGACATAAAGTGTATAATACACATTATTGTTGTTAGCTCAAGAGAATCCAATTTCATTAACAAAACATATCCTGCATGCAAATAAAAAAAACTGACTCTACCTCGTTATTTGTCAAAAATGTCTTCTTCCAATAACATTCGCTATACACTGATGGGAGCCTTGTACCAGCCATTGTCTACTGATGACGCATGATGACGCATGATGACGCATGAGGGCTATCTATATAAATTATTATCTATTCCATGGTAAACGTGCCTTGTGGTTGGCTCGCTGAATGTGTTGGATATTGTTACTCTGGATTGGAAGAAAGTTTGCTCTATCTTGAGAATAGTTCACAATTAATATGTAACGAATTTCGTTGACGGGCGTGACATCGGTGCTTGACACAAAGGTTCTGCACATGATATATTTTAATTATTTCCATTTGGCTTCAAAAAGACACTAACGTCTACGACTGTTCAAAGGAACTATACACATGCTTCTGGCATTTTGTTCATGTTTACTGTTTCCATCTTCGTTCAGCCAATTGCGTATGATATGCTGGTTGTTCCTCTGGGTGTGAGTTAAGATGATACCACGGAGAGCAGCAGAATGTCGCTGTGGTACAATACATGTTCTCATCCATAGTCGTTGACTCAATTGCGTTATTTTTTATAATTATATGCTTATATGCATCTTAACGTAATTTATAATTTAAACACTGCTTGACAAGCTTCATCAGCCTGTGAAATAATACGATTATTAAGCCTCTTCTCTGGATTCGAATATATTAATATCTGACCCATGAAACAATCTGCAATAGTTTCATTAGCTAAGCTTCCAGATATAATACATCACAATATTTAGTTTGATTAGAATCGGCTCACATGTCAGAGTCAGATAAGAGTTTTATATGTGAGATCGATCAATTGGTTCGACGTGATGTCTTCACATTTTCTATTAGGTTGACACCTTCAAATGCCAGGATTTACGTATAGACTTTATAACAAAATGTCCATAGTTGAGTTGTTGGTAAATGTGGTTGGGGAAACCTCCAGATGAATTGCATCTGCTGTGTTCACTATTCCCATTTACAGCTGTAATATTATCCATGTTGTTATCACGTTCAAACCATGATGAAATGACAATGAATGTATCTGCTTATTTGAGGTATTTTGGTGGTAATATGTCATCATATTGGTCCAGTAATTGGAGTACGCGAAAACTTTCAACTGCATCTTTCAATTGTTGTATTACTTCCGATGTGGTGTCACGTTCCTCTTTGTTGGCTAATGTATAGTGCATTAGTTTTTCATCATAGTTGGTACATTATATATATGTACATGTGTTTGCCTATGCAATATATTTCACAGACAGAGATAGAGCAGAACAAGTAACACACACATACACACACACGCGCGCGCAAACACAAACACACACACACACATAATATATATATATATATATATATGTATATATATATATATACTGTATTATATAGTAAGTAAGTAAGTAATTTAGTTCCAACAACAACATAAAACAATTGCACATCGCGTTATTCCAAAATACAACCTTTTCAACATGGGAACATAAAATACTCATCAATGTTGATGGAAGTGTAATACTTATTTCGTGTACTACTCTACTCGGTACCCCCCCCCCCCCCCTATTCCCGGTGTATCCGTGTTATGTTCATGCAGCCCTTTCTCTGTTTGTACTGAATTTACGCCAACTATAGGGTAGGTTGGTATTGGGCAATCGAATTTATTAACACAGGGATTGCCACTGTGCACATATAATATATACAATAGTCACATCTTGTGCACAGCCAGGTACATCCATATTACAGAGTGATGGACCACACATGTTATGTACGACACATTTTGTACATTTAGAATAATCATACTAGACATTTACCAAAAAACCCTTGATTGCTGTTATATTAATTACAGCATACCGACTGTAATATGCTTACAGTATATAGAACACAAGGGAAAAAGATACCTGGTGTGCAGACTGCACACCTTTCTATAGTACTAGCTACAGTAATTCAGCTTGATATATACAAAAGTGGGGGATAAAAAAAACCTGGCCTCCCATGTTCACATTGGTGGCCCTCACCCCCACTAAAGGGCTGCATATAGGCCGGACCTGATAAGTCGGCTTGTCAACTAGCACTGACAGGTGTAATCGGACACGAACGCTGACAAATGTAACAGTTCCTCCCAAAACGTCTGACACTAAAAGAAACTGGGGTATGGGCTAGTGGAAGGCTGACCTGTCATGCCTGTCCCTCTCCCAACAAAAAGGAATGGGCCGCCTCACGCCCCCCCCCCCCCCCCCCTCTGCCAAGAGACGAACACACATATCAATACCGCCCCACCACATATAGCATTTTGTCCTTCCGTCCTATCGTTTGTGCTTGCCACGAGTTACAATGTCCGGGTAGCCAAACTTGGTCTGGAGCTCCATCGAAAGAGCGGATTCATCCCGGTCTGTATTGTAGGTCAATCGCCTCCGGTACCGCTTGCCTATTGCTGCCAGGACCGCGGACAAGCAACCTT
Organism: Escarpia spicata; assembly: GCA_963995525.1. Taxonomy (NCBI): domain Eukaryota; kingdom Metazoa; phylum Annelida; class Polychaeta; order Sabellida; family Siboglinidae; genus Escarpia; species Escarpia spicata. The sequence goes on along the minus strand of OZ023218.1, from coordinate 21,912,060 downwards.
TGCTTGACCGTTGTAGACTCGTCATGAAACACAATTGTTATATATGGTTAGTTGTGAATTATCAGAGGCTGATGCTTTACGTGGACGGTTTGCTAGAGATTGATTCCACTCTAATGTATTTCTGATATGAGTTTGAATGCCAGCGACCCATAGCTTTGATTTGTTCCGATGAAAAACCCGCCTTTGCTGCCTATGTCGCTGCCCCTATCCTGAATGAGTGTGATGAAATTTTCTTGCCTGCTAACTCTGTGTTTTTTAGCACTTCCTTAAGGTATTTAGCAAAAGCAGTCTTCTGCACAGGCAATTTATTGGCACTGCAAAAAAGGGGACCTTGATCATTTCCCCTGAGCTTGATATATTCTACCATCCTCCGGTACGGACAAGCTGTCTTTCCCGTGGGGAAGACAACCAGGCTGAAAGGACGGCCTGCACAGTGTTTGTACGTATGGAAGACCAGGCGTTATTTGGCAGGTTTTATGCGACACTGTGTCACAGACAGATTATGCGGGCTAGCCGTCACCTCACTTATCCTAAGAAAACCGAAGAACATGAGGCTGAACATAGCGCGGAGCAAGACCACTGAGTAATCTAGCACTAGTCTTAAATCTAGAAGATGGGACACATAGTGTTTTAAACGGCTTTATGCTTCTATTGCTGGTGATGCTTTCATGTAGGGTATTCCACCGTTTTACTCTACAAACAGAAATACACATAGATTTTTTTTGTGGTACGCACACGATGATTTCGAAAGGCGTCTTTCTGTCGAGTAGCATATGTTGAGACATACAATTAAACATTCCTTGCGAACTATTTTGTAGTTCATTGTGTTTTGCCTTATACGATAAAATCGCTGTATTAAATTTAACTAAGTCTACAGATTTGAAAGTACACAGTTGTTTAAAGAGAGTGCTGGTATGCTCCATACGCTTTGCGCCACAGGTCAGACGAACTACTCGTTTCTGCAGCACAGTACGTATTACACCTGATGTTTGAGACATATAGGTGTTAACCCAAATTTCGCTGCAATTGGTAGTACATGGCAAGAATACAGAATAGTACAATATGTACATTCCATCCTGATTAATTAAACAACTTGCTTTGTAAATGTTTGCTGCTCTTTCGACAGTTTTGTTCTAACCGTATTGATATGATGCTTCCAGTTTAGTCATCAATACATACTCCTAGAAATGTGGTTACAGGTACTCTGTTTATTTGAACGTTATTTATACACTGATTAATGTTAACATCTAGTGGACATTTCCCGGATATCATATAATTCGTTTTTTATAAGTTGATTGATTATGTGTTTGCAGCAAACCATTTGCACACTTTGGCAAGTTCTCTATTTAACATGTCACGTAGTTCTGTTATATTGTGTCCAGTAAAAGTATATTCGCATCATCAACAAAACGTAAGAATTTTACTAAAGTTGATACGTTTTATATATGTCATTAACATAAAGGTCAAATAAACATGTACCTAAAATAAACCCTAAACACTCCACATGAGACATCTAATAGCTACGAAACACACCCGTCAATATATACAAGTTGCTTCCTGTTCGAAAGGTTGCAATCATTTGCTATTCCACGCACCCCGGCATGCTTTTTACAGTCCTTAGCATTTGTGATTTCCTCAATCAATTCCAATACAGCATGTGACGTGGACATATTAGCACGGAACCCGTACTGATTTGTACTTAGTATATTATTTGCATTTAAAAAGCTGTCTGTTTTGGCAAGGAACAGTTTTTCCAGGATTATTTAAAATTGTGGCAATAGAGAAATTGGCCTATAATTTGTAACGTCGGTTTTCGTACCACTTTTAAAGGTGGGTATAACTTTGGCAATTTTCATACGTGTTGGGAAAACACCAGTTCTAAATTAATTATAACATATATGAGTGAGAGGTTTGCTTATTACACAAATGACCTTCGCGACAATGTCCATACATATGTAATCAAAGTCTGAAGATTTCTTTTTGGTACACGCTTTCACTGTAGTTATAAGTTCCTCCTCATCGACAGGTTTGAGAAATAAACTTTAATCAATACTACCTCCTAAGTATTCATAAACAGAATTACGTTCGTCCTTATTGTCGATATCCTTTGCTAAGCTAAAACCAACATTTATATTTTAAAAACCATTAAACTCATTTGCCTTTTCTGTATTGTTGATATCACCACATACAGTATGCTTTTTCCGCCAATCTTGATTAATTTTTTTATACGTTTTACATCCCTAATAAATATTCTAAATAGTACATTTTTCTTACGTCACGCGTTTTTAAGCCATTTATAAACCAGAGTGTTTTCCTACAATTATGTTTGCTTTATCCTAACCTTCTTAACAGGGCAGTGATGATTATACAACGTAGTGAATCTATTTACACAATTTGTATCCGGCAAGTTTGCATCATCAGCTTCTAATACATCATCCCACTTTTCTTGCCTCATACCTTCAGTAATCGAGCATACATTATCATCTTTTACAACTCTTACATATTTAAAAGTGTCACATTTATGTATCTCTATATCATAATTACATCATGATATCGGCAAATGATCAATGATGTCATTAATTAATAAACCAGTTCTAACCGAGTAATTCGTTTGATTATTAAACATGTTGTGTATTAGAGTACACGAGTTTGTTTTAATTCGACTCGGTTTATTTATTAACGGAAAAAACCTAAACTACAATCCAAAAACTCTGTCCCGTTGTGTGTATCTTGTTTTAGGAGATCGATATTAAAATCATCACATACAAAACTATATTTACTTGGCTTGATATCAGTAAACAACTGCTCCATACTCTCGCAAATTAGGTTGATGACTGAACCCGGGATTCTGTGTACAAACTCGCAATTATATTTTGTGTTTTGTCATGTCAAATGTATTGTCAATAACCTTTGATTTTACTGCTCGAAGTTTGCATGTTAATTTGTCATTAACATACAATGCCACCCCCTCCTTTTTTCTATCTCTTACAACGTGGATAACTTCATATCCATTTAATTTGTAATCATCAATTGTGCAACAATCACCCCAAGTCTTTGAAATGGCTATGATATCAAACGACAGTTTAGTGTCATCGATTAATTTTGTTAAATTCTTCTTTAAACCTCGATCATTAAATGTACAAATGATAGGTCGCTGCTGTGACACTGCGTACAAACTGTTCATCACAGTACTATTTTGAATTGGTTTGTACATAATCGCCAACGCCTGTGACAGACGTGGCACATAGAAGAAGAAGAAGAAGAAGACGCCGACACCAAAATTCGACATCCTAGGAAACGAAGCTCATTTGAAATGTTAATTTATGACAACTTTCATTAAATCATTTTCATATATCTTAATAATAAGAAAATAGTGTTGTCATTTTTCTATTGACTTTTACCAATAATTATTACTGCATGTAAAAAACAGTAGAGCTGTAGCGAAACATTTCGTCGTTGAAATATCTGGTCGGCGCAGAAGTCGTATGCGCACGAGCGGAAATAGATAACCGAATATTTCATTACTTAAGCGAAACATTTGGTCGCTGAAATATTTAGTACATTTTGACCTATGACCTTTACGTATTACATAGTGTTAAAACGCACGAGAGGAAACAAATAAACCAAATATTTCATTAGGCTACATACACGAAACGTATGGTCTGAAATATTTGACTGTTACGTTGCCAGTTGTCGCTGTGAATGCAAGCTTGCTTTTGATAATGTCATCATACTTGAACTTATTATTGCATGGTTGTACAGATTTGTTCAGATGTGTGGGGAGATTCCATCTCTGGCTGAGTTATGTCATGTGGTACGTCACGTGGTACGTCATGTGGTATGTCATGCGGTGCATCACGTGGTACGACAAGTGGTACGGCAGACAGTTCTGCATGAACAGGTTCCTCCGGAGGCAGTTTGGGAGACAATTCAAGAGGCAGTTCAGAAGATGGTGTCTTCTCTGGCACCGAGCTATCACCAATCACACAACGACTCTTCACATGGTCAATGTGTCTACGCACTACTCTCCCATCCTCGAGACGAACGTGGACTGAATGACACGGGGCCAGTCCGTTTCACGATAACGTCCCTGAACCATTTTGTTTTGCCACTGAAGTTTATAACTTGTTCTACAACAACACCGGGCGCAACTTGCTGGAGATCGGAAGCGAGGTTCTGTGTAATCGACTTCCAGCGAGGCCGGACCGCAATGTCTTGTGGGCCAACACCACCTAGAAGATTCCTTGACGGTGTCACACCTGCCTATCCTACAATTGCATTGGCTTGTTCTTCGTTCAGGCCGAGGGCTTCAAGGGTTCGCCCAAACAGAAACGGCTCTATAACACGCCTCTTGTAAGATGCACTGCAATGGAATGAATAACATATCTAAAGAGAAATCATGTACAACCTGATACAGAAGATACATACAATTAGCATATAAAAACTGCACTATTTCCCATTTGCATTATTTAAATCGATCAAGTAGTCTCCAAGGAATAAGTGTTGGACTAACACCTCCCTTACAAATGTGTTGCTTAATGAATTTGTTACTTGAAGTTAGTGATGTGTCAATGAAATGCAGATTTTTGCATCCGCTCGTGCACCTTCATTATTCTGACTATGGAATTAAAATAGGCTATTAAAATAGTACAGAGTTCGGCGCAAAAGAAGGTTAGATTTGACGAGCCATTGTATAGAGACAGCACTTTTAAAAGATTGTAGCGATATGACATCTAGTAAGCATATATCGTTAGATTATACCTACTTTCACCTTAAAAGCTTCACAATCCAGGTGTTAGTAAGACGTACTGCACAGAGTTAAACAAAGTAACGACTGCCATAACTTGGACATACATATATCCATGCATAATTAAATCAATTATTCTTGTAACTTACAGAGATGACAATTTTCTCAAATTGTCTGGCACCAGATATCACGTTTCGGTGGAACATATTGCTGTTTGTATTGTGGTCTCGCATGCCTGCTTTGCCTGCATAAGCAGTGCGGCCGCAACCTAAAACTAGTGAAATGTGTCAGCAAAAAAGTCATAAATAAATACTCTTGTCTATGAGCAATGCATCAAAACCGAAAGGTTATTTAAAAAGAAAGGAAGGTATAGAACAAATAAAGCACAATGAATTATGTTTTAACAAAACATTTCGTCGTTGAAATATCTGGTCGGCGCAGAAGTCATATGCGCACAAGCGGAAATAGATAACCGAATGTTTCAGTACTTAGACGAAACATTTACTCATGATTTAAATCAGCTTGATTTAAATCGCCAATCCTACACATGGGTATGCCACGTCATGGGCAACATGGCAAATAGTATTACTACAAGCTATAGTATACTATTACCATATTCCGGCTCAATAGTTATGTGTACAGTACAGTAACTTATAGCATTTTAGTTTTTGGACCGACTATTCACTGTCACGGTCAATGTTAAATTGACGGACTAGCTAGCCATTATTGGTCACCAAAAACATGAGGCATAACTGTTCCATATGCCAGGGGGAAAGTGTAGGGTTAGGTTTAGCCTTTCTAAAGGTTATTTGGAAATAATTAAGGTAGCACTATGTTTGTATTTACACTTGCATTGTATATAAATCTATCTGTTCGTGCCGATCGTCAGGTGTAATTAGCCTAAACTGCCTATGGGTATGCCTATAGAATAACCGTGTCCATGCCTATACACATGCCATGGCCAATGGCCATGCCTTGGGCTTGGCTATGGCAGCCTGACTATGTCTGTGTAGGGCGCAGTGGCTCAGGGTTAGAGTCCTGGGCTGCCGTGTCGATCAGTTCACTCAGATGTATGAATGAGTACCTGGCTATAGACAGTGGTGGATATTTGTGTACGATTAGTCTTCGCGCATCAATTGCAGCGTGGCTGGATGCTTCCCACAGAAGTTGAGATGGTGTTCGATTGAACAGGTCTGCCAGGGGAGTAAAGTGTAAAGCGCCTTGAGCAGTCATGAGGACTAGTCCGGACACCGCGCTATATAAGAACTTTATGCCATGTATGGACTGTCATGTATAAACTTTATAGGCTTAGACCTTAATTGCATAATTTAGGTATAATCATTGCCATCAGCATGTACCCTACAGCCATGGTCATGATATAATCATTGCCATCAACATGTACCCTACAGCCATGGTCATGATATAACCATTGCCATCAGCATGTACCCTACAGCCATGGTCATGATATAACCATTGCCATCAGCATGTACCCTACAGCCATGGTCATGATATAATCATTGCCACCAGCATGTACCATACAGCCATGGTCATGATATAATCATTGCCATCAGCATGTACCCTACAGCCATGGTCATGATATAATCATTGCCATCAGCATGTACCCTACAGCCATGGTCATGATATAATCATTGCCATCAGCATGTACCCTACAGCCATGGTCATGATATAACCATTGCCATCAGCATGTACCCTACAGCCATGGTCATGAATAATCATTGCCATCAGCATGTACCCTACAGCCATGGTCATGATATAATCATTGCCATCAGCATGTACCCTACAGCCATGTTCATGATATAATCGTTGCCATCAGCATGTACCCTACAGCCATGGTCATGATATAATCATTGCCATCAGCATGTACCCTACAGCCATGGTCATGATATAACCATTGCCATCAGCATGTACCCTACAGCCATGGTCATGATATAATCATTGCCATCAGCATGTACCCTACAGCCATGGTCATGATATAACCATTGCCATCAGCATGTACCCTACAGCCATGGTCATGATATAATCATTGCCGTCAACATGTACCCTACAGCCATGGTCATGATATAATCATTGCCATCAGCATGTAACCTACAACCATGGTCATGATATAACCATTGCCATCAGCATGTACCCTACAGCCATGGTCATGATATAATCATTGCCATCAGCATGTACCCTACAGCCATGGTCATGATATAATCATTGCCATCAGCATGTACCCTACAGCCATGGTCATGATATAATCATTGCCATCAGCATGTACCCTACAGCCATGGTCATGATATAAGGTAATAAAAGTATAGGTCGAGGCTTGGGAAAAGCAAAAATATTGTTGTTGATAACGTAACCTTAACTTAACCCACAACCCTGAAACTAACCCGTTGTTATGTCCCTATGCCCATGTTATAATCATAGACATAGGGACATAGCCATGGCATAGCAGGTCATAGCTGTAGCCATGACAAAGCCGTAGGTTATAGGCACTGCGGGCATAACAGCCAGTCTTAGTATCAGATTAAGACTAGACTCAAACTCTGCCTAAGCCTAAGGCTAAACCTAAACAAAGTGGAAGAAGTGCAGCCGGAGGGGGGGGGCATGGATGTCATGCAAGTGTCAGTCAGTGACACTGACAGTGTCAGTGAACACGCTAGAGCCTAGCCTTAGGCTATCCGTGTGTGGGCCACAGAATGACAGATTAGATGGGTACAGTGACCAAGTCCAACCATAGCTCTAACCCTGCAGGTGTACATGTAAAAATACATTAGTCCAATGCAAATGGGAATTCCAATATCATTCGGAACTTACAGTCACCTGGGGCTGGGCACGCTGCAACATCCAACGACCGAATATTTCAGTAAGCTTGCCGGGAAATTTGCACGTGACTCAATATAACCCATATAGGGCACCGCGCATGCGCACAATTGAAAATCAACCATTTATTTCAAGACGAAATGTTTCAGTACAGCGCAATTGTTGTTGTGGTGTGTATGTGTGTGTGTGTGGGTGTGTGTGTGTGTGTGTGTGTGTGTGTGTGTGTGTGTGTGTGTGTGTGTGTGTGTGTGTGTGTGTGTGTGTGTGTGTGTGTGTGTGTGTGTGTGTGTGTGTGTGTGTGGAGCTAGATTTGTAGCGAACAAATCTATCGGTTTGTTTTGTGTAAGGCCCATTTGACTTTTTTTATATATGGCATCATTATAGGGATAACCCGGCGATGCCCGGGTGTGTATCGGTGCATTTAAATCAACAACAAGCGTCAACGTTTCAGAAGAACTGATTAACTGGATAGAATCATTCGTCACAGATAGAAAACAGAAAGTTTCAGTAAATGGAGATGAGTCTTGCTGAAAGAGGTAATATCAGGGATACCCCAGGGTTCCTTCCTAGGACCCTTACTTTTTGTTCTTTACATTAATTACCTCCCAGACCTAACAAATGCAAATACATTTCAACATACCGATGATATAAAGTTATTTAGAACCATAACAAATAAAGACGACCAGGATATTTTAAACATGATTTAAGCATCTTTAAAAATTGGAGCGAAAAGTGGTTATTAAAATTCCATTCCGATAAATATCTACACATGGAAATTAATTAAACAAATTAGGAGAAAATAAATACTTCATGGTAACAAATAATGTTAAACATGCTCTTGTCACCACAGATAAACAAAACGATTTAGGAGTAATTATTGATTCAAAACTTCCAATTGATGATCACATCAACCAAGTGGTTAATAAAGCAACCAGGATGACAAAACAATCACTTTTCAATTCTTAGATACATACACTGTCTTGACACTACATAAGCAGTATGGTATCCATATAAGACGAAACATAAAATAGTCATAGGAAATGTCCAGAGAAGAGCCACAAACGAACTACCTGCTCTGAGGGACTTATACTGTAAAGAGGAATTATTTGTTGATATATGGATATATGTAGTTACGAAGAAGAGCGCCAAAAATGCTAGTGGGTACCGATGGCACATCTGACCCCGTACATCGGAGTCAGATGGGCCGGTCACCTAGAATCGTTTATGTGTAAATTTAATTATCTTTATCATCTGCAATATCACCATAAGTACACGTATGTACATTTTCTTACATACAACACATCAATGAGGAATGATTTTGTTTGTAGCTACAAATTCAATTGCTAAGGATCTGACGTGTACCATTGTAAGATGGAATTCTCTAATTGTCAGATTCAACTACTAAACAAACCAGACCTAATTCAGTTTCTTTCGAAAACACTGGCCCCGAATTCAAAACAGCCGTTCCCGGTTCCTTTTTAATTGCTCCATTTAATTGTACATGCCACTGAAACGTTGACCGAGGCACAGCATAGATTCTGTGATAGCAGTTCCATTTGGGACCACTTTGATGGCGAACAACATTATCTTCTTGACCCTCTATATGTCTTCTAGTTGTAACACCTTATTGTCGTTATCACTCATAGTTAAAATCAAACAACTAATTACGTGTCCCAAAAAGCAACATGAATGAAAAATCAATTACGATAATGAACCATTTAGATGTCGAGTCAGATGGGCCGCCCATGCTCTGGATATCGATTAATCCCCCTTTTACAAAAACATATAAGACAATAAACATGGTATTAGCAATAATCTAGGTCACTATTGGTTATCTTAATCCATTAAAGGGCAGATAATTTTTGAAGGGTCTACCCCTACCCCCATTCAATGACATTTACAATTAGGCGTGAAGCCTTGACTGATCATTCTTTTCCGCTCAAAGTATTCTACATAGATGATTTCAATAAATATAACTGGCATTCGTTAGATGTTTCAAACATTGGTGATGTTTCAGACCATCTGAAAACTTATGTCTTCTAAGCTAGGTCCTGGAACAACCTACGTAAACACACTATCGATTGTCAAAATTCTATGCGAGTTCATTTCGTTCAGCACATGATTTGTAAGATACATATGTTAGTGGTCTAACATAAGCAAATAGGCTTTTTTTAAATAATATTCGGGGACACTTATCGGATATATTGTACTCGGTGGCCCATCAGGCCCCACCTACTATATTCCTGTTTTGTGAAAGAATCTGCTTAATTATCTCGCCATAAGATGTACAGGTATATAACAAAGATACAGCATCTCCGTCTGAAATCATCACCTGAAAGTTTGGTTTGAAGCAGTTCCCCCCTTCCAAGAGCATGGTGTTTTATCTTTTAATTCTAACACACGATAGCAAGCTGTCTCCATGATAACCAGCGAAAAAGACCAGTCGGAAAACTGCTCCTGCCTGTTCACATTCACTCAAAATGCTAACTACTTTAGAGAACATAGAGTCCTCTTGTACCGAATGGCCTTTCGGGTACAAGCAACTATGCACAATAGACACTATATGGTGATTCAAACCAAGAAATCGCGATGCGGCAAAGGATTTGCTAATATTTCTGCAACTAAAATTGCCTGTTTCAACGGTAATCACGCGAGTCTCAGATGTCGAATTTTAGCGATTGTGTCCTAAAGTGTTTTTTTCTTCACCTGTTTCCTTTATTTCTAGCCAAGGCCGAGTCCCGATGCTTCAACTAGACATGGCTTGATGAGATCTTCTCAGATGGTACAGGATCTTTTTTCTTTTCTTTTTTCATTCCATGACATAACTTGCAGTGTAGCTGTACCTTGTCATAATGAAAAATTACTGAAAATTCCATACTTTAACAAGTTTGTGTTACCTACCGAAAATATCCGATTTACCCCAAGGAGATAATTACGCCCAGGTTAAGTACCGCTGACTTATATTGTATCCAGTAATCATGCAGCGCATTCAATTTGTTGATGTTTTTGTTTTTGTATGTGTTTCGTAAGTTTTTTCTGGGACCTATGCTACGTTGCCTATTGATGTACTGTGTGCATCGGCGCCTGGCATTTAGCGACTGAAACCACTGGCCCCGGATAGTAATGGCGCCGTCTAGTGCCGAAAATTTGAAAAATGATTTAAAATATGCCGTGGCGCCGTGCTCATCAAATAATGGTGATACGTACTGGAAATGGTATGTTCTTATGTTTGGAGTGTAGTTTTTCGAATGTTTCATTCCCCTTTAAGCGAGACCTTTATACTATGCGGGAATGTTTTGTCAGACATCTGTCTTGCTGCCTTTGTAATGTAACGCACATATCTAAGCTTTGTTAAGATGGCTATGATTGGCCAAGGTCCCTGTAGATTAATAATGTTGAACAAGATTTAACAAGATTGCCATCCAAAAAATTCACTCTAGTTGGCAGATGGATAAGGAAGCCTTTTGGCTTATCGAGAGTCCAGGACCGCTGACTTATATTATATCCAGTAATCATGCAGCGCATTCAATTTGTTTATGTTTCTGTTTGTGTATGCGTTTCGTCAGTTTTCTGGGACGTATGGTGCGTTGCCTATTGATGTACTGTGTATATCGGTGCCCGGCATTTCGTGACTGAAACCACAGGCCCTGGATAGTAATGGCGTCGTTTAATGCCGAAAATGGCCAGGTTTGTGATGTCAGTTTGCGAATCCGCCAATTGTCGTTTCCATCTCATCATCTATCGCATAGAAACACGGTCCGTCAAGCCATAGAAACGGCGCCAAAATGTGCAGTTGTTGTACAAGCCGTCTAATATGTTGTTGAAATTATGGCGCCAAATGTTTTCTTTTGCGAAAAACATTACAGACCAAGGTAATTTATTCGGGAATTGCACGCAGAACAGATTTTATGACATAAAAAATGTAGATATTGATCATGTATGGACTAGAACCCCGTTACCAAGGCACCAACAAACAAAAAGGCTGCCATTATGACGATATTGCGAGGGTTCTCAATGCATTGTACCTGCCTGATGCCCCTACAATCACATTCCACGCTGTTCTTGTTCCGTTATCTTCTTCCCTGTAACTGAAGACAGCAAAGGTTTTAACCCCAAAATTGGGTCGCCAAACCATTTTGCGTGAATCGCCATGAGTCTCCATTAACTGTCCGAACTTTCGTTTGTCGTGTAGCTTGCCTGTACCAGATGCATGTGAGTCAAATAACTTATGGCTAATGTTGCATCAATGTGAAACTCCTTGCTTTATAATAGTACATAACTTTTCAAATTCACGCAACATTTGACTAAGCGGTTCGTATCACGTGTGTCTTCTACGCACAAGTCATATTCTGTTCAATGCCGCGGAAAAAGTCACAGTATTAGGACTATCCGAATCCGACTCCTTCACATACCTGGGAAGCGTACTTAACATGAGTGGATACGCAGAAGAAGACGTCAAAACAAGGATACAAAAATCTAGAGTGGTATTTCTCAATTTTAGAAATTTTTAGAAGGCAAACCAAATCAGGCTTAACACCAAATTGAGGATATTAAATTAAAATGTCAAGTCAGTGTTACTCTATAGCTCGGTGACATGGCGAATTACACAGAAAACACTCAAAAGATTACATACATTCATCAACAAAAGCCTGCGCAGAATCATACACCTAAAGTGGTCAGACAAGGCACCCAATACTACACTATGGGAATGGACCAAACAACTACCAACAGAAAACGAAATAAAGAACAGAAAATGGAGGTGGTCAGGACATACACTGAGGAAACCTGCAACAAACATCACACGACAAGCAATTACATGGAACCCCCCAGGAGAGAGAAGAAGAGGAAGGCCAGGAAACACCTGGCAGAGAGACACGGAAAGCGAAAGAAAGCAGATGGGAAAAAATCTGGAAAGAAATTGAGAAAATTGCATCAAACCGACAACAGTGGAGTACCATGTTCGATGGCCTATGCTCAAAGCGAGCAAACAGGCCTACATAAGTAACTAAGTAAGTAATCGTTGTGATACTTACTTTACATGTGCTGCCGTTCTACGGACAAAGAATATATCACTCTCTTACGATTTGAATAAATCATGTATTTTCGTTATGTGGCTTATATAGATTGACAGGTTACGTTTGAACGCGTTACTTTGAAAAGCAGAAAGACCATACGACATGGTGTCAGAAAGGTCAACAACTACGCACACGGTAAATAACACTGTTGTAACGCCTAAAAAGGAAATGCAAACCAAAACATTCGACGACCAACATTGTTACTACTGTCTTTTGCATCTGTTGTATCGCTCAATCGAATTTTTTGGTTTATATTGAATACGATACGACTAAGAAATAAAACATGACTGAACTAATGGGTATACCCACACCAACAATAGAGTGGAGTTCCAGCAATCTACCAGAAGCCCTAAGGAAATCCAGGCGAACCTGTTAGTACATATTTAACGGACCCCTTGCTAAAAATGGTACGAAGTCAACATGCATTACCTAATGCTATGGTTGTCGAATCGGTAAGATACATATGTGATGGACGGTGGCTTGATGAGGCTGACAAGAAACTATTGGCACCCCATTGCAAATGATTTGAAGTTTATGCGAAGCCAGAGTTCAGTTTTTGCGTTTTGAGATTTTATCTGAGGAACTGAGTGAAACGGTAGACTCATTCATGACGCGAACGCGTATCATCGCTAATGACTGTGAGTATACAAAAATGGAAGAACAGCTGACGGACACATTGATCACTAGAATACACAACGACGATAGCTGTCCGAAATTGATAGCCAAAGACAAAGACACAACACTTGACCAAGGCAATAGTAACAGTTCATGAGGGTACTGAAAGACAGACGGATGACATCCAGGGAAACAGACAGATATAGTCTGTACGCAAAATACCCACCTACAAAAACATGGAGAAGGCAACTGGTATCCAAGACTGCTACAGATGCGGAAAGAAACATCTGCGAAACAACAAATGTCTAGCAACAGATTCTACATGACGATCTGTAATGTAAAGGGTCACTGGGCTTGTGAATGTCTAAAGAAAAAGCGTGATCAAGACAATGGAGCAAGACACCAATAACATCCCCAGAAAGGGTCGATGAGCAAGAGAGCTTACTGTGGAAGGAAGAAAGTGCATACTGTCCATGGCAACGGTAACAGTGACAAAGACGATGACAACTTTGTACTAGATGCAATCCAAACGACACCGCTTGCCAAACTGGAGTCCTTATATAAAGAAGGAAACAAATTCCACGCATTTACAAACATAAAGTTGAAGGAACAAACTACAGATGTACTTGTGAAATGCAAGATCGACAGCCGAGAAGAGGTTAATATAATGCCACTAAGAGTATTCTAACACCTATTCCCAGAACAAAACGATACAAAGGGAAGGTCAATCACTCTATAGACGTCCAAGGTTGGATTGAGCACATATGGTGTTGCAAAGGTAAAGCAGCACGGAACCTTCACCCCACATTGCACACAATGACATCGCACTCGGCATCGAATTTCATGTCACTCAAGACACAAATTCGACAATGTTAGGACTGCAAGCGTGTCTAGCCATGGGACTGATTTCACTGAACTGTGAACAGAAATCAGCATGCAATGACTGACACAACACCAGTCAAGTTCCTTTACTGAAGAAGGTGGAAGACAACCCATCACCTAGTGATAGCAGTGGTGATGAAAAGAGAACTTACTCATCAAATACCTGAAATACGTTCGAGGTGTTGGACTCTTTTCTGACGAATACGACATAGACCTGGAACAGGATGAAGAACCTGTCATACATCTACCTAGACGCGTCCCTGAGTCGATGAAGGATGCAGTGAAGAGGGAACTAAGTCGAATGATCGAACTAAACATCATCATTGATCAACCCACCGACTGGATTAACAGCGTTATGTATGCGCATATGTCTGGATCTAAAAGAATTGAACAATTATTGAGAAGGCCTCATCACTATTCAAAGGTCCTAGATAACATTCTTCAGAAACTACAAGGCGCCAGTGTATTCATGATACTGGATGTGCCATCCGGATACTGGAACTTGAGACTGGATGACGAGTCAAAACTACTAACAAAGTTTAACACGCCATATGAGCGATAATGCTTTCGTCGTCTTTTATTTGGCCTAGTTTCGACACAAGATGTGTTCCAAAAGAAAGTCGGCCAGACGTTCGAAGGTCTTCCTGGTTTTGTTGCGATCGCTGATGGCATTGTCCTATTGAGCAAAACAGAAGCCGAGCATAATAAACACATAGACAACGTAACGAAACGTACGCAAGAGGTTGGTCTATGCCTCAACCCTGACAAATGTGTTGTGAAGTCACACAGAATCAAGTTCTTCGGAAACTACATCTTATCGAACGGGTTAGAACCTGACCCAGGCAAGATCGCGGCATCGTTGACATGTCACCGGCAACAAGTGCCCAGGAACTACAAAGTGTCCTTGGTATGGTGAACTACCTCGACCGCTACACACCAGATCTTGCGACCACTATAGCACCACTACGTGATCTCTCTAAGAAAGACAGTGTTTTTGTGTGGTGAAATGAACATCAGAAAGCGTTCGACAACGTGAAAGAAGCATTCTCTGCATCATCCACATTAGCTTTGAATCCAGCAAGCCAATAATCATTCAGTTGGATGCAAGCAGACGAGGAATTGGAGCGACATTTCTACAGAACTGATGACCCGTTGATTATGCTAGTAAGAATCTAACAGAAACAGAAAGCCACTACTGCAATATCGAGCGTGAAATGCTTGGTATCGTCTTCGGTCTTGAGCGATTCCACCATTACGCCTATGGACGTAACATTACCATCAAAACAGACTACAAGCCTCTGGAATCCATCAACAGAAAACATCTTACGAATATTCCTCCGAGATTTATGAGAATGCTACTTCGTATACAGAAATATGAATTCACCGTGAAGAATGTACCAGGAAACGACATACCATTAGCAGGCGGACTTTCACGTCTACCTATCCACGGATATGAAACACCAGTTATCAAAGTGACCATTCGCAGCATCACTGATGTGTCCGAGTCAAAAATCGAGAAGATCATGTACTTGACGACGATAGCTGAAACACTCCAAGTTCTAGCAGGAACTGTGGCAGTCGGGTGGCCACAATACAGAAACCACTGTCCGGGAGACATTGCGTCCTTCTGGAACTTCAGAGTCGAGATTATGGTATTCAACAGAGTGCTTCTGAAAGGAAACCGTGCCATCACACCTAAGAACATGGAAGCCGAGTGGGTATTGATGAAAATACACTCGGGACACCAAATCGTTGAAAAATGCCGACTACGAGAATAGAAACCATGTATTGGTGTGGAATCAGTGCATACATTGAAAACATGACCAAGAAATGTGATTTATGTCAACACAACCAGACAGCACAGCAGAAGGAAGAACTAATCCCTATTTATGTAACATTTCCATGGGAAGTTGTTGGTTCATACATGTTCCGCTGGAAATTAAACGAATATCTACTCGATGTAGAATATTACAGCTCGTATCCCATAATCCGAAAGCTAAGATCTAGTCCCATCATAAAAAAGCTGAAACTGAAATTCTCAGAGTTTTCCATTCCAGACACCTTCATCAGGGCAATGCCAGACAGTATGATTCAGCCGTATTCCGCACATTTGAAGGTGAATTAGACTTCAGAGCATGAGAAGAGTAGCCCCATGTGTCCACAGTGCAACGGGAAGGCTGAGCGCTACGTAGGCATAGTAACGAAAACCCTGCAGAAAGCCTATGAAGCGAGTGATGATCCAGCCATTGCGTTACTGTGTCTTCGCACGCCTCCCATTGAAACAGGACCGCCTAGCCTGCAGAACTGTTATTTGCAGAAAAGTACAGTCTAACTTACCCACCGTGACCACCATAAGTAAAAAGAAAGCACGTTTTCGCAGACGAGAGCAATGGCGACGACAGTTCGACGATCGTGCACATACATTGAATTACATATATCGAGATCAAAGTATAAGAATGCAGGATCACGTAACAAAGAAATGGGAATCAGTCGTAGTGAAACAGAAGGCTCGAGAACCGACGTCGTACATTCTCACCATCAAGCCTGGAGCTGAGTATCGTAGAAATCGACGACAAATCAGAACGACTGGAGACACCTTCCCACTCCCAAATAGACGTCACAATTATGAGAACACAAATGCAGAACACACTATTAATAGAGCTGAACTGACTTCTTTTGACGAACAGAGCAAAGCATTCGAGCCGAGCCGAGCCGAGCCGAGCCGAGCCAACGTTGCAAGATCACAAGCATGTGTTAATGACCCTCCATACGAGACGAAGGCGGGTAGATATGTGTGCCCTCCAACCCCGCATGATCTCTAGAGTGTTTCATGACTGTGTGAGACTATAAAACATGTACTTCATAAGTTTTAGTGATCTATGTGACATTATGTTCTCAATTACATGTAATATACTGTCTCAGTATCACATGTTTTATGTTCAGATATGTTGATGTGGTCAAGAAGACTACTGACTACGGACCAAAAGCCATTGGTTTCTGTGTTAACATAGAGTAATTTACACAACTGTTTTATTTTATGAAGGGAGTTGTGATATTTACTTTATATGTGCTGCCACCCTACGGACAATGAAGACATCATTCTGTTACTATTATATTGTTGAACAAATCATGTTCTTTTGTTACGTGGCTTATATAGATTGACCGGTTACATTTGGCGCGTTGCTATGAAAAGCACAAAGACAATATATAGTGGCATGTTGTGTGAGATCAACATTAGGGTGGGTGGGGGAAACAGTCTATATTTAATAATAATAATAATAAGATAACTTCTATTGCGCCTAAATCCTTGGAAACCAAGCTCAGAGGCGCATCAAAACAAAAGGGTTGGTCAATCTCAAAGTCCATAAGTAGTTTTCCAGGTGTCAACAGATGGGTCAAGGCGCTAGGGAGCTAAGGTGGATAAGCAAGGTTGTAAAGATACGTTTTTAAATGACGACGGAATTTTGTAATATTTTCAACTGATCTAACACTAAGAGGAAGCATATTCCAAAGAGTTGGTGCAGCAACAGAAAAAGCCCTAGTTCCAATGTTAGTGTTGGCTCTAGGAACAAAAAGTAGGTCAGAACTAGATGATCGAAGCTGGATAGATTTTCTTACAGGAGTAAGCAATAAATGCAAATAAGATGGTTGCTTATTGGACAGTGCCTGATATGTAATGGTACAGATCTTAAAAATTATACGATATCGTACAGGAAGCCAATGTAAAGACTTCAAAAGTGGCACAGAGCGAGAAAAACGAGGAGATCTTGTAACTACTCTTGCTAGACAATTTTGGACACGCTGAAGTTTTGTGATATCCTTGCTAGCGATATTATAAAGGAGGGAATTGCAATAGTCAATTCTGCTGCTAACAAGCGCTGTTGCAATAGTCTTAGCAACAGAAAATGACATATACCGGCGAATACGGCGAAGATCACGAATATGATAAAAACAGCAGCGACATGTTTGAGATATATGTTGTCGGAAATTGAAGTTTCTATCAAAGATTACTCCTAGATTACGCACCGAGGTTGCTGGCGTGATGTACTGATTCAAAATACGCGTAGGGAAAAAACCATCCAGTTTACAACGCTGCATTCGAGTACCAATAATGATCAATTCAGTTTTATTTGCATTTAATTTCAACTTGCTGTCAGTCATCCAATGGAAGATATCTTGAAGGTAATCACTAAGTTGGTTAAGGGAGCGATTTGTATCCGGGGTAGCCAACGAAATGTAAATCTGAGTGTCATCAGCATAAAGATGATGATCTAAGTTATGTTTTTGTATAACAGAGCTTAGTGGCGTGGTGTAAAGAGTAAAAAGCAAAGGCCCAAGAACAGAACCCTGGGGAACACCAAATAAAGCCGGCAGTGCAGCTGAAAAGCAGTTCCCAATCTTTATAGTTTGGTATCTATCAGTTAGATACGAAGAAAACCAGCTTAGAGCTGTGCCAGATATGCCGTACCACTTTAATAGGCGTTCAATGAGAATGCTGTGATCAATCGTGTCAAACGCGGCAGAGAGATCTAGTAAGGTAAGTGCAGTCACTTTACCATTATTAATGTTCAAGGTAATGTCATTATGAACCTTTAAAAGGGCAGTCTCTGTTGAATGAAACTGCTTATATGCTGATTGTGACACATTAGTTAACACATTTGTGCTAATGTGAGACCTTAGACGACTTGCTACAACCTTTTCTAGTATTTTGGAAATGAAGCTGAGATTAGAAATAGGTCTATAACTGTTTAGGTCTTGCTTAGGCAGAGATGACTTCTTAAGAAGTGGTGTGACATGGGCGTATTTAAAATCATCAGGAAAACAGCCAGAGCAAAGTGATGCATTTATAATATTTGTTATAGGTCCAATTAGTGTATCGAGACATGCTTTTAGCAGCATTGTTGGAAATGGATCAAGTGCACAAGATTTATTTGGGGAGGACATAATTATTTTCCTAACTTCATCAACTGTTGCAGGTTCAAATGATACAAGTTGAGAATTTACTTGTGGAAAGTCCACACTGACATTACTTATATTATGATGTGGGAAAGCAGAACGAATGATACTGATTTTATTCTTGAAGTGACTAGAGAACGAATCACATAGAGACTTAATTGACATATGATCAGGTAACGATGGAGTAGGCCGTCTGTGTAGAATGTTATTGATGCAGTTCCATAACTGACGCGGATTATCAGACTTATTTATGACCATATCTGTAAAATAATCTGATTTAGCTTTAGCCATTTGTCTGTTACAGAGGTGACATTGCTTAGAATAACGCGATCTATCTAATGGCGAGCGTGATTTGCGCCATACACGCTCTAAATAACGACGACGCCTTTTAGATAGTATAATTTCGGAAGTCATCCATGGAGCCGGTGGCCTTTCTGACACCCATTTGGATTTTATAGGTGCATGTTTGTCAAGTAGTGCATTGAGTACTTGACAGTACTGTTTATATAAGTCAGATAGATGTTTTTTTTTATCTGTGATAAGGTCAGATATAAGGATATCAGCCATTAAAGCTGTAATGTCAATCCTATGAATGGCTCTGTAAGACACATTGTGTTTCGATTGTAAAGGGGCTATAGAACCATTAATATTGGCAATGACAGTATGGTGGTCTGATAACCCATCTGAAACAGTAGGTGCTTGGATATTATTACAAGTTGAACGGGTTATCAAGAGGTCAAGCCAATGGCCATGTATATGTGTCGAAAAGGTAACATGTTGTTTCAAATCAAATGATGCCAGAATATCATCAAACGTAGTTGTAGTTGAAGAAGGTATATCCAAATGTAGATTAAAATCACCAAGAATGTAAAATTCTGAGTGAATGACTGCCAGATTTTCCAACATATCCTGAAAGTCTTCAAAGAAATTGGCAGGATGTCCTGGAGGGCGATAGATACAAACAAAGTGTGCGGAGAAAGAAGAATCTGAAATTTCAGCAAAGATGGACTCAAAACTAGAGTATTCAGGGTTAGAATGTAATTTAACTTTGAACTGCTGTGATATAAAAAAGCCAACACCACCTCCACGGCCGACTAAACGTGGTCGATGGTGAAAGGTGTAACCAGAAGGGGAAACGTCAGCAATGCATGCATGTGTATCATGTGGTCTAAGCCAGGTCTCAGTTACAGCTAGAATGTTTATTTTCTTTGAAATTAATAAATCACAAAGTGAGGCTGTCTTATCTCGTACAGATCGAACATTTGTAGTGGCCACCCGAATGTGTCGTCTAACAGATGGCCCAGGATTGAGACTTACATCTCCTGCTAGTAATAAAATTATTGCTAATTTCAATGTAGGCGTAGAGCGGGGGATTGGCAGTAACTTTCTATTATAACAAACATGAAGACATGGCAGACTATGCAAAATTGAAATAGAATGATGAATTTTAGTGTGATTAGGAAAAAGCACATTAAAATGATTATATCTCAATGGTTTGCATAAAACAAAATCGATGTCCCTTACAACAACAGAACAAGACAAGCAGAAAACACCAAATAGGAATAATGGTGACATAATTATGTTAGATTATTATCATATTTAGTAGAAACTAATAGACCAAAACCATATCATTTTATATCATATAGATAATAAATAGTAAAGAATGTTAAACCCAGAGCTAAGGCTAAGCCTACGGCGTAACTACCGTAACTTAAGTAAAAACTAAATTATATTTACAAGATCAGTAGAGTCTCAAAAATATATGTATATATATATATATATATATATATATATACATATATCAAATATATGTCAACTGCCCTGTGACATTCAGCACAGGTGCTCCAACTGGCGGGTAACTGGGCATTATCAATACAGTATGATATTTGGAACAATCTTCCGTTTTACATTTACTTAGTAGTTCTTACGGTATTCAGGGTGACCTTCCTGTGTGCTATCCCTCAACAACTGAGACAAATGGAATACCAGGACTTCGGCGAGGTCGAAGACGAATACATCGGGGCACGCGGTCTGGTTTGCTTGTGATTTTGGCTGCGTTATTTTAAATGCCTTTTTTATATAAGCGGCTATATACCAAGTTCCAATTGAACTGTTCATTAATTCATTACTATGCACATTTTATGTGTATAATCATGAATAATCAATGTGTCATATATGCTATGAGACTTTATTAGGCACATACCTGAAAACATAGTACTTTGATCAATATTTTCATTGTTCCCATTCCTGACGCTTATTATTTTAAAACAAAACATGTACACGGTTACAACCCACACTCCCGATGGACTAAGGTTAGACCTCTGTTCCTCTTATGGCTTCTTCATCGTCCAGTGTAGTCGCCTATGTTGGGTTCGAAAACAGATTTATAATCGTGCCTTTCACGTGGGTCATTGTCGAGCTACTACACACGTTTGTTTGTCCTGACTGATATTTTTGATGCACGAACTCCATGCAGGATGAGAGTATACATTAGAAATCAACTCGGTGCCCGGACTAACGCGTAGGTGAAAATTCGGCTAAATCCTCTCTGTGGATTCCGTCAATGACTTTGACCGGTAGCGTCAGTAAAGGCATAGGCTTGACAGGCAGTAAAGAACGGAAAGTAACTTGGGGTCAAAATAGCAGATAACCTGAACTGGAATGACCACAGTGATGCCACCACAAAGAAAGCAAACAAGAGCCTCGCCTTCCTAAGTAGGAACCTCCGTAGCTGTCCATCAATATCAAGGCATAGTGCTACGAGACACTGGTTAGACACGTCATGGAATATGCCAGTTCATCATGGGACCCCCACACGAGCTCCAACTACCAACGGTTAGAAGCTATCCAGCAGCAGGCCGCAGATTCGGTTGGACTACCACCAGTAGTCCAACTGAAATGACCCAGAATCTTGGCTGGAAATCCATACAACAACGAAGGACAACCGCCAATATAACCATGATGTACCCGCCTATGAACAACACACAGACACAAAACACATAATGCTTACAATACAACAAAATGTAAAATGAAAGCAACATAAGTTACCATTTATGATTGTGTGTATATATATATATATATGTGTATATATATATATATATATATATATATTATTGCTATTATTATAATTGTAGCATTTGTTTTGTGTTGTTATTACATCGTTCATGTTCTGCTAACCCATTAAGCTCTAATGTGCAAGAGGAGGGTTGTTCTCCCCCTTTACGTGTCAGGTATCCGATTGTGTATATATCGTATATTGTATGCTTTACTGTATTTAGCGTACAGCACTGTTTTGTATTTAATTAAGTACAATTTCAATTTAAGCCGCTGATTGTGCCGTAGGCTTCCATTCTATTAGTAGTCATGGACATACATAGTATTTATGTATGCGCATAGAACAATGGGTATATAAGGCAATGTACTTTATAACTGTTCGGTAACTGTTATTGTACTGCGTACTACGGAATGTATTATGTGTCTAATGTTTTAATTGTATGTGCAATCAGCTGAGCGTCACACAATACTATAGAATAAAACGTTATGGATTTCCATGTTACCAACATGTGGTGTTTTGATTTGTTATTGCGTAAACAGTAACTCTATCCAGACACTGCAGTAGGTGGTTGAGTTTATTGGGGACACACCTTCCCAGTTACAGGGTGTTGTTATTAAAGGCGCAGTCAAGCAAACATTTGGTTACTCTTCCACGGTTCGCACCTGCTACAACTGCAATGGGCGCCCGCCATAACAATGCCTGATGTGGTCCGGCCTCTACATCTTAAACCGCGCCATCAACGAGAACTACAGGTGCACGTTCAACGGATGGCTGTGGACGAAACACCTGTTCCGACAAGCGTTCAGCTATTGGGTCAGCAAAATTTGCAACTCTGTCCCTCGGCCGTCTTGACGTCCATAAGGCACCGGACACACATGCGCAGCTAGCTTGTGTAAGACGGCAGTAGCCTTTGAACTTCCGTCGTTCGCGGGACGCTGACTGTACTGCAATGTCTTCTTCCGAAATCTTTCGAACGCTTGCGAAGAAACATGTACTTCGCTAAATAGCCAGCTTTCTATTGTCCATGTTTAGTGTGGTGGAACAAAATATATAATATAAATGGTGTGATTGTACATTTTGTTATATGTATAAAGTTATTAAGTGTGTATGGGTGCTTGCGTGCGTCCGTGCGTGAGCGCGCGTGTGTGTACCTATGCGTGTGAGTGTGCGTATGTATGTGTATGTATGCGTGTGTGTGTGTGTGTGTGTGTGTGTGTGTGTGTGTGTGTGTGTGTGTGTGTGTGTGTGTGTGTGTGTGTGTGTGTGTGTGTGTGTGTGTGTGTGTGTGTGTGTGTGTGTGTGTGTGTGTGTGTGTGTGTGAGAGAGAGAGAGAGAGAGAGAGAGAGAGAGAGAGAGAGAGAGAGAGAGAGAGAGAGAGAGAGAGAGAGAGAGAGAGAGAGAGAGAGAGAGAGAGAGAGAGAGAGAGAGAGAGAGAGAGAGAGAGAGAGAGAGAGAGAGAGAGAGAGAGAGAGAGAGAGAGAGAGAGAGAGAGAGAGAGAGAGAGAGAGAGAGAGAGAGAGAGAGAGAGAGAGAGAGAGAGAGAGAGAGAGAGAGAGAGAGAGAGAGAGAGAGAGAGAGAGAGAGAGAGAGAGAGAGAGAGAGAGAGAGAGAGAGAGAGAGAGAGAGAGAGAGAGAGCGTGCCTGCGTGTGTTCTTCGCACTCGGCGCCTAAATGAATGTGCTCGTAACACTCACTCCAGACTCAACCGCGTGTTAGCGTGACACATATACCTGCTACGTGTGCTTGTGATGTCAATTCAGCCGACGTTGTCACGAGCATATAGAAGCGACACAAGGATATGAAAGTGTCACAAGCACAAGTAAAAACAACAATAAACCAAGATTGTGATTATTGGAAGCAATAAACAAAGTTAGGCAAATAATCCGCATACTGTGTTACTTGTGCGCCGGATAACCAATTAAAAATTACGATGATGTCAATGAAAACGGCATAAAATACGATCTACCTCGATCTTAAACGTTGGTGTCTCATCGGGCCAGTAAATTATGAAAGAAAATTTTTAATACATGTGGCCCACACTGACTTTATATAAAAAAGACGCTGGCTTTTGTCGAGGCCTATCATATGTTCGCTCCATACTCTCTCATTGACCAACTTACCGCCGCCAACCATGCTAGGACAAAAAACGCACACCTTCCGATGTGTAATCGGATATGTGCCGACTGTCACCGGATACCTTTGTTTCGTCGTTACCTACGCCGAGCGCAGATTAAAAAAATAGAACATATTTGATTTCAGCAAATGCTTCATGTATACGTATTGCTCCTGTCTTTTCATGCAGACAGACAAATGTGGTAACAAAATCAATGACGCAACCTTCGTATTCAACTGAATGTAGTCATCACACTGTATACAAAAACAACCGTCTGTTCATCAAGCCTATCAACACTTCCCTAAAGTGACGTTAAAAACCTTTCTGAAATACATAACCTTTGTTGTAATTCGTCGTCGTTGTCGTTGTCATACCTGGGACATTATCAAACTATGGGAATGAACCGCCGATTGTTCCACGTTTTTGTCCCCTGACTCTCGTGTCACTCATTTTTTCATAAAAATAAGGCATTATCTAAAATCTTTTTTCCCTGTGTACACAAAGTTTAACATTGTATGTATCATTTGACAACATTAAACAAATACAGAAAAATACATTTGTACCATAAATTCGATTTTAAGCCCGTCTGTGAAGCGATTCCCGCGGAAAATTTGTTTTTAATGAGCTAGGCGATCACGTGGTATCGTGAAGTCACCTATGACACACATTCGCATCAGGCCGACCCTTTCCATGCATTCAGAGCATGTTTACAAGGATAGCTTTTAGGTCGAAACGAGCGTCAGAATGAGTTATTGTGCAATATTCCGACGTAATACAAACACTAGTCATCACAGAGGAACATGCAGTTATCTTACGGTTCCACATGAATCGAATTTTATTCAAAACAACGAATGCGAATGGGCCTACAAGTCGACTAGGTTTCGCCGAGCTTGGGCTCGTTTTCATAATAATTATATAGAATGCAACCAACGGGAGATAATCTACACCAATAAACATACATAGCAATCATATATTGTATCCAGCTACAGAAAGTAACGTGTACAATCTCATAATATCACTAGAATATCGATATATTAAGCAGGAGTTGTCAATTTATCATAACAACTTAAATCAGTCAGTGAATTTCTGTTGGTGCCGCTAGCTCAGTTGGTAGATGCGTTGGTTTCGTGTCATATATTTTACAATCGGGTGACGCCGGTTTAATCCTGACAGCATGCAAATCATTGATTTTCTTTACATGATTTGGTTTATATTACTTCGTGAAAACATAAACAAAATAGTGTAAAGAAAATCAATGATTTGCATGCTGTCAGGATTAAACCGGCGTCACCCGATTGTAAAATATATGACACGAAACCAACGCATCTACCAACTGAGCTAGCGGCACCAACAGAAATTCACTGACTGATTTAAGTTGTTATGATAAATTGACAACTCCTGCTTAATATATCGATATTCTAGTGATATTATGAGATTGTACACGTTACTTTCTGTAGCTGGATACAATATATGATTGCTATGTATGTTTATTGGTGTAGATTATCTCCCGTTGGTTGCATTCTATATAGTATACTATGATGCACTGTTTCTATAAAAAAAAATATTTTTGTTGTAATTATTTATACGCCATAAAAATGAAAATATGGTCATATATATAACGATGTTTCTGAATTTTATTTATTCAGACAGATCACAATATGTTTTCACATATATAATTATAATATATTACCGTACAATATATTTACAATTAATAAATTATATATCCATTACATTATATTTGTTTGGCTAAATAACATTTAGAAACATCATTATATAATGACCATATTTTCATTTTTGTGGCGAATAAATAATTACTACAATAATAAAAAATATTTACAGTGCATTATAGTACAAAAATTATTCGGTTTATATTACTCCGTGAAAACAGTGTAAAAAAATCAATAGTTTGCATGCTGTCAGGATTGAACTGGCGTCACCTCATGTGGAACCGTATGGTGACTGCTTGTTCCTCTATGATGACTAGTGTTTGTATTACGTCGGAATATTGCACAATAACTCATTCTGACGCTCGTTTCGACCCAAAAGCTATACTTGTAAACATGCTCTGAATGTATGGAAAGGGTCGGCCTGATGCGAGTTTGAGTCATAAATGACGTCACATCTCGGCATCCCGAAAAGCGCGTCAAAAATATGCATATTCGAAAATGTCCGGATGCAGAGCATAAAATGTGGAATTTCTAATTTATTGAATTTTTTTGATTTGTTTGGTTTGGTGGACGTGGAAATAGATAGCAGGATGTAATATAACATGAATTCAATGATGTTAAATCTTTCACAAATTATACCGGCTGACACACTCGTTCCCTGCGCTTACCTAAGTAATCTATGTACAGTTGGTAACACATTGCGGCCTTGTCCGATTAGGTATTATTTTCTCAACATCAACATCAAGTTCGCTATCGATATCTTTATTATCACGAGTTTGTCGTACATGGACGTGGTATGGTTTGGGCGAACGATCTAATATCGATCAATACAGTTCATTAACGGTGGTTTGGGGTTTGCGATTTTTTAGAGTCATCGGTCCACGATTACTATGTCCGTGTTCAATGGGAAATCGTCTAGACTTTCGCACACTTTTAGTCCTTGCGGTGTTTTGATTACGAAACAACTCCCTCTTCTGTATTCGCGTCTTCTTGTCGTTGTTATCAGCTCCTTGTGCATTGTCTTTTGTTTCATCCCAGAACACGACAGTTTTTTAAACTGCAATAAAACCGCATTGCAATAAAACTGTTAGAATACTACTCGCCGCAATCCTGAAAATACACTAATGCTGAACATGTAAACTAATTAATGCTAGTAACAAGACATCTAATATTCGCGATTACGTACAACAGGTAGTACATTTTCAGCTATTGGACAACACCTGCACATATACCAAACATGTTTTGTTGTGTGATTTAGCGCGCCTATTTGTCAAAATAATGAGGAGGCAGGCGAAGTGGTTACGTTGTTCAACTTCACTAATGAATAGTCTTTATTCGCGCGGCCTAGTCGATTGAGTGGATGACAAAAAGGACACTACAGAAATACAGGAACGCCCAACGTGCTTTACATAGTAAGAACGACTTGCAAGTGTTAGCAAGTACCAAGAGGACATGGATAACTATCGCAACAGTGTCGTTCAGTGGATACACAAACGTCGAGTGAACTACAAGTTAACATTAGTGCTGACATTACTTATTGCAGTTCTCGGCGTGTATACTATCAGCAGATATTTGTACACAAGTGACAAGTCGGGTCGGTTCGCTCAGCAACGACCGGCATACCGAGGAAGAACAACGTACGAAAGCGCTTACGATTGGAGCGTAGGTGGTAATGAGATCCGACAATACCGACTGTTTATGGAGAAGAATCCAGATTTTAAATTCCAAATAGAAAAAGAACCAACCGTCCTGGAATTTGACACCAACTATGACTACAATGTCAGACAAGTTGACACTGACGGCATTGCGGAGAATGGTGTCTGTGTTAACATCGTGGAACGTTATAGGAAGATTAGAACGTACGGAGGTAGCTGTTTCTACGTATTCAGCGAGACCGCCTCGTCAACCATTCGTCAGATGTGTTCGATTTGGGATTTCTTCAATGGCACTTACATTGCGCTATGTCCGGTGATGGGGGTTGAGCCGTGCATGAACATTTCTATTCTGTTACAACACACGAATTTCACGGCGTACACGTCTTGCAGCCATCCTATGCACCACATGGTATGGCACGATACGGTGTGTGAGCTTACGACAAACAGTATTAGTAATTTAGTGAATTCGCGACCGCTGGCGTCTAGGATTGGCAGTTTGCCCAAGCGGCCTATTTTATGGGAAACATCTAGCGATGGTCGCGTTGCGCTAATGACGCAACCAGATAAGACTTTCCAAACGATGAACCAGTCAACATTGTGCCAATGCATAACAAAGTTCCGCCAATTATTCATGATTGGGTCATCTCACATGCGCTTTAAAGCCGACTATTTGATATCTATTTGTTATGACCTGCCTGGGGATTTGAGCCCACGCCATCATGAGTTGACGGTGGGAAAGATTAACTTTATATGGAGATCTCTCGGCGGCCATTTTGAAACGCTACTAAGTGACGAACTGGCCAGCATCAAACTCAACGGAAACGACGTGGTAATATTACAGACAGGCGCGCACGATATGGCTTACATCGGGCTGCAAGCAACTTTCACGAAAATGATCGACTCTTACAGCAATGTAGTCGCGCAGCTCAAACGTCGAAGTGAACAGATCGGGTTTAGGCTGATCGTCGTTACATCACCGCCGGTGGCAGATGACCAGCAGCAGTATCGGCGTGGCAGTCGCAACAGCTGTGCTCTGTCGGCGTTTGTTTACCAACTTCACGCGAGACTTTCTCAGACGGGCGTCGACATATTTGACGAGTACAGTGTCATCTTGCCATGGCAAAGACGCGCTGCTTGCACTGGACATTATCTCTGCCTCAATGTTCGAAACAAACCACCCACGTTGAAGGGTGATGTGGGGGAACTAGCCCTCCTTTTGCTCATGGATCGAGTGTGTCATCAGTCCAGGTATAATTATTATGAACAAACGTAACGCGACATTCAGATGAACGAACTCTGTTGTTTCCCGTATAAATATATATATATATATATACACTAGGATATTTATCTAACAAATTCATATACGGGATACCTAAAGATAACAAGGTGTCATCCATGTTATCTATGACCTTTGCCTGTCAAAACCAACTACGATGACACTTTCTATTGTGAATGATTGGGTTACGGTGTAGTGAGTTATTTTGCGTTATTTTTATATAAGAAATAATAGTTTTTTTTATAATAATATATTCATAAAACAGAAAGGAAAGAATAAAACCGTCCAACATAAATTAACTTTTCAATTTGGTTTCGTGACATAAAGTGTATAATACACATTATTGTTGTTAGCTCAAGAGAATCCAATTTCATTAACAAAACATATCCTGCATGCAAATAAAAAAAACTGACTCTACCTCGTTATTTGTCAAAAATGTCTTCTTCCAATAACATTCGCTATACACTGATGGGAGCCTTGTACCAGCCATTGTCTACTGATGACGCATGATGACGCATGAGGGCTATCTATATAAATTATTATTTATTCCATGGTAAACGTGCCTTGTGGTTGGCTCGCTGAATGTGTTGGATATTGTTACTCTGGATTGGAAGAAAGTTTGCTCTATCTTGAGAATAGTTCACAATTAATATGTAACGAATTTCGTTGACGGGCGTGACATCGGTGCTTGACACAAAGGTTCTGCACATGATATATTTTAATTATTTCCATTTGGCTTCAAAAAGACACTAACGTCTACGACTGTTCAAAGGAACTATACACATGCTTCTGGCATTTTGTTCATGTTTACTGTTTCCATCTTCGTTCAGCCAATTGCGTATGATATGCTGGTTGTTCCTCTGGGTGTGAGTTAAGATGATACCACGGAGAGCAGCAGAATGTCGCTGTGGTACAATACATGTTCTCATCCATAGTCGTTGACTCAATTGCGTTATTTTTTATAATTATATGCTTATATGCATCTTAACGTAATTTATAATTTAAACACTGCTTGACAAGCTTCATCAGCCTGTGAAATAATACGATTATTAAGCCTCTTCTCTGGATTCGAATATATTAATATCTGACCCATGAAAAATCTGCAATAGTTTCATTAGCTAAGCTTCCAGATATAATACATCACAATATTTAGTTTGATTAGAATCGGCTCACATGTCAGAGTCAGATAAGAGTTTTATATGTGAGATCGATCAATTGGTTCGACGTGATGTCTTCACATTTTCTATTAGGTTGACACCTTCAAATGCCAGGATTTACGTATAGACTTTATAACAAAATGTCCATAGTTGAGTTGTTGGTAAATGTGGTTGGGGAAACCTCCAGATGAATTGCATCTGCTGTGTTCACTATTCCCATTTACAGCTGTAATATTATCCATGTTGTTATCACGTTCAAACCATGATGAAATGACAATGAATGTATCTGCTTATTTGAGGTATTTTGGTGGTAATATGTCATCATATTGGTCCAGTAATTGGAGTACGCGAAAACTTTCAACTGCATCTTTCAATTGTTGTATTACTTCCGATGTGGTGTCACGTTCCTCTTTGTTGGCTAATGTATAGTGCATTAGTTTTTCATCATAGTTGGTACATTATATATATGTACATGTGTTTGCCTATGCAATATATTTCACAGACAGAGATAGAGCAGAACAAGTAACACACACATACACACACACGCGCGCGCAAACACAAACACACACACACACACACACATAATATATATATATATATATATATATGTATATATATATATATACTGTATTATATAGTAAGTAAGTAAGTAATTTAGTTCCAACAACAACATAAAACAATTGCACATCGCGTTATTCCAAAATACAACCTTTTCAACATGGGAACATAAAATACTCATCAATGTTGATGGAAGTGTAATACTTATTTCGTGTACTACTCTACTCGGTACCCCCCCCCCCCCCTATTCCCGGTGTATCCGTGTTATGTTCATGCAGCCCTTTCTCTGTTTGTACTGAATTTACGCCAACTATAGGGTAGGTTGGTATTGGGCAATCGAATTTATTAACACAGGGATTGCCACTGTGCACATATAATATATACAATAGTCACATCTTGTGCACAGCCAGGTACATCCATATTACAGAGTGATGGACCACACATGTTATGTACGACACATTTTGTACATTTAGAATAATCATACTAGACATTTACCAAAAAACCCTTGATTGCTGTTATATTAATTACAGCATACCGACTGTAATATGCTTACAGTATATAGAACACAAGGGAAAAAGATACCTGGTGTGCAGACTGCACACCTTTCTATAGTACTAGCTACAGTAATTCAGCTTGATATATACAAAAGTGGGGGATAAAAAAAACCTGGCCTCCCATGTTCACATTGGTGGCCCTCACCCCCACTAAAGGGCTGCATATAGGCCGGACCTGATAAGTCGGCTTGTCAACTAGCACTGACAGGTGTAATCGGACACGAACGCTGACAAATGTAACAGTTCCTCCCAAAACGTCTGACACTAAAAGAAACTGGGGTATGGGCTAGTGGAAGGCTGACCTGTCATGCCTGTCCCTCTCCCAACAAAAAGGAATGGGCCGCCTCACGCCCCCCCCCCCCCCTCTGCCAAGAGACGAACACACATATCAATACCGCCCCACCACATATAGCATTTTGTCCTTCCGTCCTATCGTTTGTGCTTGCCACGAGTTACAATGTCCGGGTAGCCAAACTTGGTCTGGAGCTCCATCGAAAGAGCGGATTCATCCCGGTCTGTATTGTAGGTCAATCGCCTCCGGTACCGCTTGCCTATTGCTGCCAGGACCGCGGACAAGCAACCTTTGCTTGACCGTTGTAGACTCGTCATGAAACACAATTGTTATATATGGTTAGTTGTGAATTATCAGAGGCTGATGCTTTACGTGGACGGTTTGCTAGAGATTGATTCCACTCTAATGTATTTCTGATATGAGTTTGAATGCCAGCGACCCATAGCTTTGATTTGTTCCGATGAAAAACCCGCCTTTGCTGCCTATGTCGCTGCCCCTATCCTGAATGAGTGTGATGAAATTTTCTTGCCTGCTAACTCTGTGTTTTTTAGCACTTCCTTAAGGTATTTAGCAAAAGCAGTCTTCTGCACAGGCAATTTATTGGCACTGCAAAAAAGGGGACCTTGATCATTTCCCCTGAGCTTGATATATTCTACCATCCTCCGGTACGGACAAGCTGTCTTTCCCGTGGGGAAGACAACCAGGCTGAAAGGACGGCCTGCACAGTGT
Source organism: Escarpia spicata (assembly GCA_963995525.1). Lineage (NCBI taxonomy): Eukaryota > Metazoa > Annelida > Polychaeta > Sabellida > Siboglinidae > Escarpia > Escarpia spicata. The sequence goes on along the minus strand of OZ023218.1, from coordinate 21,879,900 downwards.
TTGTACGTATGGAAGACCAGGCGTTATTTGGCAGGTTTTATGCGACACTGTGTCACAGACAGATTATGCGGGCTAGCCGTCACCTCACTTATCCTAAGAAAACCGAAGAACATGAGGCTGAACATAGCGCGGAGCAAGACCACTGAGTAATCTAGCACTAGTCTTAAATCTAGAAGATGGGACACATAGTGTTTTAAACGGCTTTATGCTTCTATTGCTGGTGATGCTTTCATGTAGGGTATTCCACCGTTTTACTCTACAAACAGAAATACACATAGATTTTTTTTGTGGTACGCACACGATGATTTCGAAAGGCGTCTTTCTGTCGAGTAGCATATGTTGAGACATACAATTAAACATTCCTTGCGAACTATTTTGTAGTTCATTGTGTTTTGCCTTATACGATAAAATCGCTGTATTAAATTTAACTAAGTCTACAGATTTGAAAGTACACAGTTGTTTAAAGAGAGTGCTGGTATGCTCCATACGCTTTGCGCCACAGGTCAGACGAACTACTCGTTTCTGCAGCACAGTACGTATTACACCTGATGTTTGAGACATATAGGTGTTAACCCAAATTTCGCTGCAATTGGTAGTACATGGCAAGAATACAGAATAGTACAATATGTACATTCCATCCTGATTAATTAAACAACTTGCTTTGTAAATGTTTGCTGCTACTTTCGACAGTTTTGTTCTAACCGTATTGATATGATGCTTCCAGTTTAGTCATCAATACATACTCCTAGAAATGTGGTTACAGGTACTCTGTTTATTTGAACGTTATTTATACACTGATTAATGTTAACATCTAGTGGACATTTCCCGGATATCATATAATTCGTTTTTTATAAGTTGATTGATTATGTGTTTGCAGCAAACCATTTGCACACTTTGGCAAGTTCTCTATTTAACATGTCACGTAGTTCTGTTATATTGTGTCCAGTAAAAGTATATTCGCATCATCAACAAAACGTAAGAATTTTACTAAAGTTGATACGTTTTATATATGTCATTAACATAAAGGTCAAATAAACATGTACCTAAAATAAACCCTAAACACTCCACATGAGACATCTAATAGCTACGAAACACACCCGTCAATATATACAAGTTGCTTCCTGTTCGAAAGGTTGCAATCATTTGCTATTCCACGCACCCCGGCATGCTTTTTACAGTCCTTAGCATTTGTGATTTCCTCAATCAATTCCAATACAGCATGTGACGTGGACATATTAGCACGGAACCCGTACTGATTTGTACTTAGTATATTATTTGCATTTAAAAAGCTGTCTGTTTTGGCAAGGAACAGTTTTTCCAGGATTATTTAAAATTGTGGCAATAGAGAAATTGGCCTATAATTTGTAACGTCGGTTTTCGTACCACTTTTAAAGGTGGGTATAACTTTGGCAATTTTCATACGTGTTGGGAAAACACCAGTTCTAAATTAATTATAACATATATGAGTGAGAGGTTTGCTTATTACACAAATGACCTTCGCGACAATGTCCATACATATGTAATCAAAGTCTGAAGATTTCTTTTTGGTACACGCTTTCACTGTAGTTATAAGTTCCTCCTCATCGACAGGTTTGAGAAATAAACTTTAATCAATACTACCTCCTAAGTATTCATAAACAGAATTACGTTCGTCCTTATTGTCGATATCCTTTGCTAAGCTAAAACCAACATTTATATTTTAAAAACCATTAAACTCATTTGCCTTTTCTGTATTGTTGATATCACCACATACAGTATGCTTTTTCCGCCAATCTTGATTAATTTTTTTATACGTTTTACATCCCTAATAAATATTCTAAATAGTACATTTTTCTTACGTCACGCGTTTTTAAGCCATTTATAAACCAGAGTGTTTTCCTACAATTATGTTTGCTTTATCCTAACCTTCTTAACAGGGCAGTGATGATTATACAACGTAGTGAATCTATTTACACAATTTGTATCCGGCAAGTTTGCATCATCAGCTTCTAATACATCATCCCACTTTTCTTGCCTCATACCTTCAGTAATCGAGCATACATTATCATCTTTTACAACTCTTACATATTTAAAAGTGTCACATTTATGTATCTCTATATCATAATTACATCATGATATCGGCAAATGATCAATGATGTCATTAATTAATAAACCAGTTCTAACCGAGTAATTCGTTTGATTATTAAACATGTTGTGTATTAGAGTACACGAGTTTGTTTTAATTCGACTCGGTTTATTTATTAACGGAAAAAACCTAAACTACAATCCAAAAACTCTGTCCCGTTGTGTGTATCTTGTTTTAGGAGATCGATATTAAAATCATCACATACAAAACTATATTTACTTGGCTTGATATCAGTAAACAACTGCTCCATACTCTCGCAAATTAGGTTGATGACTGAACCCGGGATTCTGTGTACAAACTCGCAATTATATTTTGTGTTTTGTCATGTCAAATGTATTGTCAATAACCTTTGATTTTACTGCTCGAAGTTTGCATGTTAATTTGTCATTAACATACAATGCCACCCCCTCCTTTTTTCTATCTCTTACAACGTGGATAACTTCATATCCATTTAATTTGTAATCATCAATTGTGCAACAATCACCCCAAGTCTTTGAAATGGCTATGATATCAAACGACAGTTTAGTGTCATCGATTAATTTTGTTAAATTCTTCTTTAAACCTCGATCATTAAATGTACAAATGATAGGTCGCTGCTGTGACACTGCGTACAAACTGTTCATCACAGTACTATTTTGAATTGGTTTGTACATAATCGCCAACGCCTGTGACAGACGTGGCACATAGAAGAAGAAGAAGAAGAAGACGCCGACACCAAAATTCGACATCCTAGGAAACGAAGCTCATTTGAAATGTTAATTTATGACAACTTTCATTAAATCATTTTCATATATCTTAATAATAAGAAAATAGTGTTGTCATTTTTCTATTGACTTTTACCAATAATTATTACTGCATGTAAAAAACAGTAGAGCTGTAGCGAAACATTTCGTCGTTGAAATATCTGGTCGGCGCAGAAGTCGTATGCGCACGAGCGGAAATAGATAACCGAATATTTCATTACTTAAGCGAAACATTTGGTCGCTGAAATATTTAGTACATTTTGACCTATGACCTTTACGTATTACATAGTGTTAAAACGCACGAGAGGAAACAAATAAACCAAATATTTCATTAGGCTACATACACGAAACGTATGGTCTGAAATATTTGACTGTTACGTTGCCAGTTGTCGCTGTGAATGCAAGCTTGCTTTTGATAATGTCATCATACTTGAACTTATTATTGCATGGTTGTACAGATTTGTTCAGATGTGTGGGGAGATTCCATCTCTGGCTGAGTTATGTCATGTGGTACGTCACGTGGTACGTCATGTGGTATGTCATGCGGTGCATCACGTGGTACGACAAGTGGTACGGCAGACAGTTCTGCATGAACAGGTTCCTCCGGAGGCAGTTTGGGAGACAATTCAAGAGGCAGTTCAGAAGATGGTGTCTTCTCTGGCACCGAGCTATCACCAATCACACAACGACTCTTCACATGGTCAATGTGTCTACGCACTACTCTCCCATCCTCGAGACGAACGTGGACTGAATGACACGGGGCCAGTCCGTTTCACGATAACGTCCCTGAACCATTTTGTTTTGCCACTGAAGTTTATAACTTGTTCTACAACAACACCGGGCGCAACTTGCTGGAGATCGGAAGCGAGGTTCTGTGTAATCGACTTCCAGCGAGGCCGGACCGCAATGTCTTGTGGGCCAACACCACCTAGAAGATTCCTTGACGGTGTCACACCTGCCTATCCTACAATTGCATTGGCTTGTTCTTCGTTCAGGCCGAGGGCTTCAAGGGTTCGCCCAAACAGAAACGGCTCTATAACACGCCTCTTGTAAGATGCACTGCAATGGAATGAATAACATATCTAAAGAGAAATCATGTACAACCTGATACAGAAGATACATACAATTAGCATATAAAAACTGCACTATTTCCCATTTGCATTATTTAAATCGATCAAGTAGTCTCCAAGGAATAAGTGTTGGACTAACACCTCCCTTACAAATGTGTTGCTTAATGAATTTGTTACTTGAAGTTAGTGATGTGTCAATGAAATGCAGATTTTTGCATCCGCTCGTGCACCTTCATTATTCTGACTATGGAATTAAAATAGGCTATTAAAATAGTACAGAGTTCGGCGCAAAAGAAGGTTAGATTTGACGAGCCATTGTATAGAGACAGCACTTTTAAAAGATTGTAGCGATATGACATCTAGTAAGCATATATCGTTAGATTATACCTACTTTCACCTTAAAAGCTTCACAATCCAGGTGTTAGTAAGACGTACTGCACAGAGTTAAACAAAGTAACGACTGCCATAACTTGGACATACATATATCCATGCATAATTAAATCAATTATTCTTGTAACTTACAGAGATGACAATTTTCTCAAATTGTCTGGCACCAGATATCACGTTTCGGTGGAACATATTGCTGTTTGTATTGTGGTCTCGCATGCCTGCTTTGCCTGCATAAGCAGTGCGGCCGCAACCTAAAACTAGTGAAATGTGTCAGCAAAAAAGTCATAAATAAATACTCTTGTCTATGAGCAATGCATCAAAACCGAAAGGTTATTTAAAAAGAAAGGAAGGTATAGAACAAATAAAGCACAATGAATTATGTTTTAACAAAACATTTCGTCGTTGAAATATCTGGTCGGCGCAGAAGTCATATGCGCACAAGCGGAAATAGATAACCGAATGTTTCAGTACTTAGACGAAACATTTACTCATGATTTAAATCAGCTTGATTTAAATCGCCAATCCTACACATGGGTATGCCACGTCATGGGCAACATGGCAAATAGTATTACTACAAGCTATAGTATACTATTACCATATTCCGGCTCAATAGTTATGTGTACAGTACAGTAACTTATAGCATTTTAGTTTTTGGACCGACTATTCACTGTCACGGTCAATGTTAAATTGACGGACTAGCTAGCCATTATTGGTCACCAAAAACATGAGGCATAACTGTTCCATATGCCAGGGGGAAAGTGTAGGGTTAGGTTTAGCCTTTCTAAAGGTTATTTGGAAATAATTAAGGTAGCACTATGTTTGTATTTACACTTGCATTGTATATAAATCTATCTGTTCGTGCCGATCGTCAGGTGTAATTAGCCTAAACTGCCTATGGGTATGCCTATAGAATAACCGTGTCCATGCCTATACACATGCCATGGCCAATGGCCATGCCTTGGGCTTGGCTATGGCAGCCTGACTATGTCTGTGTAGGGCGCAGTGGCTCAGGGATAGAGTCCTGGGCTGCCGTGTCGATCAGTTCACTCAGATGTATGAATGAGTACCTGGCTATAGACAGTGGTGGATATTTGTGTACGATTAGTCTTCGCGCATCAATTGCAGCGTGGCTGGATGCTTCCCACAGAAGTTGAGATGGTGTTCGATTGAACAGGTCTGCCAGGGGAGTAAAGTGTAAAGCGCCTTGAGCAGTCATGAGGACTAGTCCGGACACCGCGCTATATAAGAACTTTATGCCATGTATGGACTGTCATGTATAAACTTTATAGGCTTAGACCTTAATTGCATAATTTAGGTATAATCATTGCCATCAGCATGTACCCTACAGCCATGGTCATGATATAATCATTGCCATCAACATGTACCCTACAGCCATGGTCATGATATAACCATTGCCATCAGCATGTACCCTACAGCCATGGTCATGATATAACCATTGCCATCAGCATGTACCCTACAGCCATGGTCATGATATAATCATTGCCACCAGCATGTACCATACAGCCATGGTCATGATATAATCATTGCCATCAGCATGTACCCTACAGCCATGGTCATGATATAATCATTGCCATCAGCATGTACCCTACAGCCATGGTCATGATATAATCATTGCCATCAGCATGTACCCTACAGCCATGGTCATGATATAACCATTGCCATCAGCATGTACCCTACAGCCATGGTCATGAATAATCATTGCCATCAGCATGTACCCTACAGCCATGGTCATGATATAATCATTGCCATCAGCATGTACCCTACAGCCATGTTCATGATATAATCGTTGCCATCAGCATGTACCCTACAGCCATGGTCATGATATAATCATTGCCATCAGCATGTACCCTACAGCCATGGTCATGATATAACCATTGCCATCAGCATGTACCCTACAGCCATGGTCATGATATAATCATTGCCATCAGCATGTACCCTACAGCCATGGTCATGATATAACCATTGCCATCAGCATGTACCCTACAGCCATGGTCATGATATAATCATTGCCGTCAACATGTACCCTACAGCCATGGTCATGATATAATCATTGCCATCAGCATGTAACCTACAACCATGGTCATGATATAACCATTGCCATCAGCATGTACCCTACAGCCATGGTCATGATATAATCATTGCCATCAGCATGTACCCTACAGCCATGGTCATGATATAATCATTGCCATCAGCATGTACCCTACAGCCATGGTCATGATATAATCATTGCCATCAGCATGTACCCTACAGCCATGGTCATGATATAAGGTAATAAAAGTATAGGTCGAGGCTTGGGAAAAGCAAAAATATTGTTGTTGATAACGTAACCTTAACTTAACCCACAACCCTGAAACTAACCCGTTGTTATGTCCCTATGCCCATGTTATAATCATAGACATAGGGACATAGCCATGGCATAGCAGGTCATAGCTGTAGCCATGACAAAGCCGTAGGTTATAGGCACTGCGGGCATAACAGCCAGTCTTAGTATCAGATTAAGACTAGACTCAAACTCTGCCTAAGCCTAAGGCTAAACCTAAACAAAGTGGAAGAAGTGCAGCCGGAGGGGGGGGGCATGGATGTCATGCAAGTGTCAGTCAGTGACACTGACAGTGTCAGTGAACACGCTAGAGCCTAGCCTTAGGCTATCCGTGTGTGGGCCTCAGAATGACAGATTAGATGGGTACAGTGACCAAGTCCAACCATAGCTCTAACCCTGCAGGTGTACATGTAAAAATACATTAGTCCAATGCAAATGGGAATTCCAATATCATTCGGAACTTACAGTCACCTGGGGCTGGGCACGCTGCAACATCCAACGACCGAATATTTCAGTAAGCTTGCCGGGAAATTTGCACGTGACTCAATATAACCCATATAGGGCACCGCGCATGCGCACAATTGAAAATCAACCATTTATTTCAAGACGAAATGTTTCAGTACAGCGCAATTGTTGTTGTGGTGTGTATGTGTGTGTGTGTGGGTGTGTGTGTGTGTGTGTGTGTGTGTGTGTGTGTGTGTGTGTGTGTGTGTGTGTGTGTGTGTGTGTGTGTGTGTGTGTGTGTGTGTGTGTGTGTGTGTGTGTGTGTGTGTGTGTGTGTGTGTGTGTGTGTGTGTGTGTGTGTGTGTGTGTGTGTGTGTGTGTGTGTGTGTGGAGCTAGATTTGTAGCGAACAAATCTATCGGTTTGTTTTGTGTAAGGCCCATTTGACTTTTTTGATATATGGCATCATTATAGGGATAACCCGGCGATGCCCGGGTGTGTATCGGTGCATTTAAATCAACAACAAGCGTCAACGTTTCAGAAGAACTGATTAACTGGATAGAATCATTCGTCACAGATAGAAAACAGAAAGTTTCAGTAAATGGAGATGAGTCTTGCTGAAAGAGGTAATATCAGGGATACCCCAGGGTTCCTTCCTAGGACCCTTACTTTTTGTTCTTTACATTAATTACCTCCCAGACCTAACAAATGCAAATACATTTCAACATACCGATGATATAAAGTTATTTAGAACCATAACAAATAAAGACGACCAGGATATTTTAAACATGATTTAAGCATCTTTAAAAATTGGAGCGAAAAGTGGTTATTAAAATTCCATTCCGATAAATATCTACACATGGAAATTAATTAAACAAATTAGGAGAAAATAAATACTTCATGGTAACAAATAATGTTAAACATGCTCTTGTCACCACAGATAAACAAAACGATTTAGGAGTAATTATTGATTCAAAACTTCCAATTGATGATCACATCAACCAAGTGGTTAATAAAGCAACCAGGATGACAAAACAATCACTTTTCAATTCTTAGATACATACACTGTCTTGACACTACATAAGCAGTATGGTATCCATATAAGACGAAACATAAAATAGTCATAGGAAATGTCCAGAGAAGAGCCACAAACGAACTACCTGCTCTGAGGGACTTATACTGTAAAGAGGAATTATTTGTTGATATATGGATATATGTAGTTACGAAGAAGAGCGCCAAAAATGCTAGTGGGTACCGATGGCACATCTGACCCCGTACATCGGAGTCAGATGGGCCGGTCACCTAGAATCGTTTATGTGTAAATTTAATTATCTTTATCATCTGCAATATCACCATAAGTACACGTATGTACATTTTCTTACATACAACACATCAATGAGGAATGATTTTGTTTGTAGCTACAAATTCAATTGCTAAGGATCTGACGTGTACCATTGTAAGATGGAATTCTCTAATTGTCAGATTCAACTACTAAACAAACCAGACCTAATTCAGTTTCTTTCGAAAACACTGGCCCCGAATTCAAAACAGCCGTTCCCGGTTCCTTTTTAATTGCTCCATTTAATTGTACATGCCACTGAAACGTTGACCGAGGCACAGCATAGATTCTGTGATAGCAGTTCCATTTGGGACCACTTTGATGGCGAACAACATTATCTTCTTGACCCTCTATATGTCTTCTAGTTGTAACACCTTATTGTCGTTATCACTCATAGTTAAAATCAAACAACTAATTACGTGTCCCAAAAAGCAACATGAATGAAAAATCAATTACGATAATGAACCATTTAGATGTCGAGTCAGATGGGCCGCCCATGCTCTGGATATCGATTAATCCCCCTTTTACAAAAACATATAAGACAATAAACATGGTATTAGCAATAATCTAGGTCACTATTGGTTATCTTAATCCATTAAAGGGCAGATAATTTTTGAAGGGTCTACCCCTACCCCCATTCAATGACATTTACAATTAGGCGTGAAGCCTTGACTGATCATTCTTTTCCGCTCAAAGTATTCTACATAGATGATTTCAATAAATATAACTGGCATTCGTTAGATGTTTCAAACATTGGTGATGTTTCAGACCATCTGAAAACTTATGTCTTCTAAGCTAGGTCCTGGAACAACCTACGTAAACACACTATCGATTGTCAAAATTCTATGCGAGTTCATTTCGTTCAGCACATGATTTGTAAGATACATATGTTAGTGGTCTAACATAAGCAAATAGGCTTTTTTTTAAATAATATTCGGGGACACTTATCGGATATATTGTACTCGGTGGCCCATCAGGCCCCACCTACTATATTCCTGTTTTGTGAAAGAATCTGCTTAATTATCTCGCCATAAGATGTACAGGTATATAACAAAGATACAGCATCTCCGTCTGAAATCATCACCTGAAAGTTTGGTTTGAAGCAGTTCCCCCCTTCCAAGAGCATGGTGTTTTATCTTTTAATTCTAACACACGATAGCAAGCTGTCTCCATGATAACCAGCGAAAAAGACCAGTCGGAAAACTGCTCCTGCCTGTTCACATTCACTCAAAATGCTAACTACTTTAGAGAACATAGAGTCCTCTTGTACCGAATGGCCTTTCGGGTACAAGCAACTATGCACAATAGACACTATATGGTGATTCAAACCAAGAAATCGCGATGCGGCAAAGGATTTGCTAATATTTCTGCAACTAAAATTGCCTGTTTCAACGGTAATCACGCGAGTCTCAGATGTCGAATTTTAGCGATTGTGTCCTAAAGTGTTTTTTTCTTCACCTGTTTCCTTTATTTCTAGCCAAGGCCGAGTCCCGATGCTTCAACTAGACATGGCTTGATGAGATCTTCTCAGATGGTACAGGATCTTTTTTCTTTTCTTTTTTCATTCCATGACATAACTTGCAGTGTAGCTGTACCTTGTCATAATGAAAAATTACTGAAAATTCCATACTTTAACAAGTTTGTGTTACCTACCGAAAATATCCGATTTACCCCAAGGAGATAATTACGCCCAGGTTAAGTACCGCTGACTTATATTGTATCCAGTAATCATGCAGCGCATTCAATTTGTTGATGTTTTTGTTTTTGTATGTGTTTCGTAAGTTTTTTCTGGGACCTATGCTACGTTGCCTATTGATGTACTGTGTGCATCGGCGCCTGGCATTTAGCGACTGAAACCACTGGCCCCGGATAGTAATGGCGCCGTCTAGTGCCGAAAATTTGAAAAATGATTTAAAATATGCCGTGGCGCCGTGCTCATCAAATAATGGTGATACGTACTGGAAATGGTATGTTCTTATGTTTGGAGTGTAGTTTTTCGAATGTTTCATTCCCCTTTAAGCGAGACCTTTATACTATGCGGGAATGTTTTGTCAGACATCTGTCTTGCTGCCTTTGTAATGTAACGCACATATCTAAGCTTTGTTAAGATGGCTATGATTGGCCAAGGTCCCTGTAGATTAATAATGTTGAACAAGATTTAACAAGATTGCCATCCAAAAAATTCACTCTAGTTGGCAGATGGATAAGGAAGCCTTTTGGCTTATCGAGAGTCCAGGACCGCTGACTTATATTATATCCAGTAATCATGCAGCGCATTCAATTTGTTTATGTTTCTGTTTGTGTATGCGTTTCGTCAGTTTTCTGGGACGTATGGTGCGTTGCCTATTGATGTACTGTGTATATCGGTGCCCGGCATTTCGTGACTGAAACCACAGGCCCTGGATAGTAATGGCGTCGTTTAATGCCGAAAATGGCCAGGTTTGTGATGTCAGTTTGCGAATCCGCCAATTGTCGTTTCCATCTCATCATCTATCGCATAGAAACACGGTCCGTCAAGCCATAGAAACGGCGCCAAAATGTGCAGTTGTTGTACAAGCCGTCTAATATGTTGTTGAAATTATGGCGCCAAATGTTTTCTTTTGCGAAAAACATTACAGACCAAGGTAATTTATTCGGGAATTGCACGCAGAACAGATTTTATGACATAAAAAATGTAGATATTGATCATGTATGGACTAGAACCCCGTTACCAAGGCACCAACAAACAAAAAGGCTGCCATTATGACGATATTGCGAGGGTTCTCAATGCATTGTACCTGCCTGATGCCCCTACAATCACATTCCACGCTGTTCTTGTTCCGTTATCTTCTTCCCTGTAACTGAAGACAGCAAAGGTTTTAACCCCAAAATTGGGTCGCCAAACCATTTTGCGTGAATCGCCATGAGTCTCCATTAACTGTCCGAACTTTCGTTTGTCGTGTAGCTTGCCTGTACCAGATGCATGTGAGTCAAATAACTTATGGCTAATGTTGCATCAATGTGAAACTCCTTGCTTTATAATAGTACATAACTTTTCAAATTCACGCAACATTTGACTAAGCGGTTCGTATCACGTGTGTCTTCTACGCACAAGTCATATTCTGTTCAATGCCGCGGAAAAAGTCACAGTATTAGGACTATGCGAATCCGACTCCTTCACATACCTGGGAAGCGTACTTAACATGAGTGGATACGCAGAAGAAGACGTCAAAACAAGGATACAAAAATCTAGAGTGGTATTTCTCAATTTTAGAAATTTTTAGAAGGCAAACCAAATCAGGCTTAACACCAAATTGAGGATATTCAATTAAAATGTCAAGTCAGTGTTACTCTATAGCTCGGTGACATGGCGAATTACACAGAAAACACTCAAAAGATTACATACATTCATCAACAAAAGCCTGCGCAGAATCATACACCTAAAGTGGTCAGACAAGGCACCCAATACTACACTATGGGAATGGACCAAACAACTACCAACAGAAAACGAAATAAAGAACAGAAAATGGAGGTGGTCAGGACATACACTGAGGAAACCTGCAACAAACATCACACGACAAGCAATTACACGGAACCCCCCAGGAGAGAGAAGAAGAGGAAGGCCAGGAAACACCTGGCAGAGAGACACGGAAAGCGAAAGAAAGCAGATGGGAAAAAATCTGGAAAGAAATTGAGAAAATTGCATCAAACCGACAACAGTGGAGTACCATGTTCGATGGCCTATGCTCAAAGCGAGCAAACAGGCCTACATAAGTAACTAAGTAAGTAATCGTTGTGATACTTACTTTACATGTGCTGCCGTTCTACGGACAAAGAATATATCACTCTCTTACGATTTGAATAAATCATGTATTTTCGTTATGTGGCTTATATAGATTGACAGGTTACGTTTGAACGCGTTACTTTGAAAAGCAGAAAGACCATACGACATGGTGTCAGAAAGGTCAACAACTACGCACACGGTAAATAACACTGTTGTAACGCCTAAAAAGGAAATGCAAACCAAAACATTCGACGACCAACATTGTTACTACTGTCTTTTGCATCTGTTGTATCGCTCAATCGAATTTTTTGGTTTATATTGAATACGATACGACTAAGAAATAAAACATGACTGAACTAATGGGTATACCCACACCAACAATAGAGTGGAGTTCCAGCAATCTACCAGAAGCCCTAAGGAAATCCAGGCGAACCTGTTAGTACATATTTAACGGACCCCTTGCTAAAAATGGTACGAAGTCAACATGCATTACCTAATGCTATGGTTGTCGAATCGGTAAGATACATATGTGATGGACGGTGGCTTGATGAGGCTGACAAGAAACTATTGGCACCCCATTGCAAATGATTTGAAGTTTATGCGAAGCCAGAGTTCAGTTTTTGCGTTTTGAGATTTTATCTGAGGAACTGAGTGAAACGGTAGACTCATTCATGACGCGAACGCGTATCATCGCTAATGACTGTGAGTATACAAAAATGGAAGAACAGCTGACGGACACATTGATCACTAGAATACACAACGACGATAGCTGTCCGAAATTGATAGCCAAAGACAAAGACACAACACTTGACCAAGGCAATAGTAACAGTTCATGAGGGTACTGAAAGACAGACGGATGACATCCAGGGAAACAGACAGATATAGTCTGTACGCAAAATACCCACCTACAAAAACATGGAGAAGGCAACTGGTATCCAAGACTGCTACAGATGCGGAAAGAAACATCTGCGAAACAACAAATGTCTAGCAACAGATTCTACATGACGATCTGTAATGTAAAGGGTCACTGGGCTTGTGAATGTCTAAAGAAAAAGCGTGATCAAGACAATGGAGCAAGACACCAATAACATCCCCAGAAAGGGTCGATGAGCAAGAGAGCTTACTGTGGAAGGAAGAAAGTGCATACTGTCCATGGCAACGGTAACAGTGACAAAGACGATGACAACTTTGTACTAGATGCAATCCAAACGACACCGCTTGCCAAACTGGAGTCCTTATATAAAGAAGGAAACAAATTCCACGCATTTACAAACATAAAGTTGAAGGAACAAACTACAGATGTACTTGTGAAATGCAAGATCGACAGCCGAGAAGAGGTTAATATAATGCCACTAAGAGTATTCTAACACCTATTCCCAGAACAAAACGATACAAAGGGAAGGTCAATCACTCTATAGACGTCCAAGGTTGGATTGAGCACATATGGTGTTGCAAAGGTAAAGCAGCACGGAACCTTCACCCCACATTGCACACAATGACATCGCACTCGGCATCGAATTTCATGTCACTCAAGACACAAATTCGACAATGTTAGGACTGCAAGCGTGTCTAGCCATGGGACTGATTTCACTGAACTGTGAACAGAAATCAGCATGCAATGACTGACACAACACCAGTCAAGTTCCTTTACTGAAGAAGGTGGAAGACAACCCATCACCTAGTGATAGCAGTGGTGATGAAAAGAGAACTTACTCATCAAATACCTGAAATACGTTCGAGGTGTTGGACTCTTTTCTGACGAATACGACATAGACCTGGAACAGGATGAAGAACCTGTCATACATCTACCTAGACGCGTCCCTGAGTCGATGAAGGATGCAGTGAAGAGGGAACTAAGTCGAATGATCGAACTAAACATCATCATTGATCAACCCACCGACTGGATTAACAGCGTTATGTATGCGCATATGTCTGGATCTAAAAGAATTGAACAATTATTGAGAAGGCCTCATCACTATTCAAAGGTCCTAGATAACATTCTTCAGAAACTACAAGGCGCCAGTGTATTCATGATACTGGATGTGCCATCCGGATACTGGAACTTGAGACTGGATGACGAGTCAAAACTACTAACAAAGTTTAACACGCCATATGAGCGATAATGCTTTCGTCGTCTTTTATTTGGCCTAGTTTCGACACAAGATGTGTTCCAAAAGAAAGTCGGCCAGACGTTCGAAGGTCTTCCTGGTTTTGTTGCGATCGCTGATGGCATTGTCCTATTGAGCAAAACAGAAGCCGAGCATAATAAACACATAGACAACGTAACGAAACGTACGCAAGAGGTTGGTCTATGCCTCAACCCTGACAAATGTGTTGTGAAGTCACACAGAATCAAGTTCTTCGGAAACTACATCTTATCGAACGGGTTAGAACCTGACCCAGGCAAGATCGCGGCATCGTTGACATGTCACCGGCAACAAGTGCCCAGGAACTACAAAGTGTCCTTGGTATGGTGAACTACCTCGACCGCTACACACCAGATCTTGCGACCACTATAGCACCACTACGTGATCTCTCTAAGAAAGACAGTGTTTTTGTGTGGTGAAATGAACATCAGAAAGCGTTCGACAACGTGAAAGAAGCATTCTCTGCATCATCCACATTAGCTTTGAATCCAGCAAGCCAATAATCATTCAGTTGGATGCAAGCAGACGAGGAATTGGAGCGACATTTCTACAGAACTGATGACCCGTTGATTATGCTAGTAAGAATCTAACAGAAACAGAAAGCCACTACTGCAATATCGAGCGTGAAATGCTTGGTATCGTCTTCGGTCTTGAGCGATTCCACCATTACGCCTATGGACGTAACATTACCATCAAAACAGACTACAAGCCTCTGGAATCCATCAACAGAAAACATCTTACGAATATTCCTCCGAGATTTATGAGAATGCTACTTCGTATACAGAAATATGAATTCACCGTGAAGAATGTACCAGGAAACGACATACCATTAGCAGGCGGACTTTCACGTCTACCTATCCACGGATATGAAACACCAGTTATCAAAGTGACCATTCGCAGCATCACTGATGTGTCCGAGTCAAAAATCGAGAAGATCATGTACTTGACGACGATAGCTGAAACACTCCAAGTTCTAGCAGGAACTGTGGCAGTCGGGTGGCCACAATACAGAAACCACTGTCCGGGAGACATTGCGTCCTTCTGGAACTTCAGAGTCGAGATTATGGTATTCAACAGAGTGCTTCTGAAAGGAAACCGTGCCATCACACCTAAGAACATGGAAGCCGAGTGGGTATTGATGAAAATACACTCGGGACACCAAATCGTTGAAAAATGCCGACTACGAGAATAGAAACCATGTATTGGTGTGGAATCAGTGCATACATTGAAAACATGACCAAGAAATGTGATTTATGTCAACACAACCAGACAGCACAGCAGAAGGAAGAACTAATCCCTATTTATGTAACATTTCCATGGGAAGTTGTTGGTTCATACATGTTCCGCTGGAAATTAAACGAATATCTACTCGATGTAGAATATTACAGCTCGTATCCCATAATCCGAAAGCTAAGATCTAGTCCCATCATAAAAAAGCTGAAACTGAAATTCTCAGAGTTTTCCATTCCAGACACCTTCATCAGGGCAATGCCAGACAGTATGATTCAGCCGTATTCCGCACATTTGAAGGTGAATTAGACTTCAGAGCATGAGAAGAGTAGCCCCATGTGTCCACAGTGCAACGGGAAGGCTGAGCGCTACGTAGGCATAGTAACGAAAACCCTGCAGAAAGCCTATGAAGCGAGTGATGATCCAGCCATTGCGTTACTGTGTCTTCGCACGCCTCCCATTGAAACAGGACCGCCTAGCCTGCAGAACTGTTATTTGCAGAAAAGTACAGTCTAACTTACCCACCGTGACCACCATAAGTAAAAAGAAAGCACGTTTTCGCAGACGAGAGCAATGGCGACGACAGTTCGACGATCGTGCACATACATTGAATTACATATATCGAGATCAAAGTATAAGAATGCAGGATCACGTAACAAAGAAATGGGAATCAGTCGTAGTGAAACAGAAGGCTCGAGAACCGACGTCGTACATTCTCACCATCAAGCCTGGAGCTGAGTATCGTAGAAATCGACGACAAATCAGAACGACTGGAGACACCTTCCCACTCCCAAATAGACGTCACAATTATGAGAACACAAATGCAGAACACACTATTAATAGAGCTGAACTGACTTCTTTTGACGAACAGAGCAAAGCATTCGAGCCGAGCCGAGCCGAGCCGAGCCGAGCCAACGTTGCAAGATCACAAGCATGTGTTAATGACCCTCCATACGAGACGAAGGCGGGTAGATATGTGTGCCCTCCAACCCCGCATGATCTCTAGAGTGTTTCATGACTGTGTGAGACTATAAAACATGTACTTCATAAGTTTTAGTGATCTATGTGACATTATGTTCTCAATTACATGTAATATACTGTCTCAGTATCACATGTTTTATGTTCAGATATGTTGATGTGGTCAAGAAGACTACTGACTACGGACCAAAAGCCATTGGTTTCTGTGTTAACATAGAGTAATTTACACAACTGTTTTATTTTATGAAGGGAGTTGTGATATTTACTTTATATGTGCTGCCACCCTACGGACAATGAAGACATCATTATGTTACTATTATATTGTTGAACAAATCATGTTCTTTTGTTACGTGGCTTATATAGATTGACCGGTTACATTTGGCGCGTTGCTATGAAAAGCACAAAGACAATATATAGTGGCATGTTGTGTGAGATCAACATTAGGGTGGGTGGGGGAAACAGTCTATATTTAATAATAATAATAATAAGATAACTTCTATTGCGCCTAAATCCTTGGAAACCAAGCTCAGAGGCGCATCAAAACAAAAGGGTTGGTCAATCTCAAAGTCCATAAGTAGTTTTCCAGGTGTCAACAGATGGGTCAAGGCGCTAGGGAGCTAAGGTGGATAAGCAAGGTTGTAAAGATACGTTTTTAAATGACGACGGAATTTTGTAATATTTTCAACTGATCTAACACTAAGAGGAAGCATATTCCAAAGAGTTGGTGCAGCAACAGAAAAAGCCCTAGTTCCAATGTTAGTGTTGGCTCTAGGAACAAAAAGTAGGTCAGAACTAGATGATCGAAGCTGGATAGATTTTCTTACAGGAGTAAGCAATAAATGCAAATAAGATGGTTGCTTATTGGACAGTGCCTGATATGTAATGGTACAGATCTTAAAAATTATACGATATCGTACAGGAAGCCAATGTAAAGACTTCAAAAGTGGCACAGAGCGAGAAAAACGAGGAGATCTTGTAACTACTCTTGCTAGACAATTTTGGACACGCTGAAGTTTTGTGATATCCTTGCTAGCGATATTATAAAGGAGGGAATTGCAATAGTCAATTCTGCTGCTAACAAGCGCTGTTGCAATAGTCTTAGCAACAGAAAATGACATATACCGGCGAATACGGCGAAGATCACGAATATGATAAAAACAGCAGCGACATGTTTGAGATATATGTTGTCGGAAATTGAAGTTTCTATCAAAGATTACTCCTAGATTACGCACCGAGGTTGCTGGCGTGATGTACTGATTCAAAATACGCGTAGGGAAAAAACCATCCAGTTTACAACGCTGCATTCGAGTACCAATAATGATCAATTCAGTTTTATTTGCATTTAATTTCAACTTGCTGTCAGTCATCCAATGGAAGATATCTTGAAGGTAATCACTAAGTTGGTTAAGGGAGCGATTTGTATCCGGGGTAGCCAACGAAATGTAAATCTGAGTGTCATCAGCATAAAGATGATGATCTAAGTTATGTTTTTGTATAACAGAGCTTAGTGGCGTGGTGTAAAGAGTAAAAAGCAAAGGCCCAAGAACAGAACCCTGGGGAACACCAAATAAAGCCGGCAGTGCAGCTGAAAAGCAGTTCCCAATCTTTATAGTTTGGTATCTATCAGTTAGATACGAAGAAAACCAGCTTAGAGCTGTGCCAGATATGCCGTACCACTTTAATAGGCGTTCAATGAGAATGCTGTGATCAATCGTGTCAAACGCGGCAGAGAGATCTAGTAAGGTAAGTGCAGTCACTTTACCATTATTAATGTTCAAGGTAATGTCATTATGAACCTTTAAAAGGGCAGTCTCTGTTGAATGAAACTGCTTATATGCTGATTGTGACACATTAGTTAACACATTTGTGCTAATGTGAGACCTTAGACGACTTGCTACAACCTTTTCTAGTATTTTGGAAATGAAGCTGAGATTAGAAATAGGTCTATAACTGTTTAGGTCTTGCTTAGGCAGAGATGACTTCTTAAGAAGTGGTGTGACATGGGCGTATTTAAAATCATCAGGAAAACAGCCAGAGCAAAGTGATGCATTTATAATATTTGTTATAGGTCCAATTAGTGTATCGAGACATGCTTTTAGCAGCATTGTTGGAAATGGATCAAGTGCACAAGATTTATTTGGGGAGGACATAATTATTTTCCTAACTTCATCAACTGTTGCAGGTTCAAATGATACAAGTTGAGAATTTACTTGTGGAAAGTCCACACTGACATTACTTATATTATGATGTGGGAAAGCAGAACGAATGATACTGATTTTATTCTTGAAGTGACTAGAGAACGAATCACATAGAGACTTAATTGACATATGATCAGGTAACGATGGAGTAGGCCGTCTGTGTAGAATGTTATTGATGCAGTTCCATAACTGACGCGGATTATCAGACTTATTTATGACCATATCTGTAAAATAATCTGATTTAGCTTTAGCCATTTGTCTGTTACAGAGGTGACATTGCTTAGAATAACGCGATCTATCTAATGGCGAGCGTGATTTGCGCCATACACGCTCTAAATAACGACGACGCCTTTTAGATAGTATAATTTCGGAAGTCATCCATGGAGCCGGTGGCCTTTCTGACACCCATTTGGATTTTATAGGTGCATGTTTGTCAAGTAGTGCATTGAGTACTTGACAGTACTGTTTATATAAGTCAGATAGATGTTTTTTTTTATCTGTGATAAGGTCAGATATAAGGATATCAGCCATTAAAGCTGTAATGTCAATCCTATGAATGGCTCTGTAAGACACATTGTGTTTCGATTGTAAAGGGGCTATAGAACCATTAATATTGGCAATGACAGTATGGTGGTCTGATAACCCATCTGAAACAGTAGGTGCTTGGATATTATTACAAGTTGAACGGGTTATCAAGAGGTCAAGCCAATGGCCATGTATATGTGTCGAAAAGGTAACATGTTGTTTCAAATCAAATGATGCCAGAATATCATCAAACGTAGTTGTAGTTGAAGAAGGTATATCCAAATGTAGATTAAAATCACCAAGAATGTAAAATTCTGAGTGAATGACTGCCAGATTTTCCAACATATCCTGAAAGTCTTCAAAGAAATTGGCAGGATGTCCTGGAGGGCGATAGATACAAACAAAGTGTGCGGAGAAAGAAGAATCTGAAATTTCAGCAAAGATGGACTCAAAACTAGAGTATTCAGGGTTAGAATGTAATTTAACTTTGAACTGCTGTGATATAAAAAAGCCAACACCACCTCCACGGCCGACTAAACGTGGTCGATGGTGAAAGGTGTAACCAGAAGGGGAAACGTCAGCAATGCATGCATGTGTATCATGTGGTCTAAGCCAGGTCTCAGTTACAGCTAGAATGTTTATTTTCTTTGAAATTAATAAATCACAAAGTGAGGCTGTCTTATCTCGTACAGATCGAACATTTGTAGTGGCCACCCGAATGTGTCGTCTAACAGATGGCCCAGGATTGAGACTTACATCTCCTGCTAGTAATAAAATTATTGCTAATTTCAATGTAGGCGTAGAGCGGGGGATTGGCAGTAACTTTCTATTATAACAAACATGAAGACATGGCAGACTATGCAAAATTGAAATAGAATGATGAATTTTAGTGTGATTAGGAAAAAGCACATTAAAATGATTATATCTCAATGGTTTGCATAAAACAAAATCGATGTCCCTTACAACAACAGAACAAGACAAGCAGAAAACACCAAATAGGAATAATGGTGACATAATTATGTTAGATTATTATCATATTTAGTAGAAACTAATAGACCAAAACCATATCATTTTATATCATATAGATAATAAATAGTAAAGAATGTTAAACCCAGAGCTAAGGCTAAGCCTACGGCGTAACTACCGTAACTTAAGTAAAAACTAAATTATATTTACAAGATCAGTAGAGTCTCAAAAATATATGTATATATATATATATATATATATATATACATTTATCAAATATATGTCAACTGCCCTGTGACATTCAGCATAGGTGCTCCAACTGGCGGGTAACTGGGCATTATCAATACAGTATGATATTTGGAACAATCTTCTGTTTTACATTTACTTAGTAGTTCTTACGCTATTCAGGGTGACCTTCCTGGGTGCTATCCCTCAACAACTGAGACAAATGGAATACCATGTCGAAGACCAATACATCCGGGGCATGCGGTCTGCTTTGCTTGTGATTTTGGCTGCGTTATTTTAAATGCCTTTTTTATATAAGCGGCTATATACCAAGTTCCAATTGAACTGTTCATTAATTCATTACTATGCACATTTTATGTGTATAATCCTGAATAATCAATGTGTCATATATGCTATGAGACTTTATTAGGCACATACCTGAAAACATAGTACTTTGATCAATATTTTCATTGTTCCCATTCCTGACGCTTATTATTTTAAAACAAAACATGTACACGGTTACAACCCACACTCCCGATGGACTAAGGTTAGACCTCTGTTCCTCTTATGGCTTCTTCATCGTCCAGTGTAGTCGCCTATGTTGGGTTCGAAAACAGATTTATAATCGTGCCTTTCACGTGGGTCATTGTCGAGCTACTACACACGTTTGTTTGTCCTGACTGATATTTTTGATGCACGAACTCCATGCAGGATGAGAGTATACATTAGAAATCAACTCGGTGCCCGGACTAACGCGTAGGTGAAAATTCGGCTAAATCCTCTCTGTGGATTCCGTCAATGACTTTGACCGGTAGCGTCAGTAAAGGCATAGGCTTGACAGGCAGTAAAGAACGGAAAGTAACTTGGGGTCAAAATAGCAGATAACCTGAACTGGAATGACCACAGTGATGCCACCACAAAGAAAGCAAACAAGAGCCTCGCCTTCCTAAGTAGGAACCTCCGTAGCTGTCCATCAATATCAAGGCATAGTGCTACGAGACACTGGTTAGACACGTCATGGAATATGCCAGTTCATCATGGTACCCCCACACGAGCTCCAACTACCAACGGTTAGAAGCTATCCAGCAGCAGGCCGCAGATTCGGTTAGACTACCACCAGTAGTCCAACTGAAATGACCCAGAATCTTGGCTGGAAATCCATACAACAACGAAGGACAACCGCCAATATAACCATGATGTACCCGCCTATGAACAACACACAGACACAAAACACATAATGCTTACAATACAACAAAATGTAAAATGAAAGCAACATAAGTTACCATTTATGATTGTGTGTATATATATATATATATGTGTGTATATATATATATATATATTATTGCTATTATTATAATTGTAGCATTTGTTTTGTGTTGTTATTACATCGTTCATGTTCTGCTAACCCATTAAGCTCTAATGTGCAAGAGGAGGGTTGTTCTCCCCCTTTACGTGTCAGGTATCCGATTGTGTATATATCGTATATTGTATGCTTTACTGTATTTAGCGTACAGCACTGTTTTGTATTTAATTAAGTACAATTTCAATTTAAGCCGCTGATTGTGCCGTAGGCTTCCATTCTATTAGTAGTCATGGACATACATAGTATTTATGTATGCGCATAGAACAATGGGTATATAAGGCAATGTACTTTATAACTGTTCGGTAACTGTTATTGTACTGCGTACTACGGAATGTATTATGTGTCTAATGTTTTAATTGTATGTGCAATCAGCTGAGCGTCACACAATACTATAGAATAAAACGTTATGGATTTCCATGTTACCAACATGTGGTGTTTTGATTTGTTATTGCGTAAACAGTAACT
The DNA here is from genome assembly GCA_963995525.1 of Escarpia spicata. NCBI lineage: Eukaryota > Metazoa > Annelida > Polychaeta > Sabellida > Siboglinidae > Escarpia > Escarpia spicata. Next base: position 21,857,589 of record OZ023218.1, on the reverse strand, counting down.
CTATCCAGACACTGCAGTAGGTGGTTGAGTTTATTGGGGACACACCTTCCCAGTTACAGGGTGTTGTTATTAAAGGCGCAGTCAAGCAAACATTTGGTTACTCTTCCACGGTTCGCACCTGCTACAACTGCAATGGGCGCCCGCCATAACAATGCCTGATGTGGTCCGGCCTCTACATCTTAAACCGCGCCATCAACGAGAACTACAGGTGCACGTTCAACGGATGGCTGTGGACGAAACACCTGTTCCGACAAGCGTTCAGCTATTGGGTCAGCAAAATTTGCAACTCTGTCCCTCGGCCGTCTTGACGTCCATAAGGCACCGACACACATGCGCAGCTAGCTGTGTAAGACGGCAGTAGCCTTTGAACTTCCGTCGTTCGCGGGACGCTGACTGTACTGCAATGTCTTCTTCCGAAATCTTTCGAACGCGTGTGTGTACCTATGCGTGTGAGTGTGCGTATGTATGTGTATGTATGCGTGTGTGTGTGTGTGTGTGTGTGTGTGTGTGTGTGTGTGAGAGAGAGAGAGAGAGAGAGAGAGAGAGAGAGAGAGAGAGAGAGAGAGAGAGAGAGAGAGAGAGGAGAGAGAGAGAGAGAGAGAAGAGAGAGAGAGAGAGAGAGAGAGGAGAGAGAGAGAGAGAGAGAGAGAGAGAGAGAGAGAGAGAGAGAGAGAGAGAGAGAGAGAGAGAGAGAGAGAGAGAGAGAGAGAGAGAGAGAGAGAGAGAGAGAGAGAGAGAGAGAGAGAGAGAGAGAAGAGAGAGAGAGAGAGAGAGAGAGAGAGAGAGAGAGAGAGAGAGAGAGCGTGCCTGCGTGTGTTCTTCGCACTCGGCGCCTAAATGAATGTGCTCGTAACACTCACTCCAGACTCAACCGCGTGTTAGCGTGACACATATACCTGCTACGTGTGCTTGTGATGTCAATTCAGCCGACGTTGTCACGAGCATATAGAAGCGACACAAGGATATGAAAGTGTCACAAGCACAAGTAAAAACAACAATAAACCAAGATTGTGATTATTGGAAGCAATAAACAAAGTTAGGCAAATAATCTGCATACTGTGTTACTTGTGCGCCGGATAACCAATTAAAAATTACGATGATGTCAATGAAAACGGCATAAAATACGATCTACCTCGATCTTAAACGTTGGTGTCTCATCGGGCCAGTAAATTATGAAAGAAAAATTTTAATACATGTGGCCCACACTGACTTTATATAAAAAAGACGCTGGCTTTTGTCGAGGCCTATCATATGTTCGCTCCATACTCTCTCATTGACCAACTTACCGCCGCCAACCATGCTAGGACAAAAAACGCACACCTTCCGATGTGTAATCGGATATGTGCCGACTGTCACCGGATACCTTTGTTTCGTCGTTACCTACGCCGAGCGCAGATTAAAAAAATAGAACATATTTGATTTCAGCAAATGCTTCATGTATACGTATTGCTCATGTCTTTTCATGCAGACAGACAAATGTGGTAACAAAATCAATGACGCAACCTTCGTATTCAACTGAATGTAGTCATCACACTGTATACAAAAACAACCGTCTGTTCATCAAGCCTATCAACACTTCCCTAAAGTGACGTTAAAAACCTTTCTGAAATACATAACCTTTGTTGTAATTCGTCGTCGTTGTCGTTGTCATACCTGGGACATTATCAAACTATGGGAATGAACCGCCGATTGTTCCACGTTTTTGTCCCCTGACTCTCGTGTCACTCATTTTTTCATAAAAATAAGGCATTATCTAAAATCCTTTTTCCCTGTGTACACAAAGTTTAACATTGTATGTATCATTTGACAACATTAAACAAATACAGAAAAATACATTTGTACCATAAATTCGATTTTAAGCCCGTCTGTGAAGCGATTCCCGCGGAAAATTTGTTTTTAATGAGCTAGGCGATCACGTGGTATCGTGACGTCACCTATGACACACATTCGCATCAGGCCGACCCTTTCCATGCATTCAGAGCATGTTTACAAGGATAGCTTTTAGGTCGAAACGAGCGTCAGAATGAGTTATTGTGCAATATTCCGACGTAATACAAACACTAGTCATCACAGAGGAACATGCAGTTATCTTACGGTTCCACATGAATCGAATTTTATTCAAAACAACGAATGCGAATGGGCCTACAAGTCGACTAGGTTTCGCCGAGCATGGGCTCGTTTTCATAATAATTATATAGAATGCAACCAACGGGAGATAATCTACACCAATAAACATACATAGCAATCATATATTGTATCCAGCTACAGAAAGTAACGTGTATAATCTCATAATATCACTAGAATATCGATATATTAAGCAGGAGTTGTCAATTTATCATAACAACTTAAATCAATCAGTGAATTTCTGTTGGTGCCGCTAGCTCAGTTGGTAGATGCGTTGGTTTCTTGTCATATATTTTACAATCGGGTGACGCCGGTTTAATCCTGACAGCATGCAAATCATTGATTTTCTTTACACTATTTTGTTTATGTTTTCACGAAGTAATATAAACCAAATCATTTAGTATACTATGATGCACTGTTTCTAAAAAAAAATTATTTTTGTTGTAATTATTTATACGCCATAAAAATGAAAATATGGTCATATATATAACGATGTTTCTGAATTTTATTTATTCAGACAGATCACAATATGTTTTCACATATATAATTACAATATATTACCGTACAATATATTTACAATTAATAAATTATATATCCATTACATTATATTTGTTTGGATAAATAACATTTAGAAACATCATTATATAATGACCATATTTTCATTTTTGTGCGAATAAATAATTACTACAATAATAAAAAATATTTACACTGCATTATAGTACAAAAATGATTCGGTTTATATTACTCCGTGAAAACAGTGTACAAAAATCAATAGTTTGCATGCTGTCAGGATTGAACTGGCGTCACCTCATGTGGAACCGTAAGGTGACTGCTTGTTCCTCTATGATGACTAGTGTTTGTATTACGTCGGAATATTGCACAATAACTCATTCTGACGCTCATTTCGACCCAAAAGCTATACTTGTAAACATGCTCTGAATGTATGGAAAGGGTCGGCCTGATGCGAGTTTGAGTCATAAGTGACGTCACATCTCGGCATCCCGAAAAGCGCGTCAAAAATATGCATATTCGAAAATGTCCGGATGCAGAGCATAAAATGTGGAATTTCTAATTTATTGAATTTTTTTGATTTGTTTGGTTTGGTGGACGTGGAAATAGATAGCAGGATGTAATATAACATGAATTCAATGATGTTAAATCTTTCACAAATTATACCGGCTGACACACTCGTTCCCTGCGCTTACCTAAGTAATATATGTACAGTCTGTAACACATTGCGACCTTGTCCGATTAGGTATTATTTTCTCAACATCAACATCAAGTTCGCTATCGATATCTTTATTATCACGAGTTTGTCGTACATGGACGTGGTATCGTTTGGGCGAACGATCTAATATCGATCAATACAGTTCATTAACGGTGGTTTGGGGTTTGCGATTTTTGAGAGTCATCGGTCCACGATTACTATGTCCGTGTTCAATGGGAAATCGTCTAGACTTTCGCACACTTTTAGTCCTTGCGGTGTTTTGATTACGAAACAACTCCCTCTTCTGTATTCGCGTCTTCTTGTCGTTGTTATCAGCTCCTTGTGCATTGTCTTTTGTTTCATCCCAGAACACGACAGTTTTTTAAACTGCAATAAAACCGCATTGCAATAAAACTGTTAGAATACTACTCGTCGCAATCCTGAAAATACACTAATGCTGAACATGTAAACTAATTAATGCATGTAACAAGACATCTAATATTCGCGATTACGTACAACTGGTAGTACATTTTCAGCCATTGGACAACACCTGCACATATACCAAACATGTTTTGTTGTGTGATTTAGCGCGCCTATTTGTCAAAATAATGAGGAGGCAGGCGAAGTGGTTACGTTGTTCAACTTCACTGATGAATAGTCTTTATTCGCGCGGCCTAGTCGATTGAGTGGAGGACAAAAAGGACACTACAGAAATACAGGAACGCCCAACGTGCTTTACATAGTAAGAACGACTTGCAAGTGTTAGCAAGTACCAAGAGGGCATGGATAACTATCGCAACAGTGTCGTTCAGTGGATACACAAACGTCGAGTGAACTACAAGTTAACATTAGTACTGACATTACTTATTGCAGTTCTCGGCGTGTATACTATCAGCAGATATTTGTACACAAGTGACAAGTCGGGTCGTTTCGCTTACGGGAGGCTGCGCCGTTTGCGACCGGCATACCGAGGAAGAACAACGTACGAAAGCGCTTACGATTGGAGCGTAGGTGGTAATGAGATCCGACAATACCGACTGTTTATGGAGAAGAATCCAGATTTTAAATTCCAAATAGAAAAAGAACCAACCGTCCTGGAATTTGACACCAACTATGACTACAATGTCAGACAAGTTGACACTGACGGCATTGCGGAGAATGGTGTCTGTGTTAACATCGTGGAACGTCACAGGAAGATAAGAACGTCCGGAGGTAGCTGTTTCTACGTATTCAGCGAGACCGCCTCGTCAACCATTCGTCAGATGTGTTCGATTTGGGATTTCTTCAATGGCACTTACATCGCGCTGTGTCCGGTGATGGGGGTTGAGCCGTGCATGAACATTTCTATTCTGTTACAACACACGAATTTCACGGCGTACACGTCTTGCAGCCATCCTATGCACCACATGGTATGGCACGATACGGTGTGTGAGCTTACGACAAACAGTATTAGTAATTTAGTGAATTCGCGACCGCTGGCGTCTAGGATTGGCAGTTTGCCCAAGCGGCCTATTTTATGGGAAACATCTAGCGATGGTCGCGTTGCGCTAATGATGCAACCAGATAAGACTTTCCAAACGATGAACCAGTCAACATTGTGCCAATGCATAACAAATTTCCGCAAATTATTCATGATTGGGTCATCTCACATGCGCTTTAAAGCCGACTATTTGATATCTATTTGTTATGACCTGCCTGAGGATTTGAACCCACGCCATCATGAGTTGACGGTGGGAAAGATTAACTTTATATGGAGATCGTTCGGCGGCCATTTTGAAACGCTACTAAGTGACGAACTGGCCAGCATCAAACTCAACGGAAACGACGTGGTAATATTACAGACAGGCGCGCACGATATGGCTTACATCGGGCTGCAAGCAACTTTCACGAAAATGATCGACTCTTACAGCAAAGTAGTCGCGCAGCTCAAACGTCGAAGTGAACAGATCGGATTTAGCCTGATCGTCGTTACATCACCGCCGGTGGCAGACGACCAGCCGCAGTTCCGGCGTGGCAGTCGCAACAGCTGTGCTCTGTCGGCGTTTGTTTACCAACTTCATGCGAGACTTTCTCAGACGGGCGTCGACATATTTGACGAGTACAGTGTCATCTTGCCATGGCAAAGACGCGCTGCTTGCACTGGACATTATCTCTGCCTCAACATTCGAAACAAACCACCCACGTTGAAAGGTGATGTGGGAGAACTAGCCCTCCTTTTGCTCATGGATCGAGTGTGTCACCAGTCCAGGTAGAATTATGAACAAACGTAACGCGACATTCAGATGAACGAATTCGGTTGTTTCCCGTATAAAGAGATATACACTAGGATATTTATCTATCAAAATCATATACGGGATATCTAAAGATAACAAGCTGTCATCCATCTATGACCATTGCCTGTCAAAACCAACAAGGAAGACACTTTCTATTGGGATTCATTGATTTACGGTGTAGTAAGTTATTTGGTGTAATAAATAATAGTTTATAAAAAAAAATATGCATCAAACAGAAAGGAAAGAATAAAACAGACAATGTAAATTAACTTTTCAATTTGGTTTCGTGTCATCAAATGTACAATGCACACTACTGTTGCTAGCTCAAGAGAATCCCATTTCATTATCAAATAAACTTACATTACATGACTCAAACTACCTAATTCGTTATTTGTCAAGACTGTCTTCTTCCTATACCATTGGCTATACAATGATGGGACCCTAGTACCAGCCATTGTCTACGGGTGACACATGTTTAGGAAGAGGGCTATCTATATAATTTATTATATATTACTAGCAAGATGATTAACCTGGTCTTTGATATTATTTACCTACCTAAATCTGGGACTTGGGGCATATTTGGGATTGCGTCTGTGTGTCTACGGGTCTTGCTTTTCCAGTCAGCCGTTTAAAATTGAAAAGACCCCGTTTCATTGACCAAAAGAACTGTACTGAACTTGGGAAAGGGAGAGTCTCCCATGGAGAGTAGGATGCTATGCAGTTAAAGGCAAAAGCTACCGCCGATGCCGTTTTTATCTTCCGAGATAATTTCAAAAATCGGAGCACGGAACCTGAGAACCATTTAAGAAGCGAACAAAGCGAGCACAGTAGTAAGACTATGCGAATCAAGGTGGATACAGTCAGGACAAGCAGACTGATCACGTGAGAAATGGTACTTTATTCGGGGCATGAAGAAGAAGAAGATGCCCATCACACAGAAGGAGTGGCATTGATGTTGTCCCAAGAGGAACAGAGCGCCCTCATCAGTTGGGCGCCAGTGCGACCAAGGATCATCTATGTCTAAAAAGACAAGATTTAACAAGATTGCCATCCAGAAAATTAACTCTAGATGACAGGTGGACAAGGAAGCCTTTTGGCGTATCGAGAGCGTATCGAGAGTCCAATGCTTTTGTATCTAGGTATATCCCGCACTTTTAAGGTATGTGTTGATTTTATTTTTAAACATATTCACGCTACTGGCACCATCACAATCAGGAGATAATCTGTTCCATTCATTTACAGTCTTTTGTGAGAATGAGAACTTTCTTATATCTAATCTACACTGCTCCTTTACTAATGTAACTTGGTATGTAATTTCTATGAATATTTTCATAACCATTCAATATTTTAAACACTTCTATCTGATCTCCTTTCAATCTCCTGGGTTTGTTTAATCACCTTATATTAGGTGTATTTCGTAACTAAGATGCCTCACTTTTTGTATCATTTTAGGTGTACAGAGGAAATATTATTTTTTAGTATATCTATGTCTTCCTGCGGTATGGCCTCCACGCTTAAATACAATATTCTAAATGAGGCCTAACTATTGTTTTGTACAGCGGTATTATACGTTACATTTCGCCTAATTGATCCAAGGATTTGATTTCCCTTTTATGCGGCAATGCCGCACTGCATTGAAACCTTCATATCAGCACTAATGGTTAACCCTAAGTTATTTTTTTACAGTAGTACTTAGTACAGAACCTCCCATTGTATATTGTACATATTCGTTCCCATGTCCTGTGTGGAGGCATTTACATTTCCCAAAATTTAACAACATTTGCCATTTTTCAGATCATTTGATCAACCTGTCAAGATCATCTTGTAAATGCTATCTATCTCCATCACGCTTAATGCTTCTAAACAATTTTGTATCATTCGCAAATTTCAAAACCTTGCTTTTTATATCATCGTCCAAATCGTTGATATATATAAAGAATAATATAAGTCCCAGTACTGATCCCTATGGTACCCCACTCAAAACTGATTTCCAGTTTGAAGCCTCCCCATCAACTACTACCCGTTGTCTTCTGTCTATTAACCATTTTTCTATCCAGTCAATTAAACCATTTCCTATGCCATGGGCCTTTAGTTTAAGCAGTAATCTTTGATGTGGCACTTTGTCGAAAGCTTTCTGAAAATCTAAGTAGATGATATCTACTGGTGATCCCTCGTCTACCCACGTATTTATATCGTCCAACAAATAACGTATTTGTTTAGCATACCTCGCTTTTAGAAACCCATGTTGAGATGGGTTTACCAAGTTATGTTTAACCAAAAATCCACCATGTGATATTTAATTAGTCTTTCTAATAATCACCGATGCTAACTTCACTGGTCTGTAGTTCTCTGACTTGGTTCTAGAACCGTTTTTAAATAACGGTAAATTTTTTGCTACTTTCCATTCTAAATGAACCACTCCCTCTTCTAATGACAAGTTGAAGCCTGTTGGAAGTGGTATGCTAATTTGTTAATTTCCAGTAGTAGTCTGGGCGGAATCCCATCCATTCCAGGTGATTTATTATTCTTCATAGCCTTTATTTTCTTAGCTACCATTTCCGGGGTTACAATTAACTGTCCTAAATAGTCTGATTTCGCTCCCTTGAACTTAGCCTCTTGTACTGGCAGTGAAGTAATATTTTCCCTGGTAAACGCCGAAATAAAATACTCAGTCAGGTCTTCTGTCATTGAGAATCCCTCTGGTATTATATTTCCAGCACTATCTTCTATCTTCTTCTTTCGTAGCTTCTGTTCGAATTTTAATTGTAGCTTGCTTTACTGCTTTTTTATAAATGTTGTTGTCTTCGTCATTTCCAGTACGTCTATATAACTTCCACATCATATGTTTGTATTTTTTCTAGAGGCTTCTTTCCATAAGTATTTCTTTCTGGACCGTTTCCCTTGTTTTGTTTCAAGGGAACAGATTACACATCTTACATTGCTATGCACCAACAAATGACAAGGATGACGAAACATAGGAGGATTTCTAAAAAGACTACAAGCATTGCTCGACAATCTGAATGACAAGGACATGACGATACTCATGAGTGATTTCAATGTCAAGATAGGATCAACCAATAGCGGGTAAGAAGAAGTCACGGGCAGACATGGACTTGGAACAATGAATGAAAATTGCGAAATGTTGGCAGACTTGTGCGGATTAAACAACGTGATCATTGGCGGTAGCGTATCCCCGCACAGCAGAATTCACAGAGCTACATGGATATCGCCAGACAACCGAACAGAAAACCAAATCGTAAATGATGTATTATATTGCTGCTGCTCCAGTATTATAACACAGTTAATTAATAGAAATGTAATAAATTTGGCACAGTTCAAATAAAGGAATAATTTTCGTTGTTGTTGGTTGTTGTGTGTTATATAAATTACTTTCATGTAATGCATAAAAAATGAAGAAGAATATAAATACACAGCGTTCACTTAAATGGATCTGCATTAATAAACATGCATGCATCTAGACTTATGTGAATAACAAACAAACAGTTTGAAATAGCTCATGATGCAATGTTAAATATTTGTGAAATTATCCCATTTTCATGTAGATATGTGGATTGTGGATGTGACCTAATTACATTTATCACAAATTTGAGTTTGTTATTCCTGGTTAAGTTGTTTTGGAAAGTGGTTTTGACATCATGGCTGCACCACGCCAGTACAACAGCAACAAAACAACAGGGGTCTCCGATCTCCAAAACACGGGGTAAACTTAAAAGATGTATCGCATCTTAGGAACTGAGAGACACCACACATCCCTTTTCAGTAAGCAGATTTAATAAAGTCTTATGTTCTTATTTATTGTGTTGTTTCTATTGATTTTATTCGTTGTCACAAGTTAACTCATTAAAGGCATGGGTCGTCTGTTGCAACCATAAATGTAATAATCAACCAGTAATGCAATAATCGACCAGTAGTGTAATAGCGACCAGTAATGTAATAGCGACCAGTAATGTAATAGCGACCAGTAATGTAACGATCGACCAGTAATGTAACAATCGACCAGTAATGTAACGATCGACCAGTAATGTAACAATCGACCAGTAATGTAACAATCGACCAGTAGTGTAATAGCGACCAGTAATGTAATAGCGACCAGTAATGTAACAATCGACCAGTAATGTAACAATCGACCAGTAGTGTAAATAGCGACCAGTAGTGTAATAGCGATCAGTAGTGTAATAGCGACCAGTAATGTAATAGCGACCAGTAATGTAACAATAGACCAGTAGTGTAACAATCGACCAGTAATGTAATAGCGACCAGTAGTGTAACAGTCGACCAGTAGTGTAATAGCGATCAGTAATGTAACAATAGACCAGTGATGTAACAATCGACCAGCAATGTAATAGCGACCAGTAATGTAATAGCGACCAGTAATGTAACAACCGAACAGTAATGTAATACAAACGATGAAGATGATTAAGACGACGATGATGGAGATTGTGATGATGATGTTAGTAGTGATGATGAAGATGGTGATGATGTGGATGACAAATGGTTATGATGATGACAACTAGGAAGATGAAGTCAATTATGGGGGTCATCTTAGTGATGATGATGATGAAGGGGATGATTATGATGATGATTTTACTTATGATGATGTTAGTAATGATAATGAAGACGGCAATAATGAGGATTATAAATAATTACGATTATAAGGAGGATGAAGATGAAGACAATGAAAGCGCCATCTTAGTGATGAAGATGACGATGATGATAATAATAATAAGATAACTTATGTTGCGCCTAAATCCTTGGAAACCAAGCTCAGAGGCGCATCAAAACAAAGGATTGGTCAATCTCAAAATCCATAAGTAGTTTTCCAGTTGTCAACAGATGGGTCAAGGCGCTAGGGAGCTACGGTGGATAAGCAAGGTTGTAAAGATACGTTTTTAAATGACACTAAGAGGGAGCATATTCCAAAACAGTTGGTGCAGCAACAGAAAAATCACTAGTTCCAATGTTAGTGTTGACTCTAGGAACAGAAAGTAGGTCAGAACTAGATGATCGAAGCTGGATAGGTTTTCTTACAGTAGTAATTACAAATTAATGTATGATTACAAATAAGATGACGACGATGATGGCAATTATATTTATTACGATGATCAGGACGACGTCAATGACATCATTAACATTATCCTCCTAACCATCGTCCTCCTCGTGTTATTCTTATAAAGGCTAGCCATGCTAGCCAATTATGCGGTCATCTCAAACAACAAAAACCTCAAAATGCAATGTTAATGAGTGATGCTATGACATATGAGAGGGTAATCTCAAAGTAATACGATAAGAGTCAGATGAAACAATTAAGGCGGTAATCTAAAAACATGAAGCTATGTGCAATTTCAATTAACAACAACGTTCATCTGAACGATAAAGGGAACCCAAATGTTTTAAAATATAACTAAAATTAAAGGATTATATCAAACATAATTTATTTTAAAGAATAATTTTAATAAGAGTCATTAAGAGGTATTTAATAATAATTCATGATCAAATAAAAGCATTGCATGGTCAGCTAATAAAACATGTGGTCTTCTCGAAAAAGTTAATTAAATTAAAGGGCAATCTCGTAAAAAGAATGGGTGTTGGCTATGATCAAGTATGATGATGGTGGTGATGTTGTTGTTGATGATTATGTTAGTAATGATGATGAAGACGGTGATAATGAGGATGATAAGTGATTATAATGATTATCAGGAGGACGACGAAGACAATAAAGTGATGAAGGTGATGATTATGATGACTATGATGACGATGACCACGATGATGATGATAATAAAGTGATGAAGGTGATGATTATGATGACTATGATGACAATGACCACGATGATGATGATAATAAAGATTACGAAGATGATGACGGTTATAATTATTACGATGATGAGGACAACGACTATGACATCCTTAACCTCCTCATCATCATCATCGTCGACATCCTCATGTTCACCCTTATAACCTTAAACTAGCCGTGCTTGTAATCAGTCGACGTTCATTAATTAATTAAATAATTATTAGAACGAGTCAGCCGCTTGTTTTCTGGGAAAACACACGGAATCCCGTTCACATGACCTTCCAGGTAACTACAGGTCGGCAAACAATGTGACCGAGTCAGACAGTGTGGCTAAGAAGAGGGGTCATTAAAAGGGTCACTTCAACAAATGAAAGGAGTAATCTACACTAAATTATGGGATTATCGTATGAAAATTAAGGTTCATTAAAGCATATTTACAATTGACATACATTTATTTAGTTAGTGCAATTTTACCCTGCATGCCGTGGAGTCGTTTATGAGACAAACGATTAGATATTGACCTTGTGTCAGTTAGACACCCGTTACTAAGTCAACAAAAAAGTCGCCATTATGATGATATATTTCCAGGAAATGTGAACCCCCCGCGTCGAACGTAGTGACGTGTTGAAGAAGAACATCCGTGTTGTTCTGTTTCAGACGTGACAACTATAAGACATAGGGTGAACGTATAGTTACTGGATGAGACATTGACCTATCTGATGCCCCTGTGATGATTTTCGTAAAATAAAAATCACGTTGTATAGGCGTCGCAATTTCTTAGCAGTAGGTGTCTACTGTGTATTGCTATGCATGGTCCAACACTCCACGTTGCCAATGTCCTTGGCATGGCTTAAACAACCGCCAGTCATGTTTCTCATGAAACAAAAGCCTGTTTGGTCTGAGAAAATCATCAGAATATATTTCATCGAGCATAGTTTTTTCCCGACCGGCGCAAAATGGTTGAACTCATCATACCTACCCGACTTCTGCCGCTTTCAGTTCAACGACATCACGAAAGAACGTTTACGCGAGTGTCTGACGCGACGGAACATAAAGAAACTCTTCATACTCCAACGGATTACGATACATCCGAGCGACGATGAACCTACTGGAAAAGTTTCTGAAGCGTCGAACAGCGAAAGTGGAGAATGGACGTAGAAAAACTGACGTGAATGACTTTACGAAAGGGACCAAGTAGAATGCATCAGACATCGTTGTGCACCAGAAGTTAGATTGTAATGGCTCTGCACCTGCTGTGATGTGTAGTGATAACACCGGTGAAATTAATCTCGATTATATCGTAGTGGAGTTCTATCTGGACATTGTAATGACCCCCGTGCGAAATCAGTGGCAGAATAACTGCCATTGCCATCGTTCAAAAGAGGCGCCGCAGTGTCACCAGTCAAACACCTACCATGAATTTATATTTGGCGAATATCTCGAAGGCAACTATCCGGATATTGTTGTTGTTCTCGGAGAAACAACAACATTAAAAAGTACGATCCAAAGAAGACACAATTCTTCTGGCTCAGCATGATCAGTGAAAATATTCAGCAGAAAAACGACTACTGCAGAGACCTGCTATTCAAAGAGACATGGGAAACAAACGAATTCATAGAACGTTTAAGCCAAGAACTTTTCAAAGTCCTTCGGCCTGAATTGATGGAAATATCTTGCATACATCTACCATGTGTCGCTCGGTGTCCTGGACTAGACCCTCGACGGGATACATCGAAGTCCAAACTGGTATGTCGCTGTCATGTCCACACTTTGTGAGAAATAAAACTGTGCGTGCGTATGCGCGTGTGCTTGGATGTGTATATTGGTGTGTATGTGCGTGTGTGCGTGCGTGCGTGCGTGTGCAGTCGGATTAGCATTATTGCTTCACATTTGTGCAAGTAATCAGAAGCGCCGCCAGACAACGTGCTCTTTTGCCTGTTTGCTTCCGTTACTGATTGTGACTATGAGCCGGGCATGCAACTCCTGGATGAGTAACTGTACGTGACAGTAAATAAAAGAATACGAGTATGATGATCACATAATAACTAGAATGTTAGTTGAGGTGCGAGTGTGATGGCGCAGTCATTCCATCCACAGATGCAGCGACTAGACTGGAGGGATCAACAAGGAAACGTGCAATATTAATCGCCAGTTGGCAACGCTTAATTATGCATTCACTTTCAAAACGAGATTGTGATATTCCAACAAATAGGCACTGTTTACAAATAACATTTTTCAGAGCACAGGAAACAGTCCTGGTGTGTTACATGAAAAAGAAAATGAAAAAATGCAGGAACTTCACAATTGTAATTTATTATTTTTGAAGAAAAACGTTTGATGTGAACTGAATACAACTGATGAAGCATATTAGTGTAGTTGTAGAATATATGGGCTGTAAAATTATGAATTTTCTGAACAGTATAATTGGCGAAGTGATCTTCTATCCGTGACACAAGTGAACACAGCATTACATGATTATTTATGTAAGTATTAACGGTCATCGTGCATAGGTGCGTCTCAAGTGATTATGACACACTAATGTGTTTCAAAACCTGTAACTATAGATACTTAATGAAATGGAGTCAGCCTGTTTTGTCTCAAGGTCGTTTTGCCAACGAAGACAGTGATATGATGTAATACCCGAAGCTGGCAATTTGATATTGTATCACAAGCAGAAAGGCATTTGACATCAATCTAATCGACCATGACATACGTAACAGTAGCAAACCAAATCCCTTTTGCTAAGCAAACTGTTAAAAGAACTACGCCTCGCTACAGAAAACGTGACCATACGCTATGATGGCGTGCGGCACCTCGTACAAAGACAGCTGGCAGTTAGGCACTAATCAAACACAAATGTTACTACTAGGCTTAAAATCATATGTTTCCATAGTTTCGCTAATATGATTATTAAATTGTGCCTCGAAAACAGTTTCAGTCATAAGTTTTTCGCTTGACATATCGTTTTGTTACTTTGATATCTGCAATTCGACTGCGTGTGCAATAAAGCAAGCATATAAGTAATACATTTTGAGAAACATTGGGGGCAAAGCATGTATATTTGTAATTGATTGGCTTATTATAGGTTTATTTATGCAGTTTGTTCAAACTAATTTACAACGGGACATATTGTGGAGACTGAACACATACATACATATATGCAATCGTACCTATGTATAATTGTATATATATATATATATATATATATATATACACACACACACACACACATGTATACACTTATACAAATACACATACATCACATAAACATGTATATAACACATATATAAAAACATACGCGCGTAAACGCACACATGCACGCACACACAATTGCACATACATATACGTGCGTACGCACGCACGAGCGCGCACACACACATATGTATATATATATATATATATAAGAAAAAAGAAAAGCGCGCCGTAAAACTGCAAAAGGAAAACACGATGACAACTGGAAATACTGCGTAAAGAATTGCATTCACAACGGTAAGGGCAACAACTAAATGGTACAATGCCATTTGTGCTAGGCATGGGTGCATCCGGAGTGTGTGGGCGAAGATGATAAGGACATCGTAAGCATTTGGTCATGCACATCCTGTCGTATATTAACAACACTCGTAGAGCGTCTACTAGAGAAGACGTTTTTGCTCGAGTCGTTGGTCATGAAACTCGAGCGATCGAACCAGCAGCTTGTCTCCTTGGGCGGTGAGCAGCGTCAGGAGATACGAGGTCTACGAGAATACATAAGGACGTCATGCAAACGTCAAAACGCCGACACCGACGCCGACGAAGGGAGACCGCAGGCAGTGACGCTGCTTGTGGGAAATAGGCTGCTACGTGATGTTCGCGTGGAGAAAACTTCCCATGGAAACCCGATAAAAATACAAAGAAAATCGGGTGCCACCCTCACTGATATTGAGGAGATGTTTGAAGTCGCGGCCAAAACGGAAACAATCAAAGAAATCTTCATCGTCGGAGGCAATCACGAGGCAATGAGTGAAATGAGCGTTGCCGACATCAAAGAAAACATCGCACGACTACTACGAAATGCAAAAACCGTGACACCAACCGTCACGGTGAGCAGCGTTTACCGTCGAAGCGACTAGCCAGTCTAGGACGTTGTGCCGACGTTAACTCGTAAGTGAGGACAACATGCAACACAATCGACGTCACATTCGTCGACAATGACGCCAACTTTACGTTCCGAAATGGGGCGGTCGACGATGCTACTTTCCAGACGGACGGACTGCACCTGTCTGAGAGTGGAATTGGCAGATTGCTATCAAATCTCGCTCTCCCGGAACAGTTACCGAGGCGCAACCAACGTCAACAATAAAACCGACACATGGCTATGCCGGTGGCAGCGAACCATGATCAATCACGCAGTACAACAGCGTCGCCTGACAATAAGTGGACAATGGTTGATCGCCGTACTCAACAGAGGCACATCCTGGGCAAGTGTGCCAAATGTGGTGAGAACCACGTCACTGCCACGTGAGAAAGTGCTGTGTCGTCAGTGCGGGGAACGGGGACATAAAGAAAAACATCACATCCGTGATTAGGAAATGGGCCTAAACGATCTGGTCATTGAACACTCATCGAACATGCAAATTGTGGACTCTAATACAACGCAGTATTGTGTTCCCAATCCTACAGGGAGCATTAAACGCAAATGGATCTGCCCTCCCTAATTAATTTAAACGAACTTGGGTCATCAGACCACAACATCGTGTTGCTTAAACCAAAATGTAACCGATTAGTTGACACTGGTATAAGGTGTATGGGGCCAAATGAAAAAGTCGCATTTGCATTTGCTATGGATTTGTCTGCCATTAAATGGGAACCACTATTTAGGCTTGAGTCATGGGCAGATCAGTATTTATATTATAAAATTGTTATATGCAACCTCATGGAAATATGCTTTCCTACTAAGGTCGTGACGCGGCACACAGCTGATAAACCATGGGTTACGGACTGGTTTAGAGCATTAGTACGTAAAAGACAGCGCGCTCACATGAGTGGTGATTTGAACCAAGCAACAATATTGCGTAATAAGGTTAACCGCGCCGCTTCGAGACTTAAGTGTAATTTTTACTAAACACAAATTGCAGCACTGAATGAATTAGGTTCCCACGATTGGTGAAAAATATGAAATAAAATAATGGGACTTAAAACAAATGACAATTCATGCATGCAAGGTCTTGCTAACAAAACAACGAATGGTGATTGTGCGTTACTAGCCAGTAGAGTGAACGAGTTTGTTTGCATATGTAAGTGAACATTTACCTCGTTTAAATAAGGATCACCAAATATTCACAGTAAACGAGGAACTGCCAGATCAGTATGCCATCAGTGTAATTACTAATTTCAACGCTTTACAGAATGTTAGGGTGAACAAGGCTACTGGGCCTGATAACATTTCTGCGTGGGTGTTAAGAAATCACGCAAACGTCCTCGCTCCTCCATTAACTGCTATCTTTAACAAGTCTCTAAGAGAAGGAGTACTCCCTATGGAATAGAAAATGGCCAACATAATATTGTTACCAAAAACAAACCCACTTGTGTCGATTGAAAAAGATATTAGACCAATATCACTAACTCCAATAGCTGCTAAGGTGTTTGAATCTATAATAATGAAATGGGTGGATGACACAATTGAAGGAGAAATTGATGCTAAGGAACTTCCACAACAGACGTTTTTGTCGAAATGGTACACATATGACAGTACATTGTTCGAAGTATGCGATAAAAAGGGTGTATCTGTTATACAAGAATCGGATGACGTTCATGCTAGGTGGACAGAACAGAATGATATGAAATTTAATTCAGGAAAATCAAAAGAGATGATCATCTGTTTTGCACAAGACCGCAATTTTCGAAACAGTATCCCGATACAAAGATCGATGGAAAAGATGTAGATCAAGTAGACCATGCCAAACTTCTAGGTGTTACAATTTCACAGGATCTGACATGGAATAAGCATGTAGAAAATATTGCGAAAAAGGGAAACGATTGTACATGTTGTATCAGTTAAAGCGAGTAGGAATTAGCCAGAATGATCTGGTTACTATATATGTCAGTGTTGTGAAACCTGTTTTAGAATATGCATGCCCTGTATGGCACACTAACTTGCCACAATATTTATCTGACAATATTGAAATTATACAAAAAAGAGCATTAAAGTGTATTTTTCCTGCAATAAGTTACGCTGATACACTCAGGTATATTAAATTGGAGACATTGGAAGCAAGATGGGACTGCCATTGTCAAAAATATATCAATAAGATTAAAGTTAGTACACACAGATTACATACATACATACATACATACATACATACATACATACATACATACATACATACATACATACATACATACATACATACATACATACATACATACTTACATACATACACATATACAAACTTACATACATACATACATACATACATACATACATACACACATACATACATACATACATACATACATACATACATACATACATACATACATGCATACATGCATACATACATACATACATACATACATACATACATACACACATACACACATACATACATACATACATACATACATACATACATACATACATACATACATACATACACACATACATACACACATACATACACACATACTTACATACACTTACATACATACATACATACATACATGTGTGTATGTGTGTGTGTGTGTGTGTGTGTGTGTGTGTGTGTGTGTGTGTGTGTGTGTGTGTACGTACGTACGTACGTACGTGTATATGTATGTATGTATATAGGTATGTATGTATGTATTTGTATAAATATATATGTATGGAACACAGGAATTCAAAATCGGACCGGTGATCATGGGGAAGAGCTGAGAAAAAGAAAGGTTCGTAATGTTCTGTTTCCTCTCACGTGGTGCTGTGTTTTCATCAGAAACAGTTGGCCTACTGATAGGCAGGTGTGGAAGTGGACCGCAATATCGTGGTCGACCCGTCATTGGGACATTTACAGCACGGTTAAGCGGCTCAGTATGCAATATGCATGTAGTCATAGAACTGTTTACGACGAATGTCCTTCGAACAAAATCAAGATACGGTTAGTGGACACGGAAACACATGAGCAATAACAAACACGCCTAATCCGAGTATATGCACGTAACGTTGACGAATTTTGACACTAATTGAATCTTCAGAAATTTTACAAATAAAAAGGTAAGTTCTTATATAGCGCAATAACCAGTCCTCATGACTGCCCAAAGCACTTTACACTTTACTCCGTGGCAGACCTGTTCAATCGAACACCATCTCGACTTGTCTGGGAAGCATTCAACCAAGCTGCAATTAATGCGCGAAGACTATTCATACCCTAATATCAACCATTGTCTATAGCCATGTACTCATTCCTATAGTTGAGTGAACTGCAGCAACGTAGAGTGAACGAACTTGCCCAAATTCGACACGGCAGCATAGGATTCGAACCCGGGTTCTCTCGGTCGAGAGTCCGAAATTATAGTCACTGTACCACTGCGCTCCCAAAATAACATAACGCTGGCGGAATTATCGCACTTGTACGGCACACGTGCCACTCAACCTGCTTGCCGTCAGCCTTCTTGTTTGACGCCAATGTTTAAGTTCTATGACTTTCGTGTTATGCTAACTTACAGTACAAGTTTAAAACTACCCAATCATTTCGATTGTTTTGCTCCTCACGTTTCAGATTAATTTCACGAAAAGTAAACATCAAATATTCACTAAATATATACTGGTTCATTTGTACGAATGCTTTACTTCGTTTTAATTAAATTAACAAACAAACTATACAATTATTTTCGGTTGGTCCTAACCGAATATCGGCGTACGCGCGTCAACTTGGAACACAGCATTTACGTGGATTGCGATTGCAATCTTCTCGTGATCTCGAATTGTGGGCGATATCGACCTTTGACCCCACCATTTAGCGATTTTTTATGTTATGGAATAAGGATTTTATGCAATGAGGGGACGCTCACAGACATTTGCCACTTACTCGGGAAAATGGGGTGCATTAGACAGACAAAGACAGTATCCGCGCATAAAGGTGTATTTCTATTTGGGAAAGACTATGGAACGAAACAAAGTAAACAGAAAGCGTTAGAGACTGTCAGTGCCAATGGGGTTACTGCCAGTGGACTGTGGCCATGGCGTTGGGTCAGTCACAATAGTTGCAACGTTCGCACTCTGTGATTCTTCCAGGTTGGTAATTTGGAATTATTCAGCTGTAATCACGTATGTTTAGGCATATGCGTACACCTATTATTGATGCTTGTACTAAATTTATTTGATTTTTTATGTTTTAGTTACAGCCAATGGGGGCTTGTGCGGCCTGACTGGACCCTGTTTACTCTCACTCTGTCTAGACTACAGTATAGTATCATCTAGCAGTATGATGTTATGGCCTATACCTATGTGACTATATAATATGTCTACGTCGCATATGGTAGTAGGCTAGAAGCCTAAGCCTAGGCGTGGGATAATATTAATATTGTAAATGTATTGTAAATGATCTGTAGCGATTATAATTATTGAACTAATAGTAATAGATTGAACAAAAATAATATACATAATTTACTCATATTTATTAAGCAGTGTAATAGTAATTTACCTAATCTATTACTTTTATATTTAAAAAATTACTATTACTGGACATTTCAAAATTTTATTTGAATTGTGCTTATAATTATATGCAGTCTGGTTATTTAATTATTTACAAGAAAAATAATATATCAGTAGTTTCACCCGGTTTTTATTGCCCCCCTCAGTGATTTTTTTCTGTTATGTTCAGAAAACCAGCACCCCTCAATACCAAAAAAACTAATGCCCGTAATATGTATAGATCGCATATGACTGATTTATATGGGCATTGGTTGCATTTGTCAGTTGGTCATACATTGCATTGCAACTTTTGCAAGCACGTTAAAATGATTATTGTTAGAAGCAATCAGTGCTGACTATACATGTACCATATTTTCAGGACTCGAGGTGCAGCATCACCACATGCAGATGTATGCGGCTAAGCTCTTCACATTCAGGTAAACGAGTGCTGTGGTACACATTAATCTATCACCAAACTTTTTATCAAAATCATGAAAAGAAGCAATGGTCAATTCTAGATATGCTAGCTTTGTCTGTCTGCACGAGGATGTTGCAGTAATGGGTATCCTTGTTAAACAACATATCTT
This sequence comes from Escarpia spicata, assembly GCA_963995525.1. Classification (NCBI taxonomy): domain Eukaryota; kingdom Metazoa; phylum Annelida; class Polychaeta; order Sabellida; family Siboglinidae; genus Escarpia; species Escarpia spicata. The sequence continues at coordinate 21,836,943 of OZ023218.1, read as the reverse complement.
TGCTAGAAAGACTCTTTAAAATAAAAAAACATTTTATTGAAACTGTTATGATGTCATTGACTACAAAATAATGAAAAACATAATACAACTACAGGTACAATCACTGCACTCGATATGTATAATTGAATAATTTGTAAAATAACATACACATTATATGCACATCAATTGCAAAGAAACTATAGAACAAAGAATATTTAGGAAGTGGTTGAACAAACGTCAGGTACATATAACAAAATCACATGCCCATAACATGTAAACAAATGAGAAAAAATATAACTTAGGAATATGTTTAGTTGAACAAATATAATATGTACATATCAAATCAAATAATTATACTATGATTCTTTGTTAAGAAAACATCAATATGATATAAAATTCGAATTGTAGTTTGCACAATGCTTGGTATGTTTACAACTTACAAAAATATAGTCACAGACTAGGCAGGGTCATCGCCATATGACTGAGAATTACATGTACAATCACTACTTGCTACGTTGCTCCAATTTACTCTGTTATATGAAGGCTATAGACAGTGGCGGATATTTTTTATACGAATAGTCTTCAAATATTAATTTTAGAGTGGCTGAATGCTTTCCACATAAGTCGAGATGGTGTTTGATTAAACAGGTCTTCCAAAGGGTAAAGTGTAAAGCTCTTTGAGCAATCTACACTATATAATAGGATACTACACTATATAAGAAGTAGTTAAGTTTACTAAAGTGTTGTTTATACAATGTGTACAGACGTGTGTGTTATCACCATGTGAAATGAAAATGTAATGTAAATTATTTGTGAAAATATAAATAAGTGATAAAAGAATAATAATGTAGAAAACTGACACGTGGCATGAAAAATATATAAGAGTCTTCATAATATATAGAGAATTTAAACAAACAAGTAACATGCTCCAGTCAGTGTATAAACAGATTGTTGTTGAAAAATGTGAAAAATCTTTCGATACCACTGCTTCATCACAAACTTGTGTTTTCTATAAAAAAAGTACCCGGTGTATGTTGTAAGAACCCAGCTGGCTGTCATTGACTATCAGCAACACAAAGACAATGAAACCCTACCACTATGATGATGCTGGATAATTAATGTATTTTTTCATAGACACTGCTAATAGTTATAATTGAATTGCAGACAAATACCATTTGATCAATATGTTGTCACATAAAAATACCATACATGTGAGAGCCATGCTTATTGTCACTTTGTCTGATGTGTAGGTACAAGCGGGTGTACAACAAAAAGTCATGAAGCTGGTATGCCGTACCATCGAAGACAGCGAACACATACAGTGATGTCATTAATATACAAACCGATGTAGTTCACCAAAGAATGCTCGACACAGAACCTGTCGCATGGCGTTGCGAGTTGCCATATCTATCAGACCCTGAAACCCACTTTTCCATCTCCGACTGCAGAGCTAGTCAGGCGTCTTCCAGTCAGTTAAGCAAACTGACAGACCTGGAAGCCAGTGTACACCCCATTGACACTGTGGAAGCTGTCACAGATGCAACACGACACAATTGGGGATCACTCAGCGGACATTCACATGATGAACTGTCTAATTGCAGCATGGTTGTAGAATCTTGTCCGAGATCCTGGACAATTAAAACTGTCCAGTATGCCATATTAATTTGGAAAACTAGTGGTTCTAAGCGCACTACAAATTCAATCTCTTGTAAAGAAACGCATATGATTCAGTAAACATAAACAGGCATCGTAGTAGTGTTGGGAGTAAATAATTAAGGAGTGCTCATTGCATAATTAGTAAATATAAAATAATGCTTCATGAATGACCTGCAGCATTTCACAGGCAGCGAGAAATGTTCTACAACAGCTGCATTTATACATGTTGGTGTTCACTGGGGTAGTTCCGAGGCAGGGGGATTGATATAGCATGCAGACGTTAGTGGAATATGCTCTTTTTAAAGACTGATCAGTTTTCTTTACAAGACTTTCTTGTCTTTGTCTTTACATGATTTAAAGTTGTTCAATTTCATTACATTAACGCCTGGTCTTAGTCAATATTATATACTGATTTCAATTCTGCTAATCAGTAAAACGCATTTATTATTTTTGTTTTCAGTATGCAAATTCATGGCAGTAGTAGTACACATATTCATGTTTTACATTTTAAGGTTTTGCCTGAACCTCAAGGTTGAATAGTCAAAGTAAATGTTCGAAATCGCAAACTGTGGTATTACTATTAATGTGATGCTAACAGTATATTTTCCTCGTCAACTATTCAAAGGTTCATAATATGTATGTTTACCTTCGTCAAGAGTGAATAATTTATTTTATAAACTAATTTCTGAGTCATCGCCATATGCTATTTGTATTACGTGTATCAATTAGTATGTATGTGTTGATACACTGTGGGTATAATATGAAAGTGCACCTTTTTTGTATTATTAACTAGATTATGCGTACTAATTAAACTATTCACACATTACACATATGGACATAAAAGAACCTGATTGTCGATGGGCTAACGAACTGATTGAGCACCTTAAATACATGTGTTTACTTGTTTCTCTGCACGTCACGTGATATCCTAACAACATCGCGTGCACTATGACGGCGTAAACAGGAAGCATGGTGTAGTGAACTATCATGAAATCAAAGAGTTTCTTTATGCGTTTTCTTTTTCGAGCGAAAGAGTCGAACAACTGAGAGTAAATAAACATGAGAGCAAACCGGTGCGAAGACAACTTAGCTACACATTCACAGCGAAAACAGCCACTGTTTGACAACGAATAACGACGGACATAAAACCGCTGTTTAGCAGAGATACCCAGGGTCACAACCCGACTGTTTAGCAGAGACTTCCAGGGTCACAATCCGATTGTTTAGCAGAGACTCCCAGGATCACAATCCGACTGTTTAGCAGCGAGTAACTACGTGCACAAACCTACTATTTGAAAGCGGCTCACTAAGGATATAAACACACACTTTGACTGCGATTAACAGGACATACACTCACTGTTTCACTGTTTGATAGTGATTACCTAGGGAAATAAATTCGCTGCTAGATGTAGTGAAATATGGATCAACCCAGTTTATGTCAATCGTAAACACAATAGATAAGGTCCGGCAGCTGTGTCTAATGCCTATTAGCCGGGTAAGGTTTGCTTATTGTTTGCTATTCATCTCATCCCAGACGTCTGGCGAGTGAGGAGACTGGCAAACGAAAGAGCTGTCTATAGACAATCCATCAAGGCTGCAACCTCCGGAAATTGATAAGCAAACCCAACTAACCAATTCATCTCTGTCACATCAATGATAGCCAGGTTGAACGAAGGTTTTCACAATGTGCACAATTTTATGAAACAACAGCAAGAGTACCGAAGCCACATAATACATGCACGTGGCTATGCATTGTGCTTATATCGTATTATTGTAATACGCTTGTATATTCGACTTGCCAATAGTAGATGATGCCGTGAGTTAATCTGGTTCAAGCACACATTCCTCACTGCCGATAGCAGTAAATATACTAATTTGATACCATCATTAACTGCTGACGATGTCTACGTATAAAACACATTTCCATTATTGTGTTACAGCCTATGAATTATATATATATACAATGTACTGGAAGCCAAGTACACACAAAACGATACATGACAACTTGTCATTTTTGATATAATCAGTTATGACAAACGGTTTAAATATATCGTCTAGTCAATAAACGTTCCGTTGGAACAACAACAATACATTTAACCAACACACGTAGGAAAATAAATGTGTCTACTATTGTGCCTTTGTTTAATTTATTTTGACAATTCGCACGTATGTAATATAGAGAGTAGCCTACCAAACAACTATGGAGTATTACAAACTAATGCTGGCAACAACCAGCGAAAATACCCAATTTGTCTAGCAACAGACTCGCACTAAATGTTCATATTACGTGTTTATTCATAACTCGTAAATTAGCCATTTTTTCCTACATGAAAGTCGACATACATATAAGTGTCTTAGTCTCAATAGTTATTTCAAACAAAATATGTTCAGATGGTGTAACTGCGATCGATCTTCATTGTAAACGTAATAACTGATTTGTTCAATAGATCAAAACCATTTTCCAGGCAAACTACCTTGGGTATACTGTCCGTCGTGTTTTCTTTATAGATAATTGAACGTTTACCTTTGATGGAAATCGTTGGTTGTACTTGGTTTCTGTACAAACGTCTCCAGAATATGAACAATATCTAAATGCATATATGAATCACCATATGCTTGTGGTTACGGTGATTATCATGTGTAAAACCACGCTTATTTCACTGATATAGAATCAAGTGTGTCGTATGTTTGATACCAGATATCAATGTTCAACGACTTCTGTAGTCGTCCGCATATTATAACATTTGCAGAATGTCTACGGCGACAATACTTCAATGAGCCAGCCGTCGTCGCCTCGATGAAGAATTACACCATCCGGCGCGTCACCGGCTTCCGGTCTCCTGAAGATGATTCTGTCCGGCATGTCAGTGGCGACCTGGTAGAACTCGTAGCGGTAGGGGACCAGCGTGAAGGCGCACCTGGCGAACAACAGACGAACTAATACAATAGTAACGTATCGTTATGTGCACATGTAAACACACACGAACATACGCTCGCATGTTCACTCACACACATACACGCAGCACGCACGCAAGCACACACACACACACACACACACACACACGACAGTGACACACATGCGCGCGCGCACACACACAAACACACTCACTCACTCACATACAAACAAACACACACACACACACACACACACACACACACACACACACACACACACACACACACACACACAAACACGCACACACACACACACACACACACACACACACACACACACACACACACACACACACACACACACACACACACACACACACACATGAATACTGAGTTCGTTACCGAGGTACCAAGAGATACCGACACACAAACTGAATGTATTTACAGAAAGAGACTAGCCCCGGTTCTGTTTCAGAGATATCAAGATATGAGATGAGATAACCCGTCGCACAAATACATATATATAGTTCCACAAAAACCCGAACACCGACGGGAGATATATGTTGACGAGTTAATGAGTACGAGACAACGTAGACGACGATGTATAATGATGATTGCCAAGCATGATTAAACTGGCGTTGTGGCAATCAGTGCTAATTACGGGTCTAAACGATGAGTGACATGTCTTGCGTGACATTCTAGGTTAGAAGCATGTCATAATATGACCAAGTAAGCAACGCAAGCTGACATTGCGTATGACCTGTGTGCTGCATTGTTAACGGCAAAACGCTGTTTTGCAGCTTCACGACGAGGCACGTGTGTACGATCTATCCGTGTGTGTGTGGTGCGTGTGGTGCGTGTGGTGCGTGTGCGTGTGCGTGTGCGAGTGCATGCGTAGATCACCCACCAGTCTGGGTTCATAGGAATGCCATTGTCATCTTGATACGTCTCCGTGACTTCCTCTTTCCGTTTTAGGATGACCTGTAACGTGAGAGCGTACGTGTGCATTAATATATATATGCACACGTATACACAAATACACACGTCCAAACGCCTGCAGATACGTACACAGGCCCACGCACGCAAACATGCACACCATATGTTCCAAAAAGATATGTATTTCAATATTAATTACACGTCAGATGCTATGAATAAAGTGTATAAAACGTGTAAGACGGACTAGCCTACATTAACCAATGTTGCAACAAACCACCCGTTTATATTGGCGGCGTGTGGTGAAATTATCACCACTCAAATGTCTTAGGTAGGAGAAAATTCCCCAAGAGAAGCCTTATATATCAAAGCCACTTACGTGTATATATATATAACTCTAAATAACAATCGTTCTGTTTTCTGAAATACCTCGTCAAATGGTAGATCAGATCGCGTCTTGATGTTTTCAGAATACAGATCACTGTTAAGAAGCGAAGTCGATTTTAAAGAGCAAAACCCGGTTTATGAGCTAATAGTATTGTTAGTGAAACGGTCTCCTTGACCACGTTGACAGTTCACTCACCTCTCGCGAGGCGATCACCTCGTCTTGTCGACTCGAACTGTGTACGAGCTGGGCGGCGAGGGGGAAGCCTCGCCACATCCTCTCCGCTTCCTCGTCCGGCAGTCTCGTGGCACATACCTCCACTCGTACCTGAGTGCGATAAATATCACCATTAAGCTTCAATTCAATAATGATTATTTTTAATTATTATCATAGTTATTATTATGCATATTATTATTGTTGTTATTATAGTTATTGTTGTTACTACTATTATTATTATTATTTATGTTATTATTGTTATCTTTATTATTATTGACAGTATCGTTGCGATAACTGGCACAGAATCGGAATAAATACAATGATATGTAATGTAATAATAATATACAACGTTTATCTTTAAAACTACGGCCTGTTTTAATATAATAGGTAGTGCATTTGTGCGGAATATTCTTATCCAGGAACTGTTAATGATGCTTATGAAAGATAAGCAGATAGATACACATAAGTTTCTCTGACGACCTTCTTTGAGTTGGCGTGCTTATGCTACTGGGTAAGGCTGGCAGAGTTGGAAGAACCCGGGTTCCGCAATGAGAAATAATCAATGTGCTTCATTTCTAAGATTACCTTAATTAAATGCACACATGAACGGCGTCTAGTTAGAACTGTAAACGCGTTATTGTTATTACAATTATTGATGCAGTACTGTGATGATGTTGTCGATGTATTAACAGTCAGTTTGGATATAAGTACGTTGTATGTTGATATTTGCAATGGTGTGTAATGTTGTGCTGTTTTACTCGCATGGCGTAGGCGGGTATAATTCACTTAGACACAATAATTCCCGTCTTCAGGGGCCGAAATGAATTGCATACAGATGGCAGATCATTAACAATTTAACACGATTACATAATATTGGCATACACTGAATGACAGGTAACGCACATGCAAATAGTTGTGTAGTATACCTGTTATCCAACCCTTATTGGACTAATTAACTGTGAACTGTCCAGTGCGATTTGTCAAAGTACTGTAGCCATGGAGACAGTTTCGCTAGTGAACACACTTTTAATATGGATTGTTCAACGTTTCCCCAGGCCAATATACGGCTATGATCCTAACCGAACTATTGTATTACTGAACATTCTTTAGGATTGTTAATTTTTATTGAAACAATTTATTTTAAATATCCAAAAAGGGAGGTGATATCGCATTGGAGACAGTATCGCTAGTGAACATGCAATGCGGGTTGTTCAGCGTTTCCCCAGGCCAATACATACCCTACTGAATTATTTTATTACTCAACGTTCATCAGAATAGTTCATTTGTATTAAAACAATTTCTTTTCAACAAATCCAAATCGGTCATTACCATATAGATGCCTTCGCCAGCGTACCAAGCCTGCTTTGTCAGTACATGTATGACCTGGTCGAAAGGCGTCTTCATACTACGATCGTAGTTGCCCACGACTCGATTGAAAGGAGTTTTCGTTTTTCGTATCAAGATGGCTTCTCTTACGTGTCGTATTATTCGCTTTACCCTTTACTAATGTGTCTCTCCTACCAGTCTATGGGGTTGTGTTATGTTGTTTTGTGGTTCATGTGGGACCAGAACATCGCATTCACTGATGAAGTGTGCGTGGTAATCAGGCGAAAGCCATTACAAGGTAATACATGTATCTTACCATTCTATCCATCGGCTCCCAGTAGAACATGATGCTTGCGTAGGGATTCTCTTTCTGCAGAGAAACCACATTATAACATACAAACTGACACGTAAACACAACAAACTAATATATGAATGAATGATGTTATGAGATCAATTACGTAAAACAACTTATTATTAAGTATAATTCTGCATACATGTGCATTTAGCAATGTCGTGTTTAATGCAAGGAGATTGATCAGTGTATTTTATTCCCAATTCGGCCACTTTACAGATATGTCGTAGGTACGACAATACCAAGTAGATTGTCGAACCATTTTAAAATTTGAACCCACTTTGCTTCAGTCCAAAATATAACTTTTACATTAAGATGGACACCAGTCGCGCGCACTGTGTAAACAAAATTACATAATCATAAAAACAGCTCTACATATCGAATAGAGGGTGCTTACATATTCCAAGATGACACCAAAACCCAAATTTTATTTATGATCTTAACCGATCATTGGACATTTCCAATTGTGTTAGTTTTAACTGTGCAATAATCCAATTAGTGTAAATAGTTGGGCGTTTTAGCGATTTTGTAACATTTCCGCAATGACAGTTGAAGGATGAGACGTTTGTTTACATATCTATATCTACTGGAAACAATTCACCCACCTCTAAGATTAAACATATGATCTGACTCAATAATAGAATTAGAAAATTACCATGAAAGCAAAGAATACATTTGCAAAACTGTGAATGATCACACCTAGGTCTTTGCTGATGAAACATTTATATAATCGTCTCATAGATCAGACGTTCAGCTACTCACATCAACCCATGTTGAATGAAGAGGCTAATATGCACAAGATCTAGTGAACTCCTATTCTCACAAGGAACATCAGCGCAAAGCATACTTTAAAGGGGGGGCTGAAACGCTTGAACAACCATAGCCCAAGCATAAGTTCATACCATTTTCAGTTCATGTCACCATGATTTGATAAGCACAACGTCACGGTATATTTTAAATAATTTTTTCAAAATTCGCCATTGGGCGCCATCATTACCCTCCTGCGGACAGTGGTTTGAGTCGCGAAATGTCAGGCACAGTCGCACACAGTAATTCAATAGGCGACGCAACATAGCTCCCAGTTAAATCGACAAAACGCATACAAACAACATAAAGATATACAATCGAATGCACTGCATGGCTACTGGATATACTATAAGTGATTGGCTGCAACTTGTCACATACTTCCACGGAAGGATTACCAGAAAAAAATACAATTTATAGATGATAAATTTGGCATGTCCGGCGCGGCAAAGTCTGCAAGGGGCTACTGTGGTAATTTTCGCACGCTGATTATAAGAGTAAATACGAATGTGACCGTCACATTCAGTTTGCCGACTTGGCAGGAAAGAACGGCACATTACGAAGTCACCAACACAATAAATACCACAAGAGAAGTGGTCAACTTGACGTACGTTCCAGGTTGGATGTGGTTCAGCAGAAAGAGGTTCAACAGAACAGAGATCTTCTCAGGCCAATTGTTGATACGATCCTTACATGTGCCCGTCAAAATATCTCTCTACGAGGACACTGTGACGAATGTGTGTCGGTTGCTGCAGATGGCGAAGAACCAGAGCTGAACGATGGTAGCGTTCGAGTATTACTCAGATACAGGATAAGAGGAGGGAACTCCGCTGTGAGAGCACATGCAGAGACAACGAAAGCAAATGCAACTTATCAGACTGCTGACATTCAGAATGCACTAACTTCAGCTGCTCGAGACTTGGTGAAAAAGGCAGTGATTACTAGAATCAAGAAGGCAAGATTTTGGGCAATATTTGCTGATGAGACCATGGACCGACAGAAGAGAGAGCAGCTGGCAGTTGTAATCAAATACGATGATGCTGGAGTGTGGCGGTGCTATGAAGACACTGCATCGGTATTAGATATCTTCTCTGACATCAAGTCAACTGGAGAATCAGCACAGGACAGCGAGATTCGACTCACCGACCGAAGAAAGAATTGACAAAACCCCGGTACGAATTGTAGCAGCGCCGGGTCTTGACCTTTCAGTTTGTGTTGGCCAAGGCTACGACGGGGCCAGCGCTATGGCAAATGAGAGTGTTGGTGCAGCATCTACATTTCAAAAAGCACTGCTTGAGTCTGAGTGTCTCGAAAGCAGTATCTGTGCCAGCAATCAAACAATCTCAGACAATTGTGAAAGATGTTTCAGCGGGTTTCCGTTGAAGTGCCAAAAGAACAGGCTTGCTCAAAACCTGTATCGAGAACGCTGATGTCACAAAAAAGTTCAAAATTTTGTGCGACACACGTTTTGTAGAGCGGCATACAGTTGTTGTTGCACTGCGACAGCTTCTGAGATTTGTGATGGAGGTGCTGAGTATAAAAAAGAGCTGACAATCATCAGAAGCCAGAACAACGAGCTCCATGTGTATATTCGACTTAGTAGTTTCGCTGCTGGTTCTGAAATAAGGGGCTGGCCTCGGGTTGCCAGTCACTCGTGTTCTGCAAACAGTGAGGCTTGATCTTGTCCAAGCAATGGCTTATGTTTCTGATCTCTTGGATGCACTGAGAAACACTCTGACAGAAACAAAGCGCACAACTCTTTGAAGAAGCTACTCTTGTTGCCGAACTGCTGAGTAAACTCTGGACAGCTTCACGGTTGTTTACAGACCATCTGCCCAAGGAGAGGACGGCACTACCGAGACCTCATACAGAATTAACTCTACTACCCAACACTCGACTTGGTTATCAGCGACATAAAGCTTCGCTTTATATCTCACCAACAACGGGTAGTTAATATCAGCTTCCTGATTTCATGCATGATGGACTTCGATTAAGATGGTGGTGCCAAACAGTGGGAACTACTGCAGCGTGCAGTGGACTTGTACGCTGAGTATCTTGTAGATCCGACACAAGCAATCAAGAGCAATGTAGACCTATGGCGGAAGAGATGGGAAAGGGTGACAGCAGACAAACGCCCGACGTCGCCACTGTCGGCTTTTGACTGTTGTGGAAGTAGGTATGTATCCAAACGTACATCTACTATTGCAACTGCTAGCCACCTTGCCAATCACAACGGCCGAGGTAGAAAGATTGTTATCTAAACTGAAGAGAACTTCTACGGGAATTCGATCAACCGTGGAGGAGAAACGATTGGAGGCACTCCTGATGCTGCAAGTTCACAGAGCATACACACCATCCACCGATGCCGGCACCTTCAATTCTGTGTACGCTTGCACCTATGTTCGAGATGTGTGGAGTTTCGATTGCCTAATCAACGTCCATATTGTCACCTTTTTTAATTCCGAACATATAACCATATTATGTATTGACCTGTACATCGACTATCATGTACAAGGCACCATATTTTTGTTTTCGCGCAAAAATGGCTATATTTAAAATAAATTAAAAAAAACTGAAAATTTACATTGATTAGATGGCGCGACTAACACCACCCGTTTGGGACTTGCGTAGAACAAAGATGGCGATACGCAGTGCTTTATTTTGCCGATTTATACGTCGAACAAAATCAGTTTGTCATTGTGCCTTATTAATGAGCAGGTTTCTGTCATTTTCTATGTGTATTTAAATAGTTGGTATTTAAATATATGGCATACGACAGCTGCGTTGCAGTTCCCCTTTAACATGACGTGTTGCTGTCAGTTTGCTGGTGGACATCTTAGATATACTTCATTGAAGACAATCCTGAAGCATTGATACGATATATTGGATAATCTTTGGCGTGTGTATCATCATTCTTGTAATGTTGACACAAAATTAATGTGTGTAGGTGTATAGGTTACTACAGTCATTGCCTATTGTATTTCTAATTGGCGGCTATAAACAATAAAGGAGTATACTGTCGTTGATGCGTTCGTTTGTGCATGATTATGCATTGTTTACCAAAACAAACATACCTCATGTACACAATGCGGATTTCACATACACATTACGGATTTAACGAACACAATTCGGGTTTCAATTACACAACGTACGCGGTACGGATTTCTAGCAAGATTTAGTTACGGATTTCGTCACAAGTTATATATAAATATTATTATTATAATATTTCTATGGCGCCAACATCCTCGGAATCGCGAAACAAATATTATACATTTTTATGTATAATATGTGTGTACTGCAAAAGTAATCAACACATCGATGGATGCGCGAATAAGCTAAAGAGGATCAGCAAAAATAAAAATAATAAATCAACAAAGAAACCGAAATAAAGTAGTTAAGGTAGTTTGGCATGATTTAGGCTCTCCTGTCACCTACAAGTACTTTATATAAAATTATGTTTTCTACGTCAATGGAAACGACTTTAAGACGCCTCAATGCAAGGTATGTTATGAAGAAGAGAAGAACACTTAGGGTAATGATCGAAATATGCTGGGTTGACACAACTAATAAACGAACCAATTAACATTGCATGAATGGCTGAATGAATGAACGTACATTTCTAACAAGTACATCAAACAGAGTTCAGCTAATTATGTAATTACTTAATCATAAAACGTTGATGAAACACTGTTCGTTTAACTATAACATATAAGTCAACGACAACAGTGGATGGGAAGCGACACTGACAACATTAACTTGAAATCCAATATTGATGACCTTTACGTGATATAACTAAGTAAGCGGGATACTAGTTGAAAGGTAACATTAACATAATTAACACACAATAGCCAACACATATTACAAAAGCGGAGATACTTAATGAAACTAACTTCATGTCTACCACGAAGTGTAAACACTTTGCTAATAACAGATACATAACGACACACGTACCAAGTCCTTCGCTTTCTGGCTGTTCTGGTTGGTGAGAATCTGGAAGCCCGTTTTGTCGAATCCTTTCACGCCGACAATGCGTATGGATGGGCGGCCGTCCCTGCAAACGTCACATTGTCATTGTTTAAAGAATATCCATCGCCAAGACAATAAATTTACAGGTTAACTTAAACTGTTATATCCGTAATGCACGTTACCTAATTTATATCTACTACCAAAAATGCCCATCCTGAACCACGCTAAAAGTCGCTGCATAACCGTCTCGCTTGAACAAATGCCGTGATTTGGCGCTAAAAACGGCCCTTGCCTGGGTTTACATACGTTAGTCTAAGCAACAAAAAAAGAATGCGTTTTGTTGAAATAAACTAAAAGTTAGGTCGGTAACGTACATGTGGCGAAAGGAAATGACTGTGATTAAGTATACACCACCGTTCCTTACTTACCGGATGTTATTGTCAGTGTTTTGGTGTGCGTAATTCGAATAATGGGTTTCGTGGCAACTGGTTGGTAACATTTTATATAATGATAGCAATACTTTATTTCCATTACATTGGCGTCGGAACATGGCGAATATTCTAGAGGCTGGGGTTCACCAAAACCTCAAATCTCACTATCCGCCGAGGCACTCCGACACATCCGATTCCACCTCCACGAGGCTATACAAAAATGTCCAAATTCACCCCCTTAAAGCTCCACAAAACGACAACTACGCTCACCTTCTCCTCACTCAATAAAACATCAAAATGCTTCCTTTCCCTAAATATTGAGGGCTAATCCTATGTCCACCCACCGCCAAAAATAGTGAGGGCTCAGCGAAGCCCCCCGGGTCCGATTACTTATTATTATTATTAATATCGTAGCGATATTTGGCAAATAATCAGAATATATACAATAGTAGTTGAATGCTTACTTGGACGATGTCGCCAGTATCATGCTGGTGGCCAACCGGATGCTGTCGTTGTATTGCGCCTCCTCGAACCACTGCTGGAAGAGCGTAAGCGGGTCTCTAGACGGCAGTGTGGCGACTGTGAGTGTGAAGTGGGTGGGAGCCATGACGACGGGGATAGGTGGCGGCTGACTGGGCTTCGTCGACGTTACTGAATAAACAGTCATTGTTGTCAGTGTGTGTGTGTGTGTGTGTGTGTGTGTGTGTGTGTGTGTGTGTGTGTGTGTGTGTGTGTGTGTGTGTGTGTGTGTGTGTGTGAGTGTGTGTGTGTGTGTGTGTGTGTGTGTGTGTGTGTGTGTGTGTGTGTGTGTGTGTGTGTGTGTGTGTGTGTGTGTGTGTGTGTGTGTGTGTGTGTGTGTGTGTGTGTATGCGTGCGTGCGTGCGTGCGAGCGTGCGTTTGTCTATGTCTGACATCATCGATTTAGAAAAACTGCCAATATGCTTGGTTCAAAGTGTTCAAATGAGCAATAGCAATGGATATCACTATATATATATAATATATATATATATATATATATATATACATATATATATAAGTTATATTTATGAAAATTAAAAAAAATCGAAAATGTAACCAACGCATATTTATCTAATTTTCACTAACTACTATTTGATTGGCAAGTCAATATTATCATTGGCAAACGACGAGTGAACCAGAAGTAATCACGTCCTCTTTGCTGTCGATTTGTCCAAAAACAACAACATAATTATTCGTGTAATCAATATTCGTGTAACTATTACCATTGCATTACCATTTATTAGTAGGGTTTATACCGAGAGCCGAAAACGCAGATTATGTTTTGTCCATGGTTTAAAAAGCCATACCCCTGATGCATACTATTCTATATAAACAAGCAACAATGCCCGTCACCTGACAGGATGCCTTGGTAGATGACAGTTGTGATAGTAATATTTACCAAATGCTAGAAAACACACAACATTGTTACATAAACACCAGAACCCGCTCGCAGATACTGGCTGCTTGCTGAAAATAACGAAGACTGTGAAGTTCAAGTCCACCGATAAGACCTAGTCATGATAGTGTAGAATCTTCAAATAATATTCGTATTGCTATGCTATTGACATGAAGGTAGACATGAGCAGTCTTGTGTCAGCGTCTACTCAATGTTGCCAAGTCTATGACGTATTTATTGCGCGCCCGTGGTTCCTGCGATTGTTAGGTTACGTCTTACGCATTACACGCACATTACCCGTTAGGTTCCCAATAACTGATTTGCCCCATAAAAAGGTGAGAATCTTGACAAATATGGGGCATTTTGAAAAGATACAGGTATTACGTCTTATGTTAGCGTAGTATGCTAATCCCTGAAAATTTGGCGCATGAGATTCAAGCTGTCTAAATTTAAAACCTCAACATACCCGCAAACATACGCTAGCTCGTATAACTAAATGTCAGTTGTGTAGTCTGCGTCAAGGATTGCACAAAAGAGATCAATGGGCGGATGAGCTATTTACTTAACATTTATGAGCAGCATTTCCCATGCAATTGCTCACGGCATTTGCTGTGCTCGTAGCTAACCGACGAATAGTGGCGGCTTTCATTAACCGAACACAAATTGTAGACACTGTGGGGAAATGTTTACGCGGGCAGAATCGTAATATCAGTATTAGACTGCGTTGACTAATGTCATTATATCTTCCCAGTAATTGAGAATCTGTTTCTAGAGCTGATTGCCTTAATTACGGTCATCGATATGCGTCCTGAATTATTCCTCGAGTGACTTCCGATAGAAATGTAAGATGATGTATTAGCTAAATTACTGATTAAAAGCAGCCAACATATCACGATTTTGACAGACATGTCTTCAGGATGAATGAGCTTTACAGCAGGGCAATCTCATTCATTCGGCGCGAAAGCAAATACCATTAAAACTTCCGTGATGAAACCATATCGGTGATCATAAGCAGGACCAGATCTGCTGCGACATATCTTGTTTGTAAAATTGATCGACCAGACAGTGACCCGGTTTAACAAGATTTAATAAGATTGCCTCGCAGAGCAGAAGCCCCGGATGACAAGTGGACAAGAAACCGTTGGGCAATATTGAGAGTTCCACATTTACACATGGACGATCGATGTTGGTCATCAATATGTTAGTGATTGTACAAGAGAGAGACAGAGGGGGTGGAGAAAGCGAGAGTGAGAGAGAGGGTGAAGAGATGGAGAAGATAGAGAGGGGAGGGAGGGGTGGAGGAGGACGGGGGGGAGAGAGGGAGGCAGATAGGGGAAAGAAGAGAGAGCACGGAGGGAGGTATATATGTGTATATATATATATATATATATATATATATATATATATATAAGAGAGGGGGGCGAGAGAGGGAAACATGGAGAGAGGGGAAGGAAGGGAGGATGGATGGACGGAAGGAGGGTGTGACAGAGAGAAGGAGAGGGAGAGTGAAAACGAGAGAGCGAGAGAGAGATGAGGGAGAGATAGATAGATAGATAGATAGATAGATAGATAGATAGATAGATAGATAGATAGATAGATAGATAGATAGATAGATAGATAGATAGATAGATAGATAGATAGATAGATAGATAGATAGATAGATAGATAGATAAATAGATAGACAGATATATATGAGATGTGGACTACCTACTGGAACAACGTCTAGAGGAGTAGTTGACAGCTACCATGCACACGCATGTATCTCTACATATGTGCATACATGTAACTTCGACGGGTTGTTCATGTCAGTGAACCAGGTATCTGAATGATCAGAAGTGTGAGAACGTTTTGTCAAATTAACGAAGCTCCGCAAAACTAGATTAAATTAGCTGTAGAAACACATATATATAAATATATACGCACGCACGCACACAAACACACAAAACACTCAAACAAACTGAAAAGCACACTGACAAACACACAGAAACACGCATACGCACGCATACACTCATGCGTGCATACGCGCAAGTGAACACACTTATTAATCAGGAACAATGCGTGTGAAACATACTTTAGATTGTAATGCATGACAAGCATCATTCTGACGTTAGCCGGTGTGAGTAGTCAAAAATCAAAGACTGGAGATCACCAGGGAAGTAAAGAAATTACAAAAACAAGATTGGATGGAAGAACAACATATTCTACATGCCATACGAACTGTAGAAGAAAGTGACATATGGGCATCATACGTGTGACGTAAGCGCGTCATTATACCCGCATAATGTGACCGGGGACGAATTTTTAATTTCACTTAGACACCTGACGGGTGATTAAAAACAACTTCGTACGTTTGAAAGCTAGGTCGACGACGCCGGAATCATAAATGTGTATACTTATGGGTGGTGTATCGCACATGATTATAGTAATTACATTATGTCAGCGAAACCTCTTATGCTCGCTGCACTAGTAGGGAAATTAGGCAGCGACCGGAAGTAACACATCGTTGACCCACTTTGAACCGGCTAATATTTCAAGACAGCAACGCATACACCGGAAATGATTTCGTTTTATTATCGTGGGTCGTTAGCAAGTAATGGCATTACTTGCCTATTGATGTTTCCGAATCGCAACGTATACATCATTTCTCAGCATGGATATTAGAACGTGTTAGAGGTGTTCATACCGTTTCCGCCATACCTGATAGCTGTGTGTTATATATACTTGACACACATCTTCATGATTGTATTTTAAGAGACATGCGAAACAGGAAAAACAGAATGGAGGTGATAGCGAAGAAAGAGAGGGGAGAGGAGAGAAGGGAGAGAGAGAGGGGAGAGGCAGAAAGGAGAAAAGATAGCGGCGAGAGAGAGAAGAGCGATGGGAAGGCAGTGAGAGAAAAAGGCAGGGAGGAGAGAGAGAGGATAGAGAGAGGAGAAAGAGAAGAGACAGAAGGGAGAGAGAGGGGAGCGTGAGATAGAGAGGGAGAGAGAGATGAGGAGGGAGAAAGAGAGCGAGGGGCAGTGAGGACGAAAGATATACGGTAGGGAAATTAAGAGATAAGTGGAAGGAGACCGGGTGGTCAAAGTACCATTCGACGAGAGCAGGTATACAATTTACACTATTTGTTAGAATGCCATTTAGTTCAATGTTATACTGTGGGATCGTGTGGGATCGTGTGGGATCGTGTGGGCTTGTGTTTGCATCATCTGACGGTCTTCTTCGAAGTCTACGTCTACTTATAGTCGACGTGCGTGTGTATGCAGGTAGGTTAACGTTTTCCTCCTAGACGGCTTCAACCTCGAACGCCAAGCTTTCATGGATTAATCTACGACCCCTAGAATACGACGTAAGACCTATATTTTCTTTAAAATACCCCATATATGTAAAGACAGTCACCTATTATGGGATAAATCAGTTGTTCGGGAGGTAAAACGTAATGTGCGCGTAATACGTAAAACGTAATTTAACTATCGCATGAACCAAGCGCCCATACGTCATGAAGTAGACACTGACACAATATGTTTATGTATATCCTCATGCCAGTAACACAGCAATACGAACATTTTAAACCAATTCTACACTATAATGACGAAGGCCAATCGAAGAATGTGAACTTCATATTCTCTCCGACCATCGTCATTTTAATCAAACAACGAGTATCTGCGATCGCGTTATGGTGTTTATGTAATGATGCCGTGTGTTTTCTAACGTATTGTAAATACTATTATCACGACTGTCATCTACCAAGGCATCCACCCAGCTGACGGGCACTTGTGCTAGTTTGTTTATATTTTGTATGTTTATTTCCAATTCCAATTCGCATGTTCCAATCGTATTACATAATCATTATAATTGCTACTAGTGATGTCTTATATTAACCAAATTGCCCAGTTGAAGTATACATAATACAAAACTACTACCGTGTCTTTGAAACAGCAGTTAGAAATGACCTTCATCGATCTCGTATAAGGTTAAGTAGTCGCCCCTCGTGCGTAGTACATTTGATTAGCTTTAACGATGTCAGCGTCTTGTTTGTGTTCATCAGGTGGAACAAAGCGCTGACCCGCGTTATGCGGATATGTAATTTGCCGAAATCTTTTATCCATAAATGAGATTCGATTAACGGACGATTGCATTAAGTTACGCTTGAGAAACACCTGTCACGACCGATGTCAGCACACCATCGGTGCTCGAGAAAGGCCTTTGTTGGGTACCATTCTGCGACAATGAATTGTTTAGGATCCGGGTCATAATCATTGATCTGCGGTCACTTGTTACAGTTCATAACACATTGTAATCACGTCGGTCTGATTACAGTGCTACCACAAGTGATAAATATTCAGACATTGAGACCGTGGAGTGATAGTGAATCCAGTAAGTGGGCAGGATCTCAACGTCCCATTATCTGTCTTGGTGGCCAACCTCTCATCTCCTACCTATTTAGGAGTACAGCAGTACAATACATACAAGCACTATGTTCAGTCGAGCAAGCCCACACGCAAAAAAGCACACACGCACACACGTACACACGCAATCAGATATATTATTATGTTGACATTTTTCTGCAAGAATTTAGTTGTTTGACCTACCGATTAGATGTACAAATGCAGTTTAATAATAGTAGTAATAATAATTAATATAAATATTTAATAAGCGTTACACTCACTTATCATATACATGTTTTGTACAATGAAATAAAATTGTATATTTTAAAAAGTAAAACATGTTTATAATTTAGTAGAAGAAGATAAAACATGAACAAAATATGATAGAAGAAGGTGAAACATTTACATAATATGATAGAAGAAGGTGAAACATTTACATAATATGGTAGAAGAAGGTAAAATGTGGACATAACGTGTGATGTAACAGCTTAACCTTAGAATAAAAAAATGGATACTTGTGATAAAAAGATGAGTCTTTAACGACTTCCTAAACATGTTAATTGTAGTTAATAACCTGACTCCTTGCCTTAGATGAGTATTATGAACGTACATTTAATTTAATTATTTTACGGATAAAATATACATAAAAGGGTGATCGATACAGAGATAGAGATACACAGATAGAGAAACACGAATAGATACAGAGATAGATAACGAGAGAGAAAAGGGACACAGAGAAACAGGCATACAGCAGACAGACAGACAGACTGACAGACTGACAGACTGACAGACTGACAGACAAACAGACGGACACACAGACAGACAGACACACACACAGACAGACAGACAGACACACAGACAGATAGACACACACACACACACACACACACACACACACACACACACACACACACACACACACACACACACACACACACACACACACACACACACACACACACACACACATATATATATATATATATATTATATATAGAGAGAGAGGGAGAGAGACAGCTAGAGACGGGGGGAGTGAGAGAGAGAGCGAGAGAGACATACACAGACACTCACACACACACCACACACACCACACACATATAAGCAGAGAGACATACAGGGATAGAGAGGAAGATACATATACAGAGATAGAGTTACATAGAGACAATTACGGATACGTAGATAGACAGATACACAGAGACAACGAAAGATACAGGGATAAACAGAGACAGATAGCATCACTGAGATTAATGTAGAGACTAAAATAGATATAGAGAGTGAGAACGTCAGAATAGAGATATATACATTGAGGCACATACAGAGACAGAGAGATAATGACAGGGAGACAGATGGATAAAGAGACAGAGAGAGACAGTCGGGCGGAGTGTAAGAGTCTACGACGAGTTGATCGAACTGGAAGCGACACACGCTCGACGCTCTCTAATTGTCTATAGGTATCCGTACGGCCAGAAGAGACGTGGATCAAGACTGAACAAAGACACACACTGCGCCGGACAGACGAAGCTAATCGACGAAGGCCCAGTTGCACCGCGACATGGCAAACCACCACCGAAGCATCCATCGATGCACAATTAAATTGTTTATCAATCGCTATCGGAAGTGCGTGGTCGTATTTACAACACTGCTTGCCTCCCTCTCTGTGATTGCGAACCCTGTCAAGTGCGCGCGAGCACACGTGCCTGTACATATTTCCACCTGAACGCACATGTAGTCATTGGTTTGTTTTACAGGATCATCGTTTATCTAATTGGTAAACATACCTGATTCGTTTACGATCGCCACCTGTTGACGACATTAATGTCGATGCCCATGATTCTGCACAGTTGCCGAATGGTAACTGTCGCAATACAACATCGGTGACCTTTTTTGTCGTTTAGGCTACAATATTTCCAGGACAACTCAAAGAAATGTCATCGTCAAGAGCAGACTATTTCTTGTTGCATTTGCGAGCGTGTGCATTGAGATTCGACGGAACTGTGACTATATATTAGCAGGTGAACTTTAAATAATGTATTATTATTTACCTAACTTAGTTTTGTCTTACGATGTTCACATCATGTCATATATTAATAAATGTTATTTCAATTTACCACATAATCTTATTTGCCTTATTTATTATTATTATTATAATTATTACTATATTAAATTAACACCAATGACGTAACGTCCACCAGTGATGAAATCGACTCGATGGTCAAAAACGTATGCTTAACATAACGTTCTCAGAATGAGTCAGCCATGTGTTATCCTGGAGGATATAACATGGATTATCTGGACAACACTCGGCAGTAATGATATATCTATAAAGCCGTTCTGTTTGGCTGACATGAGTTATGTCTTAATACCATTGTTTTTTCTACGTTATCACCCCAAGGTTTTTAACGTTTCTAAGTACAATCAAAGTACACTTTTCGCAAGTTATTTAAGTCTTCCCCAACTGATCAATGGACTTCACGTGGCAAGGAGCAATTGTAGAAAACACGCTTACCATTGTTTAGTGTTAGGTGATCGTCAGCAACCAAACGTATCTGACCCTTATAGTTGAGAACGGGCACGGGGAGTGGTGAAAAACCTCCGTAGAGAAGTCAATTATGTGAGTTTCCAATCTGATTCCTGTGCGGATGCGAATTGCTACATGAAGCAATTCGATTTATCCGCATTCGCGTAAAATATCGCATCCGCATCTGGACATAATGGAAATACTCCACTAGGCACTGAATTCAGGTTTTGTCGCACACCGCGTTTCCATACCGTTTCCGTTCAGATGGAATCCTATAGCTTTAGGATAGGTTGCGAACTTGGTAAGTTGTGGCATTCGGCTTCGTCTTCTTAGAAACATCCATGGTGTCAAATGGCTGCTGACACTTCCTTGACATCAACAAACGTTGTAGCATTCCTTTTAAATAAGGCAGCCGTTTTTCACAAATCCGATCTGGTATATTAAAAGAATGCCGGATTGTCGATCGGAGGAACCGGGGTTCGAATCCTGGTGCCGACCGATATGTGGTTCGGTACCTGTATCGGCCGCCGCGACGAAACTTGAGCAATTTCGTTCACCCTATATTGTCGGTGTATTTCGGAAGAGACACTTTATGCAATTGGCCCCTTCTATCTGGTGTTTATGCCAGGGAAAGGAAAAGATCATACGCCGGGAAATACTGTAGAAAACAACCTATTGTGGATTCACTGAGCGGAAGGTCTCGTTCTCAAAAATCTCTAAGACAAAATCATAAACAAAATTACGTTAGTCGTATAATGGGAGCAGAAGAAGCGTACATTCGTTATACAAAAGTTGTGGTCTTGTACTCAAGCCTTGTGAAAACTGCGTTATCGTATATATTACGGACAGATTGTTGCGTTGCATATTGACAAATTAGTTGCGATATGTTGTATTTAACATGTGAGATCGCCACCACGTAGGTAAAGCTGAATGTGGTAACATTGAATCTTAGTCGTGTTATATTTCTATTTGTTTTATGTCTCCTTCCGTTTTAATTTGCAACGTATTAGTTGCTGGCGTGACTTCACTCCATCTGTGTATACCACATGTTGTCCATCAATCACAGTCCCAGGAGATTACTCGGTTTTTTGTGTGCATCGCCGCAGCATGGCTATGACTTATGATATGAGATACAGCCGCAACGCACAACATCCGTACACTGTAAAGGTAATATAAGACTTATGAGACCGATCAGTCGTCACTAGGTAAAGCTATGTATACTTCGCTTCGATGATAATTTAATAATTTGGTGAGTTGTAAATGTATGACTGATGTTACAGCTATCGTCTTGTCTACGCTAGGGGAGGTAAACATAAATCCCATGCACAGTAATGGAAGAAACTACTGTGGAGTCACTAACACTAGAGAAGAAAAACTCTGAAAAAATAAACCACTCATATGTTAGCCACAGACAACGCTGTTTGGAGATAAATGTTATGTGTCAAATCATAATTAATTTTCGCTTCCTATTGTACTTTCATTCTTTGCTTGAAACATTTGTCTTTGTCCGACACAGCGCGTCATCCTAATAAACCGACGCCAACAAAAACTAGATTACAACAGTGATTCTAGCAAAAAAGTATGCTATTCAAAGAGAGCGTATTAATGCTGGATTTTACAAATGAGGCAAGCCATCAATGGGGCCTTAAACATCCACTAATCATGATATAAAGATCTGAACATTTGCCATCTGCGTCACTATGTGTGTGTGCGTGTGTGCGTGTGTGCGTGTGTGCGTGTGTGCGTGTGTGCGTGTGTGCGTGTGTGCGTGTGTGCGTTTGTGCGTGTGTGCGTGTGTGCGTGTGTGCGTGTGTGCGTGTGTGTATCGGTACGTGTGTGCGTGCGTGCGTCCTTGCGTGCGTGCGTGTTTATGTGTGTTTTCTTTTGTCTATGTGGATTTATTCATCGGGGTGGCTGCTGACATGTTTCACCAAGGAAGACTTGACTTGAGCACGGAAAGTGGTTGGTAACAATGCTATCTTATGACCTATATGGCTGATGGATTGTCACAACATCTCTGTGGTGGGAAGTTGATGCCCTGTTGGCTCGTTGAACAATTGTGAAGGAGGTAGCACGCTATTTGGTAATGTCTGTGTCTCCATGGTAATAACTAGAACATACTGAGTGTTCCAAATTGTCTTTTGAAGCTAGTGTATACAAATAAAGGACATACCTTTGTCTGGAACGTCCTCCACCACACGGACGCTTTCGTCTGACGTACAACTCTGTTGTACCGTGCTCACGAGTATACCCATCGACTCCCGCGTGCACGCCTCATGCGACGGCACGCTTCAAGCACAACCTGCGGTCACGTTTCCGCTTCGCCTAGCACCTGATGCTGGCAGTTGCTGTGCTGTTTCTCCGGCGTGCCGCCTTCACTAGAACCGTCTGACGACGAGAATGTCAACCTGCATCAATGGAGTAAGGCTATGTTGATGTCACTGATCACTGAACACCTAAACCACTACATACGGCGTATTAAGGATATGAAACCACATGAACCATCACGGGCAATTTTTATTTTACATTATTTCTACATTTAATTGTGCATTCATCATGTTAGATTTATTTGAATAAACTATTTGACTTGACTTGAAATCGGAAATAACAATGTCCGGGACAACAAAATCGCTCGGCAACGACGACGCAGCTGAGAACGTCCACGACAGTATTTGACGAATATTTCAGCGCAGTTCATATACAACGAAGTATATATTATTAATATGTTCGAGAATGATTGCAAATATGACCACGATTAACTAAGATGCAATGGTTGAAGCCATCGATAACAATTGTAACACGTTTACCAGAATGTTATACTTACTAGTCGACCTAGGATCAAAGGGAACTTGGACACCGACTTCGTTAGTCCAATGGTTGTAGATAATGTCTGAAACGTATCACGTACCAATGCAGCTTCTTCCAATACCAAAACACGCTGTTCTCAAAGCAGTAGTGTGTCACTTTAAAGTCGAAACTTAGCCGACTCGTCGGGTGAGGTGACGAGGTACAACTGATCCAATCCTCGCAGCCAGCGGTATATAAGGACAGCGTATAATTAATCACCTGGCGGCCACGAACCGCGAACGCTTCGATTTCATTATCGGAAACTTGGAGCGCCGCCTGGTTATCTCAGCGTTCTCACTCTATTGATTGTTGGCATCAATCCCATGCACGATTGCAAACGATGCGTGCGCACTGCTTGTTTGTACGTATCCATTCTAAAACACGTCTTAACGGAAGAATTCGCTTATTATTGTTTTAATAGATTGATTAATGTTCACAACATTCAACACGATTGCCATCCTGATCCTACTCTTGCATTCAGATCTCCTATGATGAGCAGCGGGTCGTTACGTGATATTTTCTCCACCTTTTTTGTAAGTGTTAAGATAGTCTTCCTTTCCCTCGTCTGCTGCATTGTTCGTTGGAGCATAGCATACCATAAGATGATCATGTTGACTTGCTTGCTGCTTGATACTTCCTTTACATATAGCACATGATATCTTTCACTGACAGGTTTTCATTTCATAAGGGAATTATGGAGTCCTTACATCATGACCAAAACCACATCTCTATGGTGTTGGTCATCATTTCTTTCAAAAAATAAAATTGTCTTTCCTGTCTCTGTCCTGTCACCTGTCCATGCGCATCTGCATTCCCTGATTCCTATTCATTTCCTCTGTGACTTGCGCGGCCTTGCCCGTATCATGCACAGTTCGACCATTCCATAATCCTATATTTGTCTAGGTTTTGGCGTCTGCAGTTGATGGTCTCGCGGCGACAGCTTCCCGAAGGCTTCCACTGTCACTGGTCATATTTGCGGTAACCTGCTCCACCGCTACATGACATTGAGAAGTAAAGGTTTGTGTTTCCGTTTCCGGTAACATAGTTTTACTACGAGATGAGGTCGTTGGCCTCATGTTCAACCCCCAACCCTGGAGGGCTGGGAGACCGACTTTTGTCTGGACTCTATCGTTCGACCTGTACGGCATGGTTAGACCTGCCAGAAGCCGAGACTCCCGCCGACGCAGCTCTCCGGGTCATCGAGACACTCAAGCCACCCCAATACGACAAGGCATCGGTCTCAATAGGGGTATACTGAACATTAAAAGTACTAAAATATTTGACATTTCCATATACTACACTACGCCATCTTGCTCAGTAATGTCATATCGTCTGAAGCTAATCATTAGTATTACTTGTACTTATTTGGCCTGCAACGAAATCAATTACTAATGTCACAGTGTTCCGTTTATGATCACTTCGGAGTGCCGTTTATGACGTTGGCCTACGTAATGATACCCGTTTCGTGTTGCATGGATCTTGTAACTAATTAATTTCTCTTGATTGTGGACACTATTGTTTCGCTCCAACGTTAAACATGAAAATTCAAAGATGTAATTCCCAACTATGATTAGTATCATACAATGAGAGGATCAACTTATAATGAGATATGAACATACAAAAGGCTCAATTACTTTGTGCATCGACTGGAAATAAAATGCTTGTTCGTGTTATCAGTTTCTTGTTGCAACACACTACGCTTAGTCTGGATATATAACATGTTAAAAAATAATTTATACCTGCATTCACGCACACATCCAATCGATCATTTGTAAAAACTGGCAAAACGACAACCCCATTCAATCTAGTGTCTAGCATTAATTGAAACAAAAGAGTTGAGTATTTGGGTCATACCCCCAATTCGGTACATATTGTCGAATTATTTTCAAATTTTTCAAAACTACTACAATAATCACAAACACCTTATTTATTTGATCAAACATCATTGGAATACATATTTACAAAATGTGCAGGCTTACACTGTCTGCATTGTGGAGTAATTTAATGCAGAGGTGAACATGCCACATATGCATCTGTCAACTCTGTTACTGACATCTGAGTATCTAGAGTGGCATATATTTGTCATACAACATTCATTATGATATTATAAATGTAATCATTGTGTGTCCCACGTCCAGTAAAAAATCGTAAAAAAATTTGATCAATATTTTTTGCTTAATTTGATAAGTTTACACTGCCTTTTAGTACACGTGCATTCTTGGAAGCACCTACCACATCGTGGTTCAATGTGACCATGCCAAGCTGTAAACACTATATTTCACTGTTCAGAAATATGACACAATACACATATGGATATATGACAACAGTTGTTATACATGTATTACTTGAATATGTTTTACACATTATTAGTGATGGTAACAGAGTTGACTTGGCAGTAACAGAGTTGACATTAAAATAACACAATCGTAATGTATAGCTAAATAAGAAATATAATACCACGGACTGTGGCAATCTAGTGTAGTTATATATAGTGCACAAAATCATACATCATAACTGCTAATCGAGTGTTTATACATTGGTAGTGCTGGCAACAGAGTTGACTTAAATGGCAGTAACAGAGTTGACACTAAAATAATACAATCGTAAACAACGGTTACGCTAAACATATAATACTATGGATTGTTGTAATCTAGTGCAGCTATAACCAGAGCGCACAATTATACACCATCAGTGTTATCACATTATGTATATACAGGTAGCACAGGTTATGAAATGTTGTACCCATAAACATGCACCATAGCACATACATGATTCGTGGTGTGTGATGACTTGGTGTAGCTTCATGGTTCCTTGCACTGCTTGTACGTTCTCAGGGACGGCTGCTTCTTCCACTTCATCTGTCTCTACGAAGAAGAGCTTGGTCGATGTTTCCGAGATTAGTGCCATGCAAAGATGGGCTGCGTCAAGGATGTCATGCCCTGGGCTGATTAATTTGTCCGCCTTTCGTATGATGCTAACCGGGGCCCCTTTTCCGTGACTTACCTCCCAGAAGTTCAATGACCCTGCCACTATTGTCCTCGTTTTGGTTCTTGGTGTATTCATTTTGTCATCCAGAACAGCTTCTCGAGCCCATTGGTACCGCTTTTTGTATTTTGCGATCAACCGTTCTTGCTTGTTAATGGCCTGCTTCGCATTTTCAAAATCTCGGTAACATTTTGTTTCCGTTGTCTGCAGATGGATGAGGACGTCATTAGCACGTACTGCATTCTGGAAAGACTAGAAGCGAATAAAACAATGTTTTAAAAACGGAGGTAATACAACATACCGATCGAGAAGCGGACAAGTGTGTGCAAAAAATAGTTGGATTAGCTTTAATCGCAGTATTAATAGCTTGTTCAGACGGAGATCGCTGTGCTCTTTCTGAACATAGTTGATTTTCTTATGTGGTGTGGGGACATATGAAAATGGTTTGAAATTTGATAAATATATAAATAATATGCCTATATAGATCCAAGCCAGATACTTTTGGGATAGTTTACTAGATGGTGATGGTTATCAAACAGTATTACCATTAAATGTGTTTCTGCCACTAAGACCGTAGGACACAGATTTAGATTCAGGGACATTACATTTTTGCCACCCACATCATATAATACTTAGTTTTTCTTTAACAAAAAGTACTCAAATTATTGTACAATACATAAATTAATAAAGATAACATATATGTATACCCATAACTGATGTGTTATTGCCCATGACATATGCAGGACACTGAAAATGCACCATACGTTTCTGGGACTCAAATGTATACCGAATTGGGAGAATGACCCATTTAACCGCACCAATTATACTCGCCGCGAATTAAAAAGGTACGGTGTTATATAGCGCAGTATCCAGACCACAGGACTGCTCAAAGCGCTTTACACTTTACTCACTGACAGACCTGTTTAATCGAACACCATCTCGACTTCTTTGGGAAGCAACCAACAAAGCTGCAATTAATGCGCGAAAACTATTTGTACATAAATATCCACACTGTCTAGAGCTAGGTACTCATTCATACAGCTGAGTCAACTGGAGCAACGTAAAGTGAACGAACGTGTCCAAGGTTCGACATCGCAGCACAGGAATTCAACCCGACTTCTCTCGGTCGTGAATCGGTACTCTATCCTCTGCACCACTGCGCTCAACGTTTTGACACCACCACCACATTATCTGGGGAAAAAACCAACGCAAATATGTTCATGGTGCTGATGATAAGAATAATTGGGAAATTAACTCTGGGGCAATTAGAACCTTAAATAAGGATACAAGAAGTCATTAGCCATAACTTTATGTGATTTTTGTTGAAAATCTGAAATACGCAGATTGCATTTTAAGATGTGGAAGATAAAATGCCATAACATCAACTCTCCAGATATTAAAATGATTTTTATATGCGTGTGATGAAAGACATTTTACCATGACGTTTCCAATTTGGAAATCTTGTTGTCGCAAAAATTAAGAAAGGGTTAGAAAGAGTGATTTCGCACAAAAAGAAAAAGTGCTATCTTTTTGGTGTTATCACATATTTTTCATTTCTCGAGATGTAGGCCAACATTCTGGAAACATGAGGTTATTAGTAAGAACTTTAAATTAACTTTTCGTTGAAAACCTGGATGGCACGGATTGCACTTTGAGGTGTGGTAGATGAAATGCCATAACTTCCAAAAAATTTAAGATATTAAAATAGTTTTCATAAGTGTCAAAAAATATACTTTAGCCATGTCGTCTCCACTTTTCATACTCCTAATATGTATAGTAACTATTTTATAACGGTTTGTGTATGGCCACCCCTTTAGCAATTTTACAGAAATATAGTTGTCGCGAAAATGGGAAGGGAAGATCATAACTGCATGTAATTTGTGAAAAATTGCGAAATCGGCTATTAGATCGTTATTTAGGAGTGCGTAGACGTTCGGCGTGTTTTCAAATTAACGTAGGGTGTGCTTTTTATTGTGAAGGATTTATAATTATAAAGTCGGGACGTTCTGTGGAAATCCCCCCGCTAATTGACGACTTGTTTTTTTTTCGAGCGAACAGTGCTCGTCGACCGCGCGCGCGCACGCCAGCCAACGCCGTTGTGTTTATCAATCATGACGGCAGATGGTGGCTTTAACTGGTCGATCAGTCGTGGAAAATACATAAATCAGCAATTAAATCATTATTTCTAAGTAAATGGATAATCGGTTCCGGCTATCTAATTCTGTGGTGTAAATTTTATTGCAAAAAAACGATAATTATAACCGAATTTATTTGACCCGAAACATGAAAACGTGAGATTCATACGTTCACAGATTGTGATTCCAGGAAGATCGCGGGAAGGTTGTATTTTATTTTCCTGGAAGTATTGTCATGTGACAGTTACCAACATAGTCACATGACGACCGAGAGTGGCGCAGACCAACGCTGATGAAGACGTCGTGAAGACGTCGAAAGCTCCGTTCAGAGCAACATAGGACTCGGAAAGGTAACATGCCATATTTTCAAAACTATGAATGTAACCGAGTCCGGAAGCAATGTACATGCTAATACACAATACCGTCTTGCCACGGAATTTTGCGATGTGCTCACGAACTTTGAACACCTGCAGATCTGCACTCTAGTACACATACTTTTTATCCATGAATATATTAAAAGCAAACTAATAATAGATCAGATCAAGCTGTGCTGCTTCGTGTGATCAGCACATTTTGTATTTATAATACTCGCTAAAAATATTCCAATTAAACATTTATTTTTGACATGTTATTTTACCGTCACTGTACACTTTTTGCGAGAATGGCCCATATGTATATATACAACATTAATTATTAGAGCAAGAATAAAGGAAACATACAGTGGACTCTGAATACGGTCGAACCTCCAGGGACCCATGGTAATACTGATACGTAGAACTTCTGATAAATAGAAAGTTATCAGAAGGTCCCCTTATTGGGAACCATCCCAGGACGGAGGGAATAGATTGACTTAACTTAGCGAAAATCAACTTATGTGAGTTCGAGTTATCTGGAGTGCACTGCATATGACCAATGCATACAGGTAAGTATGTAGAAGTAAATTAAAAGTTGGCCAAAGTAATGGATGGGGATTTTAGTCTGACTGAATCAGCATAACAAGGCTGTCTTGTAGTGTTTCTTTCCCATTTAGCCAGCTGTACACTTGGTGGTAAGCTCCATAATCTAATATCTAAACTGAATTAATCTGCACAATGTTGAATTACTTAACTCATATAGATGCTCCATCACTTCACTTCACTTTCCCATAACCCGTAAGGAGCGTTATTGCACCACTGACGACTTCTTAACCAGCTGTCTTCACGTTTCCCTGTTCTCCACAGCGCCCTATTTATACTCAGTTTCTTAAATTCAACTTTGTTTATTTACAGAACCATTTCGCCCATCATCAGTTTTAAAATAGCCGAGCGGATGGAAAGAGGAAATTTAAGAGCTCTACTCAACAGTGCCTGTAATATAGCCGCTCTCTGCATGTTATATGCATACGTAGCCTATGTATTACGGACGGATCCCGTTGACTTCGGATTTCTCCGGTGCTGGTCGGATCAGATAATAAACGACGGCCATGTTTCGTTCAGTCTGATAAATGGTGTGTTTCATTTAAAAGCAGCAATCATACATTGGCGACGAGAATTAAGCGAACCTGCTAAGCCTACAAGTAAGCAACCGCCTACCGTACCGAATCACCATGGCTGTTCCGATCAATGTGGCCCAACTACCGCCCTTCGATGCACAAAACGAGCCTTCAACAAAGGCCGAACGTTGGAAAAAGTGGATACGAAACTTTAACAGGATGGCCAGTGCGTCAGGATGCACCGATGACAAGCAAAAACGTGATTTGCTGTTGCACACCGCGGGCGAAGGCCTACAGGACATTTATGATACATTCACTGAAACAGAAACAGGTACGTCGTCGTCGTTTACAAAATAACTACTGACGGACTATTTCACGCCTAAATCAAACGTCCCGTACAGCAGGCACATGTTTCATCGCGCTGAACAGCACGAAGGCGAAACCGTCGGGCAGTTCGTAACACGGTTACGACAGCTGGCATCGTCATGCGATTACGGGAACAATGTCGATGAGTACATCAGAGATCAAGTAATCGATCGGTGTCGCTCTGATTCGTTGCGTACCAAACTCCTGGCCGCAGGAAAGGATCTCACGCTAAACAGGGCGATCGAGATAGCGCAAACGAGAGAATCGCCAGAAGGCAGAACGCCAGGCTAAAGTCTAAGACATGGCTCGTGGCACAGCAAACAACACAGTGTATGCTGCATTCAACAGGTCAGCACGCATACCATTCGAAACGCACACTCGTAAACCGGTCAACAGACATTCTGACACTCGGCAACGTCACGATCGGTGTACTCGCTGTGGCTTACAGGGCCATACAAGTGACGAATGCAAATGCACACGTGATAAAGAGTGTCACAAATGTGGAGTGCGGGGACATTTCGCTGTCATGTGCCGAAGCAAACCAAGGCAGCAGTCACAGCGCAGCTCACAGACGTGGCAAAAGAAACGTGCACAGCCAGTCAATCCAATACGATACATGGCAGAATCAGCTGCCCGTAGCGACAACAGCGAAAATGAGTACGCATATACTTTGACGCCTCATTCTGGCATGATCACAGCAATCATTGCAGATGGACCGGTTGACATGATCATTGACTCGGGTGCATCATGCAACATAATCAACTCTACTGTAGCCGCGCAGCTACGAGAGCGAGGCGAGCAGTTTGAAGCATGCAAACGGACCATACATCCGTATGGATCGCCGCCAATCGTGGCGCGTAAGCTCGTCACGTGTGACGTGCAAATTGGTGACAAGTCGACAATCGCAGAATTTCTTCTCATTCATGGAGATTCGCCTTCACTTCTGGGCAGGGCTACTGCTGAGCAGCTTGGGGCCCTGAGAGTTGGAGTCAACTTCGTGTCCGACCGACAAACAGCTAACAACGAGTCAGCTGACATTGCTGCATTACGGAAAGTGAGGGATGAACTGACAGTGGGAGAAAATGGAGACTTTCTGCTACGAGATTCACGCATTGTCATCCCGACATCACTTCGCAGTCGTGTCATACAGTTGGCACATGGGGGTCATCAGGGCATCTGCAAGACCAAAGCTCTGATCAGAAGCAAAGTGTGGTTTCCATGCATAGACAGTCGTTCACGTGACCAGAAGCACCAGTGCAGAGACAGTTATGCCGATCATGGAGTCCATTTTTGCCATGTTCGGATATCCAGAAACAATAAAGTCGGACAATGGCCAACCATTCCAGAGTAATGCGTGGTCACAGTTTTAGCAGTCGTGTGGCGTCCGTCACCGCTAAATCGCACCGCTATGGCCAATGGCGAATGCACAAGTGGAGAACTTCAGCAAGCCGATGATGAAGGCAGTACGTTCAGCCATCATTCAACATCGCAACTGGCGTCGCGAACTGCAGCAGTTTCTTCGAAACTATCGATCTACTCCGCATGGTTCTACGCTGTTCACACCTCACCGACTACTGTTTGGTCGAGAACTAAGCTACCTGAGCTGCCAACGCTTCAGAGCGTGCACCCAGAAGATGAAGTCGTTCGCAGACAAGACGCTCGTGCAAAAGCGAGAATGAAAGAGTACTCAGACGAGCGTGCACACGCTTCACATGTGAACCTACAAATGGGAGAGGTTGTGCTGGTACAGCAGCCTAGAGTGAACAAACTCTACTCCGTTTGCACTGACACCGCTCATCGTCAGTGCAATGAAAGGACCAATGGTCACCGCCGTGCGTGGTGATGGGTCCACGGTGACGCGAAATGTGTCTAAGTTCCGTCGCGTGCGAGGCTTGTCGCCCGATGAAATCGCACGACACCATCCCGAGGACACAGCTGCGGACGACGACCCGCCAACAGATGATGAGTCGTATGAGACCCGTCACGATGACGAAGAGGTGCTTAAGCCACCTGCTCTGCAAGCTGTCCGTCCACAACGAGCTCGAAAGAAGCGACAGCGCTTAATCGAGCAAATCTAGAAATTGGGTGTAGGCGGATCGCTGCCCGTTCTAGATATAGTTAGTCACACGATATAAGGGTGTAGGCGGATCGCTGCCCTTCATATCCGTTATCTAGTTAAGTGTTCAGTTAAATAACATGGCATGTTTGTGCGTTCATCTGTTTTCACAACGAACACTTTTCACAACGAACACTTATTAGGAATCCGTGTCACAAACTTTATTGCAGTTCAATGTTCCTTTAATTAACAAATGTGACTAAGTAATCAAGGTAGAGAGGGATGTAATATAGCCGCTCCCTGCATGTTATATACGTACGTAGCCTGTGTATTACGGACGGATCCCGTTGACTTCGGATTTCTCCGGTGCTGGTCGGATCAGATAATAAACGACGGCCATGTTTCGTTCAGTCTGATAAATGGTGTGTTTCATTTAAAAGCAGCAAGCATAAAGTGCCATCAATGATTTTGGACAAAGGGTCACCTGACATAAGATGGTACCTGGATTGTTTCTGCCCCATCTACCGGGAAGTTGTACATCACTTCGTGTTTCAAATGGATGTGTGCATCTGATAGCTTTGTTAATCAACATGCATAGCAGTGCTATTAATTGGACGTTTTAACTGACACAGTAGTGAAGATGTCTGACTTTGTTCTGCCACATTAGTTCCGTGTGGCTTCTGCTGGGAATATGTGCATCACTACACTACTGCAATCGATCAATTTGTGCATTCAAATGCACAATATCCCGTCATTATGTTGCAAAATAGGAGTACATAATAACATTTATGCTTTCTTATGCTCATCATGTTTGGATTGTGTTCTATAACATATTCTTCCAAATTTCATGAATCAAGTTTGTGTTAAGTGAACTGTACTGGGAGTAGTTTTTAAAAAGGTGTCAATAAAGTTGTTTTGCAATAATGTTGAAAATTCATTTAAAAAAATGTTCCACAACATTCAAAATGTTTTAGGGATCTTTTTGAGTTAAATACACAAATGATGACTGAAAACAGTGTTTTAAAATATGCATTACTTTTAAAGTTTTGTAATTTTATAACTTTATTTCCATCATGCAATGGCCATTTTATTTGTCATCGAAACGGGAGTTTCGCAGAACCAAATTCAATATAGTTTACTCTAAATGATGGGCAAAACAACGAATTGTCGCAGTCCCAGTACAAGATAAAACATGTTACACTGATGCAATATATTTTAATCTTTTTTTGACAATAATGTTATTATAATAATACTTATTATTTTTACTTACGGCGTCGATCCTTCATAACGGAATAGTTTTTTTGTTTAAGCGCTAGATATATATATGTATTATAAACACCTAGTTCTTTTATGTTGTACGCTTGGTAGTCGTTAATAAAATGTTGAAAACCCTTTTCCTACTTATTAATGTAGCTTACTATACCGTCCTTAAATATATAAAAATGTCGTAATGCGAGATACGCCTTTCACAAAAGCGACTAAAAAAAAATAAACCGACAAAAATTTACTTATAACAGAAAATATCGTAGCACGAGACATGTTTGCCAAAAACGACAAGAAAACGACAATTTGTTTAAGTTATAACATAAAATGTATCATAATGCAAGACAGGTGTTTCACTTATAACCAGCACTAAATCAATCGCAAGCCTCTCCTACTATCCGACAGGTGGTGTCAACTTTTCTCCAGCCTCCTTTGCTAGACATGTCTGGACATATAGCTTGTGGGTGCCTAATAAAAATATAACAAGGCGTTGATTTCAATATAATCAACAAAATTGTGTCATGTTAAAAGATGAGAAAATGGCACAATTTACACAAGTTGGCTGAAACAAGATCTAAAACGAACACCTATTACCATTATCGTTGCTCCGTTTTCAGCAAGCAAGTTTTTTTTCATTTATTTACGCAGCCGAAAAGGTCAAGAACCGCTGCGCTACAGCCTGGTAGGAATACAGTTACGCGACTCATGACATATTTGACATGATCTCAAGAGCCGTGTTCTCGAAATAAATTTAAATACTTGCAGCAAACTGTTACGCACTCGTGGGCTGAATTACGCATTTCGTTGTGGTTTGGTCTCAAACAGAAGTCTCAGACACCCGATCAACAATTAAATAGCTCACAAGATGGCATTTACCATCCCGATTGTCGATCTGGAGCAATTCAACGTGACCAAAGAACCAGAAGACATCAGCGAAGAAGTTCAACGTCAGTTGGCAGCGCAGATAATCGACGCCTTCAGCAATGTTGGGTTTGTTGGCTTTAAAAACTACGGCATCCCCCATGACAAGGTAGAGTAGACAACGACTTGAGTGTTCAAATATCAAACGTTAATAGAGGAAGGTTGTGACCAATGAGCCACTTTCCACGTGTTATTTAACGATAGTTTTTCACGGATTTATCCTCTTCTTGGGGATAATTTAGCTCACCGAACGCATGCAGTTAATTATAATTATAGAAAATAACTTATATGTTAATTACCAACCGATCAACAACCTATGCAATGTTAATTTCACATTTATCCACATTGGGTACTGGAGCATTCCATGTTTACAGGAAACCGTTTAATTTGTGCTAATCTGAACGGCTCATAATATACAATTACTGGAACGCTATCAACATGGCCAATTGCACGCAAACAAATGTCGGGAGTTGCGCCAATCAATATTGGGACCCATGAACAGGCTCATTCGACCACACAGTTTCTGGCTTGTGGGGGCCTAATAAAAAATGTACATGCACAACGATTTTTGTGTAAAAAATATACTAGCATCTGCCAAGAACTGTTTCGGGAATTAATAGAACAAGTAACCAGTATTGTCAATATGCCAGTATCAACTGTAGCTGCTTAAAGAATATAATACGCGAAACGTTTACTCAACATATTTGCGTTGGAAAGTGGTGAATATTCGTATAGGATGAGGCTCGCCAAAACCATCCATTTGCACCCACTCCCCTAGAGGCTCCACAAAACCTTTTGAGACTCTTCAAAAATATCCAGTTGCACCCGCTTTAACACCCAAAGCCTCACCTTCAGGCACTCCAAAATACACCCCTTTCCCAAATATTAGGTGGTTAACCCTATCTCCAGCTTCCACACTTAAAATACTTGGCGCTCAGAAACACACAAACATGATTGTGCGCTCCGGTAGTTTTCCATAATTAGTGAAATGGTCGTAAGTTATAGATAGAGTGAACTGCTTCTAGAAAACTGAAACAATTAAACTGCTGATAATTATTAACAACGTTACAAGGGGTGGCTCAAAGTTCCCCTATGGTCGTACGTCCTAACCTTCCCCTGCTATACCTTGCGTTGTGAAGTGCAATGTCGGGCAATAGTCTAGAAACGTCCCAAATGACGTGATTTAATTTATGGCTTCCGTTTAATTATTTTACTGTATTTTAATTCAGATGCGCAACTCCGTTACGTGGGAGGCAATGTTGAACCCTTTGTTAAACCAACTTAATAAATATCGGTTCAGAATTAAACTTTGAGATTGATACAAGCAACTGGTAAAGCAAAATAACAAAACTAACATATTGCTCATAGGTTAATCACGTACACATGTTTGGCAACGGACCATGTTGAGTATATTGAAATCTAAATTTGCTCTTTATGAACAGAAAAGAGCTAATTAAACGTGACTACATTATTCTATTCGTTGTTCACGGTGGATTACATTTGCATAATTTTGCAAAATGGAAACAATTTTTTCACTGGACATATGTCCGCTCTAAGGTGACTCGTAATCTGACTTTTGCCCATATAATTACATATTATCGGTATTGTGGGTCAGGTCACTGGCCTGCTGAGTACGATTATACCACAAATAGATACATGTAGTCGTCGCGCCTCTGCGTCGCGCCTCTGCTTAACTACTCGACCTCAATCAAGCAATTGTCAACATTTAACATCCTTTTGTAAATATATGCTTATGCAGTAAGTCCAAACATTGCTTTGCATCCCTTCTATGGTAGTAGGAAGGGTTGTAACAACGTATACGTTATATTTAGCTATTTAATATAGTTAATAAAAATACACACGAACCACGCACACACACCACACACACACACACACACACACACACACACACACACACACACACACACACACACACACACGCACGCACATATATATATATATGCGTGCGTGTGTACGCCTGTGTCTGAGCTTGTGCGCGTGTGCCTTTATGTGCTTGTGTGCGTGTGTACGTGTGTGTACGTATTTGCGTGTGTGTATGTGTGAGTGTGTGCGGTACATGCAGGCATGTGTGCGCGCATTTGTATGTGTGTTTGTGTGAATGTATTCTTTTTGCTAATCAGTGCATGCAAAGGTACGTTCGTATCAGTGAGTTGTTGGGACTCTAATTAGAAGGAAAACTTGACAGTTTAATGTTTCAGTTGAACACCTTGACGAAAGAAGCCAGAACGTTTTTCAACTTGCCCGAAACTATTAAAAAGAAATATATCACTAAATTTGAAGACGAAAGAGGTGGATGGATTAGCCTCAAACAAGAAAGGTACGTAGAATATACAAACAAGCAACATTTAGACTCATGTTATCTTTGAATTGACACATTCAAAACGGACACCGACGAAGTAACACCTTCACAGCGAAACTGTGTAAACATAAGCTTTTCATCTGTCATTCGCTTAATATAAAGAATAAGCTTTCATGCAAATGTGGATCCTACCAACCTATTCTGACGCCAAAATCGGTCCTTTACAAACGAAAGTATAACGAAACTCAATAATCTCAATAGTTATGAAACAGTCATAAATGTTTCAAAAGAAAAACAGCTGCTGTAGCAATATAATAATATCACCGATAATTAATTAGGTTCATAATATAGAGTGATCCATTCCACAATTGACGCCGACTGTTGTCATATTCATTCAAGTGTCAAAAGCAAGGTCACTTTTTCATCACAGTTTGAACCCCGACCGACCCGGCGACCTGAAGGAAACGTTCGACATTTTCAAAGCTGGACAGGTATGACTCGTGACGGACGTCACAACTTCTTCATCTTCCAATAAATGCCCGCAATCATACGGTTGTTTATTCTGTCATTGGAAGCTTTGAAAATGAGATTCCAGCTCAATGAGGCCACGACAAGTTTTTTCCATTTCCCCTAGAATATATACCAGATAGAAGGAAATAATGGCTTACAGTGTCTCCAGATGGCACAATGCAGGTTAGATACGAGAAGGTACACACTTTCACAGAGCACAATAAATGACTGCCTGATTATGTTAATTCTAGCAGTGTGAATATCCTTAAACAATAGTATTGGTAGATATATGTTAATGGCGGATTAGATACGTAAGTGGTAACTTGCTGGACTCTCGATAAGCTTAAGGCTTCCTAGTCCATGTGCCATGTGAAGCATTTCAACAGCATCTCCCTTCTTCCGGCGTCATGGTACGACAGCGAAGCGGAGGAGTAATGCTGATTAGGTTCAGCTACCAATATTAATTTCGTTCTCGCGCCAGTGCTTTCTCGATTATACCACCCGATTGTATCAACGTAAACGTACTATAGAACAATGTTTTTTGGAACAAACTGGGATTTTTAGAAAGGTAATCTCAGAGGGTCTTTTTCTCTGTTCCCAAAATACACCGTATCATATAAATGTGTTGTATTAGTTCAATAGTACCTAAACGCGCCGCCAGAAACAGTAATGCTTGACGTTTTACCATGTTACTTTCGACTATTTGGAATGCTAGACGTCTCAGGTAAACTTATCAAATGATGCCTCGAATGGACTGCATGGCAACGTTTGGCTATGTACGATTACATATTTCTTTTGCCAAATAGTACTTTCAGATCGTTAGTAAACTGTATTAAATAGATCTTGCATTAATACAGATAGGTATCGGTGGATCATCGGTGGGCATTTTGGCAAATGGTCCATCCAAGCTAGGAATTGAAAATGTGGCATTGTGATCACTTGTAAACACACGACATCCACTTCAACATTCTGTATCGTCCCATACTGTATTAAGCACCTATATACTCATTATGGACAAACCTCTTCACATGTAAATAACATCAAGCAGATAATTGTTAATGATTACTATAATGTTGAGGCACATATAACGTAGTTGTGGTGATCAATATCAAACAATGTCCGCTAAGTTGCCGCAATGTTCTGTGTTATCATATATGCTACTCGTGAATTATGCAGACTATGGAAGACACTATTGCTGATCACAAATATGATTACTGGTACGGTCACGAGCAAAGTCTGGTGACTGACTTGGCTTAATCAACCCTACTTGAACTGAGTGCATAAACTCTTGTTGATTTCAAGAGTTAAATTCCGTGTTATCCACTCGCACAGTTTCCCTCTGATCTCATCTACTCACAATACCTTATGCTTCGTTAAATCACACTTTTAAGATAGCCAAAATGTGTTCCAAAATGTTCAACCTGTCTTGCTGTTTAACATTATGTATTCGCCCGGCAAGCTTTGTAATAGAACAATACAAGTCAGGCCCGTTATCGTGGTTAATTTAGAAAGGAGAATGTTCTACGTATTAGGGAAAGGGCCAGATGATAAAACCTCCAGATTGTACTGTTATTTAGAAAACCTCTACTAAAACACATGTCCCCTCTAGAGGATCATCAAATCTTCACAATTGCACCCCCGTCAGACTTCTAAATTCACCTTCCATTCCTGTTACCAAAACATCCGATTGCATGTCCCCAGGCTACGCACAAATTTATAATCCGACACATTAACAGTTCAAAAAGCATTCTTTCAAAATGGGGGCCATGTTTTACGATTTCCACAGGTATTCTCACAAAACGTTTTTATACATAGATTGCTTTGTTTGTACCCCGCCAGTTGTGGCCGGACGACGAAGTTCCCGGATTTCGACCGGTCGCCGAACAGTTTTCCCGTCTTTGTTGGAGTCTCTGTCAGCGGATCCTACTGCTGGTCGGAATTGGTCTGGGACTCGAAGTATGTGACTGGAATAAATCTGGAACACATAATTTAATCTGCAAACTTCGTGTCTGTGTGTGTGCGTGCGTTTGCGCGAGCGTATATGTGTGTGTGCGCGCGTGTGTGTGACTTAAGCGTGCCTGCACGTGTGCATGCGTGTCCCGCACCTTCTTTTAACATCTCCCCTCAGCCACTAGCCTTTTCTTGCTCTGTGCCTTTGTCTATCTATGTATTTGACTATCTAGATAAAGATAAAGATAAACATGTTTCATTAGCACCTCAGCTGATTTGGAATCACATTAGACAGTCGATAAAAGAATACGATTAATGCAGTGAAACATTACATATTATTAATACAATCTTCTTTTTATGCCATTTCATGTTTGTTGCAAGTTGTATAACCCTCATGATACTAAAGAATTACGATATATGTTCGTCCAGGTTCTTGGCAATGGGTAATCCCTCTTACATCATAATTGTTGTGTCTTTTTCAGGTAGCAGATGATTTAATTTGTGTGTGCTAATTTTCATCTTGTTGAAATACTGTTCACACAGACAGTCTCGTCTTTCATTCAAAGTCTGTAGGCCGACATAACTAAGTATCTCAGCATAACTTGTACCAGGGAAAATGCATGTTAGTGCTAGTGCTCAGTTCTGTATCATTTCAATATCGTCTGACAAGTACTGTTGCAAATTAGTATGCCGCACGGGTGCATATTCAAGTAACGGTCTCACAACGCAGACATATACAGTCACCAGGTCATTCTGGCTCATTCCAGCTCGTTTTAATTGATACAACATGTATAATCGCTTCCCAGCCTTTTTCACAATATTCTCCACAAGTTTATTCCATGTAAGATTGTGTGAAATTGTAACAGTTTGGCATGGTCTACTTGATCTACATTCATTTTATTGATCTTTATTTTTGGTATGGTATTGTTCAAAACTTTTGATCATCTCTTGATTTTCCTGAATTAATTTTCATGTCCTTCTGTTATGTCCACCTGGCGGCAATGTCAACCGATTCTTGCATATCAGATGCACCTTTTCTATCTCATACTTCGAATAATGTACGGTTGTCTACATACTTGTATAACGTAACAGCGTTTCTAAATCGTTTATGTAGATTAGGAAACATTTAGGTCCAAATATGGTTCTCTGTGGTACTCCTCCATTTGGGTGACCAGAATGCGAATATACATTTCCTAATTTTACATGTTGTGATATGTTAAGTAAAAATTTTGCCATCCATCTTATAATGTGTGGGGGCAAATCGTACAAATGTAGCTTTTCAAGTTATACATTATGATTAATGAGGTCAAACGCTTTGTTAAAATCTAGCATGACATCTCGGACATAACAATCCGGTTTATACAGTCTCCTCATACCACATGTGTACCATTTCGACGAGAGCGTCTGTTGTAGATGTTCCACCAATTCCACCAAATTGCCTAGAATCTAGTTTTCCTTCAGTTTTGTCATCCACCCATTTCATTACGATTGACACAAACACCTTAGCAGGTATTGGAGTTAGTGAACATTGGTCTAATTCCTTTTCAATCGACATAGATGGGTTTATTTTTGGCAAAGGCATTACGTTCGCCATTCATTATTCCATAGGAAGTCCTCCTTCTCGCAGTGATTTATTAAAAATAACAGTCAATGGAGGAGCGAGGACGTCTGCGTGATTACGTAACACCCAAGCAGGAATGCTATCAGGCCCTGTAGCTTTGTTCACCTTAACATTCTGTAATGCTTTGAGAGTTGTCATAACACTGATGACATACTTGTTTGGCAATTCCTCATTTACTGTGAATAATTAATTATCTTTATTTAAATGAGGTAAATGTTCACTTACAAATACTAAAACTCGTTCATTCTGTTGGCTAGTAAACCACAATCACCGTCCGTTGTTTTGCTGCGTGCATGTTTCTCTCTGTTTATTCCTCTACGTAATGTTGAACTAAACTATGAATTTATGTTGATGATGATATTTTCGTATGCTGCATCGTACGACAATAAATTATTATAGCAGTATGCAACATAATCATCGTTCTATGTTATGCCAGCTACTGTCATAAAAGTAGGCTGCCCGTTATGGTTTGAACAGAAACATACAAATAGCACGGTAGGCAGCAATATCCATATACTGAAATAGTGTCGTTTGCCGTCATTGCAGGACACAAGTTATTTGAAGGATCTACACTCGAAGGACGGCGCTAACTGCCTGCGCTGTCTCATCTACCCGGCGTTAACGTCTCAGATGGGTAAGTATGAAGCAGCTCTAAGAGCTAGAAGTGGTATTGGTAACACTCAATTATTGCTTTGGCTATGCATAATATTAATTATGTAACATATACGCTCACCTGTATGGCGCAATAAACGGTTGATAGTAGATACCACCGTTACAGTATTTAGATATTAAAGCGAACGAAACAACAAAGTGGCGCCGTCTAGAGTGTCTGTTTCCATGATTTTCTGACAGGTACAAAAACATGTCGCAAACATGGATGGTAAAAATCCTATGCAGCCTTGACATCAGAACATGTTTGACCTACTGTGGCATAGTGGCCCTACAGCCAAGCTGGAGTCCTAAGGGATGTAGGGAAAGCTGAATCCTGGCTAAATGACTACTTGAATGGCAGAATACTAAGCCGCCATCATTGGGATATGATCTGGCCCTAAGTCCATCAATACACCGGTTCCTCAAGAATCAATCTCAGAACCTGTGATATTCGTTATTTGCATAAATGTTATGCCTGACAAACGATATAATTCTGGCATCTTCTATGCTGATTACTCATCAGCACTGCTCACAATAAGCAACAACCGACGACAGAAGATCTGCTGCAAAATTAAACCTCGGCAGGACATGGTACAACAATGTTCAGTGCAGCCAAATACAAAAGCTTAACAAAATCAAGGCGGAGAGATCAGAGAGTCGTCGTCCCTCAAATATATATATATATATATATATATATATATATATATATGTATATATATATATATATATAATATATGAACACTTTATTCAGAGAAGTGGAGGAAGTGGAACTACTGGATGTATTTCTATCCGAACAGACTTGCCCTGGTTGCATGAAGTAGAAAAGATGGCCTGGAAGGCAGGACACCGTATCGGTCTCATTAAAAGTATCGCACTTCACTTGAACTAAAACCAACGGGCCGAGATTCACAAGCGCATGATAAGACCCAAGATGGAAGATGCATCATCTGTTTGGATGACAGTCTTCGAACCTCGTTGAGCAGATATGATGCCATTTACAGAAGCTTCTGCTATCCTGCCACTTAACCAAAGAAGACAATTTGGTGCACCCCTTTTTATACTACCCCACAGCCCCATAAATAGCGTGTTAATATGTAACAATGTCACCCTTACACAACCGTCTGTACCATATATATATATATATATATATATATATATATATATATATATGTGTGTGTATATATATAGTATAACTACGTGCTGTTGAAATAATACGTTCAAACTGTCAAACAGATAAGAAATTCTAAACAACGTAGTGTGTGTAATAATGGTGAGCCTTTGTTTCGCATCTTTTTCTGTTTCAAGATATTAAGCCGAATCAGATCCGCTGTGGGGAGCATTCAGATTACGGAACCATGACACTGCTCTTCCAGGACGACGTGGGAGGTCTTGAGGTAGCACATATACTGGCTGTTATACTACTAAAAACTGTCAAAAATGAAATAATTTATATCTAATAAGGGAGAGATACACATACATGGCAAATATTAGTATACTATAGCTTCCGTGTCTACTTGTTGAATAAACGTTGATGTAATGTTTAAAAAAGATGTTGCTCCGAAAGTTGCGTGTTAGTTAATATGTTAATATGTGTGTATGCATGCATGCGTGCGTATGTGTGTGTGTGTTTGTGTGTGTTTGTGTGTGTGCGCGCGCGCGCGTTGGTGTGCGTGTGTATGTGTGTATGTGTTGTATGTGTGTGTGTGGTGTGGGTTTGCGTGAGTGTGTGCGCGTGTGCGCGCATGAATATGTGTGCGTGCGCTCGCGTATGTGTGATGGTGTGTGTGTGTGTGTGTGTGTGTGTGTGTGTGTGTGTGTGTGTGTGTGTGTGTGTGTGTGTGTGTGTGTGTGTGTGTGTGTGTGTGTGTGTGTGTGTGTGTGTGTGTGTGTGTGTGTGTGTGTGTGTGTGTGTGTGTGTGTGTGTGTGTGTGTGTGTGTGTGTGTGTATGTATGTGTGCGTAAGATAGATAGAGAGAGGGAGGGAGGGAGGGAGGGAGGGAGGGAGGGAGGGAGGGAGGGAGGGAGGGAGGGAGGGAGGGAGGGAGGGAGGGAGGGAGGGAGGGAGGGAGGGAGGGAGGGAGGGAGGGAGGGAGGGAGGGAGATAGAGAGAGAGAGAGACAGACATACACAGACAGACAGACAGACAGACAGACAGACAGACAGACAGACAGACAGACAAAGACAGAGTCTGTGTGTGTGCGTGTGTGCGTGTGTGCGTGTGTGCGTGTGTGCGTGTGTGCGTGTGTGCGTGCGTGCTGCGTGTGTGAGCGTGTGTTTGTGTGCTTGTGTGAGTACGTGCGTGTGTGCGTGCGAGTGCGTGCGTCCGTGTGTGCGCGTGCGTGTGCGTGCGTGTGTGCGTGTGTGTGTTTATATAATTGTATGGTCAAACCTGTTGCAATATTTTACATACGCTATAATTATTCATGGTGATTACGTGTGTTCATATGGTCATCCCAGCTGCGCACGCTTGACGGGGAGTTCGTCCCAGCCACGCCAGAGGTCGGCACAGTCATGGTTATCATCGGTCCACTCTTGCAGCGATGGACCTCCGACAAACTCATCTCGACCGTAAGCAGGCGT
Organism: Escarpia spicata; assembly: GCA_963995525.1. Lineage (NCBI taxonomy): Eukaryota > Metazoa > Annelida > Polychaeta > Sabellida > Siboglinidae > Escarpia > Escarpia spicata. Next base: position 21,792,007 of record OZ023218.1, on the reverse strand, counting down.
GCTGTCAATAAGATGCTTTAATACAATGTTACTAAACATCACTCACTCATTCCTGACCGGGAATGTCGTACCAGTCTGGTCTGTCTTCTGTGGTACGCTTCAGGGTCGGTAACCATGGTAGTTTGAATCACACCGTGATGTTTTCTGGGCATTTTGTGTGGCGTCCCCGTTTTATCTTGCCCACTACGATACTTTTGCTGGTCGTTTTTGAGATCGTTTTATGATAGGTAACGTGACCACACCTATAGAACTTTGTCGTGTTAATGGTAATAAAAAACAGCTTTTTTATCAAATTAACGAGGCGATGCGCAAGTTTCTTCTCATGAATACGAATAGTTGTATAATAGCATATGTTGCGTCTGGTCGCAATACCATGATGTCACAACACGAAGGAAATACTTCATTGACGTCTTGAAACGACTTACATGAACCGTTAATTTTACAATATATGCAACTGACTAAAATCGGATATCCAGTCGATGGAGAACAGATAATAAACAAACACATATTACAAATCGCTGATGTTTATTCTGATTCATTTCGTTTCTCCTTTGCAGGTACACCGTGTCGTCATACCGGAAGCACAGTCGGATAGAGAGAAAGTGCGCATGTCCGTCGCTTACTTCGAACAACCTGACGACGACTGTTTGGTCAAGTGTCTCGACGGATCCAACAAATACGAACCGATCAATCCACTCGAGTATCGCAACATGCGGTTTAAGGCAACTTATTAAGTCTAAATGTGAACACAATTTTTTTTACGATTGTATGCGAAAATAACTATTTTCAAAATTGTTATAGTTATTTCAAATATGCCTATATAAGAAGTAAAGATTGATAATGTTGAGCAAAAGGAGAAGTGGACGGCATAGCCGAACGGATAGAAGGGAACAGAGAAGCATGCGGATAATAATGACAAATGGACAATAACGGGGCCCTCTGTGTCCCATATAATAATAATGGATTTACGTCCTCGGAAAATCCGAGCTCAGTGGCGCAACAAATCCAAAGGATTGAGCGTTCTCATTGTCAATTACAGAACAAAAGTCGTCAACAGATGGATGGAATTGCTAAGAAGCTAAGGACTATGGTATTATGCAGTGTTAAAAAGATAGGTTTTTAGATGATGGCGAAATTAAACTATATGTCTTACTGACTTAACACCAATAGGGAATAAGTTCCACGAAGTTGGTGCAGCAACCGAACAGGCTCGAGTCACAGCATTCGTCTTAACTATGGGAATAAAAAGTAGATCAGAGTCTGCCGACTGAAATTGTTTAGGGTTCTTTGCTGTAGTAAGCATAGAATGAAGGTATGCAGGTTGGTTGGATGATAGGCTTGATAAGTAATTGTACATATCTTTAAAATAATGCGATATCGCACAGGTAGTCAATGCAGTGATTTTAGAAGTGGCACTGAGCGAGAAAAAACGAGGAGATCGTGTAACTACCCAAACAATTTGGGACTCGTTGAAGTTTTGTCATGTCCTTGCTAGCGATGTTATAAAGAAGTGAATTGCAATAGTCAAGTTTGCTACTAAAAAGAGCTGCTGCAATAGGCTTAGCAACAGACAATGACATATACCGGCGAAGATCACGGATATAATAAAAACAGCAGCCACACTTTTGATATATGTTATCTAAAATTGACGCTATTATTAAACATCACTCCTAGATTCCGGGCTGAGGTTTCTGGTGTGATATGCTGACTCAAAATACTCGTTGGGGAAAACCAATCATGTTTACCATCCTGCATTGGAGTACCAATGATGAGAAAGTCAATATTATTTGCATTTAAAAAGAAATGTAGATCTGTGTATCGTCGATGATCTAAATTAAGACGTTGGATAACAGAACTTAGTGGCGTGGTGTAGAGAGTGAAAAGCAAAGACCAAACAACAGAACCCTGGGGAACACCACATAAAATGGGTAGTGCAGCTGTAAAGCAGTTCCCAATCTTAATGGTTTGGTATCAGTTAAGTATGAAGAAAATCAGCTCAGAGTTGTGCTAGATATGCCTTACCTTACTTTTGCTAAACGTTTAATTAGAATGTTATGATCGATGGTATCAAAGGCGGCAGATAGATCAAGTAAGGGTAAAGTAGTTATTTTACCATAATCAATGTTTAATATACAGTCATTGTGCACTTTTATAATATATAATACCAATGTGAACTTTCACTGTATACGTTCTGTCGGTGAAATCCTTTATGTATTATTATATTGAGTGTATAGTACTTTGTTAAGTTGGCAAGGCCTAACTTAATTTTATTTGAATGCATTCGTGTTGAGTTACGATTACCAATTGATGAGATAAATATATTGAGATGGTCAATGGTCAATGGTCAGTATGTTATTATGGATAATAATTATAGGTATTTTATTATGGATAATAATAATATATTTTATTGAATATAGCGCCAGACCCAATTGTAAATTGTTCGTTTCGCTTTATGACATGTAGAACCCAGATAGAAGTAATAATGATGGCTAAATAAACATGCATTTTCTTTAGAAATTCTTATAAAATTAACATGAGTAAAATACAAATAAATACAGTAATTAAATAACTAACTAACTAAAATAATGATCTTAGCTACAGTTCTGCGTAGAAATGAGACATTGCAAATTCATTTAAGTGAATTATAGTCTCTACTGTATTATGTCATGTTACGTTAAAACCGATCGGATTGCATGCGTTCGGTTATTCGGCTAGATCACATCTTCGCAAGTTCTCCTACAAGCCAACTGCGTGGTCTGTTTAAATCGATTGCCTAGATCGTGTAGATTTTATTATAAGCTCGGGGACTTCATGGGAACAACTACTGCATAATATCCTCAGCTGTTTATGTGGTGTTCAGGAATTATATTATATTATATATATATATATAATGATATATTTTTCTATTAATGGCCAAAAAATACACGTTTCTGCATTCATCTGTTTCTACCTCTGTCCTGTGGACATGCACCAATTTGACTCACCAACTTGCTGCGTCATCGCAGAACCATCAGTGCATCAACATCGCATCACACGCCTGTCAAGATATTTCCAACAATAACCCCGCCCCCATCTTCCGATGTCAACATCCGAGACAGCGCGACAAGGGAAGCGTGCTGAACCGCTAATGAACCTTCCGGATTAAAAGCAAAAGTTGGCATGTATGTTACATTCAGGGGGAGAGAGAAAGCTTAAAGAAAGAAGTCAACGTTCTCGTATATAAAAGGAGTTAGTATCCACTCCACAGAGAGTGATAGCTGTGTATATATATAAACCAGCGTAAACAACATTGCAGCCTAGCGTGCAATAGTACTACGTGTTTATTTAAAACAATCGATGTACAGTACATGCCCCTAATGGTAAGGTATATTATACCGTTCTAAATTGTGTACGCTACTAAAAACCAATCGTATTCCTTACCTCGTTTGTTCTATGTCAAATTCATTTTATTTCAGCACATCATTAAATGTGCATTTTGTGAACACTAAAATGGTCACTAATCTCATTACGTGTGCTTCCCTAAGCACCGTATCTCCCTATTGGTTGCCTTTACAACAATGTACAATATAGATGACAAGATGGCCGAGTCAAATCTCAATCGCTCTTCTGTATTGCCTGTGTTGCTCGGCTATTAATTACTGGTCGCAGTCAAACACCACAAAGCCACAGGAACTGATGGGATCCCAGCCAGGTTTTTGAAAGACTATGCCGCAGAACTTGCACCAGTGCTAACATTCATCTACCAGGCTTCACTCAAGTAAGGTACAGTACCAGCAGACTGGAAGCACGCCTGGGTCATACTAGTATACAAGAAGGAAACAAGAACTACAGCTTCAAACTATGGACCCATATCCCACTTGAGCATCTCCTGCAAGACATTGGAACACATCATACACAGTAACTTAATGGACCAATTGGAACATCATAACAACCTATCTGACTACCAGCATGGGTTTCGCAAACGTAGGTCCTGTGAAGCCCAACTCACCCAAGCTGTCGACGACCTAGCGATGTGCCTCATCGAGGGTGGCCAGATCGATGCTACGATGTTGGATTTCTCAAAAACGTTCGACAAAGTTTCCCACCACCATCTGGCTACCAAACTTCATCACTACGGAGTTCGGGGGAAGATGTTGGACTGGATCAAAAGCTTCCTGAACAGCCGCACCCAGGAAGTTATTCTGAAAGGCAAAAAATCATCATCTGCAGTGACCTCAGGCGTCCCACAGGGTTCAGTTCTTGGACCCACCCTCTTCCTTTACAACATAAATGACGTGCCACACCACGTTTTCTCTACTCTACACATATTTGCTGATGACTGTCTCCTGTACCGAAACATCAACTCACAAGATGAAGCAGATATACTACAGATATAGATGATGCAGATATACTATAAGTGACATAGACAAGCTGCAGATGTGGGAAAAGAACTGGCTGATGCAGTTTAATCCGGACAATAGCAAAGTTATCCGAATTACCAATAGAAAGAAGAAGATAATTGTCAGCGATTACTCTATCCACGAACAACAGTTGAAGGAGGCCAATGGATCCAAGTACTTTGGAGTAACTGGGCACTAACATGGACTGAACACATCAACAACGTGACAAAGAAAGCTAACAACACCAGAGCTTGTCTACAGCGGAACATCAGCAGATGCCCCCTAGCCATCAACCATTATCCATATGCCATCGTGGAATATGCGTCGAAAGTATTGGATCCTTGCACAGAGAAGAACATAAAGTCTGTGGAGAATGTTCAACGACAAGTTGCTCGCTTCGTGAAGAACGACTACCGTCGACGCAGCAATGGGACAACCATAATCGTAAGTCTGAAATGGGAGACCCTTAGGAGTATGCGGGCTAATGCCAACCTCATAATGCTCCACCGCATCAGGAACAAGTTAGTGGACATAACAACGACTTCACTCACCGCCGCTTCTACTCGTACCAGAGGCAACTCATATCGCTACTTCCAGACATTCACCCGCATCGATGCACACAAGCACCCATTCTTTCCATGCACCATCAAATCGGGGAACGAATGCACACAACAGCTAGTTACCAAACAATCACTGGACTAATTTAGAAAGCATTGTAATTTCAGTTTAGTAGTTAATCACTAGGTGGCAGTCCTATGTTTACTCGTTCTAAAAATACGACAATGCAGTGACATGTACACTCACAAACAACTACCAAGCATGCATGCTCTGGGTGACCTACTTTTTGGGGGATCGGGTCTGAAACACACGTCTCGGGCTGCCGACCCATCTACATTCAAATAGTAAAAAGATGGCGTCCCCGATCCCGATTGTTGATCTGGAGCAATTCAGTCTGACCAAAGACCCCCACGACGTCAGCGAAGATGTTCAACGTCAGTTGGCAGCGCAGATAATCGACGCCTTCAGCAATGTTGGATTTGTTGCCCTTAAAAACTACGGCATCCCCCAGGACAAGGTAAAGTAGAGCTCGACTTGAGTCTCAGACACGTCGTTTTTTTTATTTCTACCAAGTACCAACACTCGAACTCCTTACCCAGCCAGCACGCCACCCTCGGCCCGAGAGCGGTTCTGAGCGGATCTGGGCGGCTGGCACCCGACATACACACATTTAGCAAAATTAGGCACAATCGGCATATGAGCTGCTAACCATCGGTACAGTATCGGCGTCCGACTATGAGCCACCCTCAGCCCGAACGCGAGCCGCTGCACAAAAATCCCTCGGCCCGCAGACGGATGCCGATAGCGGGCCTATGACTTTGCCGCTCTCGGCCCGCTGTCGGCCCGCTGTAGGTGTGCTATCTGAATAAATGTTTCTCTGCATCTCAATTACCTTATTAGTTAATAATCAAGTTCGTTGTTTTTCATACACGTCTTGGGTCGACAGATAAATAGTATGTCTAGGGTGTTAGGTGATCTGTGTGTACGCACGGACGTACGGACGTACGGACGTAGGTACCTGCTTATACACGTATGTACATATGTATGTATGTATGTATGTATGAATGTATGTATGTATGTATGTATGTATGTATGTGTATTTGTCAATATTGTTAAATACCATTGTGTAAACACGTTAAACTGTTGCTTTCGAATGTTGTTTCTGCTTCATTAAAATATATTTGGCAATACGTATCGTAGAAGACATATAGTTTATGCTGTACAACACGACGTTTCTATAAAAACGTACTGACAATATTCCGTTAATTTGGCTAAGTTTACATCAGTATGAAGGTATGTTTCAAATTCTACCTTTGAAATACGAATCAACTCAGTTGTACAACAAAACAAGGATGTAACAAGATTTAACAAGATTGCCACCCAGAGAATAACTAGATGGCAGATGGACAATGAAGCCCTTTGGCTTATCGAGAGTGCAACCCTTTTATCTACGTGTATCCCACCCTTCGGAATTAAGTGTCGATTTTATTTTTAAACATATCTACGCTACTACTGTAGAACCCACACAATCAGCAGATAATTCATTTACAGTCCTTTGTGAAAATGAGAACTGTCTTATAACTAATCTACACTGCTCCTTTACTAATGCAAATTCATGTTCTGTATTCATATCTTTCTTAACGGAGAACAAATATTTCTATCAATATTTTCATAACCATTCAATATGTTAAACACTTCATTCTGATCTTCTCTCAATCTCTTGGTCTTTAGTTTTCTTAAACTACATTCTTTTTGGCGTATTTCATAACTAAGATCCCTCAGTTTTGGTATCATTTTAGTTTTTCTCTTCTGTACTCTTTGTAGCATATCCATGTCCTTCTTGCGGTATGGCCTCCATGCTTGTATACAATATTATAATTATACGCTATATTTCGCCTAATTAATCCAAGGATTTGATTTCCCTTTGAAACAGCAATTCCGCACTGCTCTGAAACCTTCATATCGGCACTAATGGTTAACCCTAAGTCCTTTTCTTTTATAATAGTACTTAGTACAGTACCTCCCATTGTATATTGTACATCTTCGTTCCCATGTCCTGTGTAGAGGCATTTACATTTACATAAATTGAACAACATCTGCTACTTTTCAGACCATTTTATCAACCTGTCAAGATCAACTTGTAAATGCTGTCTATCTCCATAACTTTTAATCCTTCTAAACACTTTTGTATAATCCGCATATGTCAGCACCATGTGTTCTTTAATTAATCTGTCTAATAATTTGCAAATCGCCGATGTAAAACTCACTGGTTGATAGTGCACTGACATGTTTCTCGAACCTTTTTTTAAATAACAGAATAATGCTTGTTTCTTTCCATTCTATAGGAACCACTGCCTCTTATAATGACAAAATGAAAACTGCTGCAAGCGGTATGCTAATTTGTTCTACAATTTTCAGTAGTAGTTTGGGTGGAATCCCATCTAATCCAGGTGATTTAGTATCTTTCATAGCCCTTATTTTCTTAGCTACCATTTCCGGGGTTAACTGTCCTAAATAATCTGATTCTGCCCCTTGAACTTAACCTCTGGTACTGGCAGTGAAATCATATCTTCCCTGGTAAACACCGAACTAAAATACTCATTCAGGTCTTCTGCCATTAAGAATCCTTCTGATGTTATATTTCCAGCACTATCTTCTAGAGGACCGACCGTATACTGAACTTTCTGTTTGCTTCGAACATGCGCATACAAACTCTTGCTGTCATGTTTTATATTGCAAGCTAATTTGTGTTCATAGCTTCTCCTTGAGTTTCTAATTTAACCTGTAGCTTGATTAAGTGTTTCTTTATAAATGTTCTAGTCTTCCTCATATCAAGTAAGTCTATATGACTTCCACATCTATAGATATACCTCTACAGAGGCGATGTCTGATATAGATATACCCGTACAGAGGCGATGTCTGATATAGATATACCCGAACAGAGGCGATGTCTAATATAGATATACCCGTACAGAGGCGATATCTGATGTAGATATACCCGTACAGAGGCGATGTCTGATGTAGATATACCCGTACAAAGGCGATGTCTGATGTAGATTTACCCGTACAGAGGCGATGTCTGATGTAGATATACCCGTACAGAGGAGATGTCTGATATAGATATACCCGTACAGAGGCGATGTCTGATATAGATATACCCGTACAGAGGCGATGTCTGATGTAGATATACCCGTATATAGGCGATGTCTGATGTAGATATAACCGTACAAAGGCGATGTCTGATGTAGATATACCCGTACAGAGGCGATGTCTGATATAGATATACCCGTACAGAGGCGATGTCTGATGTAGATATACCCGTATATAGGCGATGTCTGATGTAGATATAACCGTACAAAGGCGATGTCTGATGTAGATATACCCGTACAGAGGCGATGTCTGATATAGATATACCCGTACAGAGGCGATGTCTGATGTAGATATACCCGTGCAGAGGCGATATCTGATATAGATATACCCGTACAGAGGCGATGTCTGATGTAGATATACCCGTACAGAGGCGATGTGTGAACGAGGAGTACAAATAGGACAGTTTTGTGAAACGACCGGTCAGTATCTAAAACACCTGTATAAAAAACCGCTAAGTAGCCTACTTCATGTATGTCGCCTTATCTGCCCACGGAGGAGAATTGAGACCTGCGACAGTCAAAGTCCGTCTGTAATGCTTGTCCCACGTGACTCTCAATAACACGAAGTGCTTACACAAACCAGCGTCGGCTGTCTGTCATCAGTGGGAGGTCCCTGACCTGCTGAATACGTCTAGGTCATACACAAAAAAGAGTGTAGCATTACTCGATCGCAAACGATACATCGTCAAGACATCTAACGATAATCGAGTAAGCATATATTGTATGCGTGTGTACATTTGTGGAGCGCAGTGGCGCAGTGTACAAAGCATTGGAATCTCAATCAAGTGAACCCATGTTCGAATCCTGTGCTGCCGGGTCGAACCTTGGGCAAATTCGTTCACTCTACGTTGCTCCAGGTCACTCAGCTGTATGAATGAGTACCTGGCTACATACAGTGGTGGATACTGTGCTATATAAGAACTGACCTCTTTTTATGTTAATGTTAAAGGAAAACAAAAGGCAACGTTTTGGTGTTAAGCATTTAAAAGAGTGAATACAAACTAACAATTTCCAACTACAATCAAATTTTTAACGTCAGCGGTTTACCAGGAAAACATTTTTGAACACGCAACTACCGAATTTCTATGGACTACGCCATTGTTAGAAGAAAGTGACGTCACACTGTCGTAACTTTTCTGCGTACTATTTGTTCCCAACTCCGTTAGGTGGCGCTATGGTAAGTTTACCAATTAAACTATATGCGCTGTGACTGTGTAAATAAGATGGCTTTCCAATTCTTCGGAAGACAACGAAAACCAAATCGATTTCAAAGCAGCTGGTTACCGGTTTGAACCACAAAAACAATGGAAGATACGGCAGAGGCGGGTGCCGGTGGGCAGTCGAAATGTCGAGGCGCATACCATGCCGAGATGAAATTGACTGGTGTCGGTGCGGAAAATGCCGCAGCGATCTCCTTGTTCAGGAACAAAAACTGATATCATATGTCTGCTGCCAGGAGGCGGTTGCTACTCGACAGCAACGCTGTTGGTGAAGGTAATTATTAATCTGTTTAGTTTATTGTTTAAATAACCGATGAGCCTAAGTTCCGGGCTGCGTATGAACAGCGAGAGATGATCGCTCGGGCCGGGACACGTCACTTGTCTTACATTTGGGATTGGTTGACGTTTAACGTTAGATCTCGCTCTCAGTGCCACTGCACTAATATATCAGTGTTTGAACTTTTACATGTCCATTTTCTAATACCACCCATGGCTGTACCTTCACTTTTTTTAAAGAAATGTAGTTGAATGGTTCCATGATTCATGTGAACCAAAATTGTACAGGTCAGAGCTATGATAGAGTATGAACAATATGTGGCAGTACTACTTTTTAAACACATGTGACATGGCAGGTAGATAGATTATTTTTAACTTTATGCGTACTGCATTTTTTCTGCCAAAAGTTTACATTGGCTCTTATGAATAAAATGTACCTTGAAAATTTTTCAGCCAGAGCCCCCATTTGTTTTGGTGACAAAGAAAATGACTACCGTTTTGTGCGAATATTGACACATTTCAAAACGGCCTTCCTTAATCTGCATGATATTTCTATGGACCCAGGTATAATACTGGGATGAATACAGTTAGAGGATCGTGATGCATTCTTTGTGAAATTTGTTCAGAATAATAATCCATGTTTGCTTAACATTCGTGTAAAACTATTATTTAAAAGCTTAATTCTTTGTTACAGGTGGATTGCTGTGCATTACAAAGAGCAGGGGATTTAGAATTCTTTGTTTGGAGCAGGTGATGCTGCAGAATGGGAATTACGCCATCCAACAAACAAGTACGTATATATATGTGCATGCATTGTTACAAGACCAGTGAAATGTGTTGTAAAATATTTATTGAAATGTATTAATAATGAACACAATACAACATCATAGTAGCAATACAAATATATATAGATAATGTTATCAGCAATCTCATGCCTGATGCCCAAATTATTAACAATCTTCCATGGAAATTACTTAGTGGACTTACCATACGTCATCTACCATCCACATGCCAAGCAAATTCACATCATTGAACTGACTACCATTTGAACCTAACATCAAGAAAGATCATGTATTCAAAACTAACAAGTATGTCGCACTAATCCATAATGTAAACAATAACGGAATAAAATCAGAATTAACATGCATTGAAAAAGGTTGCAGAGGCTATGTATCTGAACCCAACAAATCTAAGACTGACAACCTCCTTAAAATCTCTTGGAATAAAACCACCAACAAAACAACTAATTCAATCGTATGCTTGTTTAAACTAGCCCGGCTAACGTCATTCGCCCTTTCTAAATGTAAAGACGAACCACACTGGTTTGACCCAAGACTAATTTAAATACGATGACCATCACCCTAATATGACAATAATTGCAAGATAAAATTCCCCTCAACAGCAAGTAATCCTACATAAATGTGTTCATTTTCAATGACGTACCTTAACCATTGGTCATTATTTACCTAAGCCTGCTACAATATACTACTATACATAGTTATTTACTGTATTCACACATGTACTTGGGTTATCGTTTCACACTTTATTGTATTCTACTGTAAGAATAAAGTGATACTCTCTCACTACAGAACAAATTATAATGGTTCCACTTAAGTTATCATAACGTATAGATACAATGTTTGTTGCACCGTCATAATTTGTTCTGTAGTGCAAAATTATCAATATTTGCCTTATTCCAGAAGAACACATGTTTAATGGTAAACAATTTATATAAAGGAATGGTGTCGTTATAGAGCCGATTTTTATATGTCATTTATTTACAATGTCAGATGTTTATTTGAGCCTAATTTATTTCAGGTCTCTCAGGTGGGCTGCATACATACAGTTTACCTGGTGGATCCATGGCAAGCTGGGACGGAGGGTACATAGAGTTCTACCAGCATGCGCCAGCCATGGAATAAGATCAAGGTTCCCTGCCCCCGATGGGGGACAACACGAAGGATACCACGCTGGACTTGAAAACTAAACTAGACAATGTGCATGTGACCTATGAAGGTGTAGGTTGGTGGTGGCAGTATTTACTGTTTCTTTACAAATTGACTGACTCTTGCTGCCAGCAGATCCTCCTTCTCTGGTTTTGGGACATCAGTGACTGTGATCGCATGCAGTGTGATATATCTTTATAAACACATCTGTCACTCGATCCGTGAGCATTTGTAGGTGGGTACGTGGGTTCACCTGCTGTGGTCTGTTATGCAGCACCCATTGCTTGCTTCTTTTGGACCACATGACACCAGTCTCGACAGGTTTGTCTGGGCTGGGACATGGTCGGTAGTTCCACGCCAGAGCAGACAGCATCAATCTAGCTTTCATTCCTACAGTGAATAATAGTGCATGCAGTATTCTAATAACATGTCTGCAAACAACTGAAGTAACACACCAGTCTATATGTTGTTAGTAAGCAGCCGTTATTTACCTTATGACTGTAGCATTCAGTGAACTTTAAAGTGCTTTTCCTGTGTAAAGTGTTGGTTGTTTTTAGTAACAATACAATGGCCAATCATAGTAATCATACTGGTACATTAGTAAACCGATACTGATCCTTACAACTAAGGCATTCCATCATCACATCTACTGTATATACAGTCACTGTATTTTGATAGCATGTTGTGATTTTATATTTCTTTAATAAAATTGGTGATAATGACACAAGTGCTCTTATTTATTTCATTACAGACAATTGCATTCTGGAATGTAATTATTACACGGCGATGTAATTGATTACACTCAAGTAACTGTACTCATAAATGTACACAGCAACTGATTACAAGGAATAGGTACTATTAGGGTGATACAGAATGGACACTATCCATCTGTGGATTATTCGCCCCCTCACATCTGAGTAACTAAACTACTGAAAAGTTAGTCATCAGGATTTTGACTATGTAACAGTTTTGGTCCCATTCATAAGTCGGTGGTCCACATATTAACACATGACATGTAAACAGCATTTACAGTATCACTTTTTTGTTAAAGTCTGAATGAACACATTTACTGATAAGGTAGTAGTCATGCTGGATGGTACTTTTGAGTAGCCATCCAGAAAAAAACGAGTTGGATGCCTATGAAATGCAGTAATTTCGAAAACTTATTATAATGTTAGTTATGCATAGGAGCTAATTTAGTGTATTTGGGATTCAAGTCGGTGACTGGAATTCACCTTACACAACTTGTGTCGTGGTCCCTACTCATCATTTACTCATTGCAAATCTAAAGGTTACTTGTTGCTTTGGACATGCCTCGGGTATAAAATAAATACATATCAAGTTTGGTACTTACTCCAGCAACTGTGCGTCACCGTTGCATGTTGCACAACACCACCACAGATGGTTTGATACATTCTGTATCCAATGAAGGAGGTCCTTGCATCCCTTGCCTCGGACCTTCGCAGTAAACTTGCGGTTGATGCCTTTCCCCATGTGCCACATCATGTTGGTGATCAAGCTGAAATGCAAATGACAATAATTTATATTTTTGATCCAAATTCAAGATATTTTCACAACAGCTGTTACCTGTTTTTGCTGTTAGTGTGCAAAAAAAAAACAAGTTAGTGAAGATGTGTGCACATGGTATATTATTAAAGATATTTCAACAATATATGATTATTGAGTGATGCCAGTATTTTTATAATACAAACATGGTGTATCTGGTGAGCTCATTGATAACTATATTTGGATCACATAATTACTCCCAGAGATATCCTTCCAAATGCAGAATTTAAATGTTTTTTTTAGAAAATGGCCATAAAATGTGGCATAATGGATACAAATTACTTGATATTGACACCCTTATTCCATGGATAAGAGTGGTTTAAAGGTATGTAATTGTTATAAAATTATATCTATTCACAGTAAACATAATAAGCTATCATAATCTGGCATAAAATAAACAATTTTGTATTTAAAAAAAAAAAAACTTTCACCTGGGTTGTATCCCCTTAACTAAAATTGAGTAACATTATGGAATTTTACTAAATACAAATGAAGCCATTTTAAACGTTTTACAATAGAGTATATAGTGGTATTCTTCGTCACATAAACAGTAGTCACACATAATTATATACGAAGTCCAATTATATAACATCATGACATAAATAATAGGCCAAACATTTCGATATATGACAATGTCTAAAGCAATATTATTGAATGCAGAACGTATTTTTGTTCATTTAACACAAAATACAGTAAGTTTTGCAATGTTATTATAAACGACAATCATTCCAGCCCATGTTAATCCGTCACTGTAATATCGCTCACGCGACTTGATTGCCGTTAACTTTTGCTATTCGGCCATCTTCTAAAGTCTAAACTCTTTGTGGTGCAATATAGTACATTCTGGTACTGTTCTGGCTTGGCTCCAACATATCTTGCATCTCAAATGTCAACAGATTTTAATTGGATACCAAGTAACTCGGTACTAACCTTCTTGCGATCGATTTCGCAGCGGCGGCGCGTTTGACCGAAAATATGCGTCGCTTCGACGGCCGAGGTCCGTGACTAAATATCGTAGGCACTGCACCTGGCTTCAAACATCGACGTCGGCGACGTTTTGTCGGATCTTGTGTCATTAACTGACGATATAGATTTCCTTCGAAGCACGTTTCTTCAAAATGATCTGAACATAGTGCGTTGTATTTCGAAGGCTTCCAACCAGCCCGTCCACTGGCACAGTTGTGAATCCACTATTTCACTTCTGCCTCGTTTCAAAGGGAAACAAAAAAGACAGCTCCTTATCCTTCGCTGTACTATTGTTACAACCGTATATAGAGCAGTGTGGCATATTGCAAGTCACGTTTTCACTGTAAGCTCAACTTATACTAATGTAACGAACCGCATCCCATGAACATGAACCAACTACGCGAACAACACAAGACAGTGTGTCGTACACAGCAAAACTAATGCTGCTCGTTTATTGGTTGCTTTCGGCCAAATGAACGCGTCATCAGTAAGATGGCAGTCTACATGTTATCGCAGATTTCGTTAGAATCTTCCACTTTAAGACTACATTCCGAGTAAACCACTGAACTGAAAATTTTGATTGTAGATGCAAATGGTTAGTTTGTGCTAAATCTTTTAGGTGCTAAACACCACAGCGTTCCCTTTTGTTTTCCTTTAATCTTTGATGGTTGGCAACTCGGGCGCCAAATTTTCAAAGATTAATCTACGATTCCACGAGTGTAACGTTACACCTCTACTTTTTCATAATATCTCCTATATGTCAAGGTTTTTCACCTTTTATAGAGTAAATTAATTTTTCAGAACGTAAACCGTAATGTACGCGTAAAGGATTGCGTCTATCCTTCGTCATTGTGAACATACACACAGTTTTGCATTCGTGATTCGGTTGTCTACCTATGACCCCGCGATAACACACCTACAGCGGGCCGATAGCGGGCCGAGAGCACCAAAATCATCGGCCTGCTGTCGGCATCCGCCTGCGGGCTGAGGGATTTTTGTCTGGCGGCTCGGCTCGCCTTCGGGTCGAGGGCGGCTCATAGTCGGACGCCGATACTAGGCCGATGGTTAGCCGCTCATATGCCGACTGTGCTGAATTTTGCTAAATGTGTGTATATGTGTGTGTTTTCAAGTAATACGACCAAATTAGATACAAACTCCAATGCGCATAACAAACACATAATTTAATACAAGAAAATAAAAAAGCAAAGTTGCAATTAGTGTCCATTGATTTGTGTGGCACATGACAACTCAAATATTTTATGAAAAGGCTGCTTAATTATTAGTGTCCATAAACTGCTACATCCAGCTGCATTTGTCATCCTGTGCTGTCTAACACCATTCCCGTCAGAGGCAGTATTGGAGTACTTTCGAATGTTCTAGTTGATGTTGTAGTCAGTGGCAGTGTTGCCACTTCATTCTTTCTGACAGCATCTGGAATATTAACGTACACATATTTAATTTCTTCAGTGAAGGTACTACATTGTACAATGCATAGTATTTATAAAATGTGTACAATATTAAACATATTTTGTCTCACAATAAGTTCACGTAAAATAATTGTACTTTGCTTTTATAAAATAATTCCTGGTTTCTCATCAGCACAATAATTTTAAAATAGCTTTCACAACACTTTATTTTGAAATATAAATTAAATTAAATATACATGCAATAATTCTGCGCAAAAAGAGAAACCTACATTTCACACCAAACCAAAGGAATATGCCTACTTGTAAGAAATACATTCAGTTGACATCTTAAGACTGTTAAGTTGTTAATTGTTGACGATGAGTTGCATTGATAGTTGTTAGAACCGTCATCAGGATCAACATAGACACATTTGCCATAAATCGCACCCCTCATTTACATTTTAAGAAAGTTCTGATGAGAAACCTATAATTGTTTTATATAGCCCTAAATAAAGCGACGTAAATGGCAGAAATTGGGTGGGCCATAAACTGACAGAAGGCGCCTAGTGTAAGCACTTCATCCATCACACATTTACCCTATCACACTAACAAATAGGAACACGCAGCACAGGGACAGCATTTGTTGTTCATGAGACACGTTAATCTTCATCATAATTATCATCATCTTTTTAATTCCCACACAATCAAATGTGTGATTATAAAGTCATGCCAAAATTAATGTGTTTGAATAATCTAGAAATATACAAAGATTTACAACAAAATGTCTATAAACGTACCTTTTCCCCGGAGCTCTGCTTTTACTGTTTTGTCTAACTGTCGGTCTGTTAAAAAATGGCGGTACACCGTAGATGTAGTGTCAAATGTCACTACCCCAGTGTTCCAGCAGAGTGATCCCGACTGCTGATAAATGACTGACGGACCCTGTCACTGGGTCAACAGCGGCTGTGGAGAACGGCTGGCAGGCGGCTGTCGTGTGCCGGCGGGTGCCGCTTCCCAGCCGCTCAGATCTGGGGGCAGCCTTGTTGTGTTTATGTAACGATGCTGTGTGTTTTCTAACATTTGGCAAATTTCGCTATCACAACAGTCATGTATGAACTACCAACTTATACCTTCATGGGAAGGGCATATTTGCAGTTTTGGTTTTCTTTTCTTTTGATTCACGTACCCAGATTTCGTCCGGGTTTTGTGCAACGCCAAACCGTGTAGGGCCTAATAATGACGCGTTGCGATACGCTGCGAGCTAGTAGACAACTCCTGAAATCGTTTTAAGTTGATCAGTATTTCAGTCGGTAAACTATGTACAATCAACGGTATGAAATATTTCACTACAGTCAACTGCCGTGATAGACAACTGCCTACAAACGCAATTACGTCATTGTCTAGTGTCTACCCAACATCCGTTCGCGCGCGCCATCAGTGTCTGGGGTCAGCACACTGATAGTTTTCCCATTGGCGACAATGTTAACGTTTTGTGTGATTATAAGAAAACGTGACATAGAAAATGTATTAAACTTCTAACCTGCCGTTATCATCATCTCATTGACATGCTGGTCGAGTTTAGTCAAAATCTAATATTTCTAGCTCTTACAAAATGCCTGTATGTATGACACCCGTCAATATTTACAAATGGATGGAGGCAGTAATCCGGCTAAAGGGTCAACTAGCCAAACTGCTGCCAAATACCCTTCCGCTTAGTAAAATCCGCTAAAATACATAATTTTACTGTCAACAGTTTCTACAATCACATCTAGAAATCTGACTACTCAAATGTACTTATGTCAGAGCAGGTGAATATTGTAAAAAAATAATTTCCCAAAAATATACTGTACTTTTTCGCCAAATAGGCATGGTGATTTTGGAGAACAATGTTGAAAACAACACACTTTATAGGCACCAATGTTAGAAGCATTCTGCAGTTTTATTTTTTTAAATCCCTCCAGGTGTTTGTGTTTTATGCACATTTCAAAGGTGCCACTAAACTTGGCAAGGCACCAGAAAAATCAGCACTTCGCTGTTGGACAATTTGTAATCCAGCACAATGTTTTTAGGTGGCACTATGAACTCCTGATACAGTTTTCCAGAAAGTCCAATATGTTTTATAAGAAAATTCAATGCAGCCAGTTGTTACGTTACATTCAAATTTGTATTGATTTGTTTACCTTGTGCCCTATTTATAAAGGTAAACAACAACAAAAAGTCACTTTAGGGTGTGAATTCCTCAAAGGCCCGACGTCTCGAGCAGTTCAATTACATAATATTACACAGCCTAATTAGCAGACATTCAGAAAATAATGCCACTTGTTTGATTGGCCAGAAGGTCCAGTCAGTAGACAGATCTGATAACAGGCTCCGGCTATGGCTGACTCCAGCTAATCACTGTCATCGGACTTCATTAGGGTCAATGACAACATCTTCAGGTGTGTTTAGTTAGCTGAAGTAAACAAAAAAGGATTGATAAATCATCCTGCTGCAATGTTATTGGTTCATTTTCATACATATTTTCAAATTGAGGCTTAACTACTGGCAAACGCACCCCACCCCCTTTATAAGACATGTGTTCCGTCGCTGTGATTTGGACTTGCAGACTGATGAGAAGTCTGTAATATCCAAGAACGGTTTGTTCCATTCAACTGTAGTTTTGCCATACATGTATTTTTAGTAACTGTTTCAAGATATTTGAAGTAAAATGCGTCCTCCGTGATTGTGCAATGACTATAGCGTGCTTCCGTTGCCAGGCTCTCTAATTGGGGTCAGCACACTGATAGTTGTCCCATTGGCGACCATGTTAACGTTTTGTCTGATTATAAGAAAACGTGACCTAGAAAATGTATTAAACTTCTCACCTGCCGTTATCATCATCTCGTTGACATGCTGGTCGAGTTTAGTCAAAATCTAATATTTATAGCTCTTACAAAATGTATGTATGTATGACACCCGTCAATATTTACAAATGGATGCAGGTCGTAATCCGGCTAAAGGGTCAACTAGCCAAATTGCTGCCAAATACCCTTCCGCTTAGTAAATCAGCTAAAATACACCACTTTACTGTCAACAGCTTCTACAATCACATCTAGAAATCTGACTACTCAAATGCACTTATGTTAGATCAGGTGAATATTGTAAAAAAATTATTTCCCAAAACTATAGTGCACTTTTTCGTCTAAGTATAACACTGTCCTGACCCCGTCTACGCTAAGCCTTGCATAGATAAAATGGCGACAGCCAAAGACAACATTAACCTCAATGATTCCTACGAGTCGGTAGTGTGGAAGACTGATGAAACGGACGTCAGTTCTACAGATAAATCGTGCACAGTATGCCAACATTGTCGGATTAAAGTAAAATAATTTAAAGCAAATAGCAAGACTGCAAGTGCAACAGGGTGCTGCTGAGTCTGAAACAATGGACTTGTACTACTGATTCGTTGCAATCGTTCACAATAAATAAAAGAATGTTTCACTGTTGTTGTACCATTTTAATCAATGTAGTCTGTATCGCGATACGTATCGTATCGTGACCTCTATATCGCAATATATCGAAGTAGTGTATCGTTCCGGACCTAGTTATTATATACAAAATGTTAGATTACATAATAATTATATAGAGACCGTGCTGTCTTGAAACAAGATGACGTCATTTGAATAAGTCGACAGAGGTACCGACGTAGCCATTTTGTAAGACAGCGAATGTCTTCATAAAGGTAATTAACATTGTTCGATATGATGATGACCGCTGTAATATTACGTAAATGTACAAGTTCACAAGCGGCTTCGTTGGCTAGTTATCTAAATATAAATAATGTCCAGATGTTGTTCTAGATACAGAACACACTAGCCATACGTGGAGGCAATCTGTGTCTCCACTATCAAGTAAAAGAAAATATAGTTTTGGTAAATGTATTTTGACAGACACATGTATTCCGTGAGCAACGATTTACAATTGTTCAGGTTAGAAAGATATTTAATGTTGAATGTTGTAGTTGAGCGCTTTGATGAGAGAAGCCAGAATGTTCTTCCACTTGCCCGAAATGACTAAAAAGAAATACTCTATTCGTCCACAATATGAAGACCAGAGAGGTGGATGGGTATGCTTGGAACAAGAAACGTACGTAGGATATATATATATATATATATATATATATATATATATATACATATATATTAATGTATGGGGTTAAAGCAGACACTGGCGTAGTCAACATCTTCGCAGACTAATTCGTAACTTCCGATCGATCACTAATAAGAATATTCGCGCATGTGAATGAAATTGCCTCGAAGGTACTTTTAGAAAGCACCTATCGGAATATTATATAACCAGGTCACCGCCGTACGTACTTCCATCGTAGTACGTACTTGGAAAATTTATTTGTAATCATAATTGCATTGGCCAAAACCACTTGATAATCAACCAGTTACAGCCAGTGATTCATCAGACGTTGCTCCCCAGAAACAACGCTCGGAAAGACCGATGGCCATGTATAAATATCGTGAGAAGTGCTCATCGGTTTTGAATAGGCTGATACAATTGGTAACCACACTACTCGGGACGATAGGCATGCTCTAATATTGACACGGTTTTGTAGTACATTAATTTGGCCTCAGTTTCTAGAATTTTACCTTAAGTCTATTTCATATTTCTAAGATTTCTAGGCCGTACTTGGATTGAAGTACGGGTGTACTTCGTTTGAGTGTGTGTAGTGTTTGTGTGTAATGTAGTCTTACTGTGAATGCGTATTATTTAGAATGAAACCGGACTATTTGCGTAGGTACTCCGCACTACATCCTATAATCCTGTTAATATGATTATTTCACGTAATTTATGTCTTTATTTCATTCGAATTATGTTCTATTAATCACTAATGACCCTGACAATATATAAAAAAATTACCTTCCACTTTGGCCACACCTTCACGATCCGTGTAAGGCAAGCTTATGAGTATTAACAGATGCAAAAAAAACGTCATCAACACGCGTGTTTTTGGATTATCCACCGCCATGCGATTGAGTCGTGACCGATAAAATTATCAAAAGAAAACGTGGACCAGCTGCTGTTTATGTCACATATTCGGCGGTCAAAACAAAGTTTAATTTAGGAAACTGAGCATAAATATGTTCGCTGACTCCCAGAGGGCTGTGGAGAACAGGGAAACGTGGAGAGAGCTGGTTAAGAATTCGTCAGTGGTGACCCAACGATCCTTACGAGTTATGAGAAAATTAAGTGAAGTGAAGAAGCATAAATATGAGTTAACTAATTCAACACTGTGCAGATTAATTCAGTTTAGATATTGGATTATGGAACTAATCACCAAGTGTACAGCTGGCTAAATGGGAATGCAATACAAGAGAGCCTTGTTAAGCTGATTCAGTCAGACTAAAATCCCCATCCATTACTTTGGCCAACTTTTAATTTGCTTCTACATAATTACCTGTATGCATTGGTCATATACTGTGCACTCCAGATAACTCGAACTCATATAAGTTGATTTTCCCTAAGTTAAATCAATCTTTTCCCTCCGTCCTGGGCATAGGTCCTATTAAGGGGACCTTCTGATAACTTTCTATTTATCAGTATTGTTATGGGTCTCTGGAGGTTTGACCTTATCCAGAGTGCACTATATTTGTTCTTTATTCTTGCCCTAATAATTAATGTTGCATACGTATGGGACATTCACGCGAAAAGAGTATAGTAACGGTAAAGTAACATGTCAAATATAAATGTTAATTTTTTTGTTTTAGCGAGTATTATTGAATGAACGTTTATTCAACAACAACAACAACATAATACATGCACAGTATGGTTTGCTGCTGCTGCTGCTGCTGCTGAAAGGGCATAGCTGAAGTCATAGACTTATGTGTTGCTATGCCCTACTCGAACTATGAAAACTGAATAAATACAACAGGAATTATAAATAAATCACAAAATAATATTCACAACTCATATAATTTTATAGACTGTTTACTATAGTGCTTGTGTTACTATTTCATGGGTTTAACAAAACGTCACCTTCAATTAACAATTCACAAATATGTAGAAAGTAATGACAACTTGATTGCTTTTTTAAATTGTGTTAAACTTGGAAGCTGAGTCAATTTATTTGGTAAATTGTTCCACGTTTTTATACCCTATTAATATCAAATGTGCTATTCACATTAAGCAGCACAGCTTGATCTGATCTATTATTAGATTTTTTAATATATTTGTTCATGGATAAAAACGTAGCAACAAAGTATTGTGTACATTTTAACAAACCGAAAACTACACGGAGAATGATCTCATGAAAATGTAGGCTACTATATGCAAATTTCCTTGTGAAAATATTTCAATGGGAGGGTGGGTAGGGACGAGAAACATTAAATACATTTTATTTGCCCAGATCTTAAATGGAAGTACGATCGTAGGCTACGTCAATCGAAGTACGCACCGATCTGATTTTCGCAGGAGCAGTTTTGTTTCAGTGACTTAAAAAAAAATATGCAGTACAATCTCTCCAATTGTTGGTGTAAATGAAACCTAAGCTAAACATGTCAACAACAAACTATATTTGAGATCATGCCAATGATCAATTAATTCTATTTTGCGACATTTATTTGGTTCTGCCAACCTTGACCAACTTTTACTAGTCCTAGGCCGTAGGGGAAGCATGCGAACTCCAAACATGTCATATCCAGTTTCTAAATATAGCCCAACTATTGCTTAAGTACTTAAATCCAAGTACGTACTACGATGTAGGTACGTACTTTGATCTGCTGTCGGTCCGTGACCTGATAACTACCTCCGTAAGGGAGACCCTTACGTTTAGTATTCTTTAATAACAGGGATGAGAGTGACATTCAGAGAAAAAACCGGAAATTTTGCTGTGGCCCACATTTCAGCCCGAGAGGACTGTCTCATTTATTGAAGGGGAGGGGGGACTCCTCAGATATATATTTTTATTGTAGACGACATATGGTGTATTTTGAGCAATATTAAATAGAAAATCTTAACATTTCCAATAGCAGAAAAAGCACACGGACACACGCACACATTGTCATCGTACTAACTCACTTGTTAATTATATTTTCTCGGCTGAACCCGAGTTGGCTGACGGGCCGCTTTCTCCTTGGCCAGCTTTGTCAAAACAGCCCGTTGATGGGCCATTCTAGCTTTCTTCGTTGCCAGCTCAATTGCTTCCTTAGCTTTGTACTTGGTGGCTGCCTTCGTCTTTGACATGTTCAGCTCAGTTTTCTTCTCCTCCTTCATATTTCCTTCCTCGGCAAGATGGATGGAGTACATTTTGTATGCACCGCTCGTGTTGTGAACGAGGCGACCAGTCCTGTTTGTGGAAGTCCTGTATAGCAATCTTGTTGCTTGCCATGAGTGAGTACTTCACTGTCTGGATAGTGTTGAATGTACTAATATTCTTTCTGGCAGTGACAGTATTCATGATGCTAGACATGTGACTAAAACACCCTTCCACTTGAGGACCATGAAAGCAGCTCATCATTGCAGCCACCAGTTTTGACAAGGCTGGGAACTTGCCAGTAGAGAATATGGTAGCCCACCACGAGTCCAATCTGGAATGTGTGGGTGCTTGTGGAAGTGTGTTGTCTACATGGAATCGACGAACTTCCATGTGATACGCCCTCTGTTCAGGTTCTAATAGACTATTGGTGGCCAGTGTGGGCAGTGCCAGCGTGTGTAGCCTGTAGGATCCAATCCGCATAGTTGACATCGGCCTCGCACCACAAACAGTAGGCTTTCCGTGGTGCTGATAATTTACTGATGAATATATCCAACATAATGTCTCCAGCCGATCTCTCCAGCCACTGTCAATGTCCTTCACGCAACATTTGACTTGCCGTACAACAAATCGTCCATTAGCCATTGTGTTCGAAAATGATCGACATCTCCACAAAATACATCGTCGTTTCCTATTGGTCCACTGCTTTTGTGCGCGCACTTCGAAAGCGCTGAAGCGAACAGCCGCAGAACTAAGGGTTTTACTTCGCAGATTCACTCACGGGTTCGGTTGGGTCGGTTCTGTCTCTAATCACCAGACAGCGTCATTAACACGTGGCGACACCCGGTGAATGGATGGTTAACTCAATCCGCAGATAGATCGTCAGTGAATCGTAAATTTATATGCCCTACCCCCCCAACATTCATTTTTTTCTCCCCGGATTTACACGATTCACAAAACTGATCTTTGGAGCAGTATAAAAACCGGAATTCCGGCAAAAACCGGAAAGTTCTCATCCCTGTTAATACTTGTACAGCTAGCCGTTCAACAAATAGCGGCGACTACTGTAACACACATTCGTATATCAAAAGGAAGTATTTCTGTCGTCACAGTTTGAACCCGGATAGACCAGGCGACCTGAAAGAAACATTCAACGTCGTGAGCCACTCGCAGGTATGCAGATTCTTTACACCTTAAAACAATAATAGTGTTTAACGTTTTTACTGTACGTATAATTGACAGCATATATAGAAATAGAAAATGCATTAGCTGACATAAACTAAATTCTACTAGCATTCTAACATATACGTAGTATACATAAGCTTTTATTGTTTACTATTGTCTATAAGTATAACTCTAGCCTAGAATTAGTTGATAATGTATCTTTACATAATTGCTCATGATGTTGTACGTCAAGGCCCGTATTCACGAACGACTTACACATTTTTTGGCGCCATTTTTACATAAAAATGACGTCAAAACAGCGTATGTTACGATTTTTTCGTTTCGCAAGTGCCCTTCTCGATACATTTACGATGCGAACATTCGCAAATGTTTCACCGTAAAGTTACACCGACGCAAGAGGTCGCGTAACTTTTTTGTAACTTTTGTGGTATTGCGTTCAGGTGGCGATTTTTCCGTTATTTGCTGTTACAACGTCGCCATCATGCATCAGTAAATTGTTTGTGATTCAGTGACACTGATGTGTGTTTGTCAATTTTGATTGACCGCTGTAATTGCATAAATACCGTCTTTGAAGGCGGCCCCACACCCACACTGTTAGCCAATGTAAAATCAAATCCCACAATAAAAAACAAGCGGGACCAGCCAACAAACGGGACCGATTAGTAATTCACCGCAGTAATTTATAGATTGATTTCGTTCTATACAATTACGATTTTTGTAGGCACGTTTAACTACACTTGAAACCACAATTTCTATTTCAAAATACCACAGTATCGCAGACATTAATTCAATGGCTTGAAAATCCATACATTAATGTAAACAAATTATAAAAAGGACACCATTTCTTTATATAACCATATATTTTATTTTATCATTTATTAGTTATCATGGCTATGGTACACAGATTTAGCCAAATGTAGTTATATGTTTCATATGTGCATTATGTTGTTCCATTACATCTGCATAAAAATTAATAGGTAAGTAAGGCTGGCTGCCACTTTCAGATATATATACTGCTTGAGAAATGCTATATTAAGTGCATCAATATTATGACAATCCGTGATAAATTGCATCATTTACTGAAGCATTGACAATACCATAAAAACACAAATATGTAACTAGTATAATGTAAATGATAATTAAATATATAAATTATATATATGTGTATATATAAATATATATATATACATTAGTAAATGATATATATGTTTGAATATACCTATTTTTGTGTCTACAAAATAACACTTGTAAATATAGTGTGTGAGTATACCTGTATTGTTGAAATAAGTTTGATGTTAAAATGGTGCATATACAGTAAATCTCAGATATAACATATTCACTGTAAACGAATTTTGCTTACACGTCCTGTATTGAATAAATGAATTGGTCCCTGTTTGATTCTAATATACAGCAAATTTCAGATATGACACATTTCGGATATAATGAATAGATTGACCAGTCGCAGGTGATTTGTTATATCCAAGACTTACTGTACTAAGTCATTGTTTTCTTCAAACCCCAATATTTCAATATCATCAAGTTTTTGTATTTATGCTACTTATATACACATATGCCAACCTAGCAGTCATAGTTATGGAGAAATAAATTGTGTCTGTTTCTATTTTCTAAGTAGTCATAAATATAAAATATTGTCGACAATTACAATTACGGGCTGATATAAAACAATTATTGCTGTAATTTGTTGGCACATCCTATTTTCCATGTGCCTATAATCCAATTTCTTTTCTTACCAAATCGACTTATCAACAGAAGACATACTATTTATTTTGACCTTGTAGTTGTTTTATCAAATGTAACAATTGAATCAGTAGGAAAGTTTGAACACTATATTTATTCAAAGAATTCAATTAATAACAACCAGAACCAAAAAGATTCCATTTATAGAAACATGTAAATTTTCAATCTAATACATAAGCTTGTTACACGTGGCACCACTGGGCACTACCCGAACCAAGGGTCTATCATCCTGTTACATTTACCGGCCAAAAGCCACGAGTCCCGTCCTCCTTCCCTGTTTATACCTTTTTCACTTGGGCGGGAAACCTTCATCACATGACTCATTTGAATTCCCTGCCATGCCCTCGATCTGTTGGGAATTCATCAGTGAATGCATCAGTGCTGCCCTCTTGTGGGAATCCATTCAACCACATTACAGCCCATTCTTACCTTTATGCAATCTCTTCACCCTACAATCACAGACTGAGTTCAACCAGGGCGTTAACCCTGTATGCATCCCCTTCACCCTACAAACACAGACTGGGTTCAACCAGGGCTCTACCCATGTATGCAACCTTTTCACCCTACAATCATAGACTGAGTTCAACCAGGGATCTACACTTGTATGCAACCCCTTCACCCTTCAAACACAGACTGAGTTCAACCGGTATGTATGCAACTCCTTCACCCTACAAACATAGACTGGAGTTTAACCAGGGTTCTACCTCTGTATGCAACCCCTTCACCCTACAAACATAGACTGGTGTTCAATCAGGGCCCTACTTCTATGTGCATCCTCTTCACCCAAAAAACACAGACTGAGTTCAACCAGGGCTGTTTTTACATGCATGAAGTCCTTCATTAGCAGTGCTTTCCAACAACCGTTCCCCTAGATCTCCCGATGCCCAAATAGCGGATGTGCTACACTGGGATTTTGTTTGTGGGTAGACAGTGTTCAAGTAGCGGAAGCGTTCGCACTCACGTCCCTTTCCTCCTGCGAAGAAGCTCGTTAACTGGCAGCCGCTGCTGATAGGTGTAACGTGAAGAGTATCCTTCCAACCTTCTTTCATGCATTACAAATTGCCTACAAAGCTATGAAACTACACCCACCACGTAGACCGGTGTCACCATATGCTACCATAACACACACACACACACACACACACACACACACACACACACACACACACACACACACACACACACACACACACACACACACACACACACACACACACACACACACACACACATCAGTTATGGAATTTCCCGTCGATGAGTCATAATACTCAGGAGATCGGTTCATTTAGGCTAAACGCAAAGTACTCTGGGTAAAATCGCGTTCATCTGCATAGTGAAATTCAATGTCAATTAAAGTGTCAATAACAACTGTCATGCCTGCGGTCAAAGTGAGTGTGATATATCGCACAAACAACACACAATGAGTTAAGTAAATCGACAATTCAATCACATTGCCTATACGCAGTTGCGAAAAGTGACGATCACCGAACAATAGCTTGATTTTAACGTGATTTTAGTTACTTGAACCCTACACTACACTATTTGCATGATATGGATAAACACGCTCACCCATTAAACAGACGAAAAAGGAATATAAACATGACGAGGAGCGGGAGGAGAGAGCTGAGGGAAAGGGATATAGGAGGTAAAGGGTGGTGGGGGAGGGAGAGGGAGGGAAGCATGGATATGTAAACGGAGAGAGACAATGTGACGAAGACGAAGAAGAAGGACAGGTCGTTGTAATACGGGTATTAGATCAGAGGTATAATTGTCAAAACACGGAGACGTCTTCGATAAACAGTGGCGCCACACGGCGAACCAGGGACGCGCAAAACGTTTACAAATACAGCCTACATCGCCCACTATCGACTGAGCAGTAATCAGGGGGAGTTTCTCTTCACACCGCATTATACGTCCTGGTTTACAACAACAAAAACAATCAAATAGTGCCACACATCGGTGACATGTTAGCCAGTGTCAACGTTAGGACTACTAAGCAAACATAGTATAATGGACGTTGACTTTATGGTTAATAACGTTTATACTTCTCCAACAAATCTGAATAGGTATAACTACAGTGCATGATTGGCTTCAAACACATAGGTTCGCTTGAATGTGTTACACGAAGAAGCTGCTTTTAGTAGATCTTAGAATAAGGGCCAGGTCAATGATTTTTAGAAATCCTGTATATAATTTATTTATTTAAATAAATACCACTGTTAACCTTTTGTGCAACCAATGAATATTAATGAAAAGTATTATAATAATTCTAGATGTCATAGGAAAACAAGAAACTCGTCTGTATAATGAGGTGTTCGTATACAAATTAGTATTCAAGGTATTTGGTGTATAATTGATGTAATGTGAATTCATGGTAATCTTCTTGGTGTTCATAGTATGTTCGAATTTCAACGTATCTGTGTGCGCCATTTGGCATGCTAGAAAGTTAGGGCGCCTCCTGGCGAATGAGGAGAAAGGGAAAGGTTCGCCATGTTGTTTACAGAATTGTCGAGGTGACAATTGCGCATCGAATAACGTAAAAGCAACGCGTTAGGGGCAAAATCTGTCGTTGCCCCGTAAACGTAATAAAAACTGGTCAAACAAGGTTTTGGATGTTATCTATATAGACGGTCTATATAGTATCCTTGAGACATTGCGAAGAGAAGAAATGTGCCACCTCCACACACAGCATTGCAGAACATGATGATAATGGAATCAAATGTTGATGTCACTGCAGCACCAATACATGGAGCAGCACAGGCTATGCATGAATCGCAGATTATTTAGCCACTTTATAATTTTTTTTTTCTAGCTGCTTTGTCTCCTTGGTGCTGCACCATGTCCAGTTGTATCTTTTTTGCATCTTTTAATTTCAAGATGCAGCAAACATTGCAGTCCATAAATTTTCTTTCTGAAAACACATATATAGCACGTCATAAATATGTTATGTTTCGTTTTTAAATACAATCGTATTAGACACACCGTATTTTACTGTGCTACTGGTGATACCTAAAACATATATAATAAATGTAGACATATTATACATAGCTGTACTCTTTAGTGTCCATATAATACACGGGCAAAGTAGATACTACCCAGTATTTATAAAATGTTATAACATGTAAAACAACTAGGCTGTACCAGACAACAACACCACTGATAGAGTACACAGTGTATATTTCATCATACCATGACCACATATCGTAACTTACGTTTCATTCCCACTGTTTTCAATCTGTGGGTGTGGTATCTTGGTTATTTGGTAGATGATGTTGGATGCATGCTGCAAGTACAGAAAATGTCAGTGTAGTTGTTTTGTAGCAATAGTGGCATTGCATTGATGTTTACGTCATTATACACTGGTTACATGAAATACTGTTCTTTGATAATATTTATTTCTCACTACATTAGCCCTATACACACCGTCTAACATAGTTCAGGGGCGGATCCAGAGTGGGTAGTCTACGGGGGCACAAATTGGAACAATTGTAGAGGGATGCTCCCAAAAACCGTACCGTAAATTCATGACTATGTTCTTGTCAAGTTACCCAAACGAGTAGGCTAGTGGGGGTACATGCCAAAGGTCTATAGACGCATGTGCCCCAAAGGCCACCCTGGATCCACCTATGATATTTCTGGAGTAGCCCATTTTGTGGCTCGAACTTTCTGCATTAAAAGAATAAATAACTAAAACATAGTTTTTTCATGTGCCTGCATGCAGCACGCCTGTGTTATACTATGCTCTGTTTATCTAAAACCATTCAAATCACATGCTAAGTCTAAGACCTGAAGCAATTTAAAAATATATAATACCAATTGGCAACATAAAATTATGAGAAATATACAGGGGTGTCCCAATTTTATAGGTTGGGCATCCACAAAATAATAAATCCACAAAAAAGCTTATACATTTACCGAAAACTATCCACTTTAATTTCAATATTCACATAGTATTAAGGCTTAATACGCCAATGTAGCACACAATTAGTTAACAAATACACGCCCTAGGCCAAGTACTAGGGGCCTGCTAGATGAATATTTAACACAACTGTCACAAGTCACTACTATATTAAACCATCTACTTACTACATTACAAGTTACAACAAACCAGAAATCCTGATCTGGGACTGGAAGACATATGCCTCCTTAGTCATGCCCCTTGCTTCCGGTTACGTCTTACGAACTTTGCGTTTGACTAGACTAAAGTAGTAGCGTACACTGACTTAGATTTAGTGACAGACTAGCGTCATGGCCATGGCTATATCCAAGCCATAGAAACACCGAGTGATTAAAAGTCTCACCTTCGGCGCATCGTCTGAATAGTAATCGACATCATACACATACGCCGGTGGTGTCCTCTAACTGTACTTATGTAACAGTGTAGTCAGGATACGTCGACGAAGCGTCAAATTCCTAATTCTGTAATGTAAACATTGACTGGCTTGGCAGCTGGCATCCTTCCCCTTGCTTGCGTTTTGTTTCTGTTATTTACATTCAAATGCTTCGCTGGCGTTACGCCCATTATTACTTATGCATCAACATATCTCAATGGCAGTGACCGTATCCGTTGCAACGCAAGCACACCCTCGCGAGATTTTCGTACGCAAGTTGCGAATTTCTTAGTTGCGAAAATTCGTAATCATTTCGAAAATACCAACTTGCAAAATTTCGCGGCCAAAAAATAATCCGCCATATTTGCGCAACTTCTTACGTACGAAATCTGGGTTTTTTAGAATACGGGCCTAGCGATCTATCATGTCTTAGTACAGGTCTCTATAGATCAATCAAGATTAATCATCAGTTATCATGTAATGTACTATTATGTACTATCATGGTTGATGTGAATAAATTGTTTTTCTTCTGGTTTAATTCTTCTTCTTTGTGAAGTACCTTAGTGTGTTTTACCCCGCTAGTTGTGGCCGGACGACGACGTTCCCGAATTTCGACCGGTCGCCGACCAGTTTTACCGTCTTTGTTGGAATCTGTCTCAGCGGATCCTGCTGCTGATTGGAAAAGGCCTCGGACTCGAAGTATGTGATAGGAATAATGATTGTGTATGTGCGTTAACAGCTATGTTTTGTTGTACGTCCTTACGTACTCATGTATGCATGTTTGCATGTATGCATGTATGTATGCATGTATGTATGTAAGTATGTATGTACGTATGTATATAATATATGTATGTATGTGTGTGTATATGTGTGTGTGTGTGTGTATGTATGTGTGTGTGTGTGTGTGTGTGTGTGTGTGTGTGTGTGTGTGTGTGTGTGTGTGTGTGTGTGTGTGTGTGTGTGTGTGTGTGTGTGTGTGTGTGTGTGTGTGTGTGTGTGTGTGTGTGTGTGTGTGTGTATGTATGTATGCATGCACATATGTATGCGTGTGTGTATAGGTGTGTGTTCGCGCGCGCGCGCGTGTGTGGGTGAGTATATGTGTGTATGAGTGTATGCACATGTATCTCTGTATTAATGTATGAATGTGTGTATTTATTTATATTTGAATACCGTATGTTTGTATGGCTGTCTGCCCACCCGCACGTCCGCCCGCCCGTTATTAGTTATTGTTGTTATTAGAGCGTGGGATATTTATGTACGAACTTTAAGCAGTCCCATGGTATGGATGCTATGCTATGCTACAGAACCTACATTTAAAACCTATATTTACGTCAAATAAGGACGATATATCTTTTGGGTTGACGCTGTAGATGAAAGACGTTCACTTCCATTGTAGGAACCACGCTACTTGAAGAACCAACATTCGAAAGACGGCGCATGCGCCCTTCGCTGTCTGTTCTACCCTTCCATAGCGTGTCATTCTGGTAATATCAAGTGACTGTTACTCTAAGAAGTGATATTGGTAACAGCGAACAGTTGATTTCATTGTTGTTGGTGTGATTGCACTACGACTTCCGTCAGACAGTCAATACTTGTAAGTGGAAGCCGATCTACCCTGGATAACTCTTCTATAATCCGGCTGCGACAGGACTTTGTTTGAAAAGGTTTATAGCAATACCCATGCATATATCAGCATCAGCCTTCTTTTCTGTTCATATTGGATATAGTTGACAGCATTCTTTTGAAACATTTATCTACACAATAGTTGTTACGTGAGTGCCTTCTTTAATGGCCAACTACCTTTACAAGTATACGTGCTTTTATTGCAATAATTATTGTATTATTAGTAAGTTAATTTCAAACTGCCAAATCGTTGACACTTAATTGTGAGCATTTAATTGATTATGTGTTTCTTTTTAAGATGTTAAGCCGAATCAGATCCGGTGTGGGGAGCATTCAGATTACGGATCCATAACGCTGCTCTTCCAGGACGACGTGGGAGGTCTTGAGGTAATGCTTACTGACGCTGTTTATTCGAAATAGGCACTTCATGAATAAAACAGTATATATATATATATATACATATATATGTGTGTGTGTGTGTGTGTGTGTGTGTGTGTGTGTGTGTGTGTGTGTGTGTGTGTGTGTGTGTGTGTGTGTGTGTGTGTGTGTGTGTGTGTGTGTGTGTGTGTGTGTGTGTGTGTGTGTGTGTGTGTGTGTGTGTGTGCGTATATACTCTTTGATTATCGTTTGGTACATGCGTGTTTGCACGTGTCAATGGTATTCGTATGTTTGCATGTCTCTGTGTGTGTGCGTACGTGCGTACGTGCGTGCGTGCGAGCGTGCGTGTGTGCAAGCGTGCGTGTGTATGAGTATATGGTAATATAAATTGATTCAGTTTATCAACGGAAAGTACACTGTAGTTACACAAAGTACACATGTGTATTCTTGCGGACATTCCAGCTGTGCACGCGAAACGGAGAGTTTGTCCCAGCCACGCCTGAGGCCGGCACAGTCTTGGTTAACATCGGTGGAGCCATGGAGCGGTGGACAGCGGACAAACTCGTCTCTACCGTAAGCGAGCATGTTAACAATAAGTAACCATAGGCAGATGCACAAGGTCCTGGAATTTGGACGCGCTATGCCTGTGCTAGACCATTTTTCAATGAGCCTCTGTTACGTGTCCCTCAGACCTTCAGAAATTATGAACGTCGCCGCGAGAACATTCGAACAGCACCCCCCCCCCCCCATTCCGATCCGACAGCGGGAGTGTCGATGGCAACGACCCGGCGGGAAATCTTCAACAGCACCCCTTTCCTCCCCTCCCATCTTCCGATGTAAATATCTGACAGGGGAGTCGTTCAGAAGCTCCGGAGTAGCCCACGCACTATGAACTTGCTTCGGCCGCAAATGTTTTTTGCGAACCTCAAGGGGTGCAGTTGGAGGTTTTGGGTCCCCTAGACTAGTTACTCCGGATCCGCCCCTGGTAACGTTAAAGGGGTATTGCCTATTCAATTACCCGGAATCTGCCAGTTGTAAACAGTTCGCTCAATATGTTTTATTTCGTCCGACGTGTGGCTTGGAATGTGGTAACCACGAACTTGAAAGGCTTTTGCGAGTAGGGGCGCGTGCCTCTGCAATATGTGCCAGTTTCAAAAGCAGCAGTTCAGTTTTTGAATTCTGTATTCACAATGTTAAGGTTTTGCCGGCGCTACGTTCACACTGCGAATAATATATCGAGCAAACTAAACGCAATTTGGCCAAAAGTATACTTTCAACATATCTATTCTTGTATTAGAACAAAAAATAAATAAACCGTTAAATGTCCAATATGTATCGCTGTCTAAAATCGGACGATCCAATCGATGCTGTCAGTAACGTGGACCAGTGTCTTTAGCACGGTAAACATTTCCACAGTTGATGTCGTTTTGATATTTTGTTCCTCCTATCCTTTGCAGAAACACCGTGTCGTCATACCGGAAGAGCAGTCGGCCAGAGAGAAAGCGCGCATGTCCGTTGCCTTTTTCGTGATCCCGGATGATGACTGTTTGATCCAGTGTCTCGACGGGTCCAACAAATACGAGCCGATCACATCGCTCGATTATCTCAACATGCGGATTGGAGCTACATATTGACTGTAGGGTTGGCTCCACATTGAGATTGATATGTGTACGTCGTTGTAGTTACGAAGACAATATGGTATATCGTACGCATGTCAGACATGTCCACTGCTATCGAACCTCATTATACGGTCATCTCGGCAATACAGCCACATCGCAATTAAGGACAGCCCCAAAAGTATTTCAGTAACAAAAAGTCATGGAAGTATAGTAAATGTATAGGAAATTAGTTCTAGTAATATGGTTACTTCGCCATTCAAGTCGCTTTGGCAAGGATGCCTTTAATAGCGAGGTTCTACTGTATATTGTTAGTGGGCAAACCAATTAATTATATTATTATTTGAAATTGTTACGCACTGTTCTTCAAATGTAGCCGTATTAATCAGACATAATCTTTAATAACCAAACTATGTACCGGGTCCACATAATATGTACACGCAACACATCGTATAATTAAGTGCTTTAAATACATACCAAGTTGCCTTTGATTGTCGGAATACCGTATAACTGTAACAAGAGAATGATACGGAACCTGCACATGATCTTTCTTCTGGTTGCATGTATCTGGGAGTTGTACAAGTTCAATTAAAATCGGAAATTTGTTTTATTATTGTCATTTACACTTTACTTATTATTATTATCTGTAACATTAATCGTGTCTTAAAGACGGTGCAACTGCCATTTTAAATATTACATTATTATATCACTATCACAAATTCCCATCCTTCGGTTGGCGCTCTGCACACACAGACGCAAACGAAATTTTCCCGGAGTATTATTACATGATTTTTGTTATGTCGTAAATGTTATGCAAAACGTACCAGACTGACCGGAAACGTCGGAACAATCGCAGAAGACATGCGTAACGTCATACAAAAACTATTTACGTCAGTCTAACGTCTGGCACGAACCATAAAACGGTAAGGACCAATTACCAATCGTGTCTATGTCGTGTTTACGGATTACACGCGTTTTACCAAAAATAGATAAGCGAGCGAAAAATGAACAACTGAAAACACGTCCCAAAAATGTTTGTTTTAACGATTGCTTCTACCATTCCCTTTCGTCCGATCTCAACAATCTTGATATCGGTTGAAAGCTTACGACTTCTGGTATTCAAATATATATAAATGATTTCCTTATAGTCATTCCTAAAATAAACTATATACGGACATACAACGGTGCCGCATGCGATGTCTTGGACACCGCGAACGATGTTGTTTCGTCGACACAGTTCACCAATCTACCGATTGAGGCACCACTGTCTGATTTCATGGTATAAGCTCCACCCACTTTCAAACGGCTGCTAAAATGATATACGCGAAGTAGGCGTGACGTCACAATCACGTATATCAACCAACCAACGCAACGAATTTTGACCCGTTGGTTGGCGTATGTTATTGTGACGTCACGCCGATGTAAATATATATCGGCTATGCTGCGATCAAAGCACATCAGTAAGGTTGCGGTTTAAAAGTGGGTGGAGCTTATAACATGAAATCAAGAAATGGTGAAGTGCGTATGTCTGAACCTATGCAAATGAGGAAAGCAGCGCCGCAATCGGAAGATTATTGTGCTGAGTACCCGCTGCCAACAACGTTCGGAACCGTTCAGAACACCAAAAACGGCATGATTGTAGGTCCGTTTATAGGTCTTCTGTGCACGGTTACCGGGAGGTATACATTACGCTAGAATAACAAAAAGTGCATCCTTTCAAACGATACCAAAATCGCCGGGACAGGACGAGCAGTGAGGGTGCTAGAATTTCATGTTTTGGACGTGTTCCGAGTTGTTCATTTTTCGCTCGCTTATCTATTTTTGGTTTTACGTAATTACCTGCGCCCATGCTGTATCTGATGTGTGTATCGGTTGATAGAACGTCATTAATGATTAGTTTTCCACATCGGAATCATTCGTGCTACGAAAACAATTAACGGCAAGATGTAGTCGAATGATGGTATACGATAGTTTTATGAAAGCGATAACTAAATAAGCTTCGGCGATAGCGTTGTATACTTGTACGACTGTAATTTTTATTGCGTACTCGTAATAACAAACAAAGTTTCCCAGAAAATAAGAACAAGCAAAAGCAGTTTATTTTGACACCAAAATATAACAGATATTGATCCAATAAACTTATCAGATATATGTGTTTACACAAATAAAATATATATACATATATAAAAAAGTAAATATGTATAGACCATTTTAAAACTAGTATAGTAGTTAATTAAACGAAAGTAATATTTTAATTGTAAGATAAATGGGGGTCAGTGGCTCCCATTCAGACATGATGTCACTATTATAGGAGCCGCCGCAGTTATGAACAGCGACCCGACATGCTTGGATGGTTCTAGGCATTTATCCTAATCAACAAGTCACCAAAACAACACAGCATGCCCAGAACTCCGAAACAGGACAAATCCGAGATGGACGAAATCCGCCATTCTCTTGAATGTTTATGCAACTCCTTCGATGATATTAAGAAGCAGACCACAGCGACTGACAAACGTATCACCGAGCTGCTGGATGTCATCAAGGAGAAATACGAGCGCACATCAAACTTAGAGGCCCAAGTGAACGATCTGGAACAAAATTCGGATTTGCCGGCGCTATGTTCAAATTGCGTATAATATATAGGGCAAACTAAACGCAATTTGTCCAGATACTTTCAACATACCTATTCAAGTATTAGAACAACACATATAATTATATATTATGTGGGCATGGTACATAGATTCGTTATTAAAGATTATGTCTGGTTAATACGGCTACATTTGAAGACCAGTGCGTAAACATTTGAAATAATAATATAATTAATTGGTGTGCCCACCCGCAATATACAGTAGAACCTCGCTATTAAGGACACCCTTGCCAAAGCGACTTGAATGACGAAGTGATCATATTACTAGAACTAATTGCCTATACTTTGTTACTATACTGCCATGACTTTTTGTTACAGGAATAATTTTGGGGTTGTCCTTAATTGCGAGGTGGCTGTATTACCGAGGTGACCGTATAATGAAGTTCGATAGTAGTGGACATGTCTGACATGCGTACGATGTATCAGATTGTTTTCGTAACTTCATCGACGTACACATATAAATCTCAATGTGGAGCCAACCCTAGAGTCAATACGTGGCTCCAATTCGCATGTTGAGATAATCGAGCGATGTGATCGGCTCGTATTTGTTGGACCCGTTGAGACACTGCGCACTTTCTCTATAGCCGACTGCTCTTCCGGTATGACGACACGGTGTTTCTGCATAGAATAGGAGAAACAAAATATCAAAACGACATCAACTGTGGAAATGTTTACCGTGCTAAAAAGGCTGGTCTGCGTTATTGACTGCATCAATTTGATATATATATATATATATATATATATATATAATATATATATATACCCCTACCTCTAAATTAAACCATCAAATGTACAATTTGTCAAAAATCGGACGATCCAATCGAACAATAATAAATATTATAATATGTGTGTGTGTGTGTGTGTGTGTGTGTGTGTGTGTGTGTGTGTGTGTGTGTGTGTGTGTGTGTGTGTGTGTGTGTGTGTGTGTGTGTGTGTGTGTGTGTGTGTGTGTGTGTGTGTGTGTATGTGTGTGTGTGTGTGTGTTACCGTGCTAAGGTGCGTTACTGACTGCATGCATCGATTGGATATATATAATATATATATATACATGTGTTTGAGTGTGTGTGTGTGTGTGTGTGTGTGTGTGTGTGTGTGTGTGTGTGTGTGTGTGTGTGTGTGTGTGTGTGTGTGTGTGTGTGTGTGTGTGTGTGTGTGTGTGTGTGTGTGTGTGTGTGTGTGTGTGTGTGTGTGTGTGTGTGTGTGTGTGTGTGTGTGTGTGTGTGTGTGTGTGTACCCCTACTTCTCAATTATACCATCAAATGTACAATTTGTATCGCTGTCTAAAATTGGACGATCCAATCGAACAATATATATGTGTGTGTGCGTACGTGTGCGTGCGTGCGTGTGTGGTGTGTGTTTACCGTGCTAAAGTGCGTTAGTGACTGCATCTATATATATATATATATATCCCTACCTCTAAATTAAACCGTCAAATGTACAGTATGTGTCGTTGTCTAAAATCGGACGATCCAATCGATGGAGTCAGTAACGCGGACCAGCCTCTTTAGCACGGTAAACATGTCCACAGTTGATGATGTCGTTTTGATATTTTGTTCCTCCTATTCTATGCAGAAACATCGTGTCGTCATACCGGAAGAGCAGTCGGCTAGAGAGAAAGTGCGCATGTCCGTTGCCTTTTTTGTGAACCCGGATGATGACTGTTTGATCCAGTGTCTCGACGGGTCCAACAAATACGAGCCGATCACATCGCTCGATTATCTCAACATGCGGATTCGAGCCACGTATTGACTCTATTCAATTACATTATTCCTGTAACAAAAAATCATGGAATTATAGTACAATTATAGGAAATTTGTTCTAGTACAGGTAATATGGTCACTTCGCCATTCAAGTCGCTTTGGTAAAGGTGTCCTTAATAGCGAGGTTCTACTATAAATGCGTTTGTTTAAATGCAAGGAGTATAGTAAACAAAAGAAGTGAAGTAAACATTATGGTAGAAGATATTGACCCTCATATAATAGGTATAACCGAATCATGGGCCACCACTGATATATCAGATGCCGAATTGGGACTAACAGGCTATGTAATGTTCAGAAAAGATTGAATAGGAAGAAGGGGATGTGGAGTTATTTTATATGTTAAAGAATCTATCCAGGCTTATGAAATAAAATTAGAAAGAGAAGCAGATTGCGAAGAAGCTATTTGGTATAGTTACAGGAAACTCAACGTTAACGGTGGGGTTAGTTTATCGAAGTCCAAACATAAATGTAAACGACAATGAAAAAGTACAAAACGCTATAAGGGAAGTTACCAAACGGGACTGTATTATTATGGGAGATTTTAACCATGGTCATATACAATGGAAATCTCTACAGAGTACGGGGAGTGAGGACGACATGTTCTTAGTTTGAGTACAAGACAGTTTCCTTTCTCAACATGTATTAGAGCCAACCAGAGAATGTGTTAGACATAGTTTTGTCCTCACAGATTGAATTAGTTGACAATGTCAAATTATGCGAGCAACTGGGAAGTAGTGATCACAACCAGATACATTTTACCATCAAAGTAAAATCAGAACGAAATAATAAAAAGCAGTTAAGGAAAAATTTTCACAAAGGTAATGAGGAAATATTTAGCAAAGATAGACTGGAACAACACACTGAAGAATAAGACAGCAACAGAATGCTGGAATATCTTAAAGAGTGAAATTAAGTGCATCGTCGATAAATTTGTTCCTTTTAAAAAACAAGGGAAACGATCCAGAAAGAAATACTTATCGAAAGAAGCCATTAGAAAAATTAAGTACAAACAAACGATGTGGAAGTCATATAGACGTACTAGAAATAAAGAAGACTATAACATGAACAAAAATTAGCTTGTAATATAAAACAAGACAGCAAGAGTTGTTATGCATATGTTCGGAGCAAACAGAAAGTTCAGGATAAGGTCGGTCCTCTAGAAGATAGTGCTGAAAATATAATATCAGAGGGATTCTTAATGGCAGAAGACCTGGATGAGTATTTTAGTTCAGTGTTTACCAGGGAAGATATTACTTCACTGCCAATACCAGATGCTAAGTTCAAGGGGGCAGAATCAGACTATTTAGGACAGTTAATTGTAACCCCGAAATGGTAGCTAAGAAAATAAGGGCTATGAAGGATAATAAATCAACTGGAGTGGATGGGATTCCGCCCAAACTACTATTGGAAATTATAGAACAAATTAACGTACCACTTGCAACATTTTTCATCTTGTTATTAGTAGGGGAGTGATTCCTTTAGAATGGAAAGAAGCAAACATTATACCGTTATTTAAAAAAAGGTTCCAGAAACTGGTCAGAGAACTATAGACCAGTGAGTTTAACGTCAGTGATTTGCAAATTATTAGAAAGATTAATTAAAGATCACATGGTGGATTTTCTTGTTAAACATAACTTGATAAACTCATCTCAACATGGGTTTCTAAAAGCGAGGTCATGCTTAACAAATATGTTATGTTTTTTTGAAGACATCACTAAGTGGGTAGACGAGGGATCAACAGTTGATATCATCTACTTAGATTTTCAGAAAGCTTTCGACAAAGTGCCACATCAAAGATTACTGCTTAAACTAAAGGTCCATGGCATAGGAAATGGTATAATAAACTGGATAGAAAAATGGCTGATTGACAGAAGACAACGTGTAGTAGTTGATGGGGAGGCTTCAAACTGGAAATCAGTTTTGAGTGGAGTACCAGTACTGGGACCTATATTATTCTTAATATATATATCAACGATTTGGAAGATGATATAACAAGCAAGGTGTTGAAATTTGCGTATGATACAAAATTGTTTAGAAAGATTAAACGTGATGAAGATAGACAGCATTTACAAGATGATCTTGACAGATTGATAAAATGGTCTGAAAAATGGCAAATGTTGTAAAATTTTGGGAAATGTAAATGCCTCCACACAGGACATGGGAACGAAGATGTACAATATACAATGGGAGGTTCTGTACTAAGTACTACTGTGAAAGAAAAGGACTCTGCGTTAACCATTAGTGCTGATGTGAAGGTTTCATAGCAGTGCGGAATTGCAGCTTCAAAGGGAAATCAAATCCTTGGATTAATTGGGCGACACATAACGGAAAAGGAAAAAGAGCTAATAATACCGCTGTACAAAACAATAGTTATGCCTCATTTAGAATATTGTATTCAAGCGTGGAGGCCATATCGCAGGAAGGACATAGATATGCTAGAAAGAGTGCAGAGGAGAGCAACTAAAATGATACCAAAACTGAGGGATCTTAGTTACGAAATTCGCCTACAAAATGTGGTTTAACAACACTAGAGACCAGGAGACTGAGAGGAGATCAGATAGAAGTGCTCAAAATATTGAATGGTTATGAAAATATTGAGATAATTTTTTTTTTCAGTTAAGAATGTTAGAAGGACCAGAGGACATGAAGTTGCATTAGTAAAGGAGCAGTGTAGATTAAATATAAGAAAGTTCTCATTCTCACAAAGGACTGTAAATAATTGGAACAGATTATCTCCTGGTTGTGTTGGTGCTAGTAGCGTGAATATGTTTAAAAATAAAATCGACACATACCTTAAAAGGGCGGGATACGCGTA
Source organism: Escarpia spicata (assembly GCA_963995525.1). Classification (NCBI taxonomy): domain Eukaryota; kingdom Metazoa; phylum Annelida; class Polychaeta; order Sabellida; family Siboglinidae; genus Escarpia; species Escarpia spicata. Next base: position 21,751,188 of record OZ023218.1, on the reverse strand, counting down.
GATAAAAAGTATTGGACTCTCGATAAGCCAAAAGGCTTCCTTGTCCACCAGCCATCTAGAGTTAATTTTCTGGATGGCAATCTTGTTAAATCTTATTAAATATACTGTATATTGATTATATTATTATTTGAAATGTTTACGGACTGTTCTTCAAATGTAGCCGTATTAACCAGACATAATCTTTAATAACCAAACTATGTACCGGGTCCACATAATGTGTACACGCAACACATCGTATAATTAAGTGCGTTAAATACATACCAAGTTGCCTTTGATTGTCGGAATACCGCATTACTGTCTGTAACAAGAGAATGTTAAGGAACCTGCACATGATCTTTCTTCTAGTTGCATGTATCTGGGAGTTGTACAAGTTCAATTAAAATCGGAAATTAGTTTTATTATTGTCATTTTTACGTTAATTATTATTATTATCTGTAACTTTAATCGTGTCTTAAAGAGGGTGCAACTGCCATTTTTAATATTACATTATTATATCACTATCACAAATTCTCATCCTTCGGTTGGCGCTCTGCACACACAGACGCAAACGAAATTTTCCCGGAGTATTATTACATGATTTTTGTTATGTCGTAAATGTTATGCAAAACGTACCAGACTGACCGGAAACGTCGGAACAATCGCAGAAGACATGCGTAACGTCATAAAAAAACTATTTACGTCAGTCTAACGTCTGGCACGAACCCTAAAACGGTAAGGACCACTGACCAATGAGGATTTTTAAAGCGCAACTGTTCTACCGAAGAGTAGTATATTAATCCCGGAACGTTTGGCGCCATAGATGTAAAAACGTTAATACACGCCCAATCATACAATTCTATGCTCACTCACATAGCCACACACGCCCCCATTCACACAAACATGCACGTATTCACACACACGCACACACACACACACACACACACACACACACACACACACACACACACACACACACACACACACACACTCCGCTACGACTCGTGGACCACCTACAAGCGCCAGGAGTGCCACCTCAACACCTACCACGTGCGGTGCCTCAAGCGCGACCTCGGTATCACAAAAACCGTGTCCCTCGCAGCGACATATTGGACCGAAAATCGCAATGCTTGTGCCATTTAATATACAGTGTTTGTTCGTTTATTTTATCGAACATTTCTGCAGTTGTAACTGGTGGGATGTTGTAATGATGATTAGTAATGATGCTACCACAGTGATGTAATGAAAAGGTTTCCCCATAAACGTACCGATTCATCTCCGTTGCCAGGGAAGTTTGCGTGAGTACGATGTCGACTTCGAGATTTCAAGGAGAGACGAATGTCGGCTATTTTTTCTGCACGGTTGCCCCATTCGTTGCGTATTTCCAAGTACACAAATCGTGCCTACGTCGTTATTACGGATCACATGCGTTTTACGTAATTACCTGCGCCCATGCGGTAACTGTGTGTGCATCGGTTGATAGAACGTCATTAATGATTAGTTTCGTGCTGCGAAATCAATTAACGGCAAGATCGCCTACTCTAACAGTATGTAGTCGAATGATGGTATACGATATTTCTATGAAAGCGAGAACTTAATAAGCATCGGAGATAGCGTTGTATATTTGAACGACTATTATTTTATTGCGTACCCCAAAAAATAAGAACAATAAAAAGAAGTTTATTTTGACACTAAAATATAACAAATATTGACCCAATAAATATATCAGATATATGAATTTACACAAATAAAATAGATTTACATTCAAAATAATGTAAATGTGTATAGACCATAAACCAGTATAGTAGTTAATTAAAAGAAAGTCACCTTTTAATTGTAAGACAAATGGGGGTCAGTGGCTCCCATTCAGACATACTGTCGCTATCATAGGAGACGCCACAGTTATGAACAGCGATCCGACATGCCTGGATGGTTCTAGGCATTTATCCTAATCAACAAGTCACCAAAACAACACGGCATGCCCAGAACTTCGAAACAGGACAAATCCGAGATGGAACGTAATCCGCCGTTCTGTTTAATTTATGCAACTCCTTCGATGATATTAAGAAGCAGACCACAGCGACTGACAAACGTATCACCGAGCTGCTGGATGTCACCAAGGAGAAATACGAGCGTATATCAAAGTTAGAGGCAAAGTGAACTATCTGGGAAAAAAATCGAAAAAAAGAACATGATGACCAATTCTGAATATTTACCGTTATGCCTCGACCGCCACTACTAAGAAACCAAGCACGCGGAGCTCGACATCGACCGCCACCGACGAAACTCCGACCTACTCCGAGTGTGCCATGATGCGAACGAACTTCGTTAAAGGAAATAAAAACAAAGCATTAGCTAAAATCCGTTTTCCATGTGTACACAAAGTTTAACATTGTATGCAACATTTTTGAACATTAACAAAATACAGAAAAATACATTTGTAGCATAAATTCAATTTTAAACTCCGTCTGCGTAGCGATTCCCCCGGAAAATTAAAATTTAATGAGCTAGGCGATCACGAGCTATCGTGATGTCACATCTGACATATACTCGCATGAGGCCGACCCCTCCCGTGTCATATGTGACGTCACATCTCGGCATCCCTAAAAGCGCGTCACATTGAAAATGTCCGGATGCACAGCATAAAATGTGGAATTTGTAATTCTTTTAATTTTTGTGGCATGGAGATATACAGCAGGATGTATTAATATGAATTCAAGCAATAGGTGTTTTTGTTCCTTTAACTTCACCAGACAGAAGTTGAACGTCACGATCGAACCGTACGACATCACCGCGATCCACGACCTTCAGCCGCCGCTTGATGGTAAACGTCCCATCATCTTGTAGTTTCATTCGGCTGACGGGAAAGCCGAGCTAACGATGAAATGAGGTGCGTTGGGGGAACGGATATTTACCTGAATGACCACCTCTCAACGCACAACACCGAACACTTTCGTGAAGCGCGACAACTGAAGCGCGACCTTAAGATCCACAGCGCATGGACACAAAACTGCAGAGTCTTCATCAAGATTCGAGAGGACGACCAACGACAGAAAGTGAAGATTCTCGCAGATCTTGCAAAAGTTTGAACTCTGTAGTGTTCATGTATTAGACATGCCTATTTGATTAACACTGTATCTAAGCACTTTATGTCTAGGTCAATGTCACGGCACAGTATGTTTTTCAAAATGCTATCACTGCACTTTTCAACTGTTTCTAATATGATGATATCGAATTTTAATAGCACCATCACATATTTCTTGTATTTTAATTGACATTTATATGCTGTAGGCCCCTATCCTGAATTTGTTTACCCCCCTTGTTACTGCATATGTTCCAATCATAATTATTCATTTACATGACGTCAGCTAACAAATAATTTCCATGGTTTTAAGGAGGTGCTAAAGTGAATTCTGTAGTTAACGTATTACAGTTAAATGAGGCAGCTGATGTCGACTTTCAATCAATATGTCATTTCACATATTATGATCTTGACAATGTTAAAGTACTAGCAAAAACACATAACAAGCGGTTTAGTTTAATAAGTTCTAACATAGAATCTATAAATATCAAATTTAACGAAACTGAAACGTTCTTAGAGGAATTTAACCAGATAACATTTTAATTTGGCTTAATACGTTTTCACCCTGGCTTTCCGATAACGATGATTCATCGCACCTACAAACTGAGGGATATCATTGCATCACACAAGGCAAAACATGTAGCAATAAAGGCGGGCTAGTCATTTATTTAAACAACAAATTCAAATTCAATGTAATCCTATCTCTAAATCAGTTTCAACATTTGGAAGGACAATTGATGAAAATAACTGGAGGTGGCTATTAAAAGAAATATTTATCGATTTCCAAGAGACTTCAATGAAAAATTATCAACAGTTTCTCATTGAATTCACACCAATTATCTCATCCTTTGACAAAACTGAATCCGACATCATTATTGCTGGTGATTTCAATATTGACTTCCTTGAAATAAACAAAAACGTTTTAATGATTTTTATTTATTCATTAGTATCTTGTAACTTTTACCCCCATATTACACTCCCCACAATTTTTTTAAATAATAATGTAACTCTAATAGATAACGTGTTTTGTAGATTAACCGATCCTACAATAACACCGAAATTAGGTATTCTAACGAAACAATTATTTGACCATTAACCATACTTTAAGGCTAAACACAGTTCCCCACAATGTCCTACCACCTAAATATATTAAAATTAGTATACACAATCAATAAACAATTTCCAAATTCATAAATGAAATCACTTCAACAAACGTTTATGTTTATAATAAACTTAATCAATCGCCATCTGCTGACCCAAACATAAATTATACTATTGTATGCGAATCAATCAAATGCGCAAAAAACCACATTCCATACAAAATAGTTAAGTTTCTAAAATATAAGTACATCAACATCAACATGGATTACACTTGGCCTGCTCAAATCAATACGATACAGAGACAAGTTATATAAGAAGCTTAAAATGATCCTACCTGATTCACCAGAACATTCAACAATTCGGAATAACCTGATATCTTATAACAGCGTACTTAAAAAGCATACGAATCTTTTATATATAACAACGAAATTATAACAAACAAGACGGTTATTGCAAACACATTTAATAATTTTTTTACCACTATTGGCCAAAATCTGGCCAAATAAATCAGTAATCCTATAAATAGACATTACAGATACTATCTAAATAATATACCAATTCACTCTCTTTTGAACGCATTGACGAAGAAACTATATCTAAAGCAATATATAATACGCATCCAAAAACAAGTTGTGGGTAGGACGGTGTATCGTCACGATTACTAAAATTGGTTAAACCTGCAATAATAAAATCATTAACACTAATTACAAATCAAATAATAGCTACTGGTACTTTCCCTGATAAACTTAAAATTGCTAAAGTAATTCAATTTTTTTTAAAGGTAACGATACCCAATTCAGCAATTACAGACCAATACCAGTTATATCAAAAGTAGTTGAAAAGATAATTTACAACCTGCTAGATTTATTTTTCAAAACTCAAAATCTATTGTTTGAAATCCAATATGGATTTAGAACGGACCATAGCACTGAATTTTCTGTCCTTGAATTAACTGATAGGATAATGACACACATGGATAAAAACGAAATTCCTATAAATATTCATCTGGACCTTTCCAAAGCTTTCAATACCCTGGATCATAAGATATTACTAGATAAATTAGAATAATTATTTATGGAGTAAAATGACTACCGTTAAGTTTAATTATAAATTATGTAACAAATAGAAACCAATATGTTGAAATAGAGGACGTCAAATCAGAAATGCATAATAGTTCAACAGGTGTACCTCAGTGCTCGATTTTAGGCCCACTATTGTTTATTATATACACTAATGATTTTGCCAAGTCCAGCCAAAAGTTTAGTTTCATAATGTATGCCGATGATACCACCCTATCAAGTACTCTTGACTTATTTTCAACGTGTGAAAAAACTTGGAAACGTAGAATTTGCTATAAACACAGAACTAAACAAAATTAGCGAATGGCTAAAACTTGACAAATAATATCTTAACCAAAGAAAAACTAAATATATGCTCTTCAAAACAGCTAGGAAATAAGCGTGACTTACCCATTACTAGCCATAGATAACATTGCTATTCACAGAGTGACAACATTTAGCACCTCACAATTCACTATCTGCTTCGCTACTGACACCCGATAGACATTGTTATTTTACACAATGAACGTAGCGGTGTAGGTGTTTTCAATTATATTTCTAGATATGTAGCATAATTATATCACGTCAAATGCTGCTGTTTGAGCGATTGCATATTTATCAGGCAATATATGCTATCATTCCTGATGATTTTCGCAAGCGATTTGCCACCATCGACATATGCTATCATGTGACCATTTCAAAGTCGAACTGCAGACAATTCATGGCAACGAGAGGACAACAAATCGTTATGCTGACAATACTGTCTTTTTATTATGACAACGTAATTACATATAATACTAACACATGCTAACGAGAACATGTTGCTATGAATGTTAGCTACTAACGAAACGCATAGCGATCGCAAAAAGCACGAAATCCGTGCGCTTCTTTTTGTCTCGATCGGTTCGAACCACTATTAATTATTGATTCTACTGTTTGTGAAAGTTTGCTTAATAAGATGCATGTAGCAATACATTTAAACCACGACGGAAAGATATAATCCAAACCCAACAGTCTCATCTGCATATATACATATAGGATGGAGAAATCAACACAACAATTGCGATATATATATATATATATATAATATGTATATATATAATATGTATCAATATAATATATATAAGATGGAGAAATCAATATAATATATATAAGATGGAGAAATCAACACAACAATTGCGACGTCGAAATACATATAATTAATTTAAGCGAGCAAAATACAGAAGAATCGTAGTGTTGATTCTAAAGTAGTTATGTTATTGAAACGACATAATTACATAGCGTACTAAAACATGCTGATGAGAACACGTTGGTGTAATTCTCAACTACTAACTAAACGTACAACATCCACTCATAGCGCGAAACATTTCTGCCGTTTTATCACGAACAGATCGAAACACGACTATATAGATCAGACTGTTTAGGAACGTATTGCCCAGAAAGATCCAAGTGACAACAAATTTAAACCACAAAGGAAAGAGGTAGCCCAACCCCACCAGCCTCATAACAGCATATAGAACATACGGAATCGTCAACACGACAAGCGCCAAGCATACAATCAGAACGTTTCTTCCAGAACGAATCGACTTCAAAGTCGAAGACGAGATGGTCGCAACATGCTCGCTGTCCCCACCGATCGAATTCTCCTGCGCTGCAATTTGCCGGTGCGTTCGAAGAATCGCTCGGAAAATTCGTGTAGTGGAGTAAACTAGTCCAACGACAGGAAAGACGACTGATATTATCATAACAACAAATAGTAAAACGACATTGTCTTTAGCAATTGTTAGTTTGTAAATACAGGCATTATTGTCCCACGTCGAAACAGAAGTAGCGATTATCGCGCTCATCACTGCGCCAATCAACCAGAATTCACATATTATCATGTAGCATCGCTTCTGAGTGAGGACCTGCTCGTATCGGAGTGGATTTGTTATTCCGACCATCTTGCAAATCGTCACCCAGCACAGACTGTACATTGAGGTGATTGTAAACCAAGCCGAAACGACCGCATGAATCTTGGGGAAATATTGGGTGTCGCTACGAACATTCGCCGTCGCACTGGAGCACAAGGCAGCGCTGATAGGCATCGCCGTACAGCCGTTGGCGAGATCAGACAGCGTGAGAGAGAAGATGAAGAGCGTCGTGCGATCTTCCCGCAGTTGTGGATATCTGGCGATGACAGCTATCGCGAGTGAGTTCAATGATACATTAATAACGATCATTGCACTGATGACAGTAGGTCTGATGTTGTCGAACTCGCTGAATCCATATTGAAAGTACTGTACGATTGTCCAACGAAGAAGATCCACGCACTTCCACCAACAATCAAAGAAATGGTGTAGATGACACTGCCTTATAAAATAAACACAATCGAGCGCTAATTGGTTAATGTAGATCAGGGTGTTTCTAATACACGACTACGCCCCTCTGCGTGACGTATGATACCTCCCTCTTGCGTGCAAGCACGTGTACTAATGAACAGAATGAGAACCATCCTGACATTTTATCCACAGACTCTTTCGTAAGACCACTTATGATTATTAATATTAGAAGAAGAATTTGTTTTATTTGACACATCAGACATTTCAAATGATAAATACAATACATCCATGTCAAATTATAGTTTCTAAAAAAGTACAAATATATAACCTGATGCTAAGCATGGTATGGTGTAAGGTAAATAACCAACAAATAAGGTGGGAAGACTAATCTAAGGCTGCTAGTCACTCTCGAGGAGCCACCTTTTGTGGTAGAAATTCAAATGAATCAACAGATCACCCAAATCAAATTTTTCCAAAAAGAACGTATGACTGTGTGTGTGCGTGAATACGCGCGCGCGCGCGCGCGTGTGTGTGTGTGTGTGTGTGTGTGTGTGTGTGTGTGTTGTGCGTGTGCGTGTGCGTGTGCGTGTGCGTGTGCGTGTGCGTGTGCATGTGTGTGTGTGAGAACATGCTCGCATGATTACATAGGTTGTGGTTAAGGCATCGTTTAGCATAAAGTATAAACTTGACGGTGGTTGTAATGTTTAATATTGTATACATACATAGCAGTTTTGCTTTATGCATGTAACTTGATAATTGTATAAAAAAAATAAAGTTTAACATACTTGTAAGTATTTCTCAGAATAATAACATAAGTATCATTACAAATAACATGTATTAACCATTTTTACATTATTAATTTGTTTATGGTATACAAACGTTTCTCCTGAACGGTTTGTTTCGCGGGCGCAGCAACATTTTAACGTCAATGTGGAAGATTCCAATGAAACCTCCAGTAACGTGGAAACTTATATCTTGTTTGTGACGCATTTGCTTGACCAGTACAATAGGCAAGCAGCAAGCGAAGTTTCCGGCACGTCTTCAATACTTCAAAGACCTGGGACATATTGTTTAGTTGTCATTACGTTGTGGAATACGATTCGAATAAGGAGTTTTCCGATTCCTTCCTCACCGGCTCACTCTGGTTTGGCTTGTGCTTGCAATACTACCGACACGTGTTCTTAAAATCGATATCCAGCCATTTTAGGTAGTTGTATGTTCATCTTTTTATCTTGTCTAATCATACTTACAACGCATGCGAGTGTATAGTTTAGGTTAATACAGCCCCATCCTTCGGTTTTGTGAATAACTAGGATTAAAAATATGTGTAAGCTACACCGAATTAAATATGTAATTTTCTGTTCAACGTTGGCTCGACTGTGACATCGGAAGTGCTGTTTGAAATTTTAGCCGCTGCGCCGCGGTACTTTACCTTCTCGGCTGTCTCGGCTATGAATTAATCACATCCGAAGACGGGGGGGTTGCTGTTGGAAATTTACAAAAAATACACATTAATCGCCTGATAAAATTGAAATTTTCACCCGCCATTGACGCTCGCCACAAAAACAAACATTCACGCTCACATTTAATGCGCGGGCAGAACCATACCTTTGCCCCCCCCTGTTCCCGCGCCTATCTTCAGTAGATGTGTGTTCAAAATAATCTAAAAATAGTGTCTTGATATTCAACTAATTTATAACCCACTCTGTCGTCCTATTCAAGGTCCTGGTTGGTCGGGTATTTTCTGTACAGTTTGTTGCAACACCTAGCGGTCGTTATGACGTCACCGCAGATAGCACCACTAGGATTTTGCTACGCGGGTTGGTGTTTCAGGCTGTATCCAAAATTGCAATGGCGAAATTTAATATTTTCTGTACCATCGTAAAGATCATAATGTTACCTACAAATGTATTGCTGGATATACACAGGATTTTTGTTTTCTTTTGAGTTATCACCGTTTAAACCTAGTGAATGCTTAAACCTGCAATGTATACGCGGCAGCGTATATAATGGAAGTTTGAGCATTTGCCACCTTCAAACGGCAATAACTAAAAAAGTTAACAACATTTCTGTGTATATCCAGCGACAAACTTGTGGATGAGAATAATATTATCTTTACGGTGGTATAAAACAATATTAAATTCCGCGATTGTAGTTTCATGTACTGTCTGAAACAAAAGGCCACAAAGAAGCTCGGCGTGCTTTAGGGTAGGGCGCGCTTAGCGGCCCTGACTGTGGTGACGTCGCAACAACTGACGGGTTGTGACACACACATGACCACGTTTGAGCTGGCTTAGTGACATGAGTTCACAATGAACAGGCTTCGTATTTTGCACTTTGTTTTGAAAATTGTATTATGTTTATGTATACGAACTTTGAACAACATTTACAATTTTATTTCACCTAGTCTTTAACATGTAATAGTAGTTGCAAATGGTTAGCTCGTTTAGGTGAGCTTTGCGTACGTCACAATCACAACTTTGCGCGTGGCGTCCGGCAACCTTTGCCTTTGCCAGCTATATTGAGAACGGTTATATAGGTGAGGATATCAAGACATGGACATCTTCCACCGACAATGCCTTCGGTTCATATTGGGCATACCATGAAGAGAGCACATCACCAATGAAGTAATGATGAGGAGGGCAGGTCTGGAGACACTGCATGGCTACGTCCACCGAGGGAGAGACTTGCACATGAAGCAATGGAGTGGGTCCCGGAAGGTGGTGACAGGAAAAGAGGAAGGCCAACTAATACCTGGTACAAAACATTTATAGAAGAGTTCGCAGAAATGGGAATCACCTGGAATGAGGCCAAAGAAGCCGCAAATAACCGTATATATATATATATATATAGCCGAGAAACGCTGCTGCCTAATTAAATTGCTCTATCGAAAGCGATAAAAGCATGAAAACATAACAAACTCGAAACATATTCTTCAGTAGAAGACCATCTGAATGGCATTTCAAAATGTATGGTTATTGTGTCGCAAGACAGAAACAAATGCCAATAAAACCTTGAGAACGAGAATTCCGAAGAATGGGATGTATACGTCTTGGGGAAGACTCAAAACGCGGATCACGTCATATTGTAGATTGTAGAAGGTTCACCATGTCGTTGTCGGTTGGTGCACTGATAGGATCAGCGTATGTGTGTATGAGTGTATGTGTGTGCGTATGTGCGGGTGTACGAATGCATGTACGTACGTACGTATGTATGTATATACGTACATACGTACATACGTACATATACATATATCAACTCATATCAACCGGCAATAAAATATACAAATGTGTCCCCATCGCGCATATGATCCAACTTACAAATAAACACTTGCCAATAAAATTCAAATCTTGTAAACAATTATATAAAATGCAGCTAGTAACCGATTACTGTCGCGAATGATGTCAGTTATTTGGGCAGCGTTGAAAAAACATCCTTTGAAAATAATACAATTATGACATCCTACTCATTACACCTTAGTTATGTTATAAATGTAGCGTAGGTATTTAAATTGCATTGATGTAGATGTATAATTGTATAATTGAAAGTGCACATGTAGCGGATTAAGTCAGTAACTCCCGTCGTCTTCTAAAGTGTCATAGTCGTGTCTACGCCGCCTTTACGCGTCAGGTGCGTGGTACGTAATTACCTGGGTCCACGCTGTATCTACTGTGAGCATCGGTTGATAGCAACAACAACAACAAACTAAACTACCGGAACATTTCTTGAACAACACTAAACTATGTGTCTGCATTTAGCTGAACGGTCATTTAATTTGTCTTGTTGATGTTACGTAATCGGCAAGAATGGGTTACGACTCTAACACATAGCTATTAAACATTTTATCTGTGTATTGCTTTTTGAACTGGTGAACATTTCTACAGCTAATCAGTGAACTGCCCAGAGAATTCCTAAATTTTACTCCTTTAACAGAAATACACATACTCTTCAGACTGGTACGTGCATAGTTTTGTATAAACTGGTTGAATAAACTGATTCATATACAACTGTATTCTGAACAACTGTTGTACATTCATTGGTAACAAATAGTGAATTGCCTTAAACATTATTACAGTAGTTTTTAATTTGAATAAATCTGGTACTTTAAGAATACGAAGATTGTAATATAATACATTTCTAAGATCAAGTCTCTTGACACAGCCAAAGTAATCTTATAACCCTTTTCTGTAATAAAATTAGCATTGAACATTTGTAGCATATGTTTTAACTCAAACTTCTGTACAATACATAATATAAGGCATGAAAAGAGAATAGTACAAAATATGCATACCACGCGTGTTAATCAAGAAACTGGCTCTGTAAATAATAGCACAACTCTTTGACAATTTGATCTTACTAAAAAAAAAAAAAATTCTAGTTCAACTTGTCATCAATCATTTCACCTAAACCTTTTGTGGCATTTACTCTATTGCGTATTTCTTTATTTATTTTTGCAGAAATATCAGCAATAGTTATCACCGCTAATGATATGTATATCCATGTAACATTGACTTAGGGTACTTACCAGTTATTGTGTTATCATTTGCTTGTACGCCGTCTGGTGTTCTGGTCAAGTGACAAACATATGCACTAACGACAAGTGAAAAAGCTATGGACCGCCTGTGTTGACATAACATGCGGAACATTGGAGCACGGCGTTGGGCATTATGAATATTAAATATATATGAAATACGTATGGAAAAATATAACTAAATGTTAACAGTCTCAAGTTCTCAACAACTAAAATGAGAACAACGATTCACATTAATCACCCGGAATTGATCGACGTAAATAATTACATATATTGACAGTACGGCTTGCCATTCCGACTCGCGTGACGGGATTTTTTCGCGCTGTTTTCGCGCGACTACTTCTCGCCGTCTTTTTTTGTAGTAAATATTTCGCCAAAAATCAATTTTGTTTGCCAATTTACCAGTCGTATGCTCAAATCAAATCAAATACACACACTCTAAACAATAAATAAATATAAAGTGAAGTAGGAATAATTAAGGGATAACCTTTATCTGCCCATTTCGATATCCTCCCAGTCATGCCAAAGCCTCAGAGAGACAGAAATGCAAAACGAAAAGAAGAATTACGAAAATCTGCCGCAAAATGTCAACGCCTCGACACGATATTTCGACGCAGTCTCGATGACACATTGCCCGAAATGTCTACAACCACGCCAGGGTGCCATGATCCATCTACTGCCATCACATCTGATGACATTCCAGTCATAGATATACAGTCTTCATCGTATTCTTACCCGAGTACTAATCCATCAAGCAGCCATAAACCGTCCACAGCCATCACATCTGATGGCAATCCCAAAGACAACGATGTACCGCCAGTCGTAGAGGTACTGCCTTCGTCGTGCTCTCGCCAGAGCGCCACTTCATCAAGCAGCAATGACACGTCCACTGCCATCACATCTGACGATATACCCGACCAGATAGATTATCACCCTACACCTAGTTAGGAAACCGACAAGCCAACTTCAGGCCACAAACCGTCAAATTTCCGTGCATCGACGTACAAAGGAATTCATATAACTATTGCAGCTATTGCTCATTTCCAGCAAAGAAATGCTCATTCTATGCACAACTTGTCAGGAGTATGAGGAGAATTGGCGAAGAAAACTTCTAAAAAATGGCACTATAGCAATCGCAAGCGGTGCCAGAGAGGACTGCAATGACAGGCTGGAAAGAATAATTGATCACATGTCCTCTGAACCGCACAGAGCAGCAACAGACAAGAAAAAGATGGACAAATGGGAAGAAAACGCAACATCGCACCCATGGCTACGGGCAGTCACTGTTTACAACAAAACTGTTTTTGTGATGCTTCTTAGAATGGCCGTCGATGTACACAATGACTGTCTGCTCGAAACACTTGAGATATCTGGCATGTTTGGCATCAGACCAACTATTGGCCGCTATGCTCGAAAATGGTGCAGCTGTGGATTTTTTCCAATTATACCTGCATTTAGCGACCTACACAAATGCTGGATGTCATATTCAAACTAGAGAAAGTGCGTCTGCCTCAAATGTTCAGCCGATGTATAGGCAAATGCTGGACCACGAGTTTGTAAGTGGACGGATGGCTAACAGTAATGGCAGCGTAACGAGTGTGTTCGTTGTCATGCATTCGCCAGAGAAGAACGGTGCCCCTGGACTACTTGAGGCGGTGAACAAAGCTCTGGATCTGACAGGAGGTAAAGACACGAAGCTGTTGGTGTCACCACTGACGGCGAGGCGGCAAACACCGGCAGACAAGGTGGATTATGGCGTCTGCTTGTTGACCAAATGCAGAGAAGCTTGACAACATTCTGGTGTTCTGCGCACCGGTCTGGCTTAGCCATTGAGTTGGTCGTCAGCACCGTACCTGAGTTGGGAACCTGCAAGTCCAATCTACGGGGAGTCGAACGATTCTTCCGGGCGTGGAGACATATGAAGATGTTGTCAACGCAGGCCGGGAATGTCAAACAGTTCCCCCGGTACCACGATGTCAGGTTTGCCCAGAACGAACTGCAGCTGGTGGCTGAACAACCTATCAGCATGCATTATGGTATGGGAATAGATGCAGGCGTCAGAAAGTACCAGCGACAGAAAGGAGAAGGCTGAAGCCAAAGGGTTCCCGATAACCTGTAACCACCAACACATGTTGATCACCGCACTGATGGGCGACATCCTGGAAATATGTGAAACCCTCCAGAAGAAGTTGCAAAGGAGTGATTTGTTCAACAGCGTTCTTCTCACTGTGACTGATGCGGCAATCAAGAAGTTGAACCTAATGAGGGATGGACCATTCCCGGGAAAAAGGGAGGAAAAAGGGAGTAATGAGCGATAGACGAGCTACCATGTTGGAGGTCGTGCAAGCATCACACGAATACCTGTCTGAACGCATGCACCCGCAGCAGGTCGTGGTCGATAATTACTTCACCAGCATGTGTGAGGACGCGAGAAACTCGTGGTGGCACTGAAATGTGTGGGCACCGCCTACTATAACCCTCGACCCGCTGTCGTCAAAATCTCAGAAAAAAACAAGAACATGCCGGGCTACAGACTCGGACATCTACGGACAGCGTGAATTCGTTAGGAAATTCACCAACGAAACGAGATTTGTCAAGTCAAATTAAGACAACTGTCAAACGTTCTGACGTGCAGGATTCATATCATGTTTCTATGACTATTTAATGTATTGGTTGTAGTAAAACATGTTTCTAGGATATATGTGTAACATTTATTTTCATACCAACATGTAGTCGTCACTCGTCACTGTAGGCTCCACAACTACGTGGATACAAAGATAATGACACATTAAATTAAGCTTCCATGCATGCCTAAGGGTTATGTACATAATCATTAATGTATGTGTAAACTGCCCTTTTTACCCATTAGAAGTGCCTTTTTAGGACATTGCCCCCCAGTGAAAATTCACAAAAACGCCCTAATAGGAACTACAATGTCTACATTCATACAACATCAGAACCCTGTAGGCATTTCTTAGTAAAATGTGCCAACAAACGCTTTTTGGGTAATTTGGGTGTGCCAAATCAAACAATCCATGTCGGAGAGATCCTTGACCCCCTAAATTTTAGAAAACACAACATGATCGACGTCCGATTAATTCCCGAATATAAACCAACACCCTAAAAATCAGCATAATATTGATCATGTAAAAAAACTAACGCATGGTGTGATGGGTTCATGTCCCCATCAATTACAACGAAGCAAAACTACGTGAGTTTTATACCCAAAAACAAAAACTATTTTAACGCTGTTCTGACTAACGTAATAGTGATGACATATTTAACCTAATGGAGTGATACGGATAAATAATTACCAATAACATGTTAAATATTTAATAAGACCAACCTCGAAAGTAAGTGTCCAATTATCATTAATACTTGACAGGTGTAAATAAATGTAAAGTAATCTATGGAGACCTCCACTAAAACTTAAAGATTACTGACGTTCATACCACCAATACAATTTTACACAACACTAATCACAGATCACAAATAGGAAATACAAGAAAGTAATTATACGAGTAATATATTAATAAAATACCAATATAAAAATGTAGGTAACATTCACTAGTTATTACACTGTCTAAACGTACTAGCTTAACATTCTACAACGCACTATATTATATGATATGAAGTGTTGACAGCTGATTGCTTGTGAAGTTAGAATTATCACCACGATGACAATAGTGTTCTAGTGGTGTCTTTTAACGACATGATTTGTTTGTCTAGCAGGATAACATTTCCTTAACGACAAGTATAGCCATGTGCACATAATGATAGTTACCCCCTAATTAAACAAGACTGCAATGCGTGCAAGGACGAAAAGAGTAGAGAAAATCACACCTGTCTTACTGTTTGTAGAAACCTGTATGATAAACGAATGTCTCATTATATATAATGACACTCATACAAGTACGATATCCAGTTCTATGAATCTGAATCAATTGCTTCTACGGCCGTCATCAGTCTTTGGTGTTTCGTAAACCTGTGTACTTGTATAAACCAGTACACTTGACTTCCCACAGCTATATTTATTGCCGGCATACAATTTGGTACAACTGCACGACACTGACGCATTACAGGCATTGGAAATAGCGGGGAGAATTACCAAATGCAGTCTTCAGACTCAGTTTCCACTCCAAGGATGTTGTACGTCTGTAAATTGTGGATGGACGTAATAGGCTTGAATCCACATCTTGCCTGGCAGTGAGCCCTCTTGATGTGCAGTGTTGCTGCATTTAACGTGGGTGTTAACGCCTCTACTTGACAGAGACAGAGTTCATCCATTTAATTGGTAGGGGCACATTCCGGTTTTTCATAACCCTACGTATTCACTACTATTGATCTAGATACCTTCGTGCATTTCAGTTTGGTGCCAGTTTTGATAAAACTGCTTTTGATAACTAGCGTATGTCTTTTCGAGGGATGCTCTCGTTTGATGAACTGCACCAACAAAAGCGTATGCAAATCCACCAAATGTTCCTTTCTAATAAGATGTCCTCAGAGCCAGTACTTGAGCATGGCCATCCACCACCATGCACGGGGTTCCGTAAGAGTAAATGTCATATCATACAATGCATTGTAGAATGCTAAGCTATCATGTTGAAGCAATGTCTTAGTAACAACTAGTGAATGCTACATAACGCTCATTGGCGTTAACGTACGTCCAAAAATAGACCCTGTCGATTAATAGTAGAAGAACAAAAGACAGATACCAACGCCCGAGATCAAGACTTTTTGGTGACAGGAGTGATGCATGTCAGGACACAGGACTGATGACGCGGGTGACAGCCAAACCTGGTAGGGAACTGGCACCCTGATGTTGGATTCCCTGAAGCCAAAGAGGAGAACCAGAGTAGAATATTGGAATGCGCGGACATTGTCCCAGACCAGCAAGCTCGCTCAAGTGGTGAAAGAGTTTGACAACTGCAAACATCCTTGAAAATAGCGAAGTAAGATGGACGGGACTAGGAAATAGGAAGATAGCATAAGATCACACTCTTTTCTGGAAGAGTAGCTAGACGATCAACACCCGGAAGCAGTGATCCTAATAATCAGCAACAAACTGATAAAATACTGCCTGAATGGAAACCATTTGGACCAAGATTTCTCAAGCTGAAGGCCAGACTTAAATCAAGATACGCCAAATTGACAGTGATTGTATACTACGCACCAACTGGAGATACAGAAGATGAAAATACGGACAGCTTTTATGGACAATTGCAGGCATGCAATAGCAGAGGAAGTAAGGCCCCATGACATGCAGCTGATCATTAGTTACCTCAATGTCAGGAGGGTGATGTGAAAACATGGTGATATAACCTTCAATGACAACGGAGTGCGACTATGTGACTTTTGCGACGAAAATTACAACCCTTTCTGCCTTACCGGAAACCGGAAGCAGACACAATCGACTTTGCCCCACACTGCTCCACGACACCGCACTGCATGGAAGCAACAGAAAACGTCCACAGCACAGTGGTATTTTCGAAAGTCTTTGTTACATTTATTTAATATTATAGTTACGCATGTGTCACGTCGATCGATAAACGACAACAGTAACAACCAGCAGCTTATGTCTGCCGCGTCCTTAGGGCATACCCTCGTCTAACGGCGTAGACAATCAGCAGGAGGACGGCGACTACTAATGTCGCCCCGGCAAACATCCGGGTGTCCGATCTCCACACTGGCCGCACGTTCGAAATTACCGCATTGTTCAGTTTCGAGCACAACAGTTTCTCGTCGACTATCCGGTCCTTCGTATGACGGCTGAGGTTCAGTTCGTTTATGTGTTCCTTTATATGTCGCCGCAACACAGGACGGCGCATCTCTTTGAAAGTAAAGATGGCGACCCCGGTGTCATCCGGAAGCGCCAGAAGCTTCTGGATGGTCATGCGCACGTTGGCCCCGCCAGACAGCAAGCCCAAGTGCAGAGAGTGCACATATCTGGCAACAGAATGCAACACTTCAGTTGGTTTTGGTCTTAATCAGCTCATGATTCAGTGTTGGTTAATAATAACAATATGTTTTATTTGATATAACGCCAGATCCAAATTTGTTTGTGGTGCTTCACAACATAATATTTTTAAATACATAAAATAGTGTAGAATTAAAAAAATACTAATAGTAAATAAAAATGTATTAAAAATACTAATAATAATCAGGAAAATATAAAATAAATACAACAGTAACTGCTTTATATATATATATATATATATTATGTTATTTATTATTAGTATTTTTTCTAATTCTACACTAGTTTATGTATTTAAATATATATATATATATATGGCTATTTCGAAATGCCGTTTTCGAGCCGTATAGTTAGATAGGGGTATGCATTTTGCCCCAAGCAACTGCAGGCTTGTTATAATAAGGCGCTATTATAATATGCCACACTTTGGTGAAACTGTTCGGTTAGATTTTAATTAAAAGGGATTAATGTATGAGTTCTGCCAAACCAGTCCCAGAGATTATGATAAAATCAGCCAAGAGGGAATTGGCTTACGCTAGTAACATTGGCGGGTTCCTTTCCGACATCCTGACGATGCGATCGCAGTAACATTGCGCTGCTGCCGATGGACGGATTTTATCGTGCCATCTGCAGCCCAGATAGTACTTGAGGTCTTGCTCAAATGCTTCCTTCCGCAACACTTCTGCGGGCAAGAGCCGTCTGATACACTCGTGGTTACGTCTCTTGCGTATTTCTTCCTCTAGCGCACAGAAGACGAAATAGAAGTCAGCAAGTGTGTCGACGTATAACTGTCTGTCTTGGACCGTTCCCGCTAACTTAAGGTTGATGAGGTAATCGCTCTCGTCATAGAGCAACACCGACCGTTGCTCTAGTTCCGTGCAGAAATCCGGATAACTAATCTCGTCCGGGTCTGGATCTGTTTCCGAGCGAGGGGTTGACATTTCTCCGTAAATAAATCCGAGGTCGCAGAAAGCGTGCCAGGTGGCGATCGAGGTCGATGTAACGTAGTGATAACATGTACACAACTTTCTATCATTTACTGTGTCGGTTCGCCATTTACAAGGAAGCTAATAAGTCTTAATGTACTGGTCGTTTTACTGTGACGTCAGAACGTAACGTGTGTCTCGGTCGACGTGAACGGCCGGAAGCTCTTTATTAGTAAAAAAGTGTAAATGTAGGCCTGTTCTAATATTTGCCTGAATAACTTGCCTGGATCTTCGGGTTTTAAAGTAAGGCATAACAGCCTTGTGTACACCCGCGTTTATGCATCGTATTTTTGTATTGAGAACTAGGCTTGTCTTGTGATGTTGTGCTTTTATTAAAATTTAAACCTCTCCACATTCAATTCTTTGTCGAGTTTTGTTTTGAAGGAGAGGATGTTTTCAGCGTTCACTGTTTGCTGAGAAAGGTTGTTCCAGTCTAGGAAGTTGCGTTGTGAAAAGGAGTGTTTCCTAATATCAAGTCTGCTTGGTGTCTTTTTGTTGTGGCCTCGTGTGCGATGTGTCGTGATCATGAAGAAGTCCTCTTGATTGATGTCGTCGATGCCATTGATGATTATGTAGACTTGAATCAAGTCTCCTCTTCTTCTTCGGTACGCCAGACTTGGTAAGTTAAGATGTTTCAGCCTGTCTTCGTAGTTCAAGTTTCTTAGTTCTGGGACCAGCTTGGTTGCTCTCCGTTTTGCTCTTTCATGGGTGTCGATGTCTACGGCGTAGTGCGGGTTCCAGATGGAGTCAGCATAGTCGAGATGTGGTCTCACTAGCGCTGTATATAACAATTGGAAGCTGCTACTGTCCATGTGTTTAAACATGTGCTTGATGAGGCCTGTAATCTGGTTTGCCTTCTTCACAATGGTGCCAATATGCAGTCGGAATTGTAGGAATCTGTCGATCGTTACACCGAGATCTTTTTCTGTTTCTGAATTGCTCCGATTTCTGACACTTCCCATCTTTACTTGTCATCGTGCATGTTCGGCTTTTGCTAAAAGTCAGATGTTTGCATTTTGATGGATTGAAATGTAACTGCCATTTCGCTGACCACGATGTCTTCTTGTAATATCTTTTTGTCCAGTTCACGCCTTACATCTCGTTATATTTTTGTACCATCGGCGAAGATCTTGAGTCCACTCTTTATACCGTCTGGTAGATCGTTGATGAACAGGATGTATAGAATGGGGCCAAGGACACTTCCCTGAGGTATGCCACTTGTGACCTCTGCCCATTCTGATAGCTTCCCATTTACCACTACCCTTTGTCTTCGTCCCGTTATGAAAGCTGCGATTTACGCTGCCACCTCTCCTTGGATGCCATATGCAGTTAGTTTTTTGTTAGTCTTTTGGCCCCGTATCGAAGGCTTTCGCAAAGTCAATATATAATGATTGTGTCTACACATCCGCCCAAGTCAATGGTGGTAGTCCAATTCTCCTTGACTTATATGAGTTGGGTGGTGCATGGCCTGCCTGTTCTAAATCCATGCTGATCTTTGTGGAACATGTTGTTCGTATTTATATGAGTCAGGAGATACTCTCCATAATCTTACATGCTATGCATGTCAAACTGATTGGCCGGTAGTTGGAAGCATGTCTTTTTGCGTTCTTCTTGTGTAGCGTAGTATCCAGTCCATTGGACTGTTCAAGGCGCTGTCATTTTACTACAATCGAACACAATATCGACTACTCCGGGAAACTTTCAGCAACGCTGCAATTAATGCGCGAAGACTATTCGTACACAAATATCCACCAATGTTTATAGCCGTGCAGGTACTCATTTATGTACTCACTGCTAAGCCAGAGACGTCTCCGCTGGCTGGGCCACGTACGGCGCATGGCTGACGGCCCCTTACCGAAAGACATCCTCTGTGGACAACTCGCCACTGGCGCGAGGCCAGTGGGACACCCAGCCCTCAGATTCAAGGACGTCTGCAAACATATCTACCCCTGTTACATTGGCAGTGGCGCAGTGGCTAGTGCATCGGACTCATTCGAGAGAATCGAATCCTGTGCTATCGTGTCATGGGCAAGTTCGTTCACTCTACGTTGCTCTAGTTCACCCAGCTGTATGAATGTGTACCTGGCTATAAACGGTGGTGGATATTTGGGTACTGTACGGAGTTTTCGTGCATTAATTGCGGCATGGCTGAATGTTTCCCAGTCGAAGAAGTCGGGATGGTGTTCGACTGAACATGTCTGCCAGGAAGTAAAGTGTAAAGCGTTTTGAGCTGTCCTTTGGACTTGATACTACGCTGTATAAGAACTTACCTTTATTTTTAAATATTTACATGGGGGCGTACTTACTTACTACCCGTTACGCCCTTTGGCGTTTAGGGCAGCAACGAAGTTCCTCCACCTTTGTCCGTCACTGGCCATTCGCTGTATGGTGCCCCAGCTGTGGTTCATTTACTTGAGCTCCGCCTCCACTGTTCTCCTCCATGTTGGCTTTGGGCGCCCACGTTTTCGCTTCCCTTCTAGACAGAAGTGATGGCATCTGCATCCATGCGAAGGACATGTTCAATCCACATCCAGCGTCTTCTTTGAATGGTGGTGGACATGTCCTCTTGCTGGCATTGGGCAAGCAACTCCTGGTTGGATATGGTTCTTGGCCAGAAGATCCTGAGGATTTTTCTGAGGCAGGTCGTGTGGAAGGTAGACAGTCTTGCTAGATCCTGCTCCGTCAATCTCCAGCATTCCGCCCCATACAGCAACGTTGACAGCACGCAACTCTTTTCACTGAGGCTAACATGTTAACATTCAGGGTCATGACTTTCGTCTTCTTCTGGCTAATTAGCAAATCAACCTGACGGCAAAATCTGCTAAGGCGGGTTGTCTTCTCCTGGGTGTGTTTGTGAGTGTGGGACAGCAGAGCAAGGTCATCGGCAAAGTCCAGATCCTCTAGTGCAGAAAAGGGAGTCAAGCGAAGTCCTCTTGGTACATCTTCTGTCACTCGTCGCATGACCCAGTCGATGACAACATTGAAAAGAACAGCTAAAATAACAGAGCCCTGTTTCACACCTGTCCTCAAAGTAAAGATCGCTGGTTCCAATATTGCAGATGAAGATGGTGCAGAAAGCTTTGATGATGTTGACGATGCGTTGTGGTATTCCGTATGATCTGAGAATGCGCCAGAGGCAGTCTCTGTGGATGCTGTGAAAGGCTTTCTCAAATTCTATAACGTTTATGTGTAGCTGTCTTTGTCACTCTGAACACAGCTCGATGATGTTCCTCGGCGTAACTCTCTGGTAAGAGCATCCCCTTCCTCTGCGAAAATCAGCCTGTTCCTTCCGTAGTGTTGCATCTATAGCCTCTGCGACCCGCCGCATGATGCTGTTGCACAGGATCTTGCTTGGTACTGACAGATGGGTGACCAGTTGTTACAATCGTTAAGGGCCCCCTTCTTAGGTATCTTGATGATCACTCACTTGGTCCATTCTGTTGGTACCTGCTCCCGTTCCCAAATAACTGTGAACAAGGGTTCCACAATCTTAGCTGCAAGCTCTGAGTCTACATTAAACAGTTCAGCATTGAGGTTATCAAGCCCAGGTGCCTTTCCAATCTTTAATGTCCTGATGGCTGCAATGATTTCTGCTCTCTGGGGAGCATCTGTATTTATCTCCAGATCTGCTTCTGCTTCTTCTATAACAGCTTCCTCTTCGGGTGGTGGCCTGTTTAGTACGGCACTGAAGTGTTCTGTCCATCGAGTTTCTTGCTCCTTCTCTGTCGTGAGGAGATGTCTTTCTTTGTCTTTAATTTGGGTATTGGAAGTGGTACGACATTTCCCGCTAATGATCTTGGTTATTTTGTACGCGGTTCCTTGTTCATTTCTCATAACCGCTTCTTCAGCCCGTTTTGCCAAAAGTCTTCCATGTAAGCTCGCTTGTCTGCTCGCACACGTCTTTTGACCTCCCGATGTTCTTCTCTATATTGCTCTTGGTATCTTTCTTTTACTCCTTCTGATTTTGCATCCAGTAGCTTCTTCGTTGTTGCTCTTCTGTTGTTGATTGCTTCCAATGTTGTTGATGTTATCCAGTCTGTTCTCTTCCTCTGTCTGTGTCCTAGGCTGACTTCGTTGTTATTGGAGTAGATGGAGGTTATCTGGCTCCAGGTTGTGTCAATGTCTTCTGTGGAGTCGTTTTCTTCTTCAAGGCCGCTCAGAACTTTCACATCAAGAATGAAGCTGTTCTTCACTGCTGGGTCCTTAAGCATCTCAACATCTTATCTTTTTTACCCATTGTTCGGTGTCCTGTACTTTTCAGTTTTAGCTAGATGTAAGGTGTGACCAGATGATGGTCACTTCCGACATCTGTTCCTCGCTTCATTATCACGTCTAATAGAGAGTGGCGCCACTTGCGGTTGATCATCAAATGGTCAATATGATTACGGTTCCTTCTGTTTGGTGAATACCAAGTCAGTTTGTGGATGTCAGGGTGTTGGAAAAGGGTCGCTCCAATGATAAGATTGTTCATCGTCCGCTTCAAATCGAAGAAGACACTCGACAGAGTGTTTCAATCAAGAGCTTCACTTAAACAAAAGAACGAACGAGTAGCCGAGTGAAGTTTGAAGATCTTCATAAATTAAGATTTTACAACAATGCGCTCAAAGTTGGCTTACGCAACAAGAGTGTTGAAAAAGGCAAAAAAAATCAGAGACTGCTGGACGTACAGTGGGAACATTGTAATCAAGGATGTCAACAACGTGATTCACAGGATATACACCTCGAATGAGCTGGACAAGTACCAATGACATGCAAGGCATAGCACCAAATGACGGTGATAATTATGTGAACAATTAATTGTTGCTCACGTGATATTTCTGACTGACACGAAATCTAGTTCGGCGATTTGCAATGTCTGCTATATGAACTGTATGTATGTAAATAAGTTGGTTAAAAGGTACCTCTTTTTGTATTAACGTACGTTTTTTTCAATATCTTGTTTTGTTATTTGCAGTGTTCCCTATATCAACTTTTTTGAATATCTTAGTGCAGTTTGTCACTCAATGGTGTCGTGACTTGTGATTCGTTTTCTGTTTAATGTTTATTTATTTTCCACACATGACTTTTTATTTGTTATAATATAATAACCTTTTTGCATTTATATATGTTGGAAATGTGTTGGTTAGAATGCATTAGAATGCATTAGCTCCTATCACTAGAAATACAGTTTTATTCTTTTCTTTTTTTCTCGGGCCATCTTGTCAAATGGTCCTAACTTTTTTTCTAGTACATCGCCTTTTTTATTGTATTTTTTCTAAACATAATCTGTTTTTCTATCTCTGACACTTTAAGTAGCTACTTACCATGCACCTCTTTAGCTTTACATGAACAAAATATAAATATTGTTAAACAAAATCTAGTAACTCAAACACTAAAGGCACACACTCTTACTGAAACATTAATGGATATTGAAAATATGCTGATCTCATTAAAACTTAAAATGCACTGAAATGATAACTGACGAAACTTTTCTCCAATTTACAGGTGGTATTACAAATAATTGTCTAAATAATATTCTAAATATCAGTAATACTGTTGATGAAAATAATGAAGTGTCAACAAATTGCCGATTGTCATATCATGATTTTGACAAATTTAATTTATTAGTCCAAAACAATAATAAACATTTCAGTATCCTACGCTCAAATATACCGTCCATTAACGCAAAGTTTAGTGAGCTCGAGGAATTTGTAAATGACTTATCTTCCTTAAATTTTCAATTTAGCATAATATATCTTCAAGAGAGCTGGCTATCTGATAATGATGACTTATCTAACTAATTTAATTAAATGGATATGACTGTATATCCCAAGGAAAAAGTTGTAGCACTAAAGGGGGATTATTAATATATACAGGTCAACATTTTGATTATGAAGTTAAGATGAAATTACATATGTTCTTTGACATGTTAACATAATTTAGTCTCTTCCCCCAAATTACTCTTCCTACAAGGTTCACAACATGTACAGGTACACTTATAGATACTTTTTTTGTAATTTAACAAAGCATATTTATATACAAAATGTATACGAGTTAATGTACAAAATACAGAGGCTATGTTAAAAGTCGAAAATTATATAATATCTTCAGAAATACAAAAACAATTAGATACAAGTTCAAATGCTGATCCAAACCATAATTATAACATTATCATCAATGAGATAAATCAAGCTAAAAATAAATATGTCACTAGCTAATTAGTGAAATTTAATAAATATAAACGTAAAAAATCTACATGGATAACTCAAGGCTTGTTAACCTCAATAAGATACAGAGACAAACTTTACAAACAATTAAAAATCACAAACCCTGAATCTTCTGAATATGGCGTATTATTGATTAATCTAAAAACATACAATAGTACTTTGAAAAGAAGTTTTTGTAAAGCAAAGCAATTATATTTTGACAAATAATTTAATTAATTTAAATTTGATATAAAAACACTTGGAAAACTATAAATGAAATTCTGTCTAAACGTAAAATTAGTAAATCATTTCCAAAATATTTTAAAGAATCTGTTGTGGCAGACAAATTATAAATTGCAAATCAATTCAATACATTATTTACCAATATAGGTAGTAATCTGGCAAATGATATTAAATACAAATGCATTGATGATCATTCAGATTTTCTAAATAAAATAGTAAACTGTAATTTTACATTTAAATACGTTGAAGAAGGTACCGTAAAGAGAACAATAATTAATCTACCCAACAAAAGTAGCTGTGGATGTGATGGTCTCTCTACCAAACTGCTAAAAAGGCTTGAACCTGTACTAACCAAATCTTTAACTTTATTAACAAATCAAGTGTTAACCGCAGGAATATTCCCTGATAAACTAAAAATTGCTAAGGTAATTCCAATTTATAAAATTCAATAATAATAGACCCATATATTTTCTACCAGCAGTATTCAATACTAATAGACCCATATCTCTTCTACCAGCAGTATTCAATAATAATAGACCCATATCTTTTCTACCAGCAGTATTCAATAATAATAGACCCATATCTCTTCTACTAGCAGTATTCAATAATAATAGACCCATATCTCTTCTACCAGCAGTATTCAATAATAATAGACACATATCTCTTCTACCAGCAGTATTCAATAATAATAGACCTACATCTCTTCTACCAGCAGTATTCAATAATAATAGACCCATATCTCTTCTACCAGCAGTATTCAATAATAATAGACCCATATCTCTTCTACCAGCAGTATTCAATAATAATAGACCCATATCTCTTCTACCAGCAGTATTCAATAATAATAGACCCATATCTTTTCTACCAGCAGTATTCAATACTAATAGATCCATATCTCTTCCACCAGCATATTCAATACTAATAGACCCATATATCTTCTACCAGCAGTATTCAATAATAATAGACCCATATCTTTTCTACCAGCAGTATTCATTAATAATAGACCCATATCTCTTCTACCAGCAGTATTCAATAATAATAGACCAATATCTTTTCTACCAGCTATTTCAAAAGTACTTGAAAACAAATATTTTTTACCAATTATCATCGTACTTAAAAGACTCTAAGCTTTTTTTTACCATCGGTATGGATTCCGACTAGTCAACTAAATACGCGGCATTAGAATTAATAGATAGATTAATAACCCAACTGGATAAGGATGAAATACCCATTAATATTTACCTAGATCTTTCCAAAGCGTTTGATACCATTGACCATTTAATTTTAATTGACAAATTGAAATATTATGGTATACATGGAACAAATCTGAACTTATTCAGCAGTTACCTAACAAATCGTAAACAATATACGGAAATTGACAATATAAAATAAAATATGTTATCAATAACAACAGGTGTACCACAAGGCTCAATCTTAGGACCCCTGTTATTCACGATTTTGCACAAGCCAGTAAAATGTAAATTTAATTTAATAATTTATGCTGATGATACAACTTTATCAAGTACACTAAACACTTTCATAACGAAATTTTTAAACTTTAATAAATGAAGAACTTTTTAAAATAAGTGAATGGCTCAAAATAAATAAATTATTGATAAACATAACAAAATCTAAATACATGACATGTCAAAAGGCAAAGACAAATATACAGACACTTACTCTGAAGATATACAATGTAACATTTTGAACAAGTCAAAGAATTTAATTGTTTTGATTTAATTATAGTTACAAATATAAACTAAAAAAAGCACACAGAACAAAATATCAAATGCTTGTTAAAAAAAAAATTGCATTTTAAATAAATTGAAACATGTGTTACCTCTTCAAAAAAACCGTAATATTATAGAATTCTTTAATAGGGCCACACATTAAGTATTGCATCATGGTGTGGGGCTTTCAATCAAATAGAATAGTAAAACTTCAAAAAAAGCCCTGAGAATGATTACCTTAAGTAATTAAACTTCACACACAGAAACACTTCACACAAAACTCAACTTGTTAAAAGTAGACGACATCCTTAAATTACAACAATTAAAATTTTACTATAAATATGTACACAATGACTTACCAGTTTATTTACAAACTGGAGAATAATGTTTAACTTTGAGGTACATAATCATGATACAAGAGTCAGGAATAAAATATACACTTGTAAAATTTAACATGAATTTGCTAAGAAATGTCATAATTTACTACTTTTACTAAATAATATTCCTGATATAGTCAAAGAAAAGCTTAGTACACATAGTTCACAGGGATTTGCCAAGTATGTTAAACTTTATTTTTTACAAATCTATCAAGTAACATGCACAAGGCAAAATTGCTATATATGTATACAAAATTAAGAACCGACAACCGCCTGTCAACTTGATACAGTACAAAACAGTGCCTAAACCACAAACATAATAATCATGTAAGCTGGCTCACAGTACACACATGCATACATATTACGGGGTTTTGTCTTCTTCTTTTTCTGAAGAATTTGATTAGGTGATGTATTGATTCAGTTAAAGTTTTATTACAAAAGGTGGCTCCTCGATAGCGACTACCATAGTCTTAGAGGAGTCTTCTGACCCTACTTTTTGTTATTTATCATACAATATAGCATGTTTACATAGGTATATATATTTGTATTATTTATATTTTTTGACATGGGTGTATTGTATGTATTATTTGAAATGTCTGGGTCAAATAAAACAAACTCTTCTTCTTCTTCATGCCATAAAAGTTTACCAGTCTTTCACCATTATTGTTCATGCTGCCATGTCCGTTCCTTCCCATTACCCGGTCGTTGTGGGTGCTGTCACTTCCAACTTTTTCATTCAGGTCACCCATGACAATTGTGACGTCATGGCGTGGTGACCAGTCCACTTCTGCTTTAAGGCTTTGATAGAAAGCGTCCTTGTCCTCATCCTCTCCGTCATTGGTCGGTACATAGCACTGGAGGAGGGTAAAGTTTCCATGTCTCCTCTTCAGCCGAACTCTCATCAGACGATTGCTGACATGTTTCCACTCCAGCAGTGACTTTTCCATACCTTTCTTCGTGAGAATTGCTACACCATCGCGATAATGGTTGTCGTCTCGTCCAGAGTACAGTACCGTCTCCCCTGTTGCTGTTGTCATTCTTTCCCATCTGGTCCACCTGTTTTCGCTTACTCCAAGGATGTGCAGGCTGTATCGTCGCATTTCTGTAATGATCTGCGCCAGTTTTCCAGTTTCATACATGATCCTCAGATTCCTAAATCCAACCCTGGTCTTCGTTTTTGCACTAAGCACTCCCATAATCGTGTCTGTGACTTCCTTTTGGCTTTCACCACAGGCAGTCATGTGAGTTGTGCCGTCATGCACAGTTGTGAAAGTTATCTTCGTCGCTGTTTCTGTAACATTAATTTTCTTTTACAAAACAGAGTTGTTAGCACTGTGCTAATCCCCCAACCTGGTGGACAATGGTGCTTGTTTTGTCTGGCCCGCCCCCATGATCTGTCCGGCTTGGTTAAACCTGCCAGGAGCACAAGGCTCCCCTCGGCATAGCTCTGGAGATCGACAGAACACGCAAGACATCCCGCCCCGACAAGGCACAAGCACCAGGGATGGACATAGGGGCGTACAACTGCCCAAATGTGGTAATTACATTATCTTTAATAAATCGTGCGTTTGTGATTTCCAACAATTATCACACTGTCTGTACATTATTAATATGTATGTCCGGATGGTTTAAGGCCATCCAAAATCCTCTACGACTCCACGGTAGAACCGCTGGTTCCGTGGTTTGAAATAAGCCCTCAACGTCGCCTAGACTTCTCGAATAAAATCAGGGTGTTTGACGCCTTTCGACTTTTTCAGGCATCGCGTCTCTCCGTCATCGGAAATGTTTCAACCTTTTTGAGCCCCGAGCAGGGGTCCGAAACCAGTTTCTCTCTGTTGACGACGTGAAACTGAGTACGAAGAGAAAGCAGTTTTGTCCACTTGCCAACGTCAAGGGTGTACGACGAACGCCGAATTCGGCTACATTTTGTGTTGACATGTCCGGTCACTGTCAGTATATCGGATCCTTCGAATGTCCAACAGGTCTCGGTATCCGTTTCTTTGTACTTGCAGCAGTACTGGATCCAGTCAAACACGGATCTGGCGACAGGATCACGAACAATTAAGATGATGTTGGTGGTCGCGTTCATCGTGTATGTGCAAGTTGGAATATCTCGCATGTCATAAAGTAGCTGGTGATTTCTCCATAGTGACCTGATTCTGCCGTGATGGTGGCATTGGAAGGCGATGCCATCCCAAACCTTGGGAACTTTAATGCACGTGTGGACAGCGACAAAACAGACAGGGAGAGGGTCATGGGCAAACATGTTACAAACCGGGCGACTGACAACGAAGCAGAATGAGTAATATATGAAGGTTGAAACTGACATTATGATTGGAGGAAAGCTTTCCAACATAAGATAATCCACAAGTTGACATGAAGACCCCCAGATGGCAAAACTGAGAGCCAAATAAATCATATCCTGATAAATGGGAAATGGCGACACATGCTACAAGATGTCAGAATAAGGAGATTAGTAAATGCTGGCAGCCATCACAGTCTGTTAATGGGGAAACTTGCCCTGAAAATTACGAAGGTCAAGACTGGAGAAAAGAAGCAACAACGCTTTGATACAGAAGAGCTACAGAACCCAGAAACGAAAGAACAGTTCGTAACTGCCCTGAAGAACAGTTTTAGTATTCTGCCGGAGGATACTGAGATGACAATATACAGTGCCGACAAAACCATGGAGCACGCTTGGAAAACAGTGCTTGAAAGACCAGTGGATCTCCACATCAACCTGGAACATGATATCCCAAGTAAGGAATTAAGTAAACGTCTACTCACTACAAAATCACTAGGACGGACACGTACGCACACACCATGCCAACACGCACGTACACACACACACGCACACACACACGCACACACACACGCACGCACGTACACACACACTACATATTAACTTGTTTACTTTACGTAACGTTTGCCATACCTTTTTTAAATGAGATAACACAATATCTTGGCAGTGCAGTTGATTGTTGCATAAGCTCGACTGTCCGCTTTTGTTTACGACAAATGTTCGTACCCACTGTTATTTCGACCGTCCTAATTAGCGCACTGTTGCAACACTCGGCACTGAGTCAACACTTTAATGGTGCCGCGAGTATGACAAGGCGCCCCGTCTGGCAACGAGGATCACAATTGAAACAACGACGGCAAAGGCTGCGGTCAACTTGAACAGGCGATAGTATGACCGCCAGCTGGGTTTGGCGTGGGTGAAGATAGAATTGTTCAGTCCGAAGCACACTTGTTTCTCCTCGATGATCATTTCCTTCACCGACCGGCTAATGCGAAGTTCGTTGATGCGCCCGATGAAAGCCTTCTGAATGGACACACGTTCTATCGGGTCGAAACAGAAGACTGAGAGTCCCTGCTCGTCCGGAAGTCCAAGTGCTCCTTGGATAATCTGCAGGATGACGTCACCGTCGTCCAGGAGCACCAAGTACAGCGAGTGGGTGTACCTGGGAACATAAAACGACCCCAACGTCTGGTACGTGTACTCAAGACACCATAACAAGGTCATCTCTATGAATGGTTCTAAAACTACAACATAAAAATAATCGGAACCCTGTTTGTTGTCTAATCCATGAGGACTGGCCTTTTTATCATGCTATCCAAGCGGTTGTTAGCGTCCGAACCTGACAATGACTAAAACAGTGTAGACTAATGTGAGGAATTGTGATATGCGGTAGCTATTTGCTCAATTATTCCTCAGAAGGCCACTGTAGATTTTCTTCGAGAACGCAAGCAAATGACGCGTCTACATGCCCGTAGGCTGAGGTGCGACGAGCGCGGCACATCCACCCGCTTATGCTCGAAAAAGAGTTCCGCTTGAGGAAAAGAGTTCCGCTCGAGGTCTGGAGGTTTTGGTAGCATCAAGGGGTTACAGTTGGACGTTTTTGAAAGCCTCAAGGGGGTGCATTTGGAGGTTTCAGTGCAGTCAGACATTGTTGGGAGCCTCAAGGGGCTTAGTTGGAAGTTTTGAGGGGAGAATCAAGGGGGTACAGTTGGAGATTTTGGGAGTCTTCAATCGCAGGTGGAAAATCGCTCTCTAAAAACCAAACGTGTGATGGGCCTGGTCTATGACAATATTTGTATTCAGCTCAGTCAATAACAATCGACTTGAGTCACGAAGGACGACTTACGCGAGCAGTAGTGTAGGATCAGTGTTCGCCACCTTGTTGATGCGATTGCAGTAAGCAACTGCCAAAGGTGACGGCTGGATCAAACCTCGCCAGTTCGTCCCCAGGTGGTAGTTGAGGTCCTGTTCGAATGCACCAGTCCGGAGCAACGTGTCCGACACCATGCATTTGACGCAGGGGTGATCGGCGTGCCTGACCAATTTTTCTTCTAACGTCTTGAAAATAAAATAGAAGTCAGTGAGGACGTCGACGAACAGTTCGATGCAGGAGAAGACGGCGCTGAATCTGAGGTTGACGAGTCGGTCACTCGGATGATGCAGAAATAATGACCGTTCGTACAACTCCGTGCTGAAATTCGGATACGACATGTCTGCCGTTGTTGGCAGGGACAGCCGGAAGCGGAGGTGCGGAGTTCCCCTGGAAATAATTAATTTCCGTAACGTCGAAAAAGCACCTTTCGAAACTGTCTCTGTGCTACTAATTGAAATATTTGTCGCGTTTTATTAATAACGCGGAAGGTAATAATATTATAAGGCGTAATTATTTGCCGGTCCGTGATATTGTGACGTCAGCGCAGGATGCGATCCCCTTTTCTAGTTACTCCTTAACTAATAACGTCGACGCGTCCAACTTAGCACATCGCGGTTTATCTTCGACCGCCTGAACAGACACTGCAGGCATAAACAGATAAATGGTTATATGCGCCTCTTCTGGCCAAATCGATGTATGGTTCACTGGCAGGAATAGTACTCGGTGGTGTTGCTTTATGTCGTTCTTCAACACAACAATAGGCCGACCAACTTCGGGGGACATCAAACGAAACTACACAAACAAAGATCGAGACACCAACTGCGCAAACATTTCTTCAGTCCGAGAATAATCAATAGATAATGTCCACAAGGGGATCAAGGGTCTGGAGCACACGTAGACCATTTTGAAATGCCCTCTCCCCCATCCCTCCGTCCTCCGATGTCACAGTCTAGCCAACCGAGATAGCCACAAGGTGAAGGAACGGCGCGACGGCGAAAATTTGTCAGTGATACTGAAGCTCCGGTAGCCGCCTCCCCTCCCCCATATGAATTTCGTTCCCGCGCCTATGGATACCAATCGCGTTCACGCCATGCGCGCTGTTCGGTTGTTCAATAATTCAATCTAGCCGTGGCGCCATCGGGATAGAGATACATTTCAAGATCGGGACCCTTACAGAGACTTTCTAATGCTGGAAATATTCTCCCTTAACATGTTGTAGACACAATAGCATAACGGTTGCTATCATAAGTTCGCAAAAGTAAAGACAAATGTGTGGTGTTTTGTATAATTTCAAACAACTACCCACCCAATATGTTGACGGTGTATCCTTGGTAAAGTGGTATCGTCCGTTTAATTTCCGGAGTTGGTAATTATAAGCAGAAACATTGCTGAATGGATTTGCTTATGATCTTACTGACGGTATCGCGGAAGTGGTTGTAAGTATCGCCTGGTTCTGTAAAAGTTGTCTTCAATATGCAAAGCTTGTCTACGTTTCACGGGTGCACCTTTCAATTTGCTAACAAGCTATCGTTATAGTTAGAAACTATTTAGGAATTACATCAGGCTTGATGTTAGAAAGTGTAGACAGTGAATGAACATTATAAAGATGTACGACCTACAAAGCGATATTGTTTTCATTTAGAGTGTAATAGTTCGATATTCTGGTAGCAGCACAGAAACTCGAAACGCGCAATTGATAGTATGCTGCAATTAGATTCCTCTTTTTATTTTTGAAAATGTTTTCGCTGTTCCTAGTGGCATCCATCTCAACACATGGAAACAGCAACGTCGACGTTATCACTTTGCCGAGCGTGTGTGTCTCTTGATGGCATAGGCAAGCATCGAGACAACAACGACAAACGCGGTGGCCTTCATGAACAGCCTACCATAACATTGCCACCTCGGCTCGATATTGATAAACAGAGAGTTGTTGAGCTCATAACACATAAATTTCTCCTGCATTATATTATCTTTCATTTCCCGGCTGATCTTCAATTTGTTGATGTTCTCCTTGAAGGTATTGCGGTAGTCGAACGCGTTAGGACCGAACGTGTAGATGGCAAGACCGTTGTCATCCGAGTAATTCTGCTTGTTCATGATCGTCTGTTTAATTATAGTTCCACCGAACACTAGACCCAAGTACAACGAGTGCGTGTAACTGTGGAGAAAAACAGAATGTACGGATTATTAGTTAATAATAATAATAATAATGAAGTCTTTTACAGCACCGGTATCCGCCAAATACATGGCACTTGCACAGCTCAATGACAATCTTAGAAGATAGTGCAGTTAACAATTACAAAGCATTGTTCTAAAATAATAATAACAATACGAGCAATGTTTAAAAGATTATAAAATTAG
This sequence comes from Escarpia spicata, assembly GCA_963995525.1. Classification (NCBI taxonomy): domain Eukaryota; kingdom Metazoa; phylum Annelida; class Polychaeta; order Sabellida; family Siboglinidae; genus Escarpia; species Escarpia spicata. Next base: position 21,717,088 of record OZ023218.1, on the reverse strand, counting down.
TATCATTAAAATCAATAAATATCACAACATCGCTATTAAAGTAATGTAGAATCATTATCACAACTTTTCTGGAAATATATATATATATATTATAAGGGTAATATAATAATAATATGTTAAATAAGCTAAAATCATATTAATAAATAGCATAAAATCAGTATCATAGTAGCCGCTATCTCCAAACGTTCTACATGCATCAAGGTGACAACTCTGAGAGTTGTACATGTGTAAGGGAATGGTCTCTTATGTTCGAAAAGTAAAAAAACGTGACACATTTAATATTGGTTCAACGACCCCCTGCGCTAACAGTACGTGCTGTGGGATATTGATTCAACGACCCCCTGCGCTAACAGTACGTGTTGTGGGATATTGTTTCAGCGACCCCCTGCGCTAACAGTACGTGTTGTGGGATATTGGTTCAACGACCCCCTGCGCTAACAGTACGTGTTGTGGGATATTGGCTCAACGACCCCCTGCGCTAACAGTACGTGTTGTGGGATATTGGTTCAGCGACCCCCTACGCTAACAGTACGATTTTACCATCCAGAATATTGTTATTAGTATAAATTATTCATTTTGCATTAACATAGTTTTCAAAATTAGCAAACTACTGTGGTCTACTCATAATCAGTCATAATATGATATTTATTTATTATCATGAAACTTGCGTGATTTCTAGTTTGATATGCATATAAATAAGAATATGCATAATGTGTGTAATGTATATCTAACGAAATGCGACAGCACTGCTTGAACACTTAGACACAAAACGACAGGAAAGATGGGTCGAAACCGTACAGGCCATTGACACCCACTCCAGTTGCAAAGCCTGGAGTGTAGTATGACGACTTAACGGGGAGAACAACACCAAACCTCAGGCGCCCATCAAAGCTAGCAAGATCGCACGACACTTTGTGAAAAATGGCCGCTCAAGGATATCAAAAATCTGGCGTCGTGCAAAGATTATTGCCATTCACAAACCTGGCAAGAATCCAGACGAAGCTGCCAGCTATCGTCCGATAAGTATATTATCAGCTTGATATAACCTACTCGAACGACTGATATACAACCGACTGCTTCCAGACGTTGACCCACGGCTTCCACACTTCCACATGCTTGATTCCGACGTAAACGAAGGATGTTAAGCCACGCTTTGTACACTTAGGGAATTCATCACAGTCCCATCAGCAAAGCCAGTTGGACACGACCTTAGCCTACACTCACTGGTGCGGCTCAAGCGCATAAGAACAGGCTATGGAAGATTCGAACACGTTATGAACCAGACGGGGCTAGCACCAACAGCTTCTTGCAAGTTCGGTGCCGTAAGGCACCCCGCACTCCACATGACCAGTGAGTGTCCGCTACATAAATGCAACGGCGAAATGGTCAATCTGGACGAGACATCACGCGCCTGGCTTCATGACCTTAAGTACGACACGTGACGACCCATTCGTTTTTTAACCATATGCAAGAAGAAGATAAAGATCAAACGAATGGTAACATTTATATTATTTTATGTTATTTCTTAAGTGACGTAAAATAGAACATGTCAGTTCAATTTCAACGATACGCAATATTTGATCCGCAAGCGAATGTGTATTATTCATGTCTGTGTACAACGAAAGACGTCGTCAAACCCCGAGTAAAAAGTTAGGTATTGCTACCCTGAAAGCAACCATCTCATACTTTTATATTATAAAACTGACTCTGTAGGTTTATTTGTCTGTGCGTCCAACGTATCTCCATCAGTTTTGCAGGTATGTGTGCCTGACATATATGTTGTTGTCCTGTTAGCAGACCTTTTCTAGTAGTTCGTAGATTTAAGCGGTTTTTAATTTAACCCAGGAGATCCTGGTGTCATTTGTGACTTGGCCAACTCAACATATTTTTGTCGGTGATTCCTTAAAGATAATAATGCATTCAACAAATATGCCGCTGGACTTATGGCTACGCAGACATTTTGATTTGAATAGTGTTCACGTTATTGCAGCTTGTATGTAAATGTCAGGTCCATTGCATAAGTCACATCACAATAAGATGTTGCTCTAACCAGAACCGACGGGCGACACCGCTTCAATAATAGTTTCAGTTCTACCGCACGTAGACATTTTAACCAGAAGAAGACGTCCGGTTCTATGTGAAAACTGGTGCTATCCTCGGCTTATTGGCCAGCGAAGGGGTCTACGAATGAAAACATGAGCCAATTGAGGCATTACACTGTGACGGTAGACGAGTCGGACCAGGTCTTTACCAAGGCTTCCAACGTCTCTCATCAGAAACGCAGTGATACTTGTTACCAAAGTCAGGAAGATAAAAACACGTTGATTGCATCAACCACCCACATATCTGTTTTATCAACCAGAATTAACAAGTTGGAAACAGCAGAAGACTTCATCTATATTGACAGTTTCATCAACGACCAAGGAACCATTGACAGTGATTTCAACTGCGTAAATTAAGCGTCAGAACCTTTCAATCAGTTAGATAAAGGGTTGGACACCACACAGAATACCACATGATCTAAACTCCTCGTTTCCTGTTCGAACGATCTAACGTCTGCGTATGCAAAAAAAGTGGTACTTCAAAACAGGTCAAGATAATAAACTTGATGCACACACCACTAAATGTCCTGGCTAGTGAGATAGCCTAATTCTTGCGCGAACGTGTATCTAACACAGAGGCAAGAGAGCGATTCGCGTAACTAAAAACTCATCCACAGCCTGCAAAAGATGCCTTTGTGAAGGGCAGCGGATGGCAAGTGAAGACAATGGCTATCCAAGTGAACTGGCGTAAGAAAGTCGGCAGGTCCTGTAGCTTGTCAACAGAATATGGAGCGACGTCATGATGCTTGCTGCTAATAGAATTAAGTGAAGTAGGGCACTTGGAATGAATGGATGCATGCAGTCTACCGAAGTGAGCGGATACGGAGATACATCTAGGCTGCGTGAAACGAGGAAGACTACAGGTAATATGAGAGGACTGCGTTGAGGGCTTTTAGAAACACGGCAAAAAACAAACGTTGAAGAAATGGGGCAGTTATTATGGAGCAGCGGAGGGAAAGAACGGAAACTGTACAACAATGCATAACCTAAACACCAAGACTGTACAACAGAAGGAAGAAAAAGAACAAGACAGTCATCGCATAGCGCCAACCCGTGTAAAATGTAGGCCTATGTCGTTATGATCAAGTGGCATTCTGGTCGCACGCAACAGTATCTCCTTGTCGCGGCGACGCCGTCGCCCCGTGTTATGAGCTGAATGGTCACGATGTGCAAGTGCACGCGCGAGGTGATTCTGTTTCAAAGTGACATCGTCCTACACTAAAAGACTGGCTACGCCGATGCCACTTACGCTAGCAGGAGTGTCGGATCCAATTCTGCCACCTTGACGATTCGCTCGCAGTATATTTCTCCAGCCGGCGATGGTTTTATTTGTTCCTTCCAAGTCTGGCCCAAGTAGTACTCGAGGTCTCGTTCGCAGGCCGCCGTCCGCAGCAGTCCGGCTGGCAGCATACCTTGACAGAAACGTTTACTGTTCCGTTACCCGGAATCACATCGGGGATACTAATAGCTGTTACAACTAATATTCTTATTAGCACTACTGATATATGTCCATAACATGGAAACATCACAAACAACACCAGACTATCGTAACGTTGAACTGTCTGTAATACAGCGTAAGGGCGGACCCACGTTTCATCCCAGAACGAGGCTGACGTCAGCTGATCAAGTACATTAAAAGCATAATGTTATAAGTAACAAAGCACAACAACTACTTGTGGATTGATGTGTACAAAATCGGGGGAACTATGCACGTTGCCTTAGCAATTGGTGCCATGTTTGCAGGCAATAGCGAATGTTTAGTATATTTGACAGTTGGGCGTTCCATGGGAACATTTCGCAGCATAAAAACAATTTCCAACAATTTTTCAGGCTCATGAAACGCAATTTGGCGGACAGTATATCTTCAACATATTTATACTAATATTGAGAACAACATATGAACAAATGTTACTTAGAGTAGAACGGGCGACACACATTTAACGGACGGGTGTTTGCCGTATTTGCGTAGTTGTTCCTCTATTGTCTTGAAGATGAAGTAGAACTCAGTCAAAACATCTACGTAGATCTGTATATCTGAGAGTGCTAAGCTCAGTTTTAAGTTGATGAGTCTGGCACTCTTTTCATGCTCGGACAATGACCGTTGGTGTAACTCTGTGCAGAAGTCGGCGTACGTCTGTTCGGCCATATTGTTGGCATGCATGAACGGCCGGAACTGGAAATGCGTTGTTTCCCGTGGCGAGAATTTCGGGATCACTATAAACCGTGCACCCTATATCAGAACGGTACCCGATTGTACATATTTGTTGCCTTGAAATTCTGGACGGGAATATTCTGAGCTGCAGGGGCCTATGTATAACTACGTATTAATTGTTTTATTTAATAAATATTTATGTATTTTAACACCTGTTCCTTATTGTGACGTCAAAAGAGCGACATAACGTAAACATTGTGTAGGCTCTTTCTGTGCTTAATTTACATGTTATTTTTTGCAAAATGTATCATCTTCTGTGAAAATGGGTTGTTGATTAAAAAAACTGCATTAATAATTTACTAAAAACGTTCGCTTCGATGCGTTATATTATAAAAGACTAACCGTTATACTTATATAAATATCAGTATAGGTTTCATAGTTCTGCATTGAGTCTTGTTTAATATTTCTTCTGACTTCATGCAGAAGAACTACAAGTACTTGTACATTAGAAATCAGGAGAATGATTGGCGATTAAACTTATTAAAACAATATAATTAACATCGGATTGTTGGTGGAATTATTTATTCATAATAATTATTATAATCTCTGCATGATTGTGTTGATTCGTTGTTTACGCGTAGAATATAAGTGTAGTAAGCCTAAGTCGGACTCGCCTAAATTGGATCTTTGGTCAACTCTGACAGAATTCCGAGGAACGGTTGATTAAAAATCTTCGTCTAAGATTATGTCAATCGGATCTTCGCCTAACTCGGAATAACTAAGTCGGTCCATTTCATCCGAGGTAATGATTTTTTCCTCGCCGTCGGATCGCAGTATTCGAAAAAAATCAATTGGTTGCTTGGAGTACATGTACCAGATGAACTCAAAAGTGAAACGACTATTCTAAGAACACGACCAAGACCGCCACGATAATGTACATAGGCGTCATGTCTTCACTCAACTAATATAACTAGCGTCACCCAGCCAATGGACGCTGGTATTAACATAAACATGAAGTGCCACTACCGGAAGGCCTGTAGGATTTAACAAGATTTTAAAAGATTGCTACCCAGAGAATTAACTCCAGATGGCAGGTGGACAAGGCAACCTTTTGGCTTATCGAGAGTCAAAACTGTTTATCTGTGTGTATCCCGCCCTTCTGAGGTATGTGTCGATTTTATTTTTAAACATATTCACGCTACTAGCACCCACACAATCAGCAAATAATATGTTCTATTCATTTACAGTCCTTTGTGAAAATGAAAACTTTCTTATATCTAATCTGCACTGCTTCTTTAGTAATGTAACTTCATGTCCTCTAGTCCTTCTATCTTTCTTAACTGAGAAAAAATATTTCTATTTTCATAATCATTAAATATTTTAAACACTTCTATCAGGTCTCCTCTCAATCTCCTGGTCTCTAGTGTTATTAAACTACATTCTTTTAGGTGTATTTCGTAACTAAGATCCCTCAGTTTTGGTATCATTTTAGTTGCTCTCCTCTGTACTCTTTCTATCATATTTATGTCCTTCTTGTGATATGGCCTCCACGCTTGTATACAATATTATTAATGAATGAGGCCTAATTATTGTTTTGTACAGCGGTAGTATTAGTTCTTTTTTCTTATACGCTAAGTTTCACTTAATTAATCCAAGGATTTGATTTTCCTTTGAAGCTGCGATCCCGCACTGCTCTGAAAGCTTCATATCAGCACTAACGGTTAATTCCAAGTCTTTTTCTTATACAGTAGTACTTAGTACAGTACCCCCATTGTATATTGTACATCTTCGTTCCCGTGTCCTGTGTGGCGGCATTTACATTTCCTTTCACAAAATGTGAAAAACATATGCCACTTTTCAAACCATTTGATTAACCTCTCAAGATCATCTTGTAAATGCTGTCTATCTTAATCACGTTGGTATATACATCATAGCCACCAGGAGACTATAGAAGTCAGCGCGGAACAAAATAAAACTGGAAACACGCCAAAACTGCTAGCTACAAAAAGTGGGATTCGTTGAAGGTGTTGAACGTAAAGAAGATGGCGACGAAGAAGCAATTGCATCGTTCAGAAACGTATGGGACAAGCTCCGCGATGTGTATGGAAATGTTGTATGTACGGTGGATGACTATGTTGGTGTGAACGAGGCTGCAGAAACTTCGGCTAATCTAAGTAATGAGCAGACCATATGAAAACCGAACGACCCAGACGATTTACTGAGCAATGACGAAGGCGACGAAGTCTCTATGTCGGAAGGTACGATACCGAAACTTGGTTGCGCACATGCTGCTTTACGGACGCTCTGACACTATGGGTTGATACTCGGCAACAGTGAGGTCGAACAGTTGACCGACAAATGCGAGGCCATTCTCATGAGACAGTCGCAATAAACATTCACATAGAACAAGATGACTGATTTTACAACCAATAATAAGCTATTACGTCAGATCAATTCATATATTTTATTACTGCGGACTTTTTGTGTTTGCTTAAGTAACCATAAGCTATAACGTTACAGATTCGTGCAAAAATTAAGCACATGCTTATTCTAATGCCGCGTAATTTTGTGTTTGTGGACATTAACATCTATAGAATTACCGCAGTCTCCAGTCACGTGCAGGCGTCATTCACATGTACCTAAGAGTTTTTAGAGGGCAGCCTTTTGTGTTAGCGCTGGGATATATCATCTTCGGCTAAGTCGGATTTCGCGTAGCTCAGATTAAATCTCTCGGTTCGGCTTTATGTGTCGTAAGCGAGGTTTACTGTACATAAAAGTAATAAAACAATAATACATTGCTGGGTTTTTATTGAAGGGCGTTGGAATCTACATAAAAACTTACCGAACAATGAATGGTATAATATATGTCTGATATCGAGAGCTCGACGAGCCAACTATAAAAAAAATCGTTGCGTTATGCTTCGCACACTTGCCAATAGACAATCCCACCCCGTAAAAGTGACGTACGGTGTGGGTGGCTTGTAACAACCGTAAGTCGGCAATATGTAAACTGTGTCGTTGGACGAATAAAACGGGTGTCTGCACCAATAACATTTAGCTCACGACGAAAAGCAAGGTCTACCGCGCTGTTGTCCTGCCATGTTACCTATAGCCTACAGTTCCGAGACGGTCACGTTGTACAGACGACACAGCAAGAGACTGTCACTGGTCCATCTGCGCCATATGTGAATAATCATTGTGGGTTAGACGAACGGATCGTGTGATCAACAATGAGGTCCTGCAACATGTTGACATGCCGAGCAATGAGACCATGCTCTTGAAACGACAACTCACCTGGACCGGCCACGTCACGTAGTACGCATGGACAACGAGCGACTGCTGAAAGCTGTCTTATACGGAGAGATGCGGCAAGGTAAACGGAATGTGGAAAAACCACGTGTACGATACACATTGACTGTATCAAGAGACATGTTGACGCTGCTGATCTCGATAAAACAACATGAGATGAGACGGCTGACGATCGCAGCAAACTAGCTGCCCCAACAGAACAGCCGCGATTATTCGTGTGCCGACTCTGCGATCGAATTGTTGCTGCCCATATTGGACTAATGTGACACGAGCGATCATGTGGATACAGACAACAAGAAAACACATAAAACAGGGATATGGATGCCATCCTCGAAAACGAGGGGACCGCCAACGAATGAAAGAATGAATGAATGAATTAATTAATTAATTAATACCATTTATATATATCAGCAAATTTTGCGAAATTGTACGATATTGAGGGAAAATGCGATAGGCATATGTGTCTCTTACTGTAGGTAATATCGTGAAGCAGTACAATATTATATTACATTAGTTTATTTTAGACAAAACGTTCGTCATACATTGGTATGACCATTACATGGTATAGATAGCAATAACACCAACATTAATAATAGCATCAGCAATCAATAGCCTAATGTTGCCGCGTCTGCAGCCCGACGCCATGTTTAATAACAATGAATAATAGAGAGACTATAATAAGTAGGAGCCCAGCCACCTTCACTAGACTTATGTAAGAACGCTAACTTATATTACTTAAAGAAGAACGGGCGACGCACATTTAATGGACGGGTGTTTGCCGTATTTGCGTAGTTGTTCCTCTATTGTCTTGAAGATGAAGTAGAAGTCGGTCAAAACATCTACGTAGATCTGCATATCTGAGAGTGCTAAGATCAGTTTTAAGTTGACGAGTCTGTCACTCTTTTCATGCTCAGACAATGACCGTTGGTGTAACTCTGTGCAGAAGTCGGCGTACGTCTGTTCGGCCATATTGTTGGTATGCATGAACGACCGGAACTGGAAATGCGTTGTTTCCCCTGGCGAGAATTTCGGGATCAATATAAACCGTGCACCCTATATCAGAACGGTACCCAATTGTACATATTTATTGCCTTGTAATTCTGGACGGGTATATTCTGAGCTGTAGGGGCCTATATGTTAATTGTTTTATTTAATAAATATTTATGTATTTTTACACCTGTTCCTTATTGTGACGTCAAAACTAGATGCAAAAGTATATCACGCCATTAAGAACGAAATAACGTAAACATTGTGTAGGCTCTTTCTGTGCTTAATTTACATGATATTTTTGGCAAAATGTATATAATGTGCTGTAATAAAGTACTATCCTCTGTGAAAATGGGTTGTTTATTTAAAAAACTGCATTAAAAATTTATTAGAAACATTCGCTTCGATGCGTTTTATTATAAAAGACTAACCCTTATATCTATATAAATATCAGTATAGGTTGCATAGTTCTACATTGAGTCTTGTTTAATATTTCTTCTGACTTCATGCAGAAGAACTACAATTAAGTACTTGTACATTAGAAACTCCTTTATCACTGTGGACTACCAACACAAGAAATCAGGAGAATGATAGGCGATTAAACTTATTAAAACAATATAATTAACATCGGATTGTTGGTGGAATTATTTATTCATAATAATTATTATAATCTGTAATGTATGTGACAGACACTTGTGCAAATACTATACACAGCTTATACACAACGCATTTGTGTGACATGGACTATCGCGGTCTGTCTGTCTGTGTGTCGCGGTAATACGAAATAAACATGTGCACCACTGTCACTTGATAATTACATCTATAGTTATACTAGAACATAACGATTGGCGACGACGATGGGATACATTGGTCAAATAGAGCCATACGACGGCAGTAGTGACTTGGAAGCGTATTTGGAGCGGCTAGAGCTGTACTTCGTTGCAAACAATGTTGGTGCAGTGGGCAGCGGCGTGGACGAATCTGTGAGAGACTCAAGAGAGGCCGCCGACAGGAAGAAAGTGGCTACACTACTCACTCTGGTAGGCCCGGAAACGTATCTTCTTCTTAAAAGTGTCGTCAGTCCTCAAAGACCGGCAGAGTTGTCGTTTGAGCAAATAACTGAGAAACTAAAAAGCCATCTGAAGCCACGTCGGCTTACAGTGGCGGAAAGATTCAAATTCCACCAACGCAACCAGAAAGAGGGCGAGGGGGTCGCCACATTTGCGGCAGAACTCCGGAGGCTCGCATCCACTTGCAACTTCGGGGAATTTCTGGCCGAGGCATTGCGAGACCAGCTCGTGTGCGGCATCAAAAGCGTCAGCACTCAGCGCAAACTACTCAGCGAAGATAGATCGTTCGAGCAGGCAATGCAGATGGCGCTGGCGGACGAAGTGGCGGACACCGAGGCTAAACAGATAGCCCCCCGACACAGCTTCGACTGCACTAAAAGTACAGTGAGTGTAGTGTCAAACCGGAAAAACAGAGAGAAAAGGCCAGTTCCGACCACCGCTAGGCCTACGACACACGCGTGGCGACGGCAAGACAACTCAGAAATTGTGCTACCGTTGCAACGGCAACAACACGCATCAAGAGTGCAAGTTTAAAGATGCAACTTGTCATTTCTGTCAAAAGAGAGGTCACATCATGGCGGAATGTCGCAAGAAACGCGGCGAAACTCATCTCGTGAACACCACTCAGGACAGAGCTGAGTACTGTCTGTACAACGTCAAGGGGGATCACACGTCACAGCAGCCTATTGAGATAGGAGTGCACATGGACGGTAAAGCAGTGAGAATGTTGGTTGACACGGGAGCAGGAGTCTCCATAATCAATGAGGCGACATATCACGAGTTGCGGTCGCCACCCCCAAAGCTACAAACAGTGGACATCAACTTGACCACTTATACGGGTCAGTCTATTCCGATGCTGGGACAAATAGAGGTCGTCACCGAATACAAACAGCAGTCGGCACATGTGCCAATTGTGGTGGTGTCTGGCGCTCGGCAGAATCTCTTGGGCAGAAATCTACTGTCGCAGTTGAAGCTGGACTGGGGCGAGATCATGCTCGTTCGCGACCTTGACCCGGTGCTTGCCGGACTGATGGCGGAAGTGCCAGACGTGTTCGCTGAGGGGCTGGGCAAGCTGAAAGAAATGCAGGTGAAGATCAACGTGAAAAGCGATGCGATTCCACGTTTCTTCAAGGCCAGACCCATTCCTTATGCCCTGAAGGAGAAAGTCGAACATGAAATAGACCGACTGCAACAGGAGGGCATCATCGAGCCAGTCCAGTTCTCAGAATGGGCGGCACCGATCGTTCCGGACCCAAGTCCAACGGGCAGATAAGGATCTGCGGTGATTACAAGGTCACGATCAACAAAAGTGTGGTAGAAGACAAATATCCGCTACCACGGGTTAACGATCTCTACGCCAGTCTGGCGGGAGGAGAGACGTTCACAAAGTTGTACTTGAGCCATGCGTATCTTCAACTTCAGCTCGACGAAGGGTCACGTGACAACGTTACGATCAACACGCACAAGGGACTCTTTAGATACACTCGCTTACCGTACGGCATATCGGTGGCGCCATCGATATTCCAGAGAGCTCTAGGGTGTGTGCTTGCTGGCATACCACGGGTATGCATCTTCCTGGACGACATCCTCGTCACGGGGAAACCTCGAGATGAACACGTGGCGAATCTCCGGCTGGTCTTGAACCGGCTGGACTAAGCAGGGTTGAAGCTAAACAATAAAAAGTGCGAGTTCTTCAACGAGGCAGTCGTATACCTGGGCCACAAGATCGATCGAAATGGCCTGCATCCCACAGACGAAAAGGTCACGGCGATTCAAGATGCGCCTAGCCCAACGAACGTGAAAGAACTACGTTCGTGGCTTGGGCTGCTCAACTACTATGGACGATTCCTGCGCAACTTGTCGACAACGCTAGCACCTCTGCACATTCTACTCAGAAAAGAGACGAAATGGCAATAGGAGAATGAGCAAGTCAGAGCGTTACAAGCGGCGAAGGACCTGCTGCAGTCGGAGTCCATACTGGTGCACTTCGACCCCGATAAACCTCTTCTGCTCGCATGTGATGCGTCGCCGTACGGGTTGGCGCAGTCCTGTCGCATCAGATGACGGACGGTTCGGAGCGACCGATCGCGTTCGCATCTAGGAGCTTGTCGCCTGCGGAAACCAACTACTCGCAACTCGACAAGGAAGGTCTCAGTTTGGTGTTCGGGGTGACAAAGTTCCACCAATACCTATACGGTATGACCTTCGTTCTCATCACCGATCACCGACCTCTGGTGGGGCTGTTCAACGAGCAACGACCGATACCTCCGCAAGCGTCGGGTCGACTTCAGCGTTGGGCCCTGACATTGGCAGGTTACGACTACGTCATTCGTCATCGAAGTGGCGATGCGCACGAGAATTGCGATGCTCTATCGCGACTACCCCTACCTACGCAGAACGCTGAGACGCCTGCTCCTGCGGAGTACATACAGCTCATAGAGCAGCTGGACGACTCGCCGGTGACGTCAACGCACATTCGAAACTGGACACGACGTGATCCAGTATTGTCGTGAGTTCAACGCTACATGTTAACAGGCTGGCCTGAGGGCGACCTAACAACACAGCAATACCACAGAGTGCGCGATGAGCTGAGCATGCACGATGGATGCGTGATGCGGGGCACCCGAATAATTGTGCCAGAGCCTGGGCAAGCCACGATGCTCCAACTCTTGCACAGCAGCCACAGCGGCGTGGTGAAGATGAAGGCGTTAGCGCGGTCATACATCTGGTGGCCAGGCATCGATCTTCAGATTGAACGTATCGCGCAGCACTCTGGTCAGTGCGAGGAAAACATGCGTCAACCGACCAGAGCGCCACTTCGACCATGGTTGTTCCCACAGGAACCGTGGTCACGTGTGCATCTAGACTACGCTGGCCCCATCAAGAACAGGATGATCCTCGTGGCAGTAGACGCCTACTCGAAATGGATCTCCGCGATGGTCGTACGCTCATCGACATCGGAAGTGACAATCGAACAATTGCGGATGTTATTCGCAAAACATGGACTGCCAGAAACTATCGTTACTGATAATGGCACGTGCTTCACTAGTGCTGAGTTCAGGCAGTTTATGAAAAAGAACTGCATTCAGCACATCACCTCGCCAGCCTATCACCCATCCTCGAACGGGCTCGCTGAACGGGCAGTACAGCTCGTGAAACGAGGATTGATGAAAATGAAGGACGGTTCGATGGAGACAAGGTTGGCTCGTTACTTGCTGACCTACCGAGTGACCCCTCACAGCACTACCGGAAGCTCCCCGAGTAAACTGCTGAAGGGGCGGCAGTTGCGAACGCTTCTAGACGCCGTGCAACCGAGCGTCGGCAGATACGATACGGTACCAGCAGACATCGCTGCTCCGGCCGCGATCCAACAATCAACCGAACGTGACATTGAGCGTGTAGACGAAACGGCGGAAGCCGCAGCTTCTGTACCTGATGGCAGCGGCGTCCACTCGCCAGTAACGCGGTCGGCTGTTCGCAGATATGAGAGAATCCTGAAAGCTCCAGACCGATTATCTCTCTAGAACTGTCTTGTACCCCTGGGCATAATAATCCCTGGTACGACAGCGTGTCCTTTGTCTGGTTTTTTCAGATTTCACAGTTCTTGTAACCTTGGACGTTAGCAAAATAACTGGTGCTGAGGACTGTAATGTATGTGACAGACACTTGTGCAAATACTATACACAGCTTATACACAACGCATTTGTGTGACATGGACTATCGCGGTCTGTCTGCCTGTGTGTCGCGGTAATACGAAATAAACATGTGCACCACTGTCACTTGATAATTACATCTATAGTTATACTAGAACATAACATAATCTTTGCATGGTTGTATTGATTCGTTGTTTACGCGTAGAATATAAGTGTAGTAAGCCTAAGTCGGACTCGCCTAAATTTGATCTTTGGTCAACTCTGACAGAATTCCGAGGAACGGTTGATTTATAATGTATTTCCCATAAAAATCTTCATCTAAGTCGGATTATGTAAGTCGGATCTTCGCCTAACTCGGAATAACTGAGTCGGTCCATTTCATCCGAGGTAATGTGTTTTTACTCGCCTAAGTCGGATCGCAGTATTCGAAAAAAATCAATTGGTTGCTTGGAGTACATGTACCAGATGAACTCAAAAGTGAAACGTCTATTCTAAGAACACGACCCATACCGCCACGATAATGTACATAGGCGTCACGTCTTCACTCAACTAATATAACTAGCGTCACCCAGCCAATGGACGCTGGTATTAACATAAACATGAAGTGCCACTACCGGAAGGCCTATAGGATTTAACAAGATTGTCACCCAGAGAATTAACTCCAGTTGGCAGGTGGACAAGACAGCCTTTTGGCATATCGAGAGTCAAAACTGTTTATCTGTGTGTACCCCGCCCTTCTGAGGTGTGTGTCGATTTTATTTTTAAACATTCACGCTACTAGCACCCACACAATCAGCAGTTAATATGTTCCATTCATTTGTAGTCCTTTGTGAAAATTTGAACTTTTTTATATCTAATCTGCACTGCTTCTTTAGTAATGTAACTTCATGTCCTCTAGTCCTTCTATCTTTCTTAACTGAGAAAAAATATTTCTATCAATATTTTCATAATCATTCAATATTTTAAACACTTCTATCTGATTTCTCAATCTCCTGGTCTCTGGTGTTATTAAACTACATTCTTTTAGGTGTATTTCGTAACTAAGATCCCTCAGTTTTGGTATCATTTTAGTCGCTCTCCTCTGTACTCTTTCTAGCATATCTATGTCCTTCTTGCGATATGGCCTCCACGCTTGTATATAATATTCTAAATGAATGAGGCCTACTTATTGTTTTGTACAGCGGTAGTATTAGTTATTTTTTCTTATACGCTATATTTTACTTAATCCAAGGATTTGATTTCCCTTTGAAGCTGCAACCCCGCACTGCTCTGAAAGCTTCATATCAGCACCAATGGTTAATCCCAAGTCTTTTTCTTATACAGTAGTACTTAGTACAGTATCCCCATTGTATATTGTACATCTTCGTTCCCGTGTCCTGTGTGACGGCATTTACATTTCCTTTCACAAAATGTGAAAAACATATGCCACTTTTCAAACCATTTTATCAACCTGTCAAGATCATCTTGTAAATGCTGTCTATCTCCATCACGTTGGAGTATACATCCTAGCCACCAGGAGACTATATAAGTCAGCGTGGAACAAAGTGAAACTGCAAACACGCCAAAACTGCTAGCTACAAAAAGTGGGATTCGTTGAAGGTGTTGAACGTAAAGAAGATGGCGACGAAGAAGCAATTGCATCGTTCAGAAACGTATGAGACAAGCTCCGCGATGTGTATGGAAATGTTGTACGTACGGTGGATGACTATGTTGGTGTGAACGAGGCTGCAGAAACTTCGGCTAATCTAAGTGATGAGCAGACCATGTGGAAACCGAACGACCCAGACGATTAACTTAACAATGAAGAGGGCGACGAAGTCTCTGTGTCGGAAGGTACGATACCGAAACTTGGTTGCGCACATGCTGCTTTACGGACGCTCTGACACTATGGGTTGATGCTCGGCAACAATGAGGTTGAACAGTTGACCGACAAATGCGAGGCCATTCTCATGAGACAGTCGCAATAAACACTCACATAGAACAAGATGACTGATTTTACAACCAATAATAAGCTATTACGTCAGATCAATTCATATATTTTATTACTGCGGACTTTTTGTGTTTGCTTAAGTAATCAGAAGCTATAACGTTACAGATTCGTGCCAAAATTAAGCACATCATTATTCTAATACCGCGTAATGTTGTGTTTGTGGACATCAACATCTATAGAATTACCGCAGACTCCAGCCACGTGCAGGCGTCATTCACATGTACCCAAGAGCTTTTAGAGGGCAGCCTTTTGTGTTAGCGCTGGGATATATCATCTTCGGCTAAGTCGGATTTCGCGTAGCTCAGATTAAATCTCTCGGTTCGGCTATATGTGTCGTAAGCGAGGTTTACTATATATAAAAGTAACAAAACAATAGTACATTGCTGGGTTTTTATTGAAAGGCGTTGGAATCTACATAAAAACTAACTGAACAATTAATGGTATAATATATGTCTGATATCGAGAGCTCGACGAGCCAACATTTAACAAATCGTTGCGTTATGCTTCGCACATTTGCCAATAGACAACCCCACCCCGTAAAAGTGACGTAGGGTATGGGTGGCTTGTAACAACCGAAAGTCGGCAATATATATATTGTGTCGTTAGACGGATAAAACGGGTGTCTGCGCCAATAACATTTAGCTCACGACGAAGAGCAAGGTCTACCGCCATGTTACCTGTAGCCTACAGTTCCGAGGCGGTCACGTTGTACAGACGACACAGCAAGAGACCGTCACTGGTCCATCTGCGCCATATGCGAATAATCATTGTAGGTTAGACGAACGGATCGTGTGATCAACAATGAGGTCCTGCAACGTGTTGGCATGCCGAGCATTGAGACCATGCTCTTGAAACGAGAACTCACCTGGACCGGCCACGTCACGTAGTACGCATGGACAACGAGCGACTGCTGAAAGCTGTCTTATACGGAGAGATGCGGCAAGGTAAACGGAATGTGGAAAAACCACGTGTACGATACACATTGACTGTATCAAGAGACATGTTGACGCTGCTGATCTCGATAAAACAACATGAGATGAGACGGCTGACGATCGCAGCAAACTAGCTGCCCCAACAGAACAGCCGCGATTATTCGTGTGCCGACTCTGCGATCGAATTGTTGCTGCCCATATTGGACTAGTGTGACACGAGCGAGCATGTGGATACAGACAACAAGAAAACACATAAAACAGGGATATGGATGCCATCCTCGAAAACGAGGGGACAGCCGACGAATGAAAGAAAGAATGAATGAATGAATGAATGAATGAATGAACGAATGAATACCATTGATATCTATCAGCAAATTTTGCGAAATTGTACGATATTGAGGAAAAATGCGATGGGCATATGTGTCTCTTACTGTAGGTAATATCCAGAAGCATTACAATATTATATTACATTAGTTTATTTTAGACAAAACGTTCGTCATACATTGGTATGACGATTACATGGTATAGATAGCAACAACACCAACATTAATAATTAGCATCAGCAATCAACAGCCTAATGTTGCCGCATCTGCAGCCTGACGCCATGTTTAATGACAATGAATAACAGAGAGACTATAATAAGTAGGAGCCCAGCCACCTTCACTAGACTTATGTAAGAACGCCATCCAGGGTTTATGTTGCTCAAGATCAAGTAGTTATACTTGAAACATATATGTTTTTCCTCCAGAATCATTTCCTTCAGACGCCGGCGTATGTGGAGCGCATTAATGTTATCCATGAACTTATCGCGCAGACTCTGCGGCTTGTTAAACGAGAATACGGCCATCCCGCGGTCTTCCGGAAGCAAGAGCGTTCGATGGATTGCCAGTTTAACTCGCTCGCTATGGGTCAACAGCGACAGGTAAAACGTGTGTGTGTAGCTGTGGGACGGAAGAAAAAGAATTATAGTATTAATAATGATATATTGTTTTGCAACTACAGTGTCACTGTTAAAGTCACCCTAATAGCGAAGTGACCTTATTAGCAGAACTAATTGTCGAAACTTTACATAATTACAGAACTAAATTGGGACGGTCGAAGGTTGACAGTAACTATGAGTTGACTGTATAATCGAGATAACAGTAAAGCGATGTTCGATTGTAAATCCACAGAAATCAAGTTCAGAGGCATCTGCGTTCCATGGTAGTCCATTGCCTGTGATTCCTTCTACTGCGCTACACCGACTACTACTAGAGCGTGCTAAACATGCACAGTGTATAGGACCTATTGGTATCGGACGCTGCAGAGTAGGCTACTTATAATGTTTAGCCATGTTGTACATCCCTGTGACTGCAAGTATTAATTCACTTTAATAGTCTACCATGTCTGACGAAAACGACACTCTCGACATTACAGATAGGATGTGGTAAAGTTTTGCTCAGAAAATCAATATTGCATGACAGAAGACCAGAGGACATAGGGACGTCAACGAGCCAGGTATTTGGACATCATTGTGATGATGCACTTGGGATTGCCTGAACTTGGCGAGGGAGTGCATGCTGGGACAGAATTTATCAAGACGATCGCTAGATTCGGCTACGACATGATAGAACTTAGAGTGGAATGAGAAAGACATTCAATGCGACGTTATTGAAGTGTATATTGCGAGTAGCGTGTGGTGTGTGCGTGCGTGCGTGCGTGCGTGCTGATCAAACCATCTCAGGCACCACATGGAATCACCCCAATCTACGAATAATAAAAGCTTGCGTCCAAACGACTTACGCGAGCAATAATGTTGGGTCCCTGCTTGCTACTTTGATGATGCGTTCAGAATAAGCTTCCGCTGCCTTCGACGGTTCGATCTTCTCTTGCCATGTATCGCCAAGAAAATACTCCAGGTCCCTCTCGAAGGCTTCCGTCCGCAGCAACTCTTCGGGCACGACACCATGGACGCACGGGTGATCGGAGTGCTCGTGTAGTTCGTTCTCAAGTGTGTAAAAGATGAAATAGAAATCGACCAAGGTCTCGATATAGAGGTTTTTGTCGGTGAATAGGGCGGCCAACTTGACGTTGAATAACCGATCATTGTCAACATACAATCGATACGATCGCATGATGAGTTCCGTGCAGAAATTCGGATACGTCTTGTCGTCCATGTCTGTTGGCATGGGCAGCTGGAAGCGGAAGTGTGGTATACTTCCCGCGGGGAATTTCGGTGTCACCGAGTTCAGTTTATGCTGTGCACATTGATCTTTATATAAAAGCTATATTTATTTCAAGAAAACAACAGCCGTCGTTCGCTACTGAATCGTGGCGTATTTATTTTCCAAACAATAAACGATGTAACATGAATACGTCCCGTCGAAGTCGCTCTATTGTCGCGTCATAGTGACGCTATTTTCTTTCTAGAACATCGACGCGCATGCAGGAATATTCATGTTTTTGTAAAACCATTTGACATGTAATGACTGCCAGGAATCTAATGGGCCACACAATATGAGCGTGTCATTTGCAGCCGATTTGCAGAAGATTGAAGGAGAAGACCTGCCATCTACCACATTCTTCTTTCAATATAGGTTGTTCAGCCCAATCATCCAATGTGTCATGATTTAGTCTCTGTGTCAGTCATGTGAAGGCTAGTAATAGTAGTAGTAGTAGTAGCAGTAGTAGTAGCAGTAGTAGTAGTAGTAGTAGTAGCAGTAATAGTAGCAGCAGCAGCAGTAGTAGTAGTAGTAGTAGCAGCAGCAGCAGTAGTAGTAGTAGCAGTAATAGCAGCAGCAGCAGCAGTAGTAGTAGTAGTAGTAGTAGTAGCAGTAATAGCAGCAGCAGCAGCAGCAGTAGTAGTAGTAGTAGTAGTAGTAGTAGTAGTAGCAGTAATAGTAGCAGCAGCAGCAGCAGTAGTAGTAGTAGCAGTAATAGTAGCAGCAGCAGCAGCAGTAGTAGTAGTAGTAGTAGTAGTAGCAACAGCAGTAGCAGTAATAGTAGCAGCAGCAGCAGCAGCAGCAGCAGCAGCAGCAGTAGTAGAAGTAGTAGTAGTAGTAGTAGTTTAGGAAAATGTGTGTACTGGGCTCAAGTATCCTCTGTTAAGGATTTGGAACATGAACGAAGACCCTAATGCACTGGCAACAGAGTATAACTATACATATTTTTGTTTTGTTTAAAAAAAACACCTATACATATACAAACACAGAGGGTTCGCTACAAGATAGAAAAAGTATTTGCGACACGATGGTGTTCATCTGAATCAGAGGGGGGCGATGCTGTATTTACAAAAAACATACGGTGGCCGTACGAAGGTATGCGCTGAAATAAAAGTAAACACGGGATTGCGAAGTTGTGGTGCTGTCCACAGAGCCGCTACTGCTGACCACCCCACACCTCCACAAACACGTGTCCTAATTAATACATGGGTATTCAGTAATTATTTCGGACGGTAGCAGCAGTAGTAGTATTAGTATTAGTAGCAGTAGTAGTAGTAATAGTAGTAGTAGCAGTAGTAATAGTAGTAGTAGGTAGTAGCAGTATTAGTAGTAGTAGTAGTAGTAATAGTAGTAGCAGCAGTAGTAGTAGTAGTAATAGTAGTAGTAGTAGCAGTATTAATAGTAGTAGTAGCAATAGTAGTAGTAGCAGTATTAATAGTAGTAGTAGTAGCAGCAGTAGTAGTAGTAGTAGTATTAATAGTAGTAGTAGTAGCAGCAGCAGTAGTAGTAATAGTAGTAGTAGCAGCAGCAGTATTAATAGTAGTAGTAATAGTAGTAGTAGTAGCAGTAATAGTAGCAATACTATTGATTTCCAGGTGTTCGTATTGTTCAACGTAGATTTGACCACATCTTTATAGCGGTTACGCTATCCTCCATACGATCGTGTCCCGTGGCTCTGCTTTGAGTATACAAAACTTGCTTGTATCAAACATGTATAGTAGTCCTAGCGACAAAGTCCGCCAAGCCATCAAAACGGATGCCGAATCATAGGCGTTGGAACGTGGAGGGCTTGGGAGGATTGAACCACCCAATATTTGGTGACTTGCGTTGATATTCTTGGTGAGCGTCAGGGTGGGTGCTGCTGAAGGTCCCACAAATCTCCAACACTATCAACAGTCGAAGGAATAAAGGAGCCGTCATGTTGAGTCGCGTATTTTATTAGCCTGGGAAGTTTATAATGTTGAAGAACCGTTATAATATATAGACATGGTACCATTGTTTAGCATTTAATAAGTATTTGATAAGTAAGATTGTTGTGCTAGAAACAACGGTTTTTGCACAAGATAACATCGTTCATACTCGATACATGTGTTGTCGATTGCAAGACAACCCACATGTTTGAGTTTGACGTTTTGATTCATAGTGCATTGAAACACAAACATAAAATAACTACATTCCATTTTATTCACTGGAAGTTCAAGGGATCGTTTGAACACTTTGATGTATACATGTCATGACCCATGTTTCAAGTTAAAGGTAATCTGTCTGTTTGATGTCAACAAAATCTGTTAAGCACCAAAAAGGCGACGAGTATAAATGTTAATGTCTGTCAATTAAAAGAAACACGACTTCCACAGAAAGTTATGATCAACACCGGTGTGTTAAATCATACGTGTTGTAAATATTCTGTTTACCACTGTGTTTGTCAAATTAGCCTTGTTTTAGATTGTGGTATTACGAACACAGAGTTACTGCCCCGCCTTTGTGTGGCATAATCAGAAATCAGTTGGGTTGCATTATAGCGGGTGAAAAACATTGCTACATATTATTAAATGCAAGTTGGTGGGCAGTATGAAGAATATATAAATAAATAAATCGAGAAATAGACAGATTACATGCATATTTGTGGGACCGGGCTAATGGGTCCAATTACAAGTAGCTTGTGCATCTGAGGTACGGAAGTTCAAGAAAGCAAAGTAATACTGCATTTACAACAGAAACAATTTAACTTATACATTTCAGAATCATATTTGTGTGTCTGATTATTACCTGACCAACCTGTTAAATCTAGCCGACCCAAGATGTCTTTACAAATAATATACATTTACTTGTGACCCTGTAAATTCCAAGCAGAAAGAAAACCAAAAATGCCTGGCACCTAACCCAATCTGTCAAAATACAGGACGTGTTTTTCGCACATTTGTTTGAAGAAGTTGTGGATGTAACCTTCAAAATGACAAAAACTAACTAAGAAAATACTAAAATGCCTACCTACCCTAAAATATCCTCACAAAAATAATAGATGGATAATCTGTCCGACCTACCGGTACCCTAACATTTGACTGTACCTAACTGGAAACACAACTATTATTCAGGAAGGCTTGGGATAGGCTTACAAATGCCTTGCCTCTTTCATGAAGGCTGAATTAACAGTAACATTGTCTAGTTTACCCATTCACAATGATAATACATGTGATTATCGTTCTTGTTAAACAGGTAGCAAAATGAGTTTTTTAAGAGTTCTGTTAAGAAAGCAGAAATGTACAACAGCAATAATGTATATTTAACAAACATGTAACAAATCCGTAAGCACTCAATGTAAATATACAACATGATTATAAATATATTCACTCTACATAATAGCAAGTAATAAAAAAGATAGACGATGTCAAACATCACTAAGTTATACGTAAGATCACAAAGACAAATTATGACATATACAGTAGAAACTAGACTTGTAATGCACTAATATGGAATGCGAATGCATACAATAAAGTTTACACACCGAATCCTAACGAGCAACGATTTTCACAATGTTTTTCATTTTCATGAACTATTCAACGACTGAGGAATTTATATCGAGGAACAGGCTTAATATAAATGATGAGTGAAACTTGTTTGCCGAATACAATAGTCCTTCTTTCACAGCACGTTCATATACACTGTACATGTATAATCCTGGCAAATCTTACAACATGGATAGTTCCTGGAACACAACACATGTCCCCCCTATAAGTTTATACACATCCATACAATATATACACATATATACACTGTAGACATATACAACTGATTCAGTTTACAAATGGACTGAGTATTTCACTTACTTTTATCTCTGATACTAAAAGTCACTCCTCGAATAGATTTTTCTCTCTTTTCTAAAGACTCAATTTGCGAATAACTGAATCTGTCTACTAGCCACTAAGACATGCTCGCTCGTTTGTACAAATTTGTTATTTCACTTTGGTTAAATCATTTAACAAACAATAATATTTTTTACCGGATCCGTTTATAATTTGGAGGAAAAAATAGCACACACGGCTGTTTATACAAGACCATAATGCATTTAACATTTGTGCCAATTTCAAGTCAAATTCAATTCTTTCAATGATTTTAGTAAAGGTATGCACCCTTTTATAAACCGCCACGTGTAACAACTCAACTAGTGACACTGCAAATCTGAACATAAACAAACCTGATTTGTGGCTGGTGAAATCAAGAGAGGAGGACCTTTAACTAAATAACACAATGTTTCTTGGTGAAACTGTTCATCATTTTGGTAGAATAAATTAACTGAATTTACATCAAATAATTATAGTAATTAAAAGTTTAATTACCAACAATGAACTGAGACAAGTGGAGATACCAACTCAGTCATGTATGAGGCAGGCTGCTCACCACACCATCTGGCGAGCAGAGAAAGAACTTATATCCAGCAATTCGGTTCTTGATGAAGACTACCACGGGTAGTCAAAATGTAAAAATTAAATTTTACAGTTGTGATCTGAAGAAACATGATTTCACAATGATTTCTGTCTCTAGGGACTGGCTAATACTTTCTGTTGTTGCCCTGTTAGCAATTAGTTTAGAAACAATGGAGTGACATGTACACTGACATCACAGCTAACATTCAACCTGTAGTACTACGCAATTGACAGTTATTTACTTGAAATAAGAACACCATTATGGATATTTCTAATGACATTTTTCAAGTAGAAAAAGGAAAATTAAAACCAAATAAACCTATGTGAACACAATGTTTCATGTGCTTTGACAGAACAGTACTATCAAGGCACAAGACACAGATGTCAACTATCATGTAACATTTATTATCAACTCTGCCGCTACTAGCAACCTTCAAATACGACACATGACAACATATAAGGCTTGTTTACACAGGTGCTTCTATACAAATGTGAGGCAACATATAAGGCTTGTTTACACAGGTGCTTCTATACAAATGTGAGGCTGACGTGATGTCATACGATAACATGCTGCAAGAACTGGTCATTAAAACATACTACAAAAAAGGCCAATTTATGGAAAGGTTTTCTCTGGAAGGGTTGGGAGTGGTTCCAATCTAGCTAACAGCAGCCAGCTGACCAATTTTTTTAAAGGTGAGGCCATCTTTCAGATTCCCTCAAAAATGAGCCAAGGCTGGTAATTATTAGCATAAAGTTTGCTAAATCAGTTTATTCGGTCAACGTTATGGTAAGGAATGTGGAAACCACCCAACTTCAAAGTATTTCTGGTTTGGGATGCATGCCCCTGCAATATAAATGCCAATAAAGAGTATTCAAATTTGAACATTTTGTTTACAATTTAAACATTTTGTGGGTGCTACATTCAAATTTCAAATGCTGTTTCAGGCTTATTACACAATAGCGGCGCTGTGGTTGGTTCTGATGTGGAGCTGCACACAGTTTAGTATTAAATAACAAATTAGGAACAAACAGCCTTGGTGTAAGCAGTAGCCAACCAGCAACTGACAGCAAGTGTAGTTTATCACGTGTGAAAGTGGGATTGGGACGAGTCAAAGTCTAGGTTGTGGTGTCTAAATGCACACAAACTGCAGTAGTGAATTATGTGACAAGATGGCACTCAAAAGACTGGAGGAAAGACCAGCCTTTATCCGTTTCCTAGCCTCAGTGACCACAACGTTTACATAATACTACCAACGGCATTCACATCAGAGTTTACATGAAGTACATGTAGGGATGAAGTAATGCAGAGGGGCGTCAGACTTCTCCCTAGCTGTCATCACTGAAACAGAAACAAAACAACAGTCATTAGTTTTCACCTATGATCTACCAGTTGAGCAAAATTTTAACTAAAACGTAACATCAGTTGGTGCTTATGGTGTTCTGCAATGCCTAAATGTTTCAATGTGAGTTACGCAGTGACACACACCACGAGAACTGCACACGCATTACGCACAGGCATACACACGTAACATGTGGGCACACAACTGCATGAGATGAACATACGCGCCACTGAATGAATATCAGAACAAACACACAGAGGTAAACACAAGACAGGCAGATAGACAGACAGAGACACAGAGAGAGAGAGACAGAGAGAGAGACAGAGAGAGAGACAGAGAGAGAGACAGAGAGAGAGAGAGACAGAGAGAGAGACAGAGAGAGAGACAGAGAGAGAGACAGAGAGAGAGAGAGAGAGAGAGAGAGACAGACAGACAGACAGACAGACAGACAGACACGGACATACAGATAGACAGACAGAGACACAGAGAGAGAGAGACAGAGAGAGAGACAGAGAGAGAGACAGAGAGAGAGACAGAGAGAGAGAGACAGAGAGAGAGAGAGACAGAGAGAGAGACAGAGAGAGAGACAGAGAGAGAGAGAGAGAGAGAGAGAGAGAGACAGACAGACAGACAGACAGACAGACAGACAGACAGACAGACAGACATTCTTTATTTTCACCCATATACATATCACCCAGTCAAACTACACTAAACCAAACGACTGAGTCGCTCACCTAGATGGTGACTGGTAACAGTTGTTGTCAAAGCCGTCCCGTATTAACGTCATGATGTGTGGGTGAAGTCTCTCGAACTCGTGTAGTCGTGTCGCGGTGACTGGGCCCACCGCCAGGAAAACCTCAATGATCTCCACCTCGTGTTCCTTGTCCTGTAACACAACACACATCTACCGTACATGTCTTCTAGTCACTGTTCATGTAACACCTTATACATACAACACACATCTACCTTACATGTCTTCTAGTCACTGTTCATGTAACACCTTATACACACAACACACATCTACCGTACATGTCTTCTAGTCACTGTTCATGTAACACCTTATACACACAACACACATCTACCGTACATGTCTTCTAGTCACTGTTCATGTAACACCTTATACATACAACACACATCTACCGTACATGTCTTCTAGTCACTGTTCATGTAACACCTTATACACACAACACACATCTACCGTACATGTCTTCTAGGCACTGTTCATGTAACACCTTATACACACAACACACATCTACCATACATGTCTTCTAGGCACTGTTCATGTAACACCTTATACATACAACACACATCTACCGTACATGTCTTCTAGTCACTGTTCATGTAACACCTTATACACACAACACACGTCTACCGTACATGTCTTCTAGGCACTGTTCATGTAACACCTTATACACACAACACACGTCTACCGTACATGTCTTCTAGGCACTGTTCATGTAACACCTTATACACACAACACACATCTACCATACATGTCTTCTAGTCACTGTTCATGTAACACCTTATACACACAACACACATCTACCATACATGTCTTCTAGGCACTGTTCATGTAACACCTTATACACACAACACACATCTACCGTACATGTCTTCTAGTCACTGTTCATGTAACACCTTATACACACAACACACATCTACCGTACATGTCTTCTAGTCACTGTTCATGTAACACCTTATACACACAACACACATCTACCGTACATGTCTTCTAGTCACTGTTCATGTAACACCTTATACACACAACACACATCTACCATACATGTCTTCTAGGCACTGTTCATGTAACACCTTATACATACACCACGTCTACCGTACATGTCTTCTAGTCACTGTTCATGTAACACCTTATACATACAACACACGTCTACCGTACATGTCTTCTAGGCACTGTTCATGTAACACCTTATACACACAACACACATCTACCGTACATGTCTTCTAGGCACTGTTCATGTAACACCTTATACACACAACACACATCTACCGTACATGTCTTCTAGGCACTGTTCATGTAACACCTTATACACACAACACACATCTACCGTACATGTCTTCTAGTCACTGTTCATGTAACACCTTATACACACAACACACGTCTACCGTACATGTCTTCTAGTCACTGTTCATGTAACACCTTATACACACAACACACATCTACCGTACATGTCTTCTAGTCACTGTTCATGTAACACCTTATACACACAACACACGTCTACCGTACATGTCTTCTAGTCACTGTTCATGTAACACCTTATACACACAACACACATCTACCGTACATGTCTTCTAGGCACTGTTCATGTAACACCTTATACACACAACACACATCTACCGTACATGTCTTCTAGTCACTGTTCATGTAACACCTTATACACACAACACACGTCTACCGTACATGTCTTCTAGTCACTGTTCATGTAACACCTTATACACACAACACACATCTACCTTACATGTCTTCTAGTCACTGTTCATGTAACACCTTATACACACAACACACATCTACCGTACATGTCTTCTAGGCACTGTTCATGTAACACCTTATACACACAACACACATCTACCGTACATGTCTTCTAGTCACTGTTCATGTAACACCTTATACACACAACACACATCTACCGTACATGTCTTCTAGTCACTGTTCATGTAACACCTTATACACACAACACACATCTACCGTACATGTCTTCTAGTCACTGTTCATGTAACACCTTATACACACAACACACATCTACCGTACATGTCTTCTAGTCACTGTTCATGTAACACCTTATACACACAACACACATCTACCATACATGTCTTCTAGGCACTGTTCATGTAACACCTTATACATACACCACGTCTACCGTACATGTCTTCTAGTCACTGTTCATGTAACACCTTATACATACAACACACGTCTACCGTACATGTCTTCTAGGCACTGTTCATGTAACACCTTATACACACAACACACATCTACCGTACATGTCTTCTAGGCACTGTTCATGTAACACCTTATACACACAACACACATCTACCGTACATGTCTTCTAGGCACTGTTCATGTAACACCTTATACACACAACACACATCTACCGTACATGTCTTCTAGTCACTGTTCATGTAACACCTTATACACACAACACACGTCTACCGTACATGTCTTCTAGTCACTGTTCATGTAACACCTTATACACACAACACACATCTACCGTACATGTCTTCTAGTCACTGTTCATGTAACACCTTATACACACAACACACGTCTACCGTACATGTCTTCTAGTCACTGTTCATGTAACACCTTATACACACAACACACATCTACCGTACATGTCTTCTAGGCACTGTTCATGTAACACCTTATACACACAACACACATCTACCGTACATGTCTTCTAGTCACTGTTCATGTAACACCTTATACACACAACACACGTCTACCGTACATGTCTTCTAGTCACTGTTCATGTAACACCTTATACACACAACACACATCTACCTTACATGTCTTCTAGTCACTGTTCATGTAACACCTTATACACACAACACACATCTACCATACATGTCTTCTAGGCACTGTTCATGTAACACCTTATACACACAACACACATCTACCGTACATGTCTTCTAGTCACTGTTCATGTAACACCTTATACACACAACACACGTCTACCGTACATGTCTTCTAGTCACTGTTCATGTAACACCTTATACACACAACACACATCTACCGTACATGTCTTCTAGTCACTGTTCATGTAACACCTTATACACACAACACACATCTACCGTACATGTCTTCTAGTCACTGTTCATGTAATACCTTATACACACAACACACATCTACCGTACATGTCTTCTAGTCACTGTTCATGTAATACCTTATACACACATAACACACAACAAATGCAAGTGAGTGCATTTAAATGCAAATACATTGAAAGGATTCAAATGCAAATGTATGTGTGCCAACACATAATAAGTGTGCCAATAATGCATTTAAATGCAAATGTTTGAAATTATTCAAATGCAAATGCATCTGAAGCTAGGTCTGGTCCTGACAAACATAAGAGTTATACTGAGTTCACATATCACATCATGTCATTTTATATATTGCTGCTAGTCACTTTATTAGTCATTTTACAATTATCATGTGTCTTTTATATGTGAATATATATATATATATATATATAATATATATATATAGATATGGGCAAGGCCTTGGAAAATTCCATTTTTTATGAACAAATAAAAATGTGTTCTAACACAGTAATTTCCACATGTTCCTGACAGAGGAACTACCCCCGCATACTGATATTGATTGATACTGATATGGCAATTCAGTGCATAACCAATAAAAATCACAACAGCTTTTGTAAGAGCATGTTTTGTCATTTTTCTGCATGTTACGGACATCATGTGCCAAATTATATTTCCGTACCTTAAAATACATTTCACATTATATCATGATAATTATATCAACTGAAAGATTACTTCACCAGGCTCTTTTGCAAACAACATTAAAGGTGTGTAATGTATATTGACCAAACAGTGGCTTGCGTCGGATGTAGGTGCAGTCTGCCTCAAATTAAAATTTTAACATTAATTATTAATGTTTTTGCTATTTTTCATCATTTTGTAATTTTATATATATTTTTTTCTTCTTCAAATTACACCTATTCATTTCATCATTTGGGCCAAAAAGACACCTGGCAACGACTCTCTAAATTAAAAAGCCTTCTAGTGACAATATACCAAACATGAAAAAACACAAAAAGACAACTGAAATTTGAGTGGGTGCTCCAGTTTGATCAATCATATCTTAGGAACCAGCTGTCGTAGAGTAATAATGAAAATATGGCTGTGTTGCTGAGGATATATGTCATACAGTCAGCTTGAAATTACAAGTGTATGCTAATATGTTTTAAAGTAATGCCCATGAGACAAGAAGGTGGTGAATTTGAAATGGGAACATTTTCCATGACCTGACCCATGTGTGTGTGTGTGTGTGTGTGTGCGTGCGTGCGTGCGTGCGTGCGTGCGTGCGTGCGTGCTTTTGAATGATTTCCATATGTCAGCGACAATAAGAGAGAAAGACTTCTACACACCTTCAATGTCCTCTGTAGACTGGCCAACTTGCGGGTGTGATTCACCTCAATGCTGTGTCTGTCCCCAACAATGTGCTGCACTGGTTTCATCGTGCTAGTCCGCCTCAGTCCCACGTCACAGCCGTCAATGCCCAGCTTTGCCTTGTTGATGTGCCGCAGCAACGCTGTCAGTGGATCCGAGGTGACTGTGGTGGAACAAAAAAATCAATATACAGTCGGTCGCCTCAGTAATACAGCCACCTTGCAATTAAGGTCACCCTACAATAGTCCCAAATCATATCCATACCAGTAAAGTGTAGGAAATGACACCACTAATATGGTCACCTCGTTATTCAGGTTATTGGAAGGTGTTGAAGTTCAAAATACTGTAATGGTGGCAGTTGCTGCCCTCGGTTTGATGTCCACATGGAACTTCACTTTACAGTCACCTTGGAAATACAGCCACCCCGCAATTAAGGTCACCCTAGAACAGTCCTCAATTATTTCCACATACAGTAAAGTATATGATATTAGTCCTGCTAATACGGTCACCTTGCTATTCACATCACTTTTACCCAGTCCCAAAGGTGACCTTAATAGTGAGACTCCATTGTACATAAACAATTAATAAATTTATCATCATTTACATAACTTATCAATGTGTGTGCAAATAAATGTATTTTAAATGCCTCTGAACAGGCGGAGACAAGTCATGGAAAGGGCAAAACAGATCAAGTGATGCAACCTTTACGCTATAAGGGATGAGGGGGAGCAGAGAAAAAAGAGACGTACTATCACTACAGCTGCTGCCTGGTGTTGGTGTAGGTAGAGGAGTAGGTAGAGGACTCTCTATCAGTGTCTGTAGAGCTGGCTCCGGTGTGCCGGCACGTGGAGTCGCGGGGTTGCTCGACGTCGGAGTCGTGTCCTTCTCCTCATCCTCACTCTCGCTGTAGGATGCCACTGAACACAAGAGGGCGCCACTGAACACAGGTGGAGCCACTGAACACAGGTGGAGCCAATGAACACATGGGGCACCACTTAACACACAGGGGAGCCACTGAACACATAGGGGGTGCCACTCAACATACAGGGGAGCCACTGAACACACAGGGGATGCCACTGAACACACAGAGGGTGCCACTTAACACACAGGGGAGCCATTGAACACACAGGGGTGCCACTGAACACACAGGGGAGCCACTGAACACACAGGGGATGCCACTGAACACACAGGGGCACCACTGAACACACAGGGGGTGCCACTGAACACACAGGGGGTGCCACTGAACACACAGGGGGAGTCACTGAACACACAGGGGGAGTCTCTGAACACACAGGGGGTGCCGCTGAACACACAGGGTGAGCCACTAAACATACAGTGGGTGCCACTGAACACACAGGGGGTGCCACTGAACACACAGGGGGAGCCACTGAACACACTGAACCCAGAGGGCGCCACTGAACCCAGAGGGTGCCACTGAATCCAGGGGGCATAGTTTGACATAATTCTAAATGCTGGTCTGAACAAGCGATCTGTGCTCCAGTTGGTCACAGGAAAATGCGCAGCTGAATTAAGTGTGCATTTAGCTACATGATGTCTCGGCACTGCAACCTAGATATTTTCAACTTCCTAGTAATTAGTAATTTTTCTATTTTTAATTTACTAATGCAGTAGAGAAACCCTTGAAGAAAACTTTTAGAATGGAATACTGAGATTTACTGCCACTGCTATGGTATCCTAATATACAAACTGACAGACATTTGACAGAGCACGACGTTAACAAGGTCCTACCTTGACTACTTTGGCTTGGCAGAACTCCACGTTGAACAAATCCTGCTGTTGTTTCAAAGTCACTTGCATCAAACACAATCGCAGCCAATCCCATTTTGTTCATCCACCTTGACAAAACCAAACACAGTGATGAAATATTGTTCATACATTGGTACGTTGTGTTGTACACCAAGTACACTTTGTTCATCCACCTTGTTCATCCACCTTGTTCATCCACCTTGTTCATCCATCTTGTTCATCCACCTATTACCTTAGATCTGGGAAACGGCAGTTTATGCCACTAAACACAGAGAGGTGGCACTGAACACACAGGGGGAGCCACTGAACACACAGGGGGTGCCACTGAACACCCTGGGGGCGTCACTGAACACAGAGGGGGCGCCACTGAACACACAGGGAGCGCCACTAAACACACAGGATGTGCCACTGAACACACAGGGGGTGCCACTGAACCCAGGGGACGCCAATGAATCCAGGGAGCATAGTTTGACATAATTCACGTAAATGCTGGATCTGAGAAACAGCACACCAGTTTATTCCCCATAATTACTACTCATAACTAACATTGAGTCGAACAAAAAAGATCACAAATTTATACACAATAATACGCACGAAAATGTCTTCATAAAAACATCAGTATTGCAAAGAACGACAAACCTGTATCTGTTCAGAGCAACCAGTCATAGATGTGGTACAAATTAATGATTATGTTAAATAGCTCTACAAC
This sequence comes from Escarpia spicata, assembly GCA_963995525.1. Classification (NCBI taxonomy): domain Eukaryota; kingdom Metazoa; phylum Annelida; class Polychaeta; order Sabellida; family Siboglinidae; genus Escarpia; species Escarpia spicata. The sequence continues at coordinate 21,685,307 of OZ023218.1, read as the reverse complement.
TGTTGCTAATACTAAAGTTCATATTACGGGGAACTAAATAAACATGACCTACTTCGCCATGTCATTCTGTCGCTCTGCAGCAAAGTAGAACGTTGTGCCAGCATGGTATGCCTTGAACGCACTGCAATAGGGAAGCATGAATGAGTATAAGAAAACCATCGCATGTCTATGAAATTAATCACAACCTCCATCAACAGATGATACCCACAGAGTATACATGATTTACAAAAATTATTTTAAAAATATTGTGAATTGCAAAAACTGTACGAAATGCTTGAGTAAATACGCCAATCGGAAATGTGGTTCCCAATTCAAGTTCCACTCCTATCGATTTACATTCTGGTATCCATTATGGACTGAATACCAGATAGCTTCAAAGAATTCATGAAAAGAATCACAAATGAAATAAGCAAAAAATGAATTTACAAGGGATCTTTAATTCATCCATATTCAACTACTGAAAAGTCAAATTAAAATTATTGTTTATTGTGTTCATACAAAAAAACCGGTCACAGCATCAAACATGGATTGATCCAATGAAATCCAAGTTCAACAAAGTTCAAATACCTGCCCAAAGACACTCACTATTTTTTGGACTTTGTCTCCTTCGAAGGTGACACTTGGAAACTTGGCAGATGAAGGACGCCTTGGGCCGTCATGTCCTGTGGTGACACAAAACGACTCTAAATGACACCAGTATGACACACAATGACACCAGATGACACCTTTGAAATTCACCAGGTCAAGTTGAGCCTGCAAGTTCTGCGGTAAACCATAACATGACTGTTGTGGATAGTTTTACTACTGTTATAGTCTTCTGATAGTCATCTAAAAACCTACTTTTTAATATTGCATTTCCTACTTAGCTTCTTAGCAATTCCATCGATCTGTTGACGACTTTTGCTCTTTACATGACAATGAGAACGCTTAATCCTTTGGTTTTGTTGCGCCATTGAGCCCAGATTTTCCAAAGATATTGGTGCTAAAGAGGTCATTCCATTATTACTGTGTATTACTATTTCAGTAGCATCACGGAACAGCAAATAGTCAAGAGAACAGTCCCAAGGCCGGATTGATGAGTGGCTTAACATTAATACAGGGTGTGCGTATTAATTATAAAATAATACCTAAAAAACAACACTTTTAAAAAATACTTTAATTTGGCCAATGTTAAACTGTCATAATGAAATATTGCGTTACGTTGTGAGCAAAATTATTGAAAAATTAAAACTGGCAGAGAACTGCACATGTTTAAAGTACATTAATTTAGGTAATGTAAAACTATAATAAAGAAACTATGCGTTACACTGTGAGAAGAAATATTGTAAAAGGCAAAACTTCAAGAGGAAAGAAACTGCACATCAAAAAAGGACATTTCAGCAGGAGAAGAACTGAAGACTGACATATCAGAGCGTCACCTACATCATGCACTTTGTGGCATAGTTTTAAACACATTAATTTTAGTAATGTAAAACTATAATAAAGACACATCGACAAACAAACAACAGGCACAGGAAACAAAATACAGATGGAATTAAACCATTTTCGGCGAGATTAAAATGTCGAAAACGAACACATTACTGGCGCCACCTACATCAGGCCCCTTGTAGTAGTAGAGGTTCTGGTTCTTGAGCACAAACCACCGTTTAACCCAGCGACTCGCCATCAGCCCCATTCCCTCTGTCCGTTTCTTCCACAGCCAGCCCTGACAGTCCCCATGGCCAAGGTCCTTGCACGAGATCCGTCGGTTGCCACCTGGGGGACACAGCAGGAACTAAAGCACCGTTTTAACCCTTTAGAACTCAGCAGTTTTTTTTAAGAAATATGATAGTGTGAGGTCCGTACATTTAAAAATCTAGTGGGGAGGTTTTTTTAAACACGTTAGCAACATTTAAAAATCGTTGCTAACGTGTTTAAAAAAACCTCCCCACTAGATGGCAACACAGTACTATACAGGTTTTAGCGGTTCTTTTGGGCTGGGTTTGGCTGACTTGAGGTCTAAAGGGTTAATGACTAGGATGTACTGCTTATTTAATTTGTTTATGTATTTAATCCGTTCTTCTTTAATTTGTCAGCTTTACTCATGTTTATCTAGTGTCAACATAATTTAGTTGTTTATTATTGTATTGATTTAATTTATTTTAACTCGCTTACTTGCCTGTTAAACATATTTATTTTAACTTTTAAATTTCTTTTGGTATTATTTTTATATCTGAACAAGGTTTTAACCTAGAAACATGGCTCATTCTAAAACAACTGCCGGTACTACATATTACTATTATATACAATACATCCATTTAAATTCATTTTTAATTACATTGTATGTCATTCCATTCTACAAAAAAATTGCTTTATTATAAATGAGGAGTAATAATGAGTCGGTTGTTGGAATACACTCATATAGTCATATGAATTATTAATGGCTCTTCTGAAGTACTATAATTATGTCAGTGCAGTGTTTTAAGGCCTGAGAGTTACATGTAATATTTACAGACTAAACGTTAAAAAACATGTTATGTCTGTATGGCATCCTACACTGTCCATAAGAGTGGAACATTAAACACATGTAATGCATGTCCTGTAATTAGTATAATTACAAATGTAATCAATTGTAAAGAAAGGAGTATTACTCATGTGATTACACAGCATCTTTTCAAAACTCATCAGGATGTATCTTACCAAATAGTACCCAAGAATAAATTACACTGCTAATTCTATCAATGGCATTGTGGAAGATTAAACTGAAATCTAAGTTCACGGACTGTTCTACAAGATAGTGTAACTATAATTTATGTAACAATAATGAAACTGTTTTGATTGACTGCGATTAACTTGACCTCGTTACTGGACACTTATGTTTTACCTTTGCTCAACCATGATAATGGGTGCATTACAGTAATATAATGTCCCAGTCCAGAAATGCAAACTAGAACTACCCCGGGTAGGGAAAACATCTTAAACCGACCTTGTGTTTTCCTCATGTTTTTATTTATTAATATAACATTCTTAATATACACTGCAGTTGAATAAATACATTTTAAGGTAAATGGCCCATCATATTGCATTTAATGAACCAGAAACAGAGATCGCAATTCAAATGTGACACCCAAAAAGATTAAAATTCTGTATAAAATATTCCAATAGTAAACACAGCTGTTCTGGAGGCAGATGGGGCTAACAGCAAGTTCCTAGAATTGTTCTCTGAAGTTGGGCGTGACTGGTCTGGCTCCTCCTGTCAACACCACAAGCGGGACAAAGTACAACTGATTAAGTGAACTTCCTGCTAATAATTACCAGCCCTGAGAGGGTGATTCTGGGTAGCAGAACAGAATAGATCGCTATAAACAAGATACGTACCAATCTTCTTCTGTAGGTTGCGTCTTAGCATCACAGTAGGAGACTGCGGGAATAACAAGAAATAAATTAATTAGGCATTTATAATGCACCGCATTTATAAAGGCACTAACAAGATAAACTATGAAGGATACGTCACAGCAATTGGAGATATATTAATACATATTAAATAAGTATAAAACAACCAGTTAAATCTAGTTAATAAATTAAATAAGGTCATCGTTATTAAAACAAGAACACAGAGTTCAGTTGATCTGTTAACCTTCAATAATAGGAGAAGAAGGTGTCCTAATATGACACCATTGAGAGGGTCTCAGAGGGACTTGTCTGGCTGCTACAGCGTCAGACAGAACACAGTGGAAACAACTCATCAGGTCACCACATTAAGTGGATGACATAAGTAAGAATGATCTGTATAATATAAAAAGGTATAAAACTCCATTTCAACATGTTGCACCTTAACACCCACTTTGCTGTGATAGGTCGCATATGGTCTTTGCATGACTAAACATACATTATATTTCACCTCCTTTGCGCCTACGCAGTTGTGTCCTCCACACAAGGAATAGTCTTTGCAAGCGCTCCGATCTCGACTCCCTTCCCAATCCCGATCACGCCACACACCCGGTTTGATTGCTTCACAACTGAACCATGTGTGTGGCTTGGTCAGCTTCAGGAAGGCAGTCGAGATCAGGGCGCTTGCAAACACTCTCTATTGACACCTGATCTTTCTCTACCTGGGGCAGAACTTCCTCCTCCTTGGACCGACTGATGACTGGGATCTTCTGTGGGACGCCTCCAACAATGTTCACTGTGTAGCTTGTTGTAAAACTGCAAAACACAGATAAGACACAGTTAGGAATCAAACTGGGATCAAACCATGAAGGCTACTACCTCAGATGCCTCCTAGTGTTATGTACTGTATACCTGTATACTGGTGAACCAGTTTTTCTATATAGTTTTGAAACCGTTTTTTATACAGCCGAACCAATATTCCACATAACAGACTGTGCCATAAAGTGACAGTCATGACAGACTGTGACATAAAGTGAAAGTTATGACAGACTGTAACAAAGTGACAGCCATGACAGACTGTGACAAAGTGACAGCCATGACAGACTGTGACAAAGTGACAGCCATGACAGACTGTGACAAAGTGACAGCCATGACTGACTGTGACATAAAGCGACAGACATGACAGACAATGACATAACATGACAGGCTGTCCTACCTTACTGGTCTGTCTTCTGGGATCGAGCCTGTCGTTACTGGGGTGCCAGTGGCAGGGTCAGAACCCCATGCCTTGTCCTGCTGGTAAAACAAAATCAACACTAGACATTGGGTAAATCATTCCGCATAATATATGTCCATATTTACTAATGGAGATCTTCTCTTTCATTGCACCTCGTCTCTCTGTATCAGTCATGTAAAATGTGAATATCTAGAGAACTGTCACACTGAGTGCATCTGCATCACTAGAGAGAGACTGCCACAATGTACAGTCATGGCAGGTTGCACTTTATATCCTGTACGGTTTTCTTCCCTTGGCATAGACACCAGGTAGATGGGACATAAAACAGTTAGTGTCTCATCTAAAAGACACCTCCTCCCAATTCCCTTCCCATATGTGAGATGTTGAGCGAGTCTGCAAGTGTTCATGATATGGCTAGACTGCCAGCCAGCTTAGAGTTCAAACCCAAACCTTAGTAGGTCTGCATGTTTCCAACTGCTACACATATGGATGCGAAACATGGACTCTAAAATCTAAATAGAACATTACTAAACATATTAATGCAGACGCAGAGGAAGACCCAGGAGACAACGGGAGAAGGACATGGAGGAATGGATGGGAGCTGACATCTGGCGAGTGGGGAGATTAGCAAACAAACAACCTGTTAATAGATTATAACATAATCCGTCAAAGTTGCAACATCCAGAATTGGATAAGCTATTCTTCATCAAGTCTGGCTAAGAGTAAGCGACAAACACCAAACAGCTGGTGGATGCAACGTAACAACCATAACTGATGGACTGCTTATCCATTTCCAGATTTCACAATCGAAATTATGTGCATGACATCCGTCAGAGTTTGCCTTTGCCAACAATACTGATAATAGTTACGTGAATTACAGTACTAATGCTGCATGACATTTCATCAATCAAACATTCCCGCATACAGTTGTCACTTTAAAGATACTGCCTTATATCTGTCATAAACAAAAAACTTTAGGGACCAAAATGTCACCAACATACACAACAGAACGATAAATGCTCCACATGTATGGCATCCATTTTTATGGCTTGATGGACCTCTTGCTAGGCAACAGGTCACATGATGCATAGAACCACCATCATGGTCTACCATACCAACAATGTCGACGCATGAACATTTACCCGGTATTACATAACTAGATTGGCATAACATAGATCTGCTCAATTCTTTCCTCTACACAGTTCATACTTAAACAACTTTTCCCTGTAGATGTTTCTGTTGCAAAGAAAACCATTTGGAGCCAGAATTTCAACAAAATATACAACAGAATGTCCGAAAGCTTCACATGTGTGGCAGCCATTTTATGATCTTGACCATCAACTGAACCACCATACCAGGTCTGTAGGTAGTAAACTGCAAAATGTGTACAGTGTTCTGAGCTGAAGCATGTGTTTGTCAGTCACATCATCTACGCAGCAAATTAAACAGTCCTCACTAGAAATGTACAGTCTAACATCTCTGTCACCTGATAAAAAATTATGTGAATAATTCACAAAGAATACAATGTGACATATTTAGATCCCTTTGTGGACAATAACACCTGTGCTTGACAATGTATACATATGTCAATATTAGAGCATCCTTGGTGTTCAACTTGTGGAATTTCCTGACTCATTTTAATACAGATATTAAAGGGAATAAAAACATATATTGCTCCAATTCATGTTATATTACATCCTGCTATCTATTTCCTCGTCCACCAAGCCAAAAAAAAAAAAAAAATTCAATGAATTAGAAATTCTACATTTTATGGTGTGCATCCGGACATTTTCGAATATGCATATTTTTGGCGCGCTTTTCGGGATGCCGAGATGTGACGTCACTTATGACTCAAACTCGCATCAGGCCGACCCTTTCCATGCATTCAGAGCATGTTTACAAGTATAGCTTTTGGGTCGAAACGAGCATCAGAATGAGTTATTGTGCAATATTCCGACGTAATACAAACACTAGTCATCACAGAGGAACAAGCAGTTATCTTACCGTTCCACATGAATCGAATTTTATTCAAAACAACGAATGCAAATGGGCCTACAAGTCGACTAGGTTTCGCCAAGCTTGGGCTCGTTTTCAGAATAATTATATCGAATGCAACCAACGGGAGATAATCTACACCAATAAACATACATAGTAAACATATATTGTATCCAGCTACATAAAGTAACGTGTATAATCTCATAATATCACTAGAATATCGATATATGAAGGAGTTGTACAATTTATCATAAGGACTTAAATCAGTCAGAGTTTCCACTGGTCCCGCTAGCTCAGTGGGTAGGCGCGTTGGTTACTTGTCATTTATTTTACAATCGGGCGACGCCGGTTCAATCCTGACAGCATGCAAACCTTTGATTTTCTTTACACTATTTTTGTTTGTTTTCACGAAGTAACATAAACAAAATCATTTTATACTATAATGCACTGTTTGTAAATAATTTTTATTTTTTTGTAATTATTTATTCGCCACAAAAATGAAAATATGGTCATTATATATAACAATGTTTCTAAATTTTATTTATCCAAACAAATATAATGGATATATAATTTATTAATTGTAAATATATTGTACGGTAATATTATTGTAATTATATATGTGAAAGCAGATTGAGATCTGTCTGGATAAATACAATTTAGAAACACCGTTATGTATAATGACCATATTTTCATAAATGTTTGTTCCTCTGTGATGACTAGTGTTTGTATTACGTCGGAATATTGCACAATAACTCATTCTGACGCTCGTTTCGATCCAAAAGCTATCCTTATAAACATGCTCTGAATGCATGGAAAGGGTCGTCCTGATGCGAGTGTGTGTCATAAGTGACGTCACGATACCACGTGATCGCCTAGCTCATTAAAATTTAATTTTCCGCGGGAATCGCTTCACAGACGGGCTTAAAATCGAATTTATGCTACAAATGTATTTTTCTGTATTTGTTTAATGTCATCAAATGTTACATACAATGTTAAACTTTGTGTACACATGAAAAAAGGATTTTAGCTAATGCCTTATTTTTATTTCCTTTAAGAAAGGTAAGTTCATATAGCGCAGTACCCAGTCCTCAGGAGTGTTCAAAGCGCTTTACACTTTATTCCCTGGCAGACCTGTTCAATCGAACACCATCTCGACTTCTCTGGTAAGCATTCAGCCACGCTGCAATCAATGCGCGAAGACTATTCGTACACAAATATCCACTACTGTCTATAGTCAGGTACTCATTCATACAGCTGAGTGAACTGGAGCAACGTACAGTGAACAAACTTACCCAAGATTCGATACGGCAGCACAGAATTTGAACCTGGGTTCTCTCCAATCAGAGTCCTGTGCTCTAGCCACTGCGCCACTATTGCTAATACGACAATCAATAGTAGTCTTCACCCTTGATCCCTGATCTATGTCCGACAATCCTTCCCTGCATTGAGCAAGTAGACTCAGAGCAAACAGTGAATGCAACAGGATATAAACTGCACACAGTAGATGTTGCCAACCATCCAAGTGTCAGTAGCCGGGACATTTGCTACGGTTAAAGTTGGCGCAGGCCTAGCAAAACCATTTTCACTTTCCTTTTTTTGCATTCCAGTTTCCAGTGAAACATCTGAGAACAGGATGCGGGTTGTGCACAGCTGTTGGCTTCTGTTGCCAATAAACACAGCTAATAAGTGTATACATGAGAGCACAGAGAGAACCCCAGGCTAGTAGACAGACACAGCTTGACATGTCTGGTGTGTGTCTTGACCAATTCAACAGCCCCGCGTTGTCTGTAGATCCACAACCATCTCCCAAAGACACATGTCATATATAAACAGCTCCAAAATACACCCCGAAACAAGAACCTCCAAACATACCCAAAACAACAACCCCCAAACACACTCCAAATAAAGAACCACAAACACACCTTGAAACAAGGGCCCCCAAACACACAGGAAACAAGGGCTCCCAAAACACACTGAGATTAGAGCCCCCAACACACTTGAAACAAGAGCCCCAAATACACTTAAAAAAGAGCCCCCAACACACGCTTAAACAAGAGCCCCAAACACACCCTGAAACAAGAGACCCCAAATACACCCTGAAACAAGAGCCCCAAATACACCCTGAAACAAGAGCCCCAAACACACCCTGAAACAAGGGCCCCAAACACACCCTGAAACAAGGGCCCCAAAACACACCATAAAACAACTCTTATTCTGACCTAATAGCCCCCAAACACACCCCACACACTATAATGAATTAATATGTCTGCAGCTTGTATTACTGACACACCAGCTGTGCATATATACACACATGCAGTCAGTGAAGACACAAACATGCAAAGTAACATTTCACCAACCTGTGTGTTTCAATGTCCCATCCACCAACATAGTGACACAGACACATCTACCACAAACACATTTCATTCACACCTCTTGCATGTCTCAGTATACTCAACCCTGCTCATTAGGAACACAGCACTCTACCAAGACACATTACACCCGTCACCTACCCACGTTGACATGTGCTGTTGATGTTGTTGATGAACCGAGGAAACTTTGGACTTACTAGCATGCAACTGGTGAACGACCCCACTGACTGAGGGTGATCATGAACTATCCAGGTCACTGACAACTGCACACAAGAGCACAATCTATTCAGTAGTAGTGGTGATCTATGTCAGCCAAACAATGAATGTCCTCTGTCTCCTCTATCCCTGCCTATCCCTGCCTAGTCCTACATTCTTTGTGGTTCTATCCTGGATGGCTGGCTAGGGGGAAGTTGGTAGGCCTAATGACAGTCATAACGCTATAAATAAACAAGGCCAGTGTGTCGACTTGACATAGATTATAGTTTACAGGATATGGCTGAACAGATTCTGCGGTTGGGTGGTGTTTACATCTGACCCCTTCAATATGTCAAATAACAAAAACAGGTCAATGGCATGTTTGGAGGAAGAGCACTGAGCTCCCCTCTTTTGATTGTAAGAAATATGGACTTCAAAAGAAATGGTTACAAATACACAAAGACTGTGTATGGAACCTTGGAGCAACATTGACCCTTTGCCATTGTAGTGATAATCTACTACATTGACCCTTTGCCATTATAGTGATAATCTACTACATTATGACACATAAAATCCTGCAACATTCTAAGAACTACAGTGGAAATAAGTGCTAGCCCTTTTTTGTCCTGATACATCAAAGTATAATGTTCACATTTGATGTACGTACAAAATATATACAAATTAAATTTTTATATTAACTAAACCAAATACTAAAACTAGATTAACATGATAATTGATCAAGCTACTTAAAAATGGCAAAAATCAATGGAAGAATAGATTAATGCATTTACAAGTACAGCACTACAAGACATTCAATGGCGCATATATACCAGGTAAGGAAACCCACCACATGTTGTCCACAAAGTAATTACATATAACATTAATGTAGACCACCAAACAGAGCAGCCACAGAAAGACTAGTAAACCTGTTTATTTATTGGACCTATCTGACATGCATGCGTGCATGTCTGCCCACACGCATGCACGCATGCATGCATATACACACACATACACACACAAATCGGATCTTGGCAGATTACACAGTGTGTCATGGTTAACCACTTGGTCAACCTCATAACCTGCATCTTTAGGCAAAACACCTGGTTACCCCGAATAACCATTGTTACAATGTTAAGACTACATGACAATCACTGATAGAACCTTTGTTTAACATAGTCTCTAGGCTCCTCAGGGACCAGTGTCTGGCTCCAGTAAAGTCCTTAGCACTGCTCAAAGAGATTTACATTTCACTCCCTGGCAGACCTGTTTAATAAAACACCATCTCGATTTCTATGGGAAGCATTCAGCCACACTACAATTGCTGCATGAAGACTATTCGTACACAAATATCCACCACTGTTTATAGTCAGGTACCAATAATGCAGGATAATATTTTTTCCGTCATGACAGCGTCATGCATCATGTGCCCGGAAATTTTGCTCCATTTTTTGACATCCATCTCCCGTCCTCCCCTACGGGAGACGGAATCTTGTTTTTTTACTTTTTACCGTTTTTTCATTTTTTACTTGTAGGCATACTGTAATGACCCTCATACTACCGGTAATTATTACCTTCTTACTGAAATTATTGTCAATCGATGTTGGATCATGGATGGTGTACGACATTGTAATATGCAACGTGCAATTTCATTGGCTGGCAATGATCACGTGCTAATTGAATAGCGAATCATAATGGATGTTATTTTTTAATTCGTGATCACTTATTCGTTTCACCTGGGTAATAAGGAAAATGTTTCCCGACAGCGAAACCACTAAAAAGTTGAAAAGCACCATTGCATCCGAGGTAGACAAAAACGACACCTGCCAAACTGGACGTTACTCCCTACTTACTGATGAAAGCAATGACATTTCGGCCTACAAAAACTTAGTCATATTGTGCGATTTTTCTATGCCGAGTTGGGCAGTAATGCGTTTTCTGGATATACCGACATGCAACGTCAGCACCGAATGTCGGCCTCGGAGAACTTATATTCAACAAGATCAGCGCATCGCTCGAGTGAGTATTAATTAAACATTTTATCTTTATTTAGGCTTTTAACCTTGACTTTAGGGCACTGCCGCTTGTCTATGACCATGACAAAGAGCCTGGTTCTCCTGTCATTTTCTGTACAAGTACCTTAGCTCAGCCTTAGGCAAAGGGTATTTTAAGTTGTAAAGAAAATTGTGACAGACACTAGGTCTGAGCTTAGCCAGGATAAGATGTGTGCTCTTTTGAGCTGTAAGCTAAAGAATGAAGATGCATGTCACAAGTTCCAGCTGTCCACAGAGATGTTGAAGTGTGCAAAGAAGGCAACGTGGGACTATGTGAAAGCCCACATTGCTCAGTAAGGCTGAGTATTTTAGCTGGGTTGTGACTTGTGTCTATCATCCCAGGTGGCTATGGTACTGCTGTGCATGTGATAGTGTTGATTTGTTCTCAGTCTTCGGTCTTTGTGTGATATCTTTAGTAATGCACCTTGTATATCATTGTGATATTTTAACTGCATTGCTAATTAGATAAACGCTTTACAAAATTTATAAACTGATTTTGTTTAGTGTGTAAATCTTGTTCCTGCCGCGACACCATCACTATATGTTGATGTCGTAATGTTCGATTATGTGCCGCAAAAAAGTTCCAGATTTGTGATTTCAGAAACTTCACAGATCTGGGGCTGACACAATTGTTATCTGCTCCCAGTTGATATATATATATATATATATATATACAAGGTGCACAATGGATTTAGCTGACTCTTTCCCGCCAAATCGGCCTGTCCAAATGACGGGGTGACGGGTCTCTCCATTGGTCTATGCCAGGTACTCATTTCCACAACTGAGTGAACTGGAGCAGTATAGAGTGAACGAACTTGCCCAAGGTTCGAAACGGTACCAAAAGGATATACAGTATTTTTTTTTAATTACATTTGTTTCAAGTACAACTTATGATAATGTATGCAAGCGACAAGACTAATTATTTTTTTACGAATGCAAACAACCTTCATGCCATGCAATTATAACATTGTAACATGTATTTTAATGTGCTAATATATGTATGCTACATCTACAACACTGTACTGGTATGTTTGATCTGTGGTAGATTAGATCATTTGAACACCACCAATAGGACATAACCAGTCTACACAGACTATTCAACTGCATAAAGGCTATGTCGACTATCCAGTACTACTCATTTATATGTGTACACGGTTAATTATGGGTAAAGGCATAATAGAAAAGCATGATAGTCTTTATTGTTATACTCAACAAATGTCCCCCATATTGCATTACTGAATCAGAGTCAAGTCTGTGATAACACCCATTACTGAGACATTTAGTAAACATCTAGGGTGCTAAAAAACAGGTACCCAGAATAAAACAACATATTACTCTGGAACACACACATCCACTGGGCGGCATGTACATTTCAGAGGGGTAAGGCCAAATTAAATAATACCTGCGTTTCCGGTAACCCGACCATCCCTATAATTTCCATGTGACCCTATGCATTTTTTCAAGAACAAAAGAATATTTTTATGATTCCGACCTTCAACCCTTGCCTCTGACCAAAAACTTTTTTTTTACATTATATTATATTCCAGCCAAAGATTATTACAGCGATCATTCAACATGATAAAAAATACAGATAATCATTGCAAAAGTCCTGAAAAGTAACAAGAATTTACCTTTTGGAACGCAAATTCCGCGATCGTCCCTAGTATTGGATGGATTTCTGTGTAAATTGTTGCGAAGTGTCATGGCGCCCCTGCTACGTACCTTGTGTCAACTGACGTAAACAGGGATGCGGGCGGAAGGCGCTAACATAAACCGTTTCGTGATCGTTGTCTGGTTGTCCGCTAAGCGCATTGAAGACATGTTGTTAATTAAATATGCTTTTCACATCGTTAGAACACGCATAAGTGTACAGATTCCGGTTTCGAACACAAAACTCGAAGGAATAACAACAGCCTAGGTTACACTGGCTCAAAGTGATAATTAGTCTGGGTTTCGTAGTTCTAACAAATTGGCATCATATATGGCGCTAGCTAAAGTGGTTGAACAAAAATAATAAATAAAATGTAACAATAGGTCTGCCAACCCAATTTTTTTCCCATTAAAATGTTTCAAAAATAAAATGTTTTTCCTACCTACCTACCTACCCTAAAATCAATGTTACCGGAAACACAACTATATTTTATTGTGGCCTAAGATGTTTCAATGTTTGAAAAATAAAACAATATGATCATATGTGAAATATCATAGGATCCAACTATGACACAGTCATTTATATACAGGTAGTAGTTCTATACATGTATATAATATATATTATTCCGAGACATTTCCAACCATTACTGTTATTCCAATCTGTACACTTATTTGGAATGCAATAGTATTCTCTGTGTGAATTGCATTTTGGTTACAAAACACCACAAAAAGAACTGAGAGCTACAAAATACTTAACCCATGGCACACAAGGTTGTGTCTGGTCGAGTGGTTATGATTTCATAAACTGACAAGTTCAAAATTGGTTTGGTTATGAGGGACCTAGGCAGCTACTATAATTACTGTAGTTACACTTAGCAACCATTTAATTAATCTCTGACCATCTTCAGCTTAACACTGACGCAACATATTTACCGTAATAAGTTACTTCACTGAAGACAACTGGAACTCTCCTGGGTGTAGACAACGCATCGCTAGACATCCTATCCTGTTAGTTACCAGACCTGAGTGTCACCCATTTCACAATATTTAGGACAACTCATAGTGCTGTAACTCCAGCCCATAATACAGAAGAAAAACTCCAGCTGGAGATCACCAGGTTCAGGTTACACGGACAGCAATCCAACTGGGTGGTTCAGGGAAATTACGGACCAACTCAAAAAATAGATATTTAAAAAACATAACCTGCAATCTTGACATAGCTGCAGGGTGTAAATTTAATATTTGTTGGTTGTATGAAGGTAATATAGGTTTTATGTCACTACTTGTTTGATGATACTCTATAGAAGTTATTTTGTAACATGACATGGAGATTAAAGAATGTATGATGAGACTAGAAGGCTTGAAGCAGCTACATAGTTAACATATAGTTTAATCAATATTAATATACTGGTGGGAGTTCAGTTTTGTTTTACATAATATAAAATGCCATTTTAACAACAATACAAAAAAATAAACACACAAGTTCACGCGAATAACTGATAAACGTCTAAACCAACAAGGAAGGTATGAAATATTATATAACAGAGAAATACAAAACAGCCAATTGTCTTGCTGTTACAAAGCAATTATGAACCAATTTGCATGACTGGTACATGCCTTTACCCAATAGATAAAGAACTGGCTGGACTCTGGGATAAGTCATTATGTAGAGAGGTGAAGAAGAGACCATGCTCTCGGGAAGCTGATGCAACACATTACAACACAGGCTTTTATGTGGAATCCCAGGGTTTAAAGGGGCCCTGTGTAGATTGCGCTATTCCACGGCAGAAGTATTTTGTCCACTGATGCTTAGCGTCTGCAGTTATTTATAGAACAGTGAGGCGCAGGCGATATGTTTGCCGTCGTTGGTTCTCGGGAACACAAGACAAGCGTGCGCTGCATCTAGTGATTGTGTTGTTGATAAGGATTTATTTATTTAGTGTTGTTAGTTTGCAACAGTATATGTCATAAATAAATCTTTATCAACAACACAATCACTAGATGCAGTGTATGCTTGTCTTGTCTTGTGTCCCTGAAAACTCACGACGGCAAACATATCGTATCAATCAAGACATTTACTTACATAACTATTAACACACACACAGCACGGATACCCAGGAGAACATGTAATTTCTTGGCTAGATCTATCTAGTCAGCGTTCGAAATTTCAGAAGTGTTGTTGTATTTATGTACAGCTGTAACATTTATTTTAACCATAAATTGCAAATTTTCGAAGCTGGATTATGCAAGACGCGCGGCCAGAGACAGGGTGCCAACCGTCGTTGACATTCGGCTTCCGCCAACTACGGCGGTCTGCGCGCAGCAGCAACGTCATGACGTAACTAAATCTATAAATTATATTCTGCCTGGTAAATGTAATTTGGGCACCGTTAAAACTGTTTTATCATCATTGAAATGCTAACATAACATTTAGAAAAAATATGCCTTTGTTTGCTGATGATCAATTGAATATTATCTTCGTTTGTAAAATACAGAACTTAATTTATTAATATTGATGTTCATAGAGGTTGAACAAAATACTATCAGATTATATACTTTATTATGGTTTTTTTTACAACATTTCCTGGCTTTACATCGGTCGTGTTCCTGATGGTTGAGTGGCATCT
Organism: Escarpia spicata; assembly: GCA_963995525.1. NCBI lineage: Eukaryota > Metazoa > Annelida > Polychaeta > Sabellida > Siboglinidae > Escarpia > Escarpia spicata. The sequence goes on along the minus strand of OZ023218.1, from coordinate 21,669,814 downwards.
CAATTAATTGGCTTCAATGACAAACTGATGCCTAAATTTTACAGCAGCGTTATATGTTATAATATATATATATATATTATATATATATATATATAATATATATATACACGTACACCATATTAAACCTAAACAGTTTTTGCAACATTAGAACAAATAGCAAGGAAAACAATTGTTTCATTCCTATCATCGTAATAATTGTTTGTTATTAATAAAAGCGTTCATATTCTAAAATATTGGTATACATCATGTAACGATTCTACTTTTAATATTCCTGATGAATAATAATGATAATGGACCAGAAAATAGTTGCAAATACAATTTTGCAATTTCAAAATTTGCAGATTAAATCAAATTGTGTCTTTGCTCATAAGTCACTCAGATGTACATGCAACGAAACAGCAGGAACATTGTGTTGTTGTCATGTTGTTTTTTCCTAAGTTTCGATTCTCCTTGACAACAACTCGGACAAGTTAAAATTTTGGTGTAGATTTCAAAACTTACTTGTCCAGCGGACAAGTAAATATTCTGGCTTATTTCTATCACAGCTAGCATTGTCTACATTTAAACAAATAAAAAAGTATTTCCATATTTCCACAGAGATCTTGCAGTTGTGATCTATATCATCGCACAGCAAAACCTGCTATGATATAACCCTGGACACCTAACATTACTGAACCCAACTGATACTTCTCTGAATGAGTTTTGTGTAACCATGAAAACAGCCGCTATCATAACACACACCAAACCACTACAGGCACAGATACCCAGTCCCAACAATGCATGATGTATACACTGTACAGGTATCATTGTAGAATAATATTAAATAACAATGCAGAACAATACACGTGAGATGATGGTCCTGTGTTTTCTAACGCTCTGAATGATCAGCTTTAACCTGTCCAGAACTAATGTTGGACGAAATACACCAAGTACAAAAAGACAATTTGGCATCAATTTCACTGAACACATCATTCTGTTCTATGACTCAACGTCATCCCAAGCAATGTCACACTACTGTTACTAACAACTACAACTCAGTCACCCCGCATACAAGACCACATCATAACTGGCAGTGATTTTATGACACCAATGGCTCAATAAATGTGATTTGTGGTCTCTGTCACTGCCAGCAAAAGACTGCATTCATTAATGTTTTCACACAACTGTTTTGTTAGTCATCATTTTCTTCTTCAACAAATTCTATCAACTACATGTGATTCTGCCTTTAGGCCTCTGGCCTGCACCCAATATATCCTGTATATGTCCACTCCCTCTGGCTATAATGACCTTACCAACAGAAGTAACAGAACCCAGCAGAATACTGACGCACGTCTAATTGTCTGCACAAGTGTCCAGTAGTATTTCATTATAACAACACAAAATGCCAATGCAAACATCATTCTAAGTTAATAAAATAAAACAAGACAACACAACCTACAATAAGTGCAAGAACAGTAACTACCATTGACTGCCTGAAAATCCACACCTGCCAAATTCTAGGTAGTTCATTCAACTCCTCTGGAGATCTTCGTTTCTAGATCTACAGCCGGTACTTCAATCAACTCCCCTCAGGTTCAACCACACTACACTCTACAGCTTACTTTGGTGTGTTTTTATTGGGCTGTTTCCACTTGTCAGACCCACTAGCAGTGAAGGAGAGAGGGACTGAATGAGTCAGTCTTCACCCCAGGGTGCCAAAGCCCTAGGGCCCTGAGCAACTAGAGTGAGCCATCAATGACTAGACCCACAGGAGAAAAATAAAACATCAATAGAACAGCTTCTCTCATTTGACAGGTCTCTGTCCTCAAATTGTGCCACCTCAAACTTCATTTTCATTCAATAAACTGCTCCGGCAGGCCACTACTGCTGTGTTTCTCCTCAGTGTGGTGGTGGATTATACAGTAGTGTGTGGCCAGTGCAGTGGCATCTAACTTTGTTTTAGTCATTTTACTAAATCTGGTGCTAACAAAACAATCCGCATGAAACGTGCTACAGAATATCTGTCAATGATTGAAACATTCTGTATGTCCATGATACTCTAAACCCATATTATTCACTAACAACCCACACAACCCATACCACAACCAACATCACCACCAACACTGAGACCATCTCCACCGAAACCTGTAGACTGGTTCAACTCGTGTTTTCCCAGTGACCAGGACGTTGGTCCGAGTCCCAGACTGGCACCCTGCTGACTTCCCTTGCAGCAGGCACACATGTGGGTAAAGGAAGTCGGGTGTTACGCCAGGGGAGGTAGAAGACCCGAGTTATTGACTATGTAACCTGGCGTGGATTTACACCTCTCTACCTGTACAACCCACTAAAACAGAACTCGCCTGCATCAGCTGCTGTCTGTACCACAAGTCCGACTGACATCATCTAGTGAGGAAACGGGCAGACAAAACAGCCACCAGATGTCTCCACTTTACACATATATTCAACTGTACACATCCAAAATGAGGTCGACTGAACTGACCTACCCATCACGTGACCTGTTGCCTAGCAAAAGGTCTATCAAGCTATCAAAAATGGATGCCAAACACATGGTGCATTTGTACATTGCGTCATTTTTGTTGAAATACTGGCCCCAAAAGGGTTTCTTTATAAATGAGAGAAACATATAATAAGGCAAAGTTGTATAAGTGACAACTGTACACAGGAATGTCTGATTTATGAGATGTCATGCAGAAATAATAATGTAACTCAGATATATGATTGTTATCAACATTGTTGGCAAAGGCAGTCTGACAGAGGTCAAAATACTTAAACCTGCATGGCACACAATGCTACGACCTGCAGTGTGGTTGATTTCATAAAGAGAAATGAAATGCTACAGAAGAACCCTCAGCATCTCCTACACTGATCACATCACCCCGGAGGAAATCAGAAAAATCATCACTCAGCATGTGGGTCATTACGAAGATCTTCCGATGTAACAAGATCAAAAGGGCTCACAAAAACAATACTTCAAGGAACGATACTGGCGAAGGGAAGGGAAGGGAAGACAGAGGAAGCAATGGATAGATAACAATGAAGACTGGACTGGGAAGACCTTCGCTGAAACCCAGGAAATAACACATCATCGCAAAGACTGGAGTCGACTCGTGCAACATTTATCGATGCAGCACCCCTACGAGGCTACGACCCAGGCAGGGGGTTACGGGATCAGTAAGTAGTAAGTAAACAGACAATTGATTTGTTTATGAGGGACCTAGTTGTTTATGTCAATGAAATGGACATCACTGTTATATTTACATTTTGGTTTCAAATATTTTAAACCACAATAAATTAATTTCCAGTGTCAGTCGGGCCCTCTGAATGGGACAAATTTGTATTAGAAAAAAGTGCCAATCTGTTGGGATCCAAGCCTCGTTTTCAATTTGGACTTATCTGTTAAGGGCTGCCATTACCAGGCGGTTGCATAAGTTCACAAAATCCCAAAATACGTTAAGCACCGCATGGAGGTGATGGTTCTGATGAAACCACGCATCGCAGAGGAAACATTGCTGCAGTGCCACTACTTAGCAAGTGAAACATGTTAATGCAAATTGATGCTTATCACAATTTTGGATCATAAAAAATTGCAATTTTTATATTAGTGGGTAGAGTGTTGACCCAAAGCTAAAAAAATAGGATTTTGCAAACTTCTGACACCATCCTTAATTGCACGGTGTGTCACTGATCCCTACCTGTCCTGAGAGTTTGGTGCGGTGAAATGAGTCAATGTGTTTGAGACTGACGAGCCTCGGAGAGCCAGGAACATCCCCTGGGATCTCACTTCCCTTGCAATATTTGGGAGACATCATACTTGGCGGGGACCTCAGCTGAAGCACAGGCGACTCAGTCCCTGGCGCAGGGGTCTCTACTGCGGAGACCAAGCAGGACCGGGTCTCTGAGAACCAGGGCCTGCCACCATCAGATGACGCTTTGATATCTGAAAGTAAAAGGTGTGTTCTTATAAAGCTCAATATCCAGTCCTCAGGACTGCTCAAAGTGGTTTACACTTTATTCCCTGGCAGACCTGTTCAATTGAACACCATCTCAACTTCTCTGGGAAGCATTCAGCCATGTTACAATTAATGCACAAAGACTATTCATACAAAAAAATCCACCACTCTCTATAGCCAGGTACTCATTCATAAAGCTTAGTGAACTGAAGCAACATAGAGTGAACGAATTAGCCCATGGTTCGACACCACAGGCTGAGAGTCAACAGCACAGGATTCGAACCTGGGTTTTCTTGGTCGAGAGTGCGAAGCTCTATCACTGCACCACTGCGCTCCACTTTCATAAAGTGAAAACATTTTGCGTGAACTCCACCGACTTCAACTGACATCATCCCCAACGACCATGTTATTACGGAGACCATGAGAGGACACCATTTTAGTTGACAACTAACGTGAGACAGTGGTCATACAAAAGTATGTTAAAATAATGACACAGATGACAACAGACCTAGTTGACACTGACATACAATGTTGAATGTGTCATGAAACACCAACACAGTGTGACTGTGCACACTACCTGCAGTGACTCTAGAGGAGGCACCATGCCAAACAAGCCAAACAGCCCATGGACTGCAATCTCTTCTATGATCTATAGGGGCCATTAGGGGCGGGACTAATTTCCATCTGCTATAAACATAATAGCTCCACCACACAAATTTACAAATGCTCATGGAATTTCTCAGTGACACAAATGCCAGCAGTTAGGTCTTATCACAGTAAATGCAATGCATTCACAAACACAATTTTTAAAGCACCCCCGACGGCACAATACAAAAAAAAACATGCGGAAGTAAATATTTAAAGAGAGCTGTCTGTTCATTTGGTAATTATTACCAGGAAGTTTGCTCAATCAGTTGTACTTTGTCCCAGTTTGTCCAAGAGCGTAGGAAGCAGCCAACTTCAAAGCTATAAGTGCCAATATGCAATAAGTGTCAATACTGGCTGTTTAAAAATTGATTGTTTAAAAAAAATTAACATTTTGTAGGCACAACTTTCAAATTGTGAACACTATTTTCAGTTTATTAAATGCAAATAGGCAGGAAGCATACACATTTATTCTAGTATTTAATAATAATAATAATAAGGTAACTTCTATTGCGCTTAAAATTTTTAATCCTTGGAAACCAAGGATAGCTCAGAGTTGGTGCAGTGACAGAAAAAGCCTAGTTCCAATGTTACTGTCGACTCTAGGAGCAAAATGTAAGTAAGAACTAGATGATTGAAGCTGGATAGGTTTCCTTATTAAAACCACTGCATAAAATGGACATTATACCTTTAATGCATCTTCAAATGCATGTCACAGAAGGCCACATAAAATAATTCCTGGTTTTTCACCAACACACACGCACGCACACACGCACGCACACACAGACACACGCACGCACGCACGCACGCACGCACGCACGCACGCACGCACGCACGCACGCACGCACACACATACACACGCATACTCACATTCAATTGTCTCACTTTGTTTAGGTGCAATTAAATAACAATCTACAGTGTGCAAAAATCTCACCTTGTTTAGGTGCAATTAAATAACAATCTACTGTGCAATAGTTATCTCACCTTGTTTAGGTGCAATTAAATGACAACCTCAGATGCAATAATTACCTCAGCTTGTTTAAGCAATAGTTATCTCACCTGGTTTAGGTGTAATTAATGTGCAATAGTTATCTCACATTTTTGGTGCAATTAAGGTGCAATATTTATCTCACCTTATTTAGGTGCAATTAAGGTGCAATAGTTATCTCACCTTGATTAGGTGCAGTTAACATGCAATAGTTATCTCACCTTGTTTGTGTCCAATTAAGGTGCAATAGTTATCTCACCTTGTTTAGGTGTAATTAAATGACAACCTCAGGTGCAATAGTTACCTCAGCTTGTTTAAGTGCAATTAAGGTGCAATAGTTATCTCACCTTGTTTAGGTGTAATTAAAGTGCAATAGTTATCTCACTTTTTGGTGCAATTAAGGTGCAATATTTATCTCACCTTGATTAGGTGCAGTTAAGGTGCAATAGTTATCTCACCTTATTTAGGTGCAATTAATGTGCAATAGTTATCTCACCTTGTTCATGTGCAATTAAGGTACAATAGTTATCCCACCTTGTTCATATGCAATTAAGGTGCAATAATTACTTCATCTTGTTCAGGTGCAATAGTTATCTCACCTTGTTTAGGTGCAATTAAGGTGCAATAGCAGTCCTGCCTACCCCAAAAACTTCCTGTCAGTAATTCATGTTCCCATTTACACTGATTTTCAGGAATATAGGCTTCCTGTCAGTAATTGTTCAGAACCGTGTCAGATATTGTCACCGGGGGGTGAGGGGAGGGGTAGCGATGACAAAACCATTACGTTACGCTGTCATCGACATCACCTAGACTCTAGTCTACTGAACTCTAGTATATAAGCCTATCCCTGTATTATAGCCTGATAGAATGATAAATGATAGACGAGGGGGGGGGTAGCAACTAGTGACTGTATGATCATAGACATAGGCTGTAAATGATAGACTAAACTCCTCAATAAATACACTAACTTAGTCTTAGTACAGTCAGTTGGCCTAACACTACAAGTACAACACTAAATTTTTGCATTACACGTTTCTTTTTGGTTGGCGGTGGCGTCGTTTCGCTGTCAGCCATCATTTCATGCCGCGTGACTTCGTTTTGTTTGATCGCGGAAATGCGAATTTGTCATAACGCTGTTTCCTATTGGTTAGATTACGACCAGACTCAGCGAATGAAAAACCATGTCACAACATGCTGTATACATATGCTGCCACCTGTTGAATATAGTGGAAGCTAAATTTGAGTGATTGGCGAACATGGTGACAGTCCGTAATATTTTCATCCCTCGCCGTAATACCGTAATTTGAGGTGACTTTCCGGAATGATTCCGGACAATCCGGAATGGTAAGCAGGTCTGCAATAGTTATCTCACCTTGTTTTGGAGCCATGTCTCTCTGCTCTTCACACACCGGCGACAATGGGGCCTGCAGCGCCGGCTCCGTAGACTCCAGAGACTCTACACTCTCCAGCGCAGAGTCACACGAAGCCACACTCAGCTCCGATGCTACACAAGCCAGACGCAACTCCGACTCGATCGAACCGAGACTCATGTGTCGAAACTCCGTCACGGGTGAGCCGATGCTCGCGTGACTGCTCTCTGAGCTCGGTGAACTCACAGTGATGGTGCAAGACTTGGGACGAGTCACGGCGTCACTCAGTTCGTTGCCTTTGATCGACAGTCGCGGCGAACCGCCACTGACAGTAGCGCGACGTTGCTTAGCCTCAATCTGGAAGTGGAGGGGGGCGCCACTGGTGACATCGCCGCTGCTCCCGGCGTGGAATACCTCGTTGTCGTTGTCAATCTCATTGTCTGTGTCAGTCTCTTTTAAGCTGCAACTGAATTGTTATGATTTTAAGATTATAGATCGTTTGCTTACTGTAATAGATAAAACCATCATATCTGCTGAGTAATATAATATTTTTTACTTATTTTACAGTCAGCTTACTTTTTATCTGTGATGTTATGAGTGGTTGTGTGTGTAACCTTCATCATAGGGGTTACCAGAGTGATATACCTGTGCAAAATGACTACTGTCGCCATCTTATGGTAGACATCCAATGAAGTTTTCTGTTTTGATACTGACTGTGAAATAAGTAAAAAATATTACTGATTTGAATCATCCAGTCTGATGAACCTGTTCTTACGTAGAGCAATATCCAGACCTTAGTACTGCTCAAAGCATCTTACACTTTACTTCCTGAACACCAACTCTCTGGGAAACATTCAGCCATGCTGCAATTACAGCACAAAGCCTATTCATACACAAATATCTATAGCCAGGTACTCATTCATACAGCTGAGTGAACTGGAGCAACAAAGAGTGAACAAACTTGCCCATGGTTCGACACGACAGCAAGGGAATATTTTGATTATGAGTTTGAGGCTCTAACCATGACACCACCGCACTCCACAAATTAAACTTTAAAAAGTTAACAGTAAAATTATTTATATCACTAAAATACATTCGTTCGCCAAGAAATTTACACAACATAACATGACTGCAGTAGACATGATCAACCTTTCTACCTTTAAAGGCAAATAAGAAACAAAATCCACACATTCTAACGAGAGTACAGTAACTTCCCTTATTTCCAGTGCGATGGATAAAACCTCTAAAATCTTGCAAAAATGTTGACTCACATTTCACAGAAGGGCGCCGAGGGGGCGGGAATGGGGCTGACAAGGTCAGGGCGTGGTATTCGCCCCCTCTTACTGCTCCTCTTGCGGGAGGATGACTTGGGGAAGGTTCCCGTGCCCTGCTTCATCTTGCGGGGGTACTTCTGTCTGTTGCCAGGCAGGCCGTACAGACTGATGTGGTGGGGGCGTTTCTTGAGGGTGAGTGTCACCTCTTTCTTGTTGTTACGTAGAACATTTACAAGGTCCTGCAGCTGCCAGCCAACCTAGAAAAAGGTAAGTTCTTATACAGCATAGTATCCAGTCCTCAGGACTGCTCAAAGCACTTGACACTTTACTCCCTGGCAGACCTGTTCAGTCGAACACCTTTTCGACATCTCTGGGAAGCATTCAGCCACACTTCAATTAATGCACAAAGACTACTCGTACACACATATCCACCACTGTATCACTCATTCATACAGCCGACTGAACTGGAGCAATGTGAAGTGAACGAACTAGCCCAAGGTTCGACACGGCAGCACAGGATTCAAACCCGGGTTCATTCGGTCGAGAGTACAAAGCTCAAGCCACAGATCCACTTTGCTCCACAGAAACACACACAACAACAATGGAGACATTTCCAAGTCATAGCTTTAACTAGAGATCTAGGGTAAAGTTTGTTTTTGGACGGGTAGAAATTTTAGGAGCAAAACAGCTTATTTACCATTGACTGTGACCAATATGCTTTGAAAATGTGTGTCCATGTATACGTGTATGGTATTTTTGTATGCAATATTGATATGCACATTTGGACTGGATTGTGTATGCGCACATACAATCCACTTCAAACATGCATTTATATACATAAATACAATACAATACACACTACCACATACATACGAAAGTGTGACAGACATTTTAAAAGCACGACGGACATATCAATAACAGTGAGTCACTAAAACTTTTTGCTCCTCAGATTTCCACCTGTCCAACCTGAAATGTCCGCTCATCCCAAATTAACTCAGCCCATCCAAAACATGGATGGAAGAGTCTCTAGATCAAGCTATGATTGGACTAGTTGTCATGGTAACTATTAGTGAAGCATACTTGGTAAGATAACTTGATTATGCTCCCACTTTCACTTTCTGTTAACCAGACAAATAAGTGCTGCAATTAAGGTCAAAATAATGGATGACACATGACACTTTCTGTTTTATTTTCTATTAACCGGACAACTAAGTGCTCTACTAGAGTCAAAATTGCGACTGACGCATGATAGTTGTTAGTTTCACTTTCTGTTACAGGATGATCTTCTGATTTATTTGTTCACCTTTTATTATAACATGAAACGTGATAGGACATTTTTTTTATAAAAGCTATGTTGAAGTGCAATGCTAAATGAAGCCATTGCTAACTAACCCTCATGAAACCAATTTTGCTTGACTTTGAACATGAGATGATCCAAAGCAAATTAGTACCAATCACACCTGTGTAACTTGTATGTTAAGTTACACTGCAACAGTTTCAATGTTTGGAACCAATCAGAGATATCTGTTTCCTGGTGTTATGGCACCAGAACAGTTGTGTGAATACACTGCGATACAAGTAGGCTCAACCAATCTGTGCCATCAAGTGCATACCCCACAACAGGGATGAGAACAGGTGAAGAATAAAATCACTGGGAATCACGGAGTGAGCACAGCGACCCATTTCACAGCTGGGGGTTTGGGAATTTTTTTCAGAAAATTGCTTTAAGAGCAATAATGATGATAAATGTGACATTGAAACAACACTTGACAATTTGAAACTGAATCTCATTATTTATATTTGTGAAATCATTTTGCAATTCAGCAGATGTACATCTAGATCCAGATAGAAATCAAGTGAGGAAGAAATATTATATTATAATTTTGACATTTCATTAATTACTGTTTCACTATTAATGTGAAGTCTGAAGCCACACACTGATCAATATAAGCATTATTTATTGTATACGTCATTTCTTTTTCTTATCCATTAGGGCCTGCAGTGCTTTTTTTCGGGATTCCTTCTAAGCCTTGCAATGCACTGCCTTTCCTCATGAGCCAGTCTTCTTACGGAGAGAGGCTTCTCTTCGGAAAGTGCGAGAGCCTTCCTCTTCTTGTTTGTCTCTTCAGTGGCATTCCTCTTCTGGGCTTAGTGCAGTGTCCCAGCTGAGAGCATTGACCAACATAGACCTTTGTTGATGGGGCTATGTAGTGCATCTTCTCTGTGCATGTACTCTATGGCAATGGCCTCTCTTGCTCTCAGACCATACTTGATGGACTGTATGACACTGTACGTGGCAGTGGCCTCTCTTGCTCTCAGACCATACCTGATGGACTGTATGGCACTGTACGTGGCAGTGGCCTCTCTTGCTCTCAGACTATACTTGATGGACTGTATGGCACTGTACGTGGCAGTGTCCTCTCTTGCTCTCAGACCACACTTGATGGACTGTATGGCACTGTACGTGGCAGTGGCCTCTCTTGCTCTCAGACCATACCTGACGGACTGTATGGCATTGTACGTGGCAGTGTCCTCTCTTGCTCTCAGACCATACTTGATGGACTGTATGGCACTGTACGTGGCAGTGGCCTCTCTTGCTCTCAGACCATACTTGATGGACTGTATGGCACTGTACGTGGCAGTGGCCTCTCTTGCTCTCAGACCATACTTGATGGACTGTATGGCACTGTACGTGGCAGTGTCCTCTCTTGCTCTCAGACCACACTTGATGGACAGTATGGCACTGTACGTGGAAGTGTCCTCTCTTACTCTCAGACCATACTTGATGGACTGTATGGCACTGTACGTGGCAGTGGCCTCTCTTGCTCTCAGACCACACTTGATGGACTGTATGGCACTGTACGTGGCAGTGGCCTCTCTTGCTCTCAGACCATACTTGATGGACTGTATGGCACTGTACGTGGCAGTGTCCTCTCTTACTCTCAGACCATACTTGATGGATTGTATGGCACTGTACGTGGCAGTGTCCTCTCTTACTCTCAGACCATACTTGATGGACTGTATGGCACTGTACGTGGCAGTGTCCTCTTACTCTCAGACCATACTTGATGGACTGTATGGCACTGTACGTGGCAGTGGCCTCTCTTACTCTCAGACCACACTTGATGGACTGTATGGCACTGTACGTGGCAGTGTCCTCTCTTACTCTCAGACCATACTTGATGGACTGTATGGCACTGTACGTGGCAGTGGCCTCTTTTGCTCTCAGACCATACTTGATGGACTGTATGGCACTGTACGTGGCAGTGGCCTCTCTTGCTCTCAGACCATACTTGATGGACTGTATGACACTGTACGTGGCAGTGTCCACTCTTGCTCTCAGACCATACTTGATGGACTGTATGGCACTGTACGTGGCAGTGGCCTCTCTTGCTCTCAGACCATACCTGATGGACTGTATGGCACTGTACGTGGCAGTGTCCTCTCTTGCTCTCAGACCATACCTGATGGACTGTATGGCACTGTACGTGGCAGTGGCCTCTCTTGCTCTCAGACCATACTTGATGGACTGTATGGCACTGTACGTGGCAGTGGCCTCTCTTGCTCTCAGACCACACTTGATGGACTGTATGGCACTGTACGTGGCAGTGGCCTCTCTTACTCTCAGACCACACTTGATGGACTGTATGGCACTGTACGTGGCAGTGGCCTCTCTTGCTCTCAGACCATACTTGATGGACTGTATGGCACTGTACGTGGCAGTGGCCTCTCTTGCTCTCAGACCATACTTGATGGACTGTATGACACTGTACGTGGCAGTGTCCACTCTTGCTCTCAGACCATACTTGATGGACTGTATGGCACTGTACGTGGCAGTGGCCTCTCTTGCTCTCAGACCACACTTGATGGACTGTATGGCACTGTACGTGGCAGTGGCCTCTCTTGCTCTCAGACCATACTTGATGGACTGTATGGCATCAATGACATCATTCATCACTGAAAATGATGACTCAACTCTCTTTCACTAATTCTCCCGTCCGGTTTTAAACTTTGATTTTGACATCCTTCTCTATCCACACCCATCTCCATCTCTCTCTACAATCTTTGTTAACTTCCCGAACGTTTCGGTGATCCTTGTCATCTATTTTTTCAATACTCGATCCATAGCCTAAGGTTAAACCGCTCTGCTCATTGCGATAATATGCAAGTTTGTGGTTTGCATTATAACGGTAGCGCTGTTCCGGGAAGCTGCGCCTCCTCTCTACCATAGCATACACAGTCATCTCATGCAGAGGGCATGACTTTGCAGGATGACCAGAAACCACATGCAATGTCAAGGCCACTGAGCATAACACAAGCGCAATGTCAGGTTCTAATTTGATGCCGCGGTGGTGGTATGGCAGACTGGGTCACTGGCTCCTGTCTTCGCACACGATGTGCTGCAGACCAGCTGCCGTAGAGGGACTGTGTGATCGAGGCTGGTGGTATCTAGGTCAGTCATATGAGTCCGTATCGGCGTATGCTTCTGTTTATTGTAAACAGTGCTCTGCGGCAAACTTGCCGATGGCCGCGATCTCCGGTACTCGGTTTAGACCTTCCTACATGTTAGCCCCCATACATAAAAAAATTTCTCTTCAGATTAATACGATTCACAGGAATGACCTTTGGGACCCAGTATCCATGGTAAACTGCAGATCCGCGGGAAATTCTCATCCCTGTCCACAAGTACCGTGTCCATGACAGGAGTAGTTTTTTTATTGTGCAAGTGCTGTGACCTTCCATCACCTCACTGACCTCACTGCGTCACAGTGTCTTTGTCAGCGTGCCAAGTTTATTTATTTACAAATAATTACTATTGTATATTGAAAGGTGTCTCCTCAATTCAAAGTTTTTGTTTGTCTCATTTAAAATTTATTTTGCGACAAAAGCAAAACTACCTACCGGTACTAACCACTACGTCATGTTAGTTCGTTTGTGCAACTTTTTGTATGTAATTTTTAAAATATCATCAGACAAACTGATAGCTTATTCAATTCCTGTTGAAGAATTCATTCAAATGATACTCAAAATTGGAATGTTCATGTGAATGCGCAATATGATTACCGGTACGCACATGCTTCTGGGTGTTTTCTCCCTAGAGTGCCCGAGAGTGCCCAGTGGAGATAAAGCCTCCAGCAGTGGCCCCATCTTGTGGATACTTATGAGACTAACACTGTCTGATTCCTTGATATCTGGGCTATGAATTGTGGGTATTTTCGACATGTGCTTGAATTAAAAAAATTGAGTTTTTCATGATAGAAGTTTGCCACCTATGGACCTTCAGAAATGGCATCACCTTGGACATCGTAATTGTTTACTAATGACGAAGTTTGTACTATTATTTCGTTGTATGGGACATTTCTGACACTGAACTAAAGGTAAGTTGACATTATGTTTGAAATGCAACTGAATGAGCAATAAAATGGATAATTGGGGCTTTGTTTATGTTTCGTTGTCCAAGTTTGGTTACTGTCAGTTCGGTTTTCGGCACTGAGACTGCTGTTTATATGTTGCTATACAAAAATGACGTCTTTATTATAATGAATGATTAGGTAAGTATTCTAAAACTCTGTCAATCCTTCTAATGGTTGACATTTGGTTGTTTCAGGTGTCGATATATTAGTGATCACAATGTCAACACTGACATTGACGGAACACAGAATCCATAACAGCAACCAAGATAGAAGTCTTACAAAGCTGTGTTTTACTGTCTATATTTACACAAAGTGAATTTATTTACATTGCCTCATGTCTAAGCAAGGCATGCCAACTGTAAATACACAGTAGAATGCATTTGATGTCAATAAAATGCATGATATTCCACGCTATAGTTGTCCAGAATATTAATTTTCTATGTTTGTCACCTATAAATGACAACATATATTTAACCAATATAAACCAGTCACACCATTTTAAAGAACATCCAATGTACATCAAAATAAACACAACTTACAATTATAGAAAATCAACAGTTTTGAAGATACAGTTTAAAACCTGCAGGCACCCAGAAATGTTGAGATCTGTGGCAGCAGCCTGGGGAACAGGGACACATGCCAATTTAACTGGCCGGTGTCTAACGGGTTAAAAGATGTAACAGCCAAAATCAATTGTACATACAATTTTAACTAATTTTATTTAAACTATCCACACATTTCATATTTGGACATCAAAGAACTAGATTTGTGACAAGCTAAACCAGTTGAGGAAGCAGCTTTAGACGTATCACTAGCACAAACAATGCTAGTAATAACAGTTGATGTATACTTCTGGCACGGAACTACTTTCTGTCAATGCACTACACGTGCCAAGAGTAGGTGCTTCTTCTGTAATATGAATACTCTCAACCCATTACCCCGGGATACAGGGGAACAACGTGGATCGTTGAGCAATGACGTGACACCTACCACTGTCTGGTAGTTGACTTGGACCACCTCGTCGCCCACTTCGATCTTGCCGCAATGGTCGGCCGGACTCTGAGTACAAGAATGTCGTTTCTGTCAGTTCACATTTCTACACAACGACACGTCTTGCAAAGATTTAATCACAACTATAAAAGTCATGGAAACATCCCCAACAGTTTACTGAACATTCTTCAGGATAGTTAATTTCTATGCAAATAAGTTCTTTTAGACATATCCAATACGTAAATGTTTACCCTGTAGAGGCTTTCGTCAATGTAGCACCCCAACTTCTTCAGTACATGTGATGTATGACATCATCATACATGTGACATAGTTCATAATTCCCTTCATTTCGGTTGAACTATCTCACACGTACGATGACGTCGTACGTCACATGTACTGAAGACGTTGGTGTGCTACATTGACGAAAGCCTCTACAAGGTAAAAATTCACATATTGGATATGTCTAAAAGAACTCATTTGCATATCCCCAACAATACTGTAACCTGACTACAAGTATAAGAGCGATATATCAGAAGCTGCCAATATTTAGGAAAAATATCGCCTGTTTTTTCCATTTTTATGCCCAGTCTTTAAGGCCCCATGAAACAGAGTCAATTAATGAGTTAATCTGACAAGATCAGCATAAAGCAAATTAAAATCCATGTTTTACAATTGGCAACCCCTTAGTGCTGACTGCAACCCACCTCAGCCTTGACACCTCCAATGATATGTGTTCCAGTGTGTGACGACTCAATGTGCATGCCCTGTGCAGGAAACAAGACAAGTACATATGATTGTAGCATCTGCCAAGCTTCCAGAGGGTACAGTCAGTGAAGCAAGAAACTGTGCCCATCCAATTTTTGTGTAAAATTGATAGGTAATGATTGAAATGAAAATGAAATAAAATATAGGACTAATAATAATAATAGGAATATTTGAACAAAATTACAGCATTATTTCAGGTGACGATTTAAGTTAATGCAAATTAATTAACAATTGCCAACTTTCAGCATAACATGACCAAATTCACCGATCTGATTATGTTATGTTGTGACTCAGAGGTAATGTTGTCTGTGAATTTATAGGAAATACAGGAATCATGAAATTAAAAACATCACTAATAACAGGAATATCTTAACAAATTTTCAGCATTATGTCAAGTGGCGATTTGAGTTAACGAAAATTAACAACTGCCAACTTTCAACGTAACATGACAAAACTAAACAATATGATTACGTTGATGGCATGACTTTATGGTAACGTTGTCTACAGACACTTACAAGTTCGTCCTCAGGTTTCTTGCGAATGGTGGCGAGTTCAAGAGCAGCGGGTTGAATGACAAGGGGGTCCTTCAGCTCTGTCATGATCCTATCACACATCTTGCTCATGTCTTCACACTGTAGACACGTAAAGCATCAGTGCACCACTCCAAGTCTCACTTAAAGGGAGCCAGCAGTTCCCCTACCCAGAATTAGCGGGCATAGATAGTAACAGGAAGTCAGCAGCATTGTACGTGGGAAAATGGGACATTGTTGAACATCAAACGGTATTGCAGTTAACTCAGCCCGACTCAGCTCTACTGCCAATGAAGCTTGTTTAGAAACTGGATGTTTTAATTTATTATTTCAACACGCTCCGGGGTCGTACCTTCCAAATTGTGAACGTTTTCACAGGCTTACTGAACACAATTTGGCAAGCAGTATACCTTCAACATAGTTAGTTTAGCCTTAAGAACGTTATATTAATTAGTAATTGAGAAAATAGGAGCAAACTGCCTCCTTTTAAACATCCAAAAAGCCATTTTTTACATACATTTTTCTGCTATCATCTGATCAGAATGATGATAAAAATACTTTAAATTGGTGGTGGTGGTGGTGGTGCATGGAGGACGACTAACAGATAGTTTCAAAGTTAAGACAGGGGTTCGGCAGGGATGCCTGCTGTCACCTTTCCTGTTCATCCTCATGATCGACTGGATTATGAGGACCACCACGGATGGGAGATGAAACGGCATACAATGGATACCATGGACCCAGCTTGAGGACTTGGACATCGCTGATGACCTGCCACTACTACCACACACCCACAAACAGATGCTGGACAAATTGACATTTCTGGAATCAACACCAGCAAAGACAGGTCTGAAGATCAACAGAAGCAAAACCAAGATCATGAAAATACACAGTAAGAACGACTACCCAGTTATAGCAGGCGGAGAGGCTCTGGAGGAAGTGGATTCATTTACATACTTAGGGAGCGTAACAAACAAACAAGGTGGTTGAGGCAGATGTTGCTGCAAGAATGGGCAAGGCATGGACAGCATTCCTGATACTAAAAAAACATCTGGAATTCCACCAAAATAAAAAACAAAACAAAATCTGGATTTTTAACTCCAATGTAAAATCAGTATTGTTGTATGGCTCTGAAACATGAAGAATGACAAAAACAATACTAAACAAAATCCAGACTTTCCTTAACTGATGTCTGCAAAGAATTCTATGCATAAAATGGCAAGACAAATTCAGAAACGAGGAGCTATGGGAAAAGACTAACCAAGAACCCGTCGCCCAGCAGATCCTGAGGAGAAAGTGGGTTTGGATTGGAGACACATTGAGAAAGCCAACAAACATCACAAGACAGTCTTTGAAGTGGAATCCTCAAGAAAAAAGAAGGCGAGGAAGGCCAAAAACACCTGGCAAAGAGACACGGCTGCAGAAGTACAATGGAATGCCTAGAAAGAAATAGAGAAGCTTGCCCAAAGTCGTGTGCACTGGAGACTCGTCGTCGATAGCCTATGCTTAACATGGAGCGAAGTGCATAAGTAAGTAAGTACAAACATTGTGTGTGATACGCCAAATCAACTGTGGATGGAGTTTTAAATATACAAAGAGACAAGAGCAAGTAGAAGTTACACACTGCCTTGACGATTCTGTCTTCGCTTTCATCACCGACATGTTGGGTGGCAGACAGAAGGTCCAGACCCATCTTTACGAGCGAGTTCCTCATCTTAATGTACCCCTCAGAGCTGTCAAACGGTGGCCTGCAAACACCAGAACATCAAATCAGAATTGGTGTATCCGTCTCGTGACTTATTGCTTAGCATCAATGTCTGTCAAGTTTACAAACTTTTACGTGAATCTGTTGGACAGTCCATTATAGGTTTCTCAAGTTGAGATGGTGACAGAGAGAGCATGACAACTGTTTCACTTTCTGTTTACCTGGTACTAGAAAAATCAGTGCATTCAGTGGAATTATTAGGAAATATTCAGGAAATATGAAAAGTTTTGGTAAGGCAAAGTTAGTAGAAGGTCACACGCATAACTTTGTTTGTGATGTCAGTTACATAATCCATCAATTCTATAGATAATAACATGCATGACAGTCATAGAGCTTTCGTAACAATTATTATAGAGACTATTTGTATTCAATAATACGCCATATCAAGTTAATATGAACTATGGATTCCAATGGAATATCATAACCATCCAATTATCATTAGTACAAAAATGCATAAAATAAAGAGTCGTAACATACATGTATATAAAATTAGACACCTTTAAATTATGCAAAATGAGCACTATTTTGGATGCTTTGTACTTTTATTTACAAATGTATCTTCACTTTTTGTCTGGTTATGTTGTCTGGTGATGCACAAACAATGTGTGTGCGTCTAGATACTGTGACTGTTTCCTAGTTGTTTCCAGCACTCGGCAACTATCTATTAACTGACTAGTCTGTATTATTGTGGTTACAATGTAATGGTCTTATGAGGTCTCATTCACCTAGTCAGCCTTTTTCAGAACATTATCACCAAACCGACCTTTATATGCTGGCACTGAGCGTGGTCACTGCCAGGGTGCTTGTCGTCCTCAGTGGTTCTTTTACGTCCCAAATCGAGACGGTACCGACATTATCGTGATCTCCGAGTCACGAAGGATACACAGTCCCCAATTTTGAGAGCCAGGTTTTTACACCAAATAGCATGCCTGCCCGGTCCGGGTTTCGAACTCAGAGCGCTGGCAAGCCAGGCGGATGTGCTAACCACTACACTAGCCGCGCTCCCTACTGTCACCTTTTTACTTGTGCCATTTGCGAATGATATGTTTACTTGTACTGAAAACTGAAATGTTAGCAAAACATATTACTGAAACTTTAACACAGAGAAAGTCTGTACAGACATTTTGGATATGATAATAGGAAGTGAATTATTGTGTATCAAAGTACCTCACTGGTTGATTCAGCAATGGAAAAAATTCACTTTAATGTCATGTTAGGTGTGTTCATGAGAGGTGACAACGATCTAACAAACTGGGTCACAACAATGGCCCTCATCACTTGCCTATCAAACCAAGACACCAGGCACTTCAGTTTGCCAATGACGTCCGCTACTGCAGACAGAATGATCAGGGGTAATCTGCGGTTGCCATGGAGGTCAGAGGTCACACCCCGATGCTGCAGCAACTTGAGTGTTTTGCAGAGGCTGGTGGCACAACATCCTAGCTTCAGGGCGAGGTACTGCATATTCTCTGTTTCCAGCTCATTATGCTGCACATAGAAAAACACATTAAGTGATTACACTTACAGTCGTACCTCGCTTTACGGTCACCTCGGTAATACAACAACCTCACAATTAAGGTCACCCTAGTAGTCAAAAATTATTTCATTAACAGAAATTTATTGGAAATCACTCCTTCTAAAAAGGTCACCTCTCTATTCAGGTCACTTTCGCTCAGTCCCATGGGTGACCTTAATGGTGAAGTTCTGCTGTAATTTAACAGTATTGTGTCTGTAGCGAATGTATATTTTAAATACTGTTGGTAAAGTCCATATTTTCCATTACAACTACCAAGTTCACCTCATATCTATAAAATAATCAGACTAACAATGATAAGTGACTGTTGACGGTTTGTGTGAGCATTTACATGTTGTACAAACGTGTATATAAGATGTAAATTTCACTTAAGTTATTGTAAATGAAACCAGCAAGAATCGTAGAGAGATAAACGTACTATGGCGTAGGTTAGGTTGACGGCTTCCAGAAGCATCTCCTGGTGGCCGACTTTTAACATGCCCAGTTTCTTTAGGTCCATGTTGGTGAGCATCAGGAGCTGTCGTCCGCCAATACCAGCATGCACAAAAGCTGGTATGTACGGCTCTAACACCCTGTCCAGTCCTGCGGGAAAAATAACATCACTGTATTACGCTGTTACATGGATGCGAATGACTTCAATGACCCGTTTTCAGAGTGCTTACCGCTCGAGCCACAGAACCGAGACCACGCTCGTGCGTATCCACGAAGACTTGAATCAAGCAATTGATGCTCGGCGTGGAGTGCTACTAGTGCTGTTAGATCTCAGTGCTGCTTTCGATGCACTCAATCACACCATTTTGCTGCAGCCACTATTTGGTATCGGACTGAGGCACACAGTGCTCAAGTGGTTTACTTCATACCTGGTGGGTCGAACAAATGCCGTAAAGATCAAACAAAAGACATCTGCTCAAAGAACAACACAGCACGGTGTTCCACCTGGGTCAGTTCTCGGTCCCATGTTGTTCAATCTGTATTCAATCAATTTCTTCACTGGTTACCAGTGAAGCAGCGCAAAGAGTACAAAATAGTGATCCTTGTCTTCAACGTCCTTCACAACCAGACACCCGCATACCTTGCGTCACTGATGTCTCGCTACGTGCCACGACGGTCACTACGATCTGCAGGCCGCGCCTTTCTGACTGCCACAATACAACCTGGTGCGATATGGCAAGCAATCTTTTTCTCGAGCCAGACCATTTCTGTGGAGTGCATTGACGGAGGAACTGCTGCTGATCACGTCACTGAACACTTTCAAAGCACACCTCAAAACACACATTTTAAACTCGCTTTTAATGTGTAAGTGTGTAATGTGTTGCTTTAAGGCCATCTTCCATTGTCATTGCATAATTTACTTTAACTAAGTTTTAATTTGGTTTACAACTTTACTATTTCAGTCTAATTTTTTTAATAAATATGTAGTCTCTTTTTTTACATACAACACGTATAGCCATGTTTTATTTTTAACGATGCTATTTTAAAAGGTATGTTTAAGGTAAATCTACGATTCTATCACTACATCTAATGTATGTTTATATGTTGTTTTATTTTAGCTGTGCAATAGCAACTCTGTAGTGTTCACACTATTGAACAGAGTCATACTCTGGATAAAAGTGTATAAATAAAGTTTATTATTATTATTTTACTGTGACCATACATAAAAACATTGATACACCTTCCAACTCTCCCGGGAAATCTGGGAGATTTTCGATAAAATTCTCCTGTCTTCAAGACAGCGTGACACCACAGGAGACGTGCTGAGATGTGCTGAACCGCTGAATTTCCAGAAAAAAATCTCCAAGAGCACCCTCTCCCCTGTTTTCCGGTGTCAAGATCCGAGACAGTGCAACAAGATACCACGACAGGGGAAATGCGCTGAAGAGCTAATGAATCTCCTGGATTTCAACAAAAAATGTTGACAGGTATTTTTCACATTCTTTTTCACAATGGCTCTGTATTAGTTAAATACATTGATGGCAGATATATTTTATTATGTCAAATAAGGTTCTGTGACACAAGATTATGTTCACATAATAATTGTAATTAATTTAAGAATATAATTTATTTGATACAACAGTATTTTGGAAAAGTTAAATGAGCACTAGTAAAATGGTAACCAGTGCTTTGATATTGTTTTGAAAAATGTGATGTTTCATTTAGATATTCATAATACTTCAATACTGTTATGAAGTAGATATTAGAATAATGTATCTATTCATTGAACCATTGTCCCCTGATCTACCAACTGGCTTTGATGTATTTTTAAAATACTACTTAGATAGGTATTATTAATTATTTAATTACACGTTTGTGGTCAATATGCGACAGCAGAAATTAAATAGTTAGAAACATTTTTAAATGATGAAAATACGACAGTGGTGATAACTGTTGTCTTTGGTTTGTTGTTTGTTGTGGGTGTAAGTTGGTGCATATTTAATTGTTATTGGATCACAAAATTCTTCACAAGGGCTGATGTCAACCATGGATGATAACAGGTGTGAATTTGTTTTGAGAAAAATTCTTGGCCTAACATATACAATTTACATATCTACACACGCACACACACAATCTTTCTGTTCCTGTTACAGGGTAACAGGACATTTATGGCACCTGTAGTAGCTCTTGTCATAAATGGTTAATTTGCTGTGTGTACCTTTGTATATATATATATCAAAAAAATTACACAAATAAATTTTATGTAAGCCCTAATTGTTTAGTTTTAAAGCCTACCAAAAATCGTAGTTTGGGAACCCATAGGCCTATCTATGGACACTATGGTAGACTAAACGATTAAACTTTGATTTTTCTTTGTTATATGTTGGGCTAGTCTTGTAGAAGTGCATAGCCTAGGCGATAGACCTATTTTTTGTATTTAAAAATGTCATCATCAGATCAGCATTTTATAAATATTTTGAAAAGTACCAAACTAAATTAACACTCAATATGTATAGTTACTGGGTTGTCATTCGACCAAATCCAGAAAGCGTGCTATCAAATTTTGCGAGATGTAGCCGCTGATCTCTGTCTATCACTAATGAGAATTGGGCGTGACTTCCCTCTACTCTAGGCAATTACGTCACGTGTAACAACATATTTGTTTCATTGGTTATAACCGCTAGCATGATAAATGCTGTTACCAAACTTTTTGTGCCGGGTTGTGTTTTCGTACAGAAACTAAGTATTTCACTATTTAAAGTTAAAACCAACTTTTCTGACAATTTATTTGAATAACATGAAACAGATAAGTGATATGGAGTTACAATATGGATAAGTTTTGCAAATGTTTCTTCAAATTTTTATGAAACGGTTTGTTTATAATTATATTATTGGCACGATCGTCGCGAAGACCATGTTAATCGTTTAGTTTTGAAGTCTATCAAAAATCACAGTTTGGGAACCTGCAGGCCTATCAACAGGCAGTATATGGTAGACTAAACTACATTCTTCCTTGTACAGCTGGGCTTGTAGCCAGTGGCAGTGTGGGCGTATTTAAAAATGACGTCATCAGGAATATTTTAATATTTTGAAGTGCCAAACTGAACGAACATCCAACAATCATGTCCGCAGAGGTACGAATTAATGTATAACGACTTATGTCCCCACAACCGTATGAAAGCATATATTTAGAATACTAGTTTTGACTCTTTTAGTGGGACGGAATAAACGCAAGTTGGTATCACTTTTATTTTTAATCATTTTTGGTCCTAGTCCAAGACGTCACACAACAGCCTAGACCCTAGTTTTGTGTCATCTTGGGTCTTAGGTGATATACTCCAAACAGCCCAAACTTGAGCTAACGCAGGAGTTTTATGTCATACTGTAAAACTGAAGCTATTATACATATATTCGCTTGACAGCTGCACAGTAATGTATCCACACCTTTTAGCCAGTTGGCTACTTGATCTGGACCCCAAGCAGGAATGTTTACAAATGTCAAATTAGACATTTTATCGCCGTCAGTCGCCAGTCAGTGACCCTGACATTAAAATACTCTCGATTCCAGTTGACAGGTGCGACAAAATATGCATAATTTTTTATCTCGCGAAAAACCGGAATTAATTAATTTTATTTAAGCATTACATGTGCTACTCGACTAACATGTCTACAGTAGGCATATATCCGTAATACATATGCTGTTAATTTAAAATCTGCTGCTCGATCAACGACAACATTTTGTTGGTTGGAAAACAACAGGTGACAGCACCATACTTTTACTCGACCGTACTGTGCTGCCATCTGCCGGGATCTCTCCCCAAATTTTAGAATAATTTTTTCTAGCGTTTTTTGTTTAGCACTGATTATGATGATGTATATTTGCGAATAACTATTTGTTATCAGCATGCACCATTTTGTGTTTATATTCATGCAACCTTATTACGGCCCAGTAAGCGGTACAGTGTTAAGTTTATATTAAAATAAATATGCTCAGTACCAAATTTAATTAATATAAATAATGAGTCGATTCATATACGGCCTAGTGTTCTCAGTGTGGTAAATTTATATCTCGTCATCCTCTTCTTCTCTTTCATCTTAAATGGAGTCAACACAAGCTTTGTAAGTTTTCTCCAGGTAAGATACTCAGACCACTGCCGCACCCAGGAAAGGGGTCTTGAAATGTTGTTTTGAACGTAGGATTGCAGTTTATTCAGAGAAGTATATTTGGTAATTACTTACAAGGTCATGGTGATTACAACGTAAACTCGAAAAGCATCCCTACTCCACCACTGGTTAATTTACTAACTGCCACATATTAAACCATATTTGTAAGAGGCACGTTGTTTATCGATGCCACAAAAACGATTACCGGTTGTTGGACAGGCCTCAATACTTGTTTGATGTTTAATCCAAACAAAGGTGGGAAGTTGGCCCTTAAAACAGGTGGGACGTCTAGACCCCGGTCATACCCATTACTGAAGAATTGGGGCAGCAACATTGGTATCAATGAATCTAATGGCTTGCTATCAGATCACCTTTTTAATCTTCAAGCAAGTTCATTTGTGTGAACAGCTAATCAATTCATTACGTTACCAAACTTGGGGTCAGTTACACCAAAACCAATTACAGCAGATTGCAAATATCAATAATGTGAACTGAGCAAATATGGTCATACCAGTCAGTACTCAATGCCATAAATTATATATGTACATCTCTGATTTCAAATATAATCTTCCATTCAAAGTTTGATCCTCAAGAATATTTTACAAGATATAACTGATATACCAATTTTCAGGAAATACTATTACTGGTACTCATAAAAACAACACGTCCAATTCCAATGTGATTGACCCCAAAATCTGGAAGTGACAAAGACAATCACACAGACACTAGATGGATTCACTGACAACTTTATTTGACTGTCACTGCTGCTTCTGTTGAACGTACACAGGGCGAGGCATCTGTCTCTTACTGCTTCGACTGCAGTCTCTTGTCCCTCTCCTCTGCAATCGTAAGCTTGATTCCCTTGCTTCTTGGTAATGTCACCCATGGTTTAGTTCCCTTGCCAATGATGAACACGTTGTTTACTCTGCAACACAGGAAATGTCAGTGAAACAACTTGCATTGTGGAGCCAGAGCTAGAAGCATTTCATATTTGATTCCTTTCAGTTGCCAGTGCCTTTATTTTGACACAAGGTCAGGAAATATCTTGTAGCAAAAACGATAAACCTGGGTGACAACTTCTGTGGTTATGGTTGTCAAACAAGACCAAAAGGAGTCGATACACATCTCTAATGACAGTAAGTACATGCCCAGAGTTCATACCACAGGCTAGATTAATGTGCTCAATGGCAAAAATTGAACAAAACAAAAAATGGGCCAAGGACTATACGTGACCCCGGCTGACCAAATGAGTGATAAGTCAAAAAACATTGTTTTCTTACATTCGTGTAAAGGTAGGCTGCTTTACACAGTTCCAAAAATTATGACTGCTACAAAAATTGGCGAAGTTGTGGAGCATTGAACATGGTGGGGTCAAAAAGTGAAAATTAAACAATTTTGGCTGTTGAAATTTTACATTATATATGCAAAAGGGTTGCATGGAAATATTGCATACATGACATTCACATTTGGCACATAGGAAGTACAAATGTGCTGTTACAAAAACTTATCAAGTTATGCCAGATTATGTCTTTATGTGTAAACAAAATGATAACACGACTGTGAAGGTTTTGCATATGCACATGGATAGCATGGAAATATTGAGTGTATGGCATTCAAAGTTGGCTTATAGTGTGCATGTTATTAACGTATAGTGAGTGCCATGATACACTAGAATTTTTTTGCTTAGCAAATTATATCATTATACCTGTAATGGTACAAAAGGTAAATTACATCAGAATGTTTCACCCCAGTGCCTACAATGCCTGAAGCCCACTAAGCACTCACTCTCCCACACTGGGCAATAAACAACAGCCCATCCCTGGCCACACCAAGACTGACCAACAGTAAACTGTGGCCATGAGTGACCACTCCCGCAAGCGCTCACTGACCACATATTGACCTAAATTCAGTGCCAGGCTAGCCACCTCAGTGATTAGTGGCAGTTATAAATAGAGATCAGTGCAGGAGGCTTAGACCAGTAGGGAAGTACTAGGAAAATTTAGCATTTTGGGGGGGCCCTTAGAATGATTCAATAAAATACCGTTTCTTGTCTATAGTGGCAGTACCCTAAGATATGTCTATGCAAAATCAGAGAAAAAGTTACTAGTTTTTGAAAAAATAGGCAAAATGTGAAAATTTACCAGTTTTGGGTGACTTGATCTAATCAAATACAGATTTCTCGTGCATAGCAGCAGTACCCTAAGATACGTCTATACAAAATTTGAGGAAAAGTTGCTGAAAGGTTTCTGAGATGTGGCAGTTAACGGGGGATGTGGAGTGATGGCATAAGTCCGTTGGACCTTCGGCCCAAAGGACTAAAATGGAGAACTAGATGTCCACATTCTTGGTAATGCTAAACCAGCACGGCAACAAACAGGTGACCAGCGACCGTGAACGTGTGTTCTTCTTGGCACCATTTTGACCACAGAGATGTCTACAGATCATCAAAATGGCTTCGAACGTGCCTATTAAACAGTTATCAAACAGGTTTGATCTCAAAAGTAACAAATTTACACCGACCATCTAGTAAAGGAGAACACAAACAAACTACATATACCAAGCAAAAACAGCTTAGCAAATAGCATATAGAACACCCACATCTACGCGATCCGTTTTGAATTTCTCATGTCTAATATAAGTTATCATAGCTCCTATGCTATGCTTGATCTTTGTTCAAATGCACCCATAACATGAAAACAATTCCAACTTATGAACCACTGCAGAGTGGCAACAGGTATAACAAATTGGGTATTCAGTAAAGACACTAGTATCCATCAGACAAAACTTTCCACACAAAAGTGCTGCCATCCCAGCAAACAATTATTTTCCTTGAACTTGAATAACATATTTACAACTCACAAAGCGTGACAACCTGAACCCATAATATTTTAGGTATTATTCTACACAAAACTGTCCACATCCTTGGTAATGCTAAACCAATACGGCCACAAGGACAGTTGGCCAGCGACCGTGGATGGGTGTTTCTCTTGGCACGACTTTGACCGCAGAGATGGCTACCGAGCATCAAGATGGTTTCGAATGTGCCTACGTCTAAATGCAGTGGAACCTCGCGATTATGTTGACAAGTGACCTGTATAACGAGGTGACCGTATTAGCAGAACTAGTATCATATGCTTTACTGTATATGGAAATAATCTGGGGCTATCCTAGGGTGACCTAATTGTGAGGTGGCTGAATTACTGAGGTGACCGTAACACAAGGTTTCTCTGTAAAGCTTTCCAATCTCAATAAAATATCTGTAACGGTTTTAATGTAATAAAATAGCAATCTCATAAACCAGTTATAATCAAGAAGTTAACAACAACTGAGGATATATTCAGATGATTTTTCATACCTTGTGGCAAATGTATGGCCCTGGCTGTCCTTGATGTGGATGATTTCAAATGACCCCGGGTGACGCTCTCTGTGAGTGACAATGCCGACACGCCCCAAGTTATGACCGCCGGTCATCATGCAAACATTTCCTACGAGACAACAGAAAACAGGTCAATACAGATGTAATTAATTTGTTTCTGTCCTGGCGGCTGACATTTTAATCTTTATTATTATTATAATAAAGCTGAGGGACAATGTGGAAGAGTTTTTGAAGGAAACTGGTAAGTAGTGGTGTGCTAGAAACGAGGAAGGAAATGGTTAACGGAGAGAGAGAGATGAAATGAGATTGTAGGCTAGGTCAGGAGATTGGGACGATGTGAAGAGTGATTTGGTGGGATTTTAATGGGAACATGATAAATAATAGGGCAAGTAGTGTGGGGGTGAAGTAGGCAGTGAAATAGAATCAGTGATGGGAGTAAACAGGAATCAAAACTCTCACTCCAGGTTTTAAAAACAAATAGAACAACAATATATAAACCATTTCCAAGCTCTGTCCATTTGTTAGATATAGTTAACACATCTATCAAAAATCATTAAAAAAATATAACTGACCCACAAGTTACACGATAGCACCAGCTTACTAAGGGATTATATCACAACGAAGTTTTCATATGGTGTCGGACATCAATATTTTATGCTTTAGACCGATACTGTTAATATATTTATATAATAATTTCAAAGTTAAAAACTTCTGTTGTGGGTGGGGCTGAAGCCAGATTAAAGTAATTCCGTTGGACATTGACATTCTGAGATAATCCATAACTGCCGTAGTAAACCAAAAGCTATGGAAACATGCAGGCACTTACCGACATCAAACTTGACAAACTGCTTGATCTTGCCTGAGGCAATGTCCACCTGGACGGTGTCATTGACCTTGATGAGGGGGTCGGGGTAGCGGATGGTGCGGGCATCATGTGTGGTGAGGAAGGGTACACCCTTGGGCCCCACCTGCAGCGTCTTCACCTTACACAGCTTGTACTGTGCACAAAGATACATTATATCGGTTAGTACGTACATAACTTTTCGTCAAATGTCAATTTAGAAACACATCAAATCTAGCACAATTGTGATAAATCAAAAACCATTTCGTAGCTCAGGGGTTATCAACAAACTATGTATACATATCGTCGCCGTCACAAAATAATTCCTGAAGTCATGTTTTCAAGTATTGAGAAAAACATTAAAAAATTACTCATATGTTGACCCAACATGGTATTTATTAAACATTTTACACATAGTAACATGTTGGTACACGACAATGAAAATGCACGTAATGTAAATGTGGGGTGCCAAACATCATGAAGAGTTGATTTAGACAAAAAAATCTAAGATTGGATTATTATATCAGCTGGGCCTGAGCTGGCTTAGGTAATTCAGTGAATCAGAACAAAGCATTTCAGACACCCCGCCCCCGGAGGTGAAGTAAACAAAATGGCAGACATTGTTGCGAAGAATTGTTAACTTCAAAAGTTTACTTCGGATTATCTCAAGTTACCGCGTCAATATTTTGATAAAATGCCTGACAGTATTCACGAATACGGTTATTATACTAGTTCAGATAGAACAACTTTGGATGCTTTTTGAGGTGAAAATTCAACAACTTGGCAGCGCAATGTTTGTCCAGGCAAGCCGTGTGTGCGTCGGTAGCATAGCATATATCCACTCAGCAATTATCTGGTAGCAGAATAACTTTTAATTTTTTTTCAATTTTTTTGAAGTTCAGATAATAATATCCCCATGATTATCAAATGTTATAGATTTTATCATTTGTTATAAAAAAGCATTCCTTTAGTAATAAAATGATACCTCATTTTAATTTTTGTGATACATATCAGCAGTTATAATTTTACTGTAACAGTATGCTAGAGGATTTTCGTTAGCAATTCGTAGGGTTAATATGAGGGTGACAATATTATCACAGAACGGCTGCCTATATGCTATATGCTTATAAGAGTACAGTAAACAGTAACTTAGATGGCAAATACAATCAATGTCACCCAATTGCTTGCCTTCCGTCATTTCTTTTTTAATTTTGTACATCTTTTTTAATACAGAAAACGGAGATGGTATCCACCAAGACCAATGTGTAACCACGACAGATCTATTTATACAATTTTTGGTGAAATTATCATTTACATTCAAGATATTTTAAAACTAGCTGTTGCTGTGTAATTTATATTATGAAAGAATCCATATACTATAGCAATAATAAAACAACCATAAAACTGCTCACCATTCCCGCCATGTTTTGACTAGAACAGTCCTTATGAAATCTTGTTGTC
This sequence comes from Escarpia spicata, assembly GCA_963995525.1. Lineage (NCBI taxonomy): Eukaryota > Metazoa > Annelida > Polychaeta > Sabellida > Siboglinidae > Escarpia > Escarpia spicata. The sequence continues at coordinate 21,640,318 of OZ023218.1, read as the reverse complement.
CACATTTTTGGTAATGCTAAACCAGCAAGGCCACAAAGCAGCTGACCAGCGACCGTAAAATGTGTATCCATCTTGGCATAATATTGACCACACAGATGTTTAATGATCATCTACATGGCTTCGATTGTGCCACAAATAAATTTCATCTTTGTTATTACAGAACTCACATGGTGATAACATTTATTAATGCATCTAGGCAACTAGTCAAAACACCTTAGCTTCCTCGGCTGTGATCTCATGCACCGCAAAGCGTCCCTTAACGTCAAAGATCAAGCGGAAGTTCTCTCCAGTCCTTTCTATTGAGATGACATCTACAAGAACAAACATAAAATAAATAATAACAATACATCATCTATTAAAAAAAGGCAAGCTCTTTACCATTGTAAAGACACCTTCATTCGATGCACTGCAACAGCAACAAAGTTTCCCACTGATATACTGAAGTGTGACACCACTACAAATTAAAGCCACGGGTCAACACGACACAAACTATAAGTCTATAAAACTGCTCATGGGGTATAGAAATGTTTTAAAAGTTTTGTCAGAAAACATAATAACCATTACTTACCCATGAAACCAGCTGGGTAGCACTTGTCAGTGCGCACCTTGCCGTCAACTTTGATGAGACGCTGGTTCACAATCTTCTTCACTTCATTGTAGGTGAGTGCGTATTTGAGTCGGTTGCGCAGGAAGACGACGAGTGGAAGGCATTCCCTCATCTTGTGGGGGCCAGTGCTCGGACGGGGAGCCTGCATAAACAATGGTTACAATACAATCTCTTATCGACTCAAACAAAAATTATTTCAATTTAAATATTAGCTATAATAATCCAAGGTTCGTAACTATGTAAACTATGAAACAAGTTTCCCAAGAAACTGAATAGGATCGAACCATAGTCCAGTTATTTCAACCATCTTGACCAGAGACTCGGTTATTGTAGTTGTGTTACACTTGACACCAAACAAGTACAAAAACATAACTGACAAGATGTGTTAAACGTACTTAGTTGCATGTACAACTAACAAGACTTCTGAAGAAAAACTCAAATGTACTCAGTTGCGTCCGTATTAAAACAACTAGTTGTATGTCGGAAAACTACTTACAAAGACACCCCCGAGTTTGTCAAGCATCCAATGCTTGGGAGCATTGAGTCGCTTCAGATGCTTCCGAGGACCGCGTACCTGCAAAACATTCACAGTATTCAGAAACACAGCGGTATGACCATGAGGCATAATATGGATGTGTACTCTTTCAATGCTGGATGCTGTCACAATTATTTTGAACCACCGTGGCACGGCAGCCGACGCTGGCTTGATTATATTGTGTTTTCTCTGGCCGGCAACATAGTGGTGTCTGTTACTGTCAAATCAGACCACATCTGAAAATGGATACCTGCCACCGCTTCTAGAGGACTCGGCTGTTAAGATTTTCCTGCAGTTTTTATCACACTGACGATGTTAAAATTGCTGAACACTTGATTAAAAAATAAGCATTATCTTATTCTAAACAGGGATGGAAAATGTATGTATGCTATTGGTTTAACCAAAGGTATCACCATGGCCTAGTGGATAGAGCCTAGGCTAGAGGCATGTTGGACAGAAAGTTGTCCACTGCATAATCTTTCCGAATCCAAGTGGTTTTAAAAAGTGCACATCCATTTCATCTTGGAAACAAGACACATAGTCATAATAATTAAATCCCATGTGAATGCACGTTAAAGGTGTTTGAAGAATACTGCCAAACAAGCCTGTGCCAACGATTTACCGTACCGACATTGCTACAACTCGGGACTACGACAAGTTAGACCATTCACAATCACAGCCGATAAAACTAGTTCCCTGTCAGCTCGTTTTATTTTGTAAACAGCGGAAAAGGCGAGTCAGTTTCCATTTCTTGCGCTACATGTATAACACAGTATCAAACGCTCACGAATCCGATGCATTACTGCTTTCATAAACATACATTTTGTCAGGAAATACGGTTTAGTAGGAACACCCGTCAACAAAATATCCCACACATGCAATTTCGAGGGGCACCAGACGAACTAATGCCTTGTTTGGTCTAGTAATCTGTAGCAGTTCCACGAATACAGATGGCAGTTGTTGGCTAAAGATTGATTATGGATTGTGTTGATTGTAAAGACGAACATGTTTATGTTTTAAACAGATGGAGCAAGATTTTAATCAAACAAAATTCTACCACTACCCACCATGTTGAATGGTTTACAGAAAAGGGATATCCCACATTGCACCGCGCAAATGACAAACTTCCGGGCGAGATTCCGAAAATACCCGATTTTCGCCGATCACCGGTGACTTCCGATCAGGAGACGTATTTGTAAAGGCTAAAGCTGGCGAAATGACAGATTCTGCTAGTACCAGTGGCTATTCTATCCCATTTTCTGTCAATACACATGTGTTAGAAATGAAGCCAATCGAAGAACAACATCTGAGACCGAATGGTAATTCTCCAGACCCGCTACGCTTCAAACTGATGACCCATGGAAATGACGAATATTCGGCTGTGGAAATGGAAGAAGAAAATTCTCCAAATGCGAATCAAACCATGAATGAAGAGATCTACACCCGTCGCGACGACAACGCTGGGTGCGTCTGCATTACATTTTTCTCGTCTTCTTTCAATACACGCCTAGCCTCACCATGCTGAGGATACAGGCGGTACGTGGCATGACAGGCGAATAGGAAAAGTGTTTTTGTTTTTATAGTGCAATATTGAATATATAACGACATATTAAAACTCGTAGTATTATCTATGACCCGCTACGCTTCAAACTGATAATACTACTATGTACTCGTAGTATTAACCACTTATGTAATAAGTTGCCTAAGTTTAGTTGTAAGACTAACAAAATTTACCGTATCCCCGTTATGTTTACGTCCCAGCTTGCTACGCTATGCATGGCTACGCTACGTGACAACACTGTCAATGTTTTTTCATGAACACGTCCAAGTTGCTTGTCTGCACTCGATTGTCTACGACTACGTGCTGTGTATCGTGACAATAGAGTAGACTGTACGTGACTGCGTTCTACTAATAATTGTGCCAGACACTTATTAGGAGTTTGCATATCACTTAGCAAAAAGGTGTGAGTTGAGTGTATGTCTCACCGTCTGTGACCGTGTCACCATGTCTATGAGAGTGTAAACTTGTAAAGTCAGCCAAGACTAAACTTATCTTATAAGTGAGAATGATGATTGTTGTAATTTTGTGGACACACCAAAAACAAAGGCAAAGTTTCGTTTTCACTATTATAACACAGTGTTTCCTCTGGGTGAAATGATGGGTGAGGTGGTAGGGGGTGGGGTATGCGAGCGCCGCAGGCGTGAAGCGTGTTTTAACCTTTACTCTTGAATATAGAGGGGAAAATATAAAATAACAAGACACTACTTATAAATGTAGTAATCATGATTGTTTCATCATGTTGAGGTATGGTTTCCATTTTATTACTGCTACTCAGTAGAGGTGTGGTTTCTACTTGACCACTGGTACTTGGTTATGGTGTAGAATAGAATGCTATACAATTAATTAAACAGTCATTTCTGGAATGCCACAAAAGTATGTTTCTCAAATTGTGTCCTTTTTATAAAAATAGTATAAGTTGTTTAGTACATCCAATTACTGTGCAAACATATCATTGTCTAACCCAAGTTATTGATAACCCGTTAGTATACACTGTTTTGGGTAGTAGGCATTTTTTATGAGATGTGAACTTCGGTGGTTTATATTCGTAAGTATTTCACTCAAATCAACTTTCCCAAAAGTTTGTTTGCACAACTTTGTCGGAATATGTATTATATATTTAGCACAAAGATATCTTACGAATCACATTCCTTATTTTGCTAAAACAAAACCGCATAGCCATAGAACATTAGTTGAATAGACTTGTGAGCATTTGCGTTGAATTCGGACCCACTTTGACATTGATTTTGCCGCTTGACTTTTGCTTAACTTTGATACCTCAGTAAGATACACTGTAGTTCCATCATTCAACATTATCCTAGGCATATTTACCTTTAAGAATATTGCGTCTTACGTCTATTTGAGGCGTAAATAGCGCCCCGGTTTGTTGCACGGTGTCACCATTGGAGACACCGGGGATCCCGCAGGAATATTCAGTGATTGGACAACTGACAAGTGATATCTTTCACGTTGTTCAATGACGGCTAAACAATGTTGCTACAAATCTGCGATTTTGCAGGAATATAAGTGACTTTGTGGTGTCATTACGCGCCGCTCGCCGACAGTGAATATACGGAAAAAAATGGGCGTATGAAATAGCAACGAGGCGGCAATTTCGGCATATTTTGGGCGAGGCGGCATAGAAAAACGGCAAGGCGGCCCGCCTCGCTTGTTATATACCAGGGGAAACACTGATAACACATTGCAATATTGCATCAGGTGAACTTGTATCAGTCAGCAGCCAGTAACAAAAATTAAAAACGAAAGTGTTTTTGTTATTTGTACAAATTGCTAGAGGTTATAATATATAATTCTTCTATCTAGATAGCATTGTTGTAATGTTATTAATGAGGATTAAAGAACATTTATTTTGTTTAGATCATACATGCAGAGTCACATAAGTTTGTACATATTTTATACAGTTTTGATGATATAGAAAGGATTTTACTGTTAACTATGTTTATTTTGAATGTTTTATTGTGGTATTATGAATGTTTACAAATATTGTGTGATGAAAATATTGATTTTAAAAACTAATTTATTGCATATAATATAAAAATACTGATATCAGTGTTCGAAATTAAGTCCTTTGGATTGGCGGCTGCCAATTCCCACTGATTCAATTTGCCAAAATGCTCAAGCTATCAGCCCAAGACCGCCGGTTCACAAATGCCGCCAATTTATCTCGGCGGACATGGCAAAGCTGCATCTGACGGCGATGCATAAATAATAGTTCGTCAGAATTCTTAGACCCAACTCAGTAATAGGAGACTATAAACGTAACTTTGGTAATATTCAAGATCAATGGTTAGTCAAAACTCAACTCTTAAGACTTATGAAGCGAACAGTTGCATTCAACAGCAGAGCCAATGGCAACGAATGCAAAATGTAATCATCGGTGACATCGCCACCTGCAATGGAGTTTTCTACTATCTGGGCAGACCTCGTTTTTATTGTTATAACTACACTTTTGCTTAAATTTGATACATTAGTGGTTTAGCTTCATCATTCAAGATTATCATAGACATATTTATATTACACAAATATTGCGTCTTGGCGCACTTTTGAGACCCAAAGAGTGACTCGCAATATTTTTGTTACATATAAAATATGCATGGAATGATGATGAATGATGGTACTAACACACTGAGGTATCAGTTTCGGCAAAAATAAAGTTATAACAATGAACTCAAGGTGGGCCCTGATACACATATTTAATGTTAAATTTATTACTGTTTAGTTTCTTATGCAGGGATCAATCTGGAAAAAAGACATTCATGAGCCCTTCAGGCACATCAGATATAGAACTATGTGCCCTTTAAAAATTTGATGTACCACAAATCAGTTGATTAAAATTGTATTAATTAATTTGCATGACGGTATGATCACTTATATAACATGGTAAATGTGAACATTACATTTTTTAAATATTAGGCATGTAATCAGCAAGCCAAATCACACAAGAGTGAAATTTGACATCGACAAACTTAAGAATCCGGATTTAGCAGAAGCATTCAATGCAATGGTAGGTGGGAAATTTCTTATCCTTACAATTCTGGATGACAAAGACATTGACCTGAACTTGCTGACCAACACTTTCAACAAAATAGTGACCGACGCTGCCAGCTAGATCCTCGGCAAACTCGTCGGACAAAGAAACCGTGGGTCACAGCAGACATTTTTTCTCGACCTCTGTGACAAAAGAAGAGAACTAAAAAGAGAAAACGTGATCCTGAAGGAGCAGCAAAATACAGAGAAGTCAACAGGAAGATCAGACAAGATATGAGAAGAACAAAAAATAACTGGATAGTCTGAGCAAGAACAACAGCAAGAAGGCCTACCAAGTTGTGAAAGACCTGACATCAGTGAAGAAATGGATAACCACCACCATCAAAGACAAATCAAGGAAATGCCTTACAGAAGAACAACAGATTCTCAACCGATGAACAGCATACTGCGAAGAACTATACAACCACAAGACCAACAGCGATACTCAATTGTCCATAGACCACCAAAGAGGACGACTTCCCCATTCTTCGTAAGGAAGTAGAGGCTGCAGTGAAATCTTTGAAAAAGGATAAGTCAGCTGGAATTGACAACTTACCAGCAGAACTGGTTCGAGCTGGGGGAGAAGCTTTGATCACCACCCTCACAACAGTGTACAACAAGATCTGGCAGACAGGAGAATGGCCCACCCCATGGACCCAGTCACTGATCATCACACTTCCCAAGAAAGGCAACCTACAGCTGTGCCAAAATTATATAGATTAATCAGCCTTATCAGTCACCCAAGCAAAATCATGCTGAAGATCCTACTCAACAGACTCAAACCCCAGGCAGAAAAGATCATCACTGAAGAACAGACGGGTTTTCAAACAGGATGGAGCACCATCCTCAACCTTAGAATCCTTTGCGAGAAACACCTTCAACATCAGCAAAGCCTGTACCATGCCTTCATTGACTTTAAGAAGGCCTTTGATAGCGTATGGCATGTAGTCGTATGGGCGACCATGAAGAAGTACAACATTGACACCAATCTTGTCCGAACCATTGAACACCTATATGACAAGGCCACTCCAACTGCACCCCCTCGAGGTTAACCATATATAAATAATATATACATGTATATATAATAAATATGTATACATACAAAAATATATTACGTATGTATGTGGCTCACCAAAAACGGAAGCAAATCAGCAAATGGTTTTATATATATATTTTTGTTCTGCTTTTACAGCTACATTCAGCATGAAATCACAGAGAATCAGATCAAGATGCAGATTGATCCAGGAGATCGCCCAATGCCGTCAAATCCATCACATGCGACAGTGATGATCGCACAGCACAGTGCTGATGGAGAATACATTCATGTCACAAGGTAAGTACTTCACTACTTGTTGTATATCTAGGCAAAATTGACCCCCATGCCCTCTGGGATGTTACACCCCTATCTTGTTCTATTTACAGTATACTGCATTGCATTTTACAGCGGAAGCCCAAAGTCATTGTTTACAATATTAAGAGAACATTCTAGGGATAGATTAAAGGGGTGAAGGCATGTTAATAACTTTTACTAAGGCTATATAAAATAATTCCTAGTTTCTCATTAGAACTTTTGTCAAAATGTAAATAAGGGTGCAGCTTTTATTTTTAGTATGCTGATGTAGGCATTAGCGACTATCATAGGAGTGATTCTCAACAATCAACAACTTAAGATGTGTACCAGATGTGTTTCTTCCAAGCAGGACATTCATTTGGCTTGTTACGATAGTTTTAATTTATTACACCATACTGAGTGGAATAGTTATATTTAAAAATCAAGTTTTGCAGCACTTATTGTTAAATGCACAAACTGATAAGAAACCAGGAATTATGTTTATATGGTGTAACTTGCTACTGGTACATAGGATATGGCAAGTTGAAGCATGAAAGGAGTGAGTGACAGAAGCTGTAGTAGTAGTAGTAGTAGTAGTGAGACCATCAAGGATGGTCTTGTGTTGAGTCTGGCCATAAACCAATTGACTCTACTAGTTGTCAGGGGTGTGTGAACAGCATTTGCAACCATTGCCAACAGCCTAATTACATGCTTAGTTAAGCACTGGCATTAGTTGGTCAGCTCCACATATGTTGTGTATTGAAGCTACTTATGAAAAGAGCTTTATAGTTCTAGTTCTAGTTGTTTCCAGCACTCGGCAACGTTCTATTAACTGACTAGTCTGTATATATTGTGGTTACAGTGATCTTATGAGGTCTCATTCAACTAGTCAGCCTTTTTCAGAACATTATCGCCAAGCCGACCTTTCTATGCTGGCACTGAGGGTGGTCACTGCCAGGGTGCTTGTCGTCCTCAGTGGTTCTTTTACGTCCCAAATTGAGACGGGACCGACATTAACGTGATCTCCGAGTCACGAGGGATACACAGTCCCCAATGTTGAGAGCCAGGTTTTTACACCAAATATACCATATCTGCCCGGTCCGGGTTTCGAACTCGGGGCGCCGGCATGTCAGGCGGATGTGCTAACCACTACACTATCGCGCGCCCCCACTTATAATATTGAACTTGCTCAGTATTGGCATAGCAGAGAAGAAACTTGCTGTACCTTATGGTCTGGGATTGAGCTGCTGCATATATTTGAAGACACAGGTGACTAGCCAAATAGGGTCGGTGGTGGATTAAGGGTTACAGAAAGAATTCACTAAGGTCGTATAATGAATACAATTTGCTGATTGTCTAGCACCTGTGTGCTGGATTTAGTTTAGTTTGTTTCTGTTTTGGTTAAATGATTTTGTTATAAATTTACATTAAATTTGGCGTATATTTTACAAAGTTGATGTGATTGATAACCAGAAGCCAGTGTACTGTAAATGTTTAGAATATATGCATGTGAAATAGTTATGATCTGTGTGTTCTTCCAGGTACCGCTGTGATTATGAGGGGTGTCAGAGAACGTACAGCACTTCAGGCAATCTCCGAACTCATGAGAAGACCCACAAAGGTACGGTCATGGCTACTGCAAAGAATTATGCACAAAATGTGGAAATTGGCATTGCTTCCAGTAGAAGGAATATAAACTTGTAATACAATAATTATATACATGTAAGCATAATGGAGCACAGCTGCACAGTGGCTAGAGTGTGGACTCTCAATCGAGAGAACCCGGGTTCAAATTCTATCATGTCGAACCTTGGACAAGTTCGTTCACTTTACGTTGCTCCAGTTCACTCAGCTGTATGAATGAATACCTGGCTATTAACAGTGGTGATTATATGTGTGTGATAATATGTGTGCATTAAGTGCAGCATGGCTGAATGTTTCCCAGAGAAGTTGAGATTGTATTCAATTAAACAAGTCTGCCAAGGAGTTAAGTGTAAAGTGCTTTAAGCTATCCTAAGAACTGGATACTGCACTATATAAGAGCTAATCTTTTACTATATGTACATATAAAGATTTATGCAATGATTGTGAAAAGACCAAGTAGTTACATCATATCCAATAAAGCAATAAATGCTATGACATTTGTCAGTTACTAATAGTAGCAGGAGAGATATATGGCAGCTAGATAGGACATTAAAAAAATGCACAATTAATGCAATGTTTTGTGTCCAAGATGTAGAGTATGTCTTATTGAATAAAATTGAAATTTTGTTCTGCCAGACCCCCCCCCCCCCCCCCCGTTTCTGTGGCAACACTCAAACATGGCCACCAGAGAGGGAAAATATAACATCATTTGGAAACATTGTACCTCCTCCACTAATGCAGTAATCAATGTAATTCTTTCTAATTCTTATTTACGACACATCACTCTATGCAATGACAAAGATATATTTTACGTATTGTCATTACTTAATATATAAAAAATATGTTTAAATTTTGTTGGTATAACGATCAGTATGTTCAGTATATAACTAAAAACAAGATTTTAAATATCTCCATGTCATTGCATAGAGAAGTTAGCAAGGATCACATCAGTCAAACTGTCATTAATGTAGCATCATTACTTCTAAAGATATGTTTCCAAATTGGAAAACACCGGTTTTAGCAAACAGGTTTAAACAGCTGTCAAAGATTCAGTAATGAGATTTATCACATGACAGAAGCATACTTTATCTATGAACATAAGTTACTTAGAGGTGTGTAAATGTTATAAAAGAGATCTTTATTATTAGTAAACATAAAATGCTATCAGAATACAGAAGAATCATATTTTGAGTCGTTTTGTAAAAAAAAATCATTTTAGCTGCAGTGTATCTCCTTAAATTTGGTGGTGGTTTCATTGCATGTTGGACCTATTTGTTGTGTAGACTGGAACTACTTGCAGGTGAGTTCACATTCGTGTGCAAGGAGCCGGGGTGTGGTAAGGCCTTTCTCACCTCCTACAGTCTCAAGATACACATCCGAGTACACACCAAGGAGAAGCCCTTTGAGTGCGACATAATGGGCTGTGAGAAGGCCTACAACACGTTGTACAGGTGGGTGGTGATACTGATGACTACCCTGATGGTCAAATATCCTGTAAGAAACCTTACATCGCACTGGTGTAATGGTTTAAACTTCACACTCTCAATTGAGAGAACCCGGTAAGAATCCTGCCATTTCAAACCCTGGAGAAGTTTGTTCACTTGATGTTGCTCCAGTTCACTTGGCTGTATGAATGAGTATCTGACTGTAGACAGTGGTGTACATCTGTGTACACCTACTAGTCTTCACACGCAACATGGCTAATTGCAGCATGGCTGAAAGCTTCCCAGTGAAGTTGAGATGTTCGAATGAACAGATCTGCCAGCGGTTGTATTTTAATTGGTTTGAGCAGTCCTAAGGACTGGATATCACACATACCTTTACCATTACCAATGTAATGGCACTCCTCACCCAGAGCCCTGTATCACAAACATTATGGATAAGAAACACTTCTGTGTGTGGAACTAATTTTATATAGCATCATAAATTATATGTATCCGTAGTTACACCAGTGGTTGAAGGAGTGTTTCACTAATGTTGTCACAGACTGAAGGCCCACCAACGCCTGCACACTGGCGAGACATTCAACTGTGACAAGAACGGCTGTCAGAAGTTCTTCACAACCTTCAGTGACTTGAAGAAGCACTCGCGCACACACACAGGCCAACGCCCTTACAAGTAGGTGTCGCTCTCCACATTGTGTGACATAAACAGGTCTTGCGACATTGTTGCATTTCTCGATATTTATCATCTATATTTTAATAAATATATTTCTGTATGTGGCCGAAATGGGCATGGGTGGTAATGTGAGCGAAATGGGGGTGGGCAATAATGCAGTTAAATACGATAATATATATTCTTGTACGTACTCATTTGTTGAGGGATATTTGTATGTTATATGGATAAAATGACAACAAGCATGGTAGCTTCTGTCATCTTTGTCTAGCACGTAATAATGATGGATTGTTTGAAAATAAGAAACTACATTAATATCCACAAACAAATAATTAAAATAAATACAACCAAAATGTCTTTTGATATAAAAAGGTAATCCTGTTCCAGACTCAGAGTGTACACATGTTGTCACTTTCAGGTGTGCCCACAGTGGGTGTGGCAAGGCGTTTACTGCCAGTCATCATCTAAAGACTCATGCACGCACTCACACAGGTGAGCCATCATAGTTACTGGTGCATGGACTGCACTGATGTCCTTTCACTCGGACAATAACCCTTTCTTTCAAATGTACCTCAAGTCTTCATTCCTCTAATCCCTTGCAAAGTGGGAAGCTACATAAATCATTGTATGCCCTCTCGGAGACATGTCTCGGTCGTCTGTGCTGCCTTTTCCAGATCTCACCACCCGTCTGTCTTAATTATGATTTTCCTTATCTTATTCTGCCATTGTGATCTATTTTCTATGGTCACTTTGTCGATCTTCACTCATTCTTAGCATTGGTCTTGCCCATTGCTGTCTGCTCCCAACTATCATCATTCCAGGTGTTTCTTCATGGCAATCTCTTCTCAAACTTACAACCTCCTTCTGTAATCTTGCTTCATACTTTCTCTACCTGTAGCCTCTCCTTCAGTCTCTCCAGCAGTGCATGTCTTTGCAATCTACTTATCTTCAATTTCCGCCATCATCAGTTATGTGTTACACCTAAAATGAATTGCCAAACACAATGGCTAGAAAGTTCTACACTCTGTAATTGTATAACTGCGAAATGTATTGGTGTCTACAGTAAATGCTTCTGAAATTATTTCTGCAAATAGTCACCAATGTACTGTATTATTGTGACCTGGCCTGTTGACTGTGGCTCCCTCTGGTGTACAGGTGAGAAGCCATATGCGTGTAACAACGAGGAGTGTGGGAAGGCGTTCACAACCCAGTACAGTCTCAAGACACACATGCATCGACACGAGAGGAAGGCCGCTAACAAAGATGGCAGCGTGAGATTATTATTACAGTCGAACCTTGCTTTACCGTCACCTCCATAATACAGCCACCTCACAATTAATGTCACCCTAGGAATCCCGGATTGTTTGTATAACAGTAAAGTATAGGAAATGAGTCCTGCTAATAAGGTCACCTGGCTATTCAGGTCACTTTCACCCAGTCCCGAGGATGATCTTATTAGTGAGGTTCCGCTGTACAGTGGGGCGCTCTAGTGTAGTGGATAGAACATCACATTATCAGTTGACAGAATCTGGGTTCAAATATTCTTGCTGCCATATTGAAGCATAGACTATTTTGTTCACTCCACATTACCTTAGTCCATTCAGGTGTACAGTAGAATACCTGCCTATAGACAGTGGTGGATATACGTGAACAAATAAACTTTGCACAGCAGTTGCAGTGTGGCAGAATGCTGCCCAAGGTGGTTGAGATAGTATTTGAATGAACATGTCTGGCAGGAGGTGAAGTGTAGTCTGGAATGGACACCTAACTATATAGGAACTAATTACTAAATGACTACATAAGAACTAATCACCTAATGACCATTGATGAACAGGTAACATTGATAATACATTAGTTATCTATTATTAATACGTTAACTTTGAATCATTGTAAGCATATCTGCTCTGAAGTCCATTCACCTCTTTCTATGGTTCTTCACTTCCTTCATCTATTCACCTCGGATCTTCCAATCGACGGTGCATTTAAGAAAACAACTATAATTACTTAGGTTTATTTACTTTTTCAGAGAAAAAATTGAATGGTCAGTCAATCTCCAGTTTGTAGCCCCACGGGTGGGTGAAAGCTAGTTATAATTTTTAACCTAGTAATTATTTAATACTATGGCTGTGCACCATTGTGTTTAATAAAAAACACGTTGATAAGACTGACTTATTATTTTGCAGACCCACTCGAACGAGCACACAGAGGGAGACTGTGAAGTGAGATCACAACTAGTTGAAGACGACCTAGGAAGCAACTGTCAGGAGTCTCAGGTGGGGCAACGACTCTTCTTATTTAGCTCATATGGTGTGTCTTCTCGAAGTACTGTTACCCAGAGTACATGTATATGGCGAGCTCTGAAGACGTGTAAAACAGTCCACAGGCAGAACAAATCTGCATTATTTCGAGTGTGCAAAAGCAGAAATCAGCAAATCGTTTTGTGTAGTTCATCATTGTGAAAGTGTCTTGTATTCACACAAATTTTCCATAATTTGTAACTAAGCTAATTGTACTTTCTGCCAGTTAAAACTGAATCAAAAATACTACGACAGATACTGCAGGGGGAAAATGTTACAAATCCGAAATATCTTGCTGCAGATTTACTGTTATAAAATGTAATCTGCCACAACGAAATGTTTTATAATTTTTGATAGGATGTAGTCTTTTCCTAGTTTTTCATGTATCAATTAATATAATGTTCTTAAGACTTACTTTGTTGAAGGTATACTGCCCGCCAAATTGTGTTTAGTAAGCCCGTAACAACGGTCGCAATTTGAAGGTACGACCATGGATGCATGGTCAAATAGTAAATAGAACATCCTGTTTCAAAACAAGCATTATTGGCAATACAGCCGAGTTGGGCTGAGTTAACTGCAATACTGCTCACTTTCCCATGGTCAACACAGCAGACTTCCAGTTAGAAATTACTACGCCTGCTAATTCCGTGTAGACCAAAAGACTGTCCCCCCTTTAACTTGCGAAATGGAGTTTTGTACCATTTTTATTCCCCGAACTTTAAAATGATACCTCTTTAAAAAAAATATCTTCAGCAATTTTTTATGTTGCTAAAATTGAAGCAAAATAAAGAGTTGAGAAACAGGTCATTTTGACTCATATTCACTTTTGTTTTTTTAATCTATGGGTTTGTAAATGCATTTACTTTATTAGTTTTGGATTGTTTGTCGTGGAAAATAAATTGGAAATTTAAGATGATATCATAAGGGAAGCATTTCTGCCAAAGTCACAAAATGGATGGACCAGGCAGTTATTTTTGGCTTGTGTGACTTAATACTTCCCAGTTTGCTGTGGCTGGCCCAAATGATATATTGTATCGTTGTGTTTCAGCCTGCCAGTACAGAGACATGTGTCACACAGCCAGGGACTCCTGATGGGGTCTACCTACTTGGTACAGTCCCCATGAACATTGGCAACTGTACAGTTCCGGTTAATGTTATTGGTGTGAAACATGCTGATGGTGAGTATCACGTCCCAAATGCATCTGATGGAAAGACCAGTCGTGTATTAACAATGTTGTCATGTATCTGCTGCATGTTGTGCAAGAAGATTGATATTGCTGTAGAAATTCTGGTGTGTGGGTTTCTGTCACGAGAAAGTGTATGTGTTAGAATTATATTGAATTTGGTCAAGATTAATCACACGCCAATGACAAATGTCATTTTTCATGTGTGATGCATGCATCTCCTGACTGTTTTTACACAAGCAACAAGGAAATGCAACCTAGTTTTATTTTATATAAAACCTAACATTTACATCTACACATCAGCAATATCTTGACGGTTCATTTAATAAATGGTAGGGTAGCATAAAAAAGCACTGTCATTTTTGATTTTGTTCAACTTTGTTGTAACATCTTTTGAAGCAGACATAATAAGGGCTCGTTTCTGTTTGAATGATATTGAATATGGTGTGACAACATATAAACATTACTTCTATTTAGGTCCGATACAATTATGTAGGTCCTATATTGACACAAAGTAACGTCTCTCTGTCTTCAGGTACAGTGATTGTGCAACCAGTCATCATGAACAGTGCCACGTGCATCACACCAGCCTGTAACCCAGAGTCCGAGTCGACCACAACTGCTACCCAGACCAGCCTGTCACAGTACCTAATATCTCCCCCAGGTGTTGCCACTGGTGCCGTCGCCGAGAACGTCTCCGTTTCGGACTCGGCCACGAATCTGCTTCAGGCAATAACGGAGGAGGAGGTGCAACGACTACTTGCGCGTTCACCGTCAGAGTTCTTCGTCACCACGGCCGACACTGATAAAACCACCGCCGTCATGACACAAGTCGACAGTGGGGAGCAGGTTGTGACAGCTGTCGACGACACTACCACTGATATGTCGCAGAGTGATGTGTCCACCAGCATTCAAGATGCGGCGCTTGAATCGGCCACAATCGAGTGGAACGGAGACACTCTTCTCAACCTGGCTGGTCTACGCCTGCATGCTTCCACAGATCAACTAGTGCTCTCGCCATCCAATCAAATCACTGCATCATTGTCATGTGACCCATTGGCGGTGTCAGGTAGTGATACATGCGCTGCGGAACAAATCGGTGATTCGTGGCCACTGCAGGTGGTGTGTCCGCCTGGTAGCGACAGGAAAAACATTATGCTGGCGCAGGTCGTTATGCAGACGAGTCCGCTTGATTATTCACAGAAGTTGCCCGGCCAACAGCAGGTCTGTTGTGATGTGAAGGATGACTCGACCACCAGCCAGGCTCTCTTCTCTGAGTTAGTTGCATCCCTTGGCACCACACCGAAGAAACAGATGGGGTCAGACCTCAGTGACACGGTGTCACTCAACGGCACTGATTCTTCACAGCTCCTCGGATTTTTAGACGACAGCATCAGTTTGAGTGAAGCCCAAATGAGGGCAGCACTGATAAACGACGACGACCAATCGCCGATGATGTCAACGAAGAGCATGGGAGTGAAGCATGGCGATTGCTGTCGGTGCGAGATACTCGACTTTGACAACTAGTAGTTTTTGTATTTCACCTCTTTTTTCAAGTTATGTCTCAGCTGCCTTTCGCTGTCTTTGTGAGGAAGATTTATCAGACTGACTACAGCTAAAGAGCAAGAACAACGGCCGGTACCCGTGTGACGCTCCAAGTATAGCCCCTGCCAGAAGTAGGTAACTACTCTCGACCAGTGTACCGTCCCATCCCAGAAGTAAGCATAGTTGTTATTACTAATATAGTAAATGATAGATTATGTTTTCAATTGCAATTCTTTCATATACATAAGACAACCAGAAATTGAATAATGCCCAATTATTTGCAAAAAACAACTAGACATTTGGACTGATTAGTGTCTAATAATGGGGTAAGGGAGGTATCTTATTTGCCCTGTAAAGACTATGGGGCAAATGTGGGGTGACTTCGCTGCGTTTGTGCGCTGAGATTGAGTGGTCTTATACAGTACAGTTCTGCCTATTCCTGGCAAGGGACTACTCTTGACCCGAGACTTCAGTTTTCGCATGTGTATGCCAACCTCCTCAAGGAGCTACCCGGACTTACTGTTAGGAGAGCCCACACCAGTGATATCACTTGCGTAAAATGACTACCACGTACCGGTTCTGTTGTGTGGCGAAGACACGTCAGTGCTGCTGAAATATAACTCGAGAGAAAAAGTAAATTTGGCAGCGAAATACAAAAACGAGTACAATTGTTTGATTGCACAGTGGTCGTTCAGTAGGAGCTGTTTAGGCACTCCCACTTTGGTAATTTTGTGTGCCAGCTACTCCTGCTGTTTTACCCGATGTCCACCTGGTATGTTTGTTTGTTATTGCATCGATCCCCTTTTGACGAGGTGTACTGGTTATCATATTGTCTTCTTTAACCCAAGACGGCATTCAGGAGATACGAATCGTTTTTCAATCAAACTTTTTTCTTTGTATTGTTTACATGATTTGTTGCATTTTCATATGTCCAATTTCTAAAAGGTTCCATGGGACGCTGTTCGTATTTCATTTGTTTAATACTCAACTAGTTTGGCATGACCGTAAGTCATACCTAATACCAATAAATACTAGGGTTGTGGCAACTAAACATAGCTGTAAATATATATAATCACAAATGCACGCTTACAAAATGGGTTGAAAATGAACAACTTCCAACTACTATTAAACCTACATTTGTCATTCCTTAACTTTTTGATTGATACATTTGTAATTAATTAAAATTAGTTACAATGATCACTGGCAATATATACCCAGTGCATTGTACTGCATAAATTTATTGCCACATGCCACACCCATAATAGATAGTTCAATAAACATAAAAAAAGTGCAACGTTGTTGAAATAATGTACATTTTGAGGCAGCATTCACAAGTTGAATTATACTGATCTCTAATGATGTTGCATCCTTGAAATGTAGTAATAGCACAACTGGATAATTTATCATCATTCTGTTAACGAATGCCACAGTATGACACTATGTTATGATGATTAATCAAAACCCGGTGACATCTTACACAGCTATAATAATATGCATACATGTGATACTAACAGACGTATAATAAATAACATATAAATATATTAGTTAACATGAAATGGGATCTATTAAGCATAGCAAGCAGCACTGGTCTACAAGTGCTCACTCAATTCGTATTTAACTACCTGGTAATTGCATTTCTCCCATATATTCTGATAATTTACCACATGTAATGTTTACTAGTGGCACATTTTGCTACAATTCTGAAGTTAATTATCTGCTCTGGATGTTTATTCCTACATTAAATCTTGGAGGTAAGCCAGTTATTACAAAGGGTGATTTACTCGAGCGATATTTGCCCTGAGATTTGAACTGATGAAAGTCATGATAAGTGCATGTGCTGTTAGTTGCTGATTGGCCAGTTCTTCAGAATCTGGGTCAACTGTTACTGATATTTAAACCACTCCAAGTTCACCCTGACATAATTACTCTAAAAAAATGCCTCATCAACTGGTTTTGCGTGAATGACTACACAACCAACTCACTCATGCTAAACGATATCCTGTCAGCTGACAAAACTGGACAAAATGCTTGTATAAACCAACTTCACAAATGTAACAAAAATATCTTTTATCATTTTGTAATAATTAAATTAATCTGCATTAATGTAAATAATTATACCATGAATATACAACTGTTATTCACATATTAAATACAGAAAGTATAACTTGCAAATAATCAACAATTTGTAGGCAAGATACTATTCAAGTTTAGTTCTTGCTTAATTATTCTTGTTTGGTTATTCTTTCAAGCTAAGTTTACACTACAGCAGACTAGTCTAGAAGTTACTTTTATCAAGGTGGAAATTATGATGTGTTAGAAAACTACCTATATTTTAGAACCTACATTTTTTAGGAGTTTATTGCTATTAAATATAATTCATAAATGGTCCAGTTATCTTGATGCCTTCTCAGCCATACAGCTGTAGTATCTGCTATCTCAATGTCATTACGGCAGCGCTATCAATCTGACAATGGATTGTACAACTAATTTCATTGGTTGGCCAATATATCTATCTGGGCTGGTTTTGCATAATTAAAATGCCCAAATCCTCAGAATTATTTGATCTCAAAATACACCTAAATTAACAGTGTTACGCATCATATTTTCAATATGCAGTACATTTTTGTGATCTAATGTTACAAATTGCATTAAACATGAATTTGATAGACGAATAAATTACCCAGTGAAAACATTTCCACATTGCATAGTGAAGATTTATTGTTTAGTATTTCAATACAGCAGAGCAATCTGTATGTTGTAAAAGTACCTATAACATGTCTTAGTTAATTGGCAAATTGTTTTTTTTTAAAGTATTAATGGCAGAGTGATCACAATATTTGTAATATGTTTTGTGTGGACATTACTTTAAACTAACTGATACGCTATCCATACTAGTACATAACGAAACAGTGCAGCATTGTCCAGAACATAGTCAGTCATTCAGTAAACCATTGATAATCCATGTACAATCCTTTTAATAAAATACCTAGATAATGAAACTAATATTCTTGTCAGTGAACAGATAACCAAATTATGTACTTATAAATGGATGACCAGTCTTACTAAAAGCAAGTTTACATTACGTAACTTTTACACAGATGCCATAGAATTGTATTGTATTTTTTGCGCATTGTCCTTTTTGAAGTTACCTTTAGCCCATGCTTATTTATTTCGAATGGAATATCCAAGGTTTTAGATTTGGTTCCGGTTTAATGTTATACGTACGTTGTAGCAAGATGGGTGCATGTCATGAACAGAATTGTAAGTGAACTGTTTACATTGTTTGGTTGGAGAAGGAGTAGGGGTGTTGGTTGTTCCCTAGATGCACTGTATGAAACTCTGAATCGGCAACCGTACACATTTAAAATGTTATGTTTGCTACGGGTCAAAGTGCAATACAGGATTGATGATCATGATGTGTATATAATATATGTTCGTGACATGTACATACGGAGTAATGTGTGCGTTCAGTGGCAAGTTAATCAATGCAACACATGTTATTTACCATCTGCTACTAGGGTGCTTATGACGGTAGCACACTTGAACTACTAGTCAGTTCACCATTGTGCCAGAATAAATTAATGAAACTATGATTTGTCTGTCTTTGTTCAGCTAGTCAGTCATCACCAAAAGCCAGTTGTTCATCACCATGGATGAGCACACTACGCAGAGTATTGTATATTGTATTAAATTGTATTGAGTATTGCAAAGTATTTGCAATTCGTTTCAATAAGTTTAAAGTTGCAGTGCAGCAAACTGATGTTTTTTCAGTTGTTTTGCTTCATTCTAGATATTTTGTTTCTCTTAGGATTACATGATACCATAACAAATATTCGTCATGACCTTGCCATTGCAGAAAATATTGCATTTTTTAAGTATTCTAAAGTTTGCTTCAATATTTTATAAAGTATTTTGCCAATCACAGGTTAACATACCACATATGTCAACTATCTTTCAAAATTATTGTGTTTCATTACAGACTGCTAGAAGCACTGTGTTTATATTAATATAGATCACCATTAATGGCTTTATTCTTGTTAACTTATTTTGTGCAAAAGTGTCGTTTTAGAAGGAATATTCTTTCACAGCTGTATGACTACTTTTTTGTGAAGCCATGATGTTGGCAAGTTCTCTTGAAAGTTTAACCCAGAATTAGAGTTAAGTAGATATACTAGATATAGTCAGCGACAACATTTTATATAGTTTTATTATGTAGAACAAACTTTTTTATAAAAACCCTCAACAGTTAAAACCCAAAAATCCTCACATAAAATAGCATGACCCTGTACTATAAAAAGATAAATTATGAAATCAAACATTGTTGTATTGAGCTGTTCAACCAATGATATTTATACAACTAGCACCATGAGCTTAACTACAAGCAGCAGATTGAACCAATATACCCCACTTTATGGGGTTGCATTTTAATACTTTGCAGTATTGGAAAACACACCTGAAAGCAACATATACTTAACTTATGGATGTTATTGTATGCAATCTAAGATGAAACATTATCAAACTATACAAGATTTCATGAATATTAACATTGCATAATCATCCTTTTTATCCAACAAAGACATTTGTTCAGCACAAAAACAACATAGGCAGTGTTAATTTCCTCTGACAAACAGTATCAACATATATCTTCAATAGGAATATCTGTTTGGAAAGATGTTTCCATTTCGGGAAAATTTGGCTTCTCTATTTGCATAATTTCTTGTATGGTAACTTCAGCAGTGATATTCACGATGATGAACTTTGACAGCTATCTGCCCCATTACTCTCTGTGCACGCTACACGACATCCCATCACTGTAAATCAAGCAGATAACAACAATATAACTCCACATCACTTAATAGCATGGTTCGCCTGGCAGTAGATTGATTCTACTTTACCCTTTAATAAACGTAGTCATGTTGCCTGTCTTGCCAAAACACCATCAGATATGGAATGACTTGTTTGATTTTTCGCGCACCCATATACACATGCACGTGCTCACGCAAACGGCACGTGCACGCACACCAAGACACGCACATACATACACAATTCTTGTAGCAATTTTTTGCATTGCATATTATATATTTAAAATAATTATAGCAACATTTAACACTACGTGTCGGGGACGAAAACTTTGTCAAAGCCGTTCGCATCAACACACCGATCAAGCATCTGAAAAATAGCTTTGAGACGACGTTCAAGAGCAGGGTACCAGGCACCGTCGAGGATCGGTGCCAGTGGGTCCTGTGACAGCGCCTGTCTCAATCTGGATGATAGTCGTCCCTCCTCTCGGTAAGACTTCAGATTATTATACGTCGACTTGCGGAGTCTACAACATAATGTCCGAGATCACCAGCAGGTGTCATACCAGGAACTGCAAATTATTGTGAGTAACAATAACAACAGAATTATAAAAGTAATGTTCTGGATTAACATCTAGTTATTTCGGAATTTTGTCTTGGGGGTATGTTAAAGGTAATCAATAACAAATCGTAAACGTAGTCGTGGGTTACAATTAAAATTAATTTACTTGTTTACTTACTTAAACAAGTAAATTAATTGCCTGTCGATAACATAAGTGAAATACACACTTATGGATACTCACGTGCAGCATTGCGTGATAGGAGCAAGGAATATATCCAGGTCGTCCCTGTCATTAGCGCAGAACCTACCGACACAAAAATAGGGTTCAAAACTCCATCCAGTGATCGTCAACATTCCCAGACTAAGCAATATTTCTACACAGCAAATTGACAATACATCTGTTTGCTTTTACATTTCCCGTTCTGGCCTGCGCTGCTTTATAATAATCTATATCCATGGATGTAAGGTAAGAGATAAAGATAAGACAAAACGTGTTTTATGAGCAACTTATCCGAGTTGAATTCAAATTATACAGTCGGTAAAATAATACAAATATTATAAAGGTAGTAATTATACTTGAGTTTGATTATGTAATACAATTACAAAATAATACATGGAAGGAACAGTTTAACCACTTGTACATGTTCCTTACAGCAAGCGTCCACTGTAATTGTAACTGGGTTTTATGATGTTGTTTAATTGATCTCGTAAATGAGCCAGACTGTGACCATTATCAGATACTCACGCTCGACCGTGATCGAGTCGGACAGTCGCTCCATTGGCAACACTGTCGTCGGTAATTGTGTAATGTTTACTGTCAAAGTGGTACATTAACGAATCCAGAACGGCGAAGTCAAAGAGATCCAGGTACATCTGTGTGGAGTCATACGGTTCCTTTTTGTGTACGCTCTCACAGAATGTCCGGTTGTTGAAGCCCATTTTACCCCAACTGAAAATAAATGCTAAATTTTATTTGCAAATAGAATGACATTGAATTAGCTCAGCATTGTGATGTTTTGAGATTGCAATAGAACAAAATATTGTAATCAAGATATATAGGCCTTATATAAGCGTGAGCAGTTCGTGAGAACTGCAGAGGATCGTCAACATTGGATCGTGGCCAATGTCACCATTGTGTCGCTCCTACTGCCTTTTTTGTTACAGCTAATTTTAAGAGACAGGTGCAGAGATAACAAATAAATGAAGTTCATTACCAGATGGAATCAGTCCAATAATTAAGGAATAGGTACCTTATTGAAAACTATGCCCGTTATACAAAAAATTAATACATACATGCTGCTGACAGCATTTCACGTGAACAGATCGAGTAACATGGAAAATAAAGGGATCAAAGCTCGTTTTACATTGATACATATCAAGAAGAGCGTACGATAAGCACTAGACGCTGTAGTCATGCAGTCACTCGGGTACGTGTCCACTAAGCTAAAACAATAACTATTCTTACCTTTTTCTTTGAGGCGTCGAGTATGGCATATAATCGGGTGGGTATGTATGAAGTTGAAGCTTGCGTGGCACCCAGTATACAATGGATGCTTCAACAATACCATCCTTGAAGCATTTTGTGACTAGTTCTTTGCAGTATTGGCAACTGGCCACAACGCACGTCTCTGAGCCTGCGGTCAGCACGAGATTTAATTTATGACATTACTAAACATTTTTATTATAGTTCATTTTATTTACTAATATCCAACTGTGAACTTGACATGTATTTCGCTATAATGTCACTATGGATTCATCAATAGCTGGTTATCTGTGACGTTCTGGTAGAGTACGTGAAGTGATGTGGATAAGAAAACCAGAGACAGATATCAAACAAAAAGAGAGGAATCATGTGGTTGGCCATTGATAGTATCGTCCAATTGTCATTGCGTGAATCTTGTCGGACACGACCTTAGCCGACACGTACTGGCGTCACCAACCGACTAACAGGTTACGGCAGGTTCAAGCACAACATGAACCATATGGGGATGGTACCATAAGCTTCGTGCGAGTGCGGTACCCAAAGGCAGACTGCAATCCATATCACCACTGAGTGTCCCCTACACAAATGTAACGGCAACCTGATCAGGCTGGACGAGACAGCACACGCCTGGCTTCAGATATCCAGTGTGACACGTGACGAACCCTTGAGTAATACTCAAGAAGAGGAATTACGAGATTCCAGACGTGTATACGATGACGTACCAGAACGCCATTTTACTACTGAAACCATCTGGACGAGATAGCCGAAGATTTTACAAGTAAAATTGACATTTATATATAATAATAATAATATTTATATAGTGAACTACGTATTGCAATGTCTACAGTACTGCAGGTTTGCATAGGTGGATGTGGCATGTTTGGGATAACACATTAAACTTCATAGGGATTATAGTTATCAAAAATTCCATTACATAAAAACTTTTTTATTTTAGCGATACAATAATATTTTCAGAAGACAAGAAGCCGTCATAGAAGGAAATGTATGATTTAGAGAAGTATCGTCTACACATAAAATATCACCTGATTTCGTTATAATCTGTTTTGCCACTGACGGTGAAGCAACTGGTAGCACCTCATCTCGCAGGTGAACTTTTCTTCCAGTCACATACGGCGTGTTTCGGAAACCTAACAACCTGGAAGCAGATATAATGTGGATATAACAGTGGAAGCAGAGATGGAGGAAGCGGGCAAAGCTGGGGCACCATCGAGAGGTTGGCAGTAGACAGACCGGTGTGGAGGAACTTCGTCCCTACCCTAGACGCCAAGAGGCGTAATAGGTATAGTAATAAGTATAGGCCCCCTAGTAAGAAAATATACATTCCACTTTTCCACTGCGCAGTATCGTCAACGATGCAACGAATAACTGCGTCGTAAAGGCACAAAGAAATAGGCCTACACGCAACTTCTGTAAAACAAACAATAAAATGATATTACACTTCAATGAACTTAAAAAACCTGTAACTTAACAAACAGTATTACACTTATTTTCTCTATCTCAAGTCACATGTTATCTCCACATACCAGTTAAGGCCTATTCATAACAAATTAATTATGTTAACACCTAGAATACTCAATGAAACGGTTCAACAATAACGCTTACCGATGTAGATGAAAGGCAGTTATCTCGGATGACGGTAATTCAAAGCCATAGTTGCACAAGCCGTCTTTCTTCATGATTCCTTTTTCTTCCCTGGCCAACACGAACGCTATCTTCATAGTCGGCTACATCTATTTAGTTTACCAATACTTATTCAAGATTAAAGCAGCCGCATTGATCGGTTAGCATACTAAATGTGTGCGTGCGTGCGTGTGTGTGTGTGTGTGTGTGTGTGTGTGTGTGTGTGTGTGTGTGTGTGTGTGTGTGTGTGTGTGTGTGTGTGTGTGTGTGTGTGTGTGTGTGTGTGTGTGTGTGTGTGTGTGTGTGTGCTTGCGCGTTTGTGCGTGCGAATAACTGAACACTACAACTGCTTTTGCTATGTTAGTATGTGGGTTATTGTGCAAAGAGTATTTCATATCAGTTACGGGCTTACGGCTATAGTAATTATGTTCTATGCATACTATAATTAATATTAGTTAATTAATATTTCCATATAATGTACATTCAAGTGTCAAAACAAATGGTATTCACATAGACCGATTATTCGCGAAGTTTTTTTTTCTCCAGATACAAGGTTTAGAAATTTAAGTAACGATCGGATTGCTCTGCGCTGTGTGTAGGGGCCACGTGTGCGTATCTTAATTTTAATAACAACTAATGTAATAATAATAAAATAACTTCTATTGCGCCTAAATCCTTGGAAACCAAGTTCAGAGGCGCATCAAGATAAAAGTGTTGGGTATGAAATGTCAAAAACAATAAGCAGTATTCAAGTTGTCAACAGATTGCTGGATACGCCATGGAGCTATGGTAGATAAGAAAGGTTATATTGGCAAGTCTTGAATACGTACCACATCAGTTTCATCATCGCCTTCTGACCGCCCTCCAGGTGAATGACCCATTTCTCCGACGTGCCGCTCTCGTATATCATCGTGTCTAGCGACTCGACGCTGACGATCTGCGCTCGCATCATCGCATCCACGACCATGTCCACGTCTTCCCTGCTATCTGCAAACAGCTCATTCCGCGCTATTGCCCGGTCTGCCCACATCCACGTCCGGTGATATTGCAATGTCGTCGAACGATCTCTCCCCGTGTTAGAGTACGACACGTTCTCGGACAACCTGTTCTCCTGGACGCTCTCCATAACCTCGACGTAAGAGACGATCCTAACGGGATTACCGTGTTCTAGCTCCACGTCGAGCTCTTCCATGTTAATGTATTCGTCGGGGTTGACTTTATGTGAAGACTGGTCGACGAGCAGGAGGTAGGTGCCAAGGGAGACTACGCACAGTAGCAGGAGGTTTGTCCGTGAGTAGAGCATCCTCGTCCAGGACGGTGCCATTGCGTTTACTGTAAACTGAACATTATGAAAGTTTTCAAAAGTTAAGTTAGCCAACGTTAATTTGTTTATTAACTAATAGGCTTACTATTAATTGATTGTATCATTTTCATTGAACTTATCTTTGTTAATTGTATTTTGTGTTTTATGTCATGATGGACACAGCACCTCTATAAGTAGTCAAATACAGTACGACTTCGGCTGTACTTTCGTCAAATCATA
Organism: Escarpia spicata; assembly: GCA_963995525.1. Lineage (NCBI taxonomy): Eukaryota > Metazoa > Annelida > Polychaeta > Sabellida > Siboglinidae > Escarpia > Escarpia spicata. The sequence goes on along the minus strand of OZ023218.1, from coordinate 21,614,427 downwards.
CTGCTTGTACATGTGTTGCTTGTGTTGAAAACAATTAATTTATTCATTCGTTCATCGTTGTCACGACAATGCCAATGTGTGCTATATTCTGCTAAATGAAAACAAAACATTATTATTAACAGCATTTATTGCACTGGTTTTTTAAATTAATAATACATGTCAGTTGTAACATTCATAAAACAAAGCATGTAAATTATAAGGGAAATAAAAAAAACTCTGTGTCAAAGTGAATGTACTCGTACTCCATTGTTCAAATCATGTAGTAATTCGATGCGTAATTTAAATTACGTTATTTGGATACTTTTTCGTGTAAATTCGATCAATCGTGGTTAAATTATCACGTACAATTCCAGCAGTATTATATAAGTTGCGTTACTGACTCATTTCTAAACGCAACATTCCGGTTCGTACCGCATGCCAGTCAAGCTTAATACTATTACGGGGACACTTACTACGTACGTGGCTATTTCCGGTGGATCAGTTGGCGAATGTTCACTGGAAAACCAGTCATGCGGAACGGTCGATGCACAAACTGTTACAGGTAACACACAATTGATTGACGCCATGTAATTGGCTACCTTAGGCTATATTTACCAATTAAACTAATCAGTGAACGTAATAACTAATCGACGTGTCTACTTTACCTGTGACACGGTTGACTGAACACGGGCCGTCTCGTTTAGTCAGATCCGTCTACTCAATCCTTCTCCTTGTGTCTGTTATTCGGTATCTCACGTACCAGCGTCGTGGTGGACTTTCAGTCACTACTACAGCTTCTTATATAATACTAGGCAGTTTTTAGAAAATACAATTTCTGGTTCACCTCGATCGGCTCCACCCTGGCCGGGGAGCCGTGTACGTAGTCTCGCTTAACCGACTCTCGCCTGGCTGCGTGACTTCGTTAGAAAGATAGTCTGGCTCTGAATGGCCCTTCTGAATGTTATCCGCTAGATGGCAACACTGGTGTACTCATTAACTAAAGCGTAGAGTAGAAATTATGTTTTTCTGCAGCGTGGTACCAGAGTTGTCAAATTATGACAGTTGTCAAATTGTGCGTTTCTGCGTATAGACACAGGTGTCATTTTGCTGTATGATGTCATTAGGGCAAATCACTGTCTGGTTCTAGCAGAAATGAAGGGGTGTCAGGTTTGAAAGTGGTTTATGGAAAATTGAGGTATGAGAATTTTACGAATTTTGCACAGCATGTGTATGAATAGAGGGTAAATATGGTGTAGAAATTTAAAGAAAACTGTTGGTTAAAATTTACAGGAAATGAAGGAAACGTTATAATGGCCGCCTATGTGGAAATCTAATGTGGTCTCACCCCAAATTAGATTTTAGACTTTTCTGTCTCCTTGACAACATATCATCAGACAAGATGGATGACAGCTTTATAACAGAGTATGAGCACATAATTAGATGTAGGACAGTGCCGGCTGCCAATGGGACGTGCATATTATGGACTGGCTGTATAAAGAAAGCGGGAGGGGGTAGGGTTACTGGAAATTATGTGGTGATTTCAGTGAAATTGAAGAATGGTGATAGCTGTAGATGGCGGGTGATGCGTGTCCATCGTCTAGCATACATGCTGCATGTTAGATCAGAAATTCCCCAACATTTGCACTGTAGCCATCTGTGTCACAGTACTCTATGTGTCAATGTACAACATCTGACCCTAGAGACACGCATTGTGAACAATAACAGGAGGCGTTGTGCTACAGAAAAGAGATGCTTTGGCCACGGTCAATCCCCGCCTTGTATATTTTTTTAAATTATGTAATAAAATGAGATGAAGGTAATTATAATTAGCATGTCAGTACTCACCCCATTAGATAAGCTGTCTGTCTGAGCGCCTTGTGTAGTGCTCTCATTCACTCAGTCTGTCTGTATGTCCTTCATTGTGTTCGCAGGTGTGAAATTGTTTTGTTGATTCCTCTCTGGTGTAATCCAAGGAGTGTGTATAGTGGTTGATGTTTCAAATAATTCTTTGATCGATCAACTCAACTCAACTGCATAGTCAGTGCATGGTGTGCGGTCAGCGCACACACATGTCAAATGTCGTACGGGTATGTTTGGTCATCTATAGATCTGTCACGCAGGGAATATGGGTGATCACTGATTGTTTTGTTTGGCTTGACAGCATCTTTTTTTGTTTTGATTTTTTTTCTCACTTGTTGGTCTAACTGTCCCTTGCGGTAGCCTCGCTTCCGAGCATCTGCCCTTGTCTGAGCTGTAGCCTCTCTTCGCCGTATTGCTGCACGGATGGCATCAAACCGTTTTCTCTTGTTATACAGTAGACGCCTCACCACTGATCTTCGGTACATGTAAGTCCTGTGATACAATGCCTCACGCTGTATCTGTCTTGTAGCTCTTGCAACACTGCCGCCTTTGCTTATAGGAGCCTTGTTCAACTCCAGTTTTCTTAAGATAGATGTCCTTGCCCCGTAGTTTAGCCGGTCTATGGCTGCACACGCACAGCCCGTGACATTGCGTGAGAAGTTCACATTCTTAGGGAGAGTCGAAAGTAGTATAGAGACAAGGCACAGTCGAGCCACGCCCCTTTTTAGACCTAAGTACGTGCATAAAAAACGTCAATATCAAAATCGGGAACCTACTTATAAAAAAAAGATCAAAGGGTTTTGTGTAACCTGAGTGGAATCGGGAACCTAGTTATAAAAAACGTGATTGATGGCCTGTCACTTTTTTGAATGACAGGCGCCATCTAGCGATTAATAACAGCGTCCCTAGTTACGTGATAACGCCATCTAGCGATTAACCCAAGTCACACCTAGCGATCAACGTCCTAAGCGATCAACGACTAGCGATCGAAGTGTGTAATATAACCGAGATAAAACCACTCATAGAAGCCGGCGCCGGATTAGCTCTCCTGGGAGCGCGTACGACTAGGGATCGAAAGATTTCGGGTCCGAATCCGTACGTCGGCACTATCTGTGACTATATAAGCGGTATCGGTAGCGGTTTTATCGGTAGTAGTCATGTTGTCATCCTCGGAACGTATAAAGTTTGGCGGTTCGCGCTCCTTCTTGTCGAATATGTATAGGTGTCGATTGACGGCGTACGGTCGGGTCTTCCGATCCGTCGAGCACGCCTATCAGTATAGGAAAGCGCTATTCAACGAAGACCTCGCATGCGCCGCGTGTATCAAAAGAGTGCGATCGCCCTACGTAGCGAAACGACTCAGTTACGGTATTCGAAAAAAGAGAACGGGAACCGAATGGAACGTCGTTAGGGTCGCTTGTATGAAGGGGCTGTTGATGAGTAAGTTCGGTGGGGAGTTGAAGGCCGAACTGTTGGCCACCGGGGACGCCGAATTGGTGGAGTGGGTGCCTAGTAGGGAGGGTTTCTGGGGTACCAGGATTGGTGACGTCGAGGGCGAGAACAAGCTCGGTAAACTGTTGATGGAGGTGCGCACCTTTTATAAAGACACGTAAAAAACATCAGCCAGTATCAGTCGTGAAAATGGGCGGACCGATGTTGAAGCATCCGTTTACGTGTATAGTATCAGGGCCTACGGGATGCGGTAAGACGACGTTCGTCGACCGTCTGATACGAAGCGCTATGATCGATCCGGCGCCCGAAAAAGTCCTGTGGTGTTACGGGCAGTGGCAGCCCGCCTACGCGTCTATGTCTCCGGAAATAGAGTTCGTAGACGGCCTGCCGACTACGACGTATTTAGACGGTAAAAAGAGGACGCTTTTAGTACTCGACGACCTCATGGAGGAAGCCGATAGCGGGGTGACGGCGCTATTTACTAAAACAAGTCATCATTGTAATACGTCGGTCGTACAACTCCGACAGAACATGTTTCCGAAAGGGGGAGAAAACCGCACAATCAGCCTGAACGCCCAATACCTAGCACTATTTAAGAACCCCCGAGACGTTGGTCAAGTAGGTCACCTAGCGAAACAGATGTATCCGGGAGAGGTCAAGTACATGATAGAGTCTTTCAAAGACGCGACGTCGACGGCGTACGGCTATCTCTTCGTCGACCTGAAACAGGAAACGGAAGAGTACATGCGCCTGCGTACGTGTATATTTCCGGACGACCCCCTTCAGTACGTCTACGTACGGAAGGGTGGTGGTCAACTATAAGTAGAGAGGGACGTGGCCGCGTACGCATTAGTCGGTATGACGGGAAGACGCGCGGTGGTAGCGGCGAAGCGACGACCGAAGGCGGCAACGACGTTTTCGGAGCAACGCCTGAAGAGACACATTTTCGCCCTGCAGTTGATGGATAGACATAAGCGGAACGTAGATCTGCGAAAAGCCGTTCTCGCCCACTCGGAGGTCGGTCTCATATGTAGTCTATGCGATTGCGCGTACAATATCCTGAGAGGGAACGTGAAGGTGTCGCCGAAGCAGAAACGCGTGTTGACGAAATACAGAGATCACCTGCGTAACTTGGTCAACAAACGAATTCCGGTGAAGCGGAAGCGAGCCATCTTGCAAACGGGGGCGGGTGGTTTTCTGACGGCCCTGCTAGCGCCGTTAGCGAGCACCGTTTTCCTGCCACTACTCAAACAGTTCATCGGGGGTTAATCGATGCAGTACGCGAAGAAGATGGCGTTGGTCGACCCGCGATTGGTGGAAAGTCTCCTTCAACCGCAGCAGTCGAGCAGCACCCCCCGATCACGTGTACTGAGTAGCCTGGACAGCGACATGAAAGATATTCTAGAGCGATCGGATTTATCCGAACGCGATAAGGTGGTGTCGTACAATCAGCTGCTGAGTCGCTACAACACTATAGAGGCGGCTCGAACGGCGCAACCGGTACGCGTGTCGATGGTCAACGCCGACGGCGGCGAGATACCACAGCCCACGGCGGCGCCGCCATCGTCGGAGGCCGTAGAGCGCGAAATCGTAGCCAGCATGCCGAAAACGCTGAAAGGGAAGGCGAGTCTACTTATTGCGAAAATGAAAGCCGATCCCTTGTGTCGATGGAACGAACGCGGCGAATTCGTGTACGACGGTAAAACTATCGCGGGGAGTAACATGGTCGATCTAGTGAACGATCTCATGCGAACGAGAACGAAGACGACGCAGCCCTTAGGATGGCGCGCTTTCGGGTTGAGTATGAAGGGTATGAACATTCCTATGGAGTTCGTCGGCAACCCGCGCTATCGGGAGTACATGGAGCGACGGCGGCAGCGGTCAAGAGAAGGGGAGGCGGAGACGGGAACGGTCAGTTCAGCGGGAAAGGCGGTGCGAAGACGACGTTCTAGAAAGAGAGCGTTGGACGGTTGGGAATCGATGTGACGATGCCGTCAATACAACGAACGGTCGCCGTCGTCGGTCTCATCGTCATCACGGTTATCGCTCTCTATATAATAGTCGTCGTTCGTCGATCGTCGTCGTCGTCGTCATGGTGTCCGGGTGGAGTCGTCGTCCAAAACGAAACCTTCGAAAACGAAACGACGATGACGACGACGACGCTGAACTGAATGAACTCTACTTCGATCCGAAACGAGCGGGGAGTTACGGAGGTGTCGACGCGTTGCACCGGGCGTCAAAGGGGGGTCGACGACGCCCGGATGTCGAGAGGTGGCTAGCGGCGCAGGACGCTTATACTCTACACAAACCGGTTAAAAGACGTTTCAAACGACGTTGCGTTATCGTGGGCGGTCAAAACCAGCAGTGGCAAGCTGATCTGGTCGATCTGACTAGGTTAAAAAAACACAACGACGGTATAACATTTCTATTGACGGTCATCGACGTGTTTTCGAAGCGGGCGTGGTGCGTTCCGTTGAAGAATAAGTCCGGCGCATCGCTCGTCGCGGCCTTCGAGCGTCTGCTGAACGACGCGCCGCCGCCGAACGCGCTGCAGACCGATAAGGGGACCGAGTTTCTGAATCGACCCCTGCAAACGTTCCTAAAGAGTCGCGCCGTTCATCATTTCGTGACGCATAACGAGGAGACTAAAGCGAGCGTCGTGGAACGATTCAATAGGACTTTGAAAACGCGCATGTGGCGTTATTTTACGAAACACGAGACGCTGCGCTACGTAGAGGCGTTACCGGATTTCGTACATTCGTACAACAACGCCTATCATCGAAGCATCGGTAGGACGCCGGCGAGCGTCGACGCGACGAATCAGGAGGACGTATGGCAACGCCTGTACGGCGGCGGCAGCGGTGGTATGGGGAAAAAACCGAAACTTCGCGAAGGAGATCGCGTGCGTATCAGTAAGACGAGGGGTCAAATCAAAAAAGGATACATGCCTAATTGGAGCGAGGAGCTCTTCACCGTCGTAGAGGTGCATCCGTCCGAACCCCCCGTTTATCGCCTGAAGGACGACGCGGGGACACCGGTAGAGGGCGTCTTCTACGAACAGGAAGGTAGTCGTTCCGAAGGACAAACTGTATCGAGTGGAGGCGGTTCTGCAGCGTCGTCGTCGTCGCGGCGGCGGCTCGGAGGCGCTCGTGAAATGGAGCGGTTACCCAGCCTCCTTCAACAGTTGGATCGACGCCGCGTCGCTCGTGGACCTATAGCATGCGTTGGACGCGTCACGAGGAATGCTGGCGACTGCACGAGTCGTGCTTATGCGGGGGAACGGCGCTCCTCCCGTATAAGGGGCCCTGCTGTACCCGCAGACCGCAGTGGCGCGATGGAGGCGAGGGACGAGCAGCAGCCGAACAAGAAGAAGACTACCAAAGAGGACTCCGTCGACGCCGCGACTGGTTCAGAGCGGCCGACGACGACTACCAACGAGGACTCCGTCGACGCCGTCGAGTACGCCGACGACTCCACCGTCCACGAACCCGATCCATGGCGGCTCTGCGGTAACGAATGCCCAAAGGCCGAAATCGTATTCCTCTGTCAGGTCATCGTCCTGTACTTCGTCATCGCCGTTAGTATATACAATCTGACGCGGGGACAAGGCGACTCCAATCTGTGGACGGCGCTGTTGAGCAGCTGTCTCGGTTACCTGCTCCCGAGTCCGTCTATGAGCGGCGGTCGACGACGACGAGACGATGGCGGTATCGTCTGACTTTTACCTGACGCTACCGAGCAACGCGTCTATGAAGCGGTACCCCGAAAATACGATGACGCACTACATCACGACGCTGCCGCGACGTTTCGACCTGGCCGGCGGAGAATGGGAATGCGGACTGGTGACGCTACAGTACCCGCACACGTGGTACAACGTGAGAGAGGCGGATGCCACCTTCTACCTGTCGGCGCCCCGAGGTGAGGCGGGTCTTTTCACGACCATGGACGGTATCGGAATATACCGACAGGGTACGATTGCTCACGGTTTCTACAACAACGTTTTCGTGCTACTGCGCGAGATCAACGAGGCGCTAAGGAAATTGTGGACCGATAAGGTGAGGGTGTATCTAGAGTACAGCGGTGTCTCTAACCGAATGACGCTGCGTATGACGGCGGGTGTCGCCTTTACCCTACCCGATACGAGCCGTCTGAAGAGCGTGCTAGGTTTCCATAAGAACGTTATCGTAAGTCCGCCGATGATGGGGCCCGAACCGGAAGTCGTCGTTATCGAGACCACCCCCGCCTCGTACACATTCGCGTACGAAGGTCGAAATACGGTGGATATGAAGGCGGGCGTCGACACTCTGTACGTGTACACGGATCTCGTGGAATCGCGCGTCGTCGGCGACGTGTACGCGCCGCTTCTTCGAAATATCGCCGTCTTCGGTACGAACGGTAGCGTTATTTCGGAAACGTTCGATCGCGTCCAATACGTGAAGCTGCTGCGGCATCAGTTCGACACGATCGAGGTCGATATAAGAGACGATTGCGGTCAACCGATACCATTCGAGCGGGGGAAGCTAGTGGCGACGCTTCACATCAGACGCTGTAAATCGAGATTGTTTTAACCACCATGCCGAACCCGTACGAGGACTACTACGTTCGACAGGTCGGCGGTCAACTACCGGTCTTCGTCGGCGGTCGGGGTCAACGAGGACACGGTCTGGGTAATATCTTCGGGAGCCTCTTTCGAAGCGTCATGCCGCTTTTTAAGAGAGGCGCTATGGCGTTGGGAAAACGCGCGCTCAAAACCGGCGTGCACGTGGCGCGGGACGTCGTCGGCGGCGGCAATCTGAAAGCGTCGGTAAAACGACGCGCGAAGGAGGCCGGTGTCGATCTTCTCGACGGCCTATTGAAAGGGCCGGCGCCGAAGAAGAGACGGTTGAAAAAAAAGCCGCCTATAAAGAAGCAGCGTCGAACGGCGACGAGCGTCAGTAGACGGAAGAGAGGGCGTCGACCGGTCGATATATTCGACGCGTAACGATGGCGTTCGTAAAGACAGCGTGCGAGGGCGTGAAGGCCGAACTGGACCTGTTCACCGGACCGCTGACGCAGAAGAGCATCGAGAGCAGTCATTGGACCGTCTACCAACCGCTGACGGCTCTCGACGCCGGCGGTCCCATCGAGTTCCTCATTCCGGGGTCGGGTAACGACTATACGGACCTGGCGACCCTTCAAACGTACGTCCGCTTCAAAGTGGTTCAGGGGGACGGTACCGATCTGGCGGCCGGCACCAACGTGGCGCCGGTCAACAATTTCCTCCATTCGATGTTCAGTCAAATCGACGTGTCGCTGAACGGTACGCTCGTGACGCCATCGACCAATACGTACGCGTATCGATCCTACATCGAGACCCTGCTGAGTTACGGTAGCGACGCGAAACGATCGCATCTCACGGGGTCGTTATGGTACAAAGACAGCGCCGGACACATGAACGCGCGCGGGGACGACAACACCGGGTTCGTAGCGCGGCGCGATCTGACGGCGGGCAGCGCCGAGGTGGAGATGATGGGACACCCGCACTTCGACGCGTTTACGCTAAACCTCCTCCTACCGAGCGGCGTCGACACGAAAATACGCATGATCCAGTCGAAGGACGCCTTCGCGCTCATGGGCGCGGCTGCCGCGCCGGGGTGGCGTATCTTGATACGCTCGATTTGCCTGTTCGTACGAAAAGTGAAGTTGAACCCGGAAGTCCAGCTGGGTCACATCACAGCGTGGACTTTGGGAACGGCTAAGTTTCCGATGCGCCGCGTCGACTGCAAGTCGTTCTCGATAAGCGCGGGTACGCTATCGCACACGCACGAGAACCTGTACAAGGGTGCGATTCCGAAACGCATAATCCTGATGATGATCGACAACGCCGCCTACAACGGAGACTACACTAGAAATCCGTTCAACGCGCAGCACTACGACATAAACTTCCTCGCGCTCACCGTCGACGGACGTCAGGTGCCGAGCAAGCCGCTGCAGCCGGACTTCCCGCACCACCAGTGCATACGCAGCTACATGAATCTCTTCGAGGCCACCGGAAAGGCGGGCGAGGACGAGGGGAACGACATATCGCGCTCGGACTTCGAGGCCGGCTACACCGTCTTCGCTTTCGACCTGACCCCCGACTGTTGCGACGGGGACCATTTCAACGTCGTGCGTCAGGGGAGCGTGGGCGCTGACATGCAGTTCTCGACGCCGCTACCCCGACCGGTGAACGTCGTCGTGTACGCGGAATTCGAGACGGTGATGGAAATCGATCGGACCCGGAACGTCCTGTACGACTGTACCTCGTAACCACCATGGATACGTTCCAACTGCTGCGTCGCCTCGAACTCGACGCGTACGCTAAACGCATCGTCCTCGGCGTCGTACCTAAAGACGCGCTACTTACCACCGCCACCACTTACCCGATGGCCTTCGTGTGCAATACCGACGACGGCGGCGAACCGGGGGAGCACTGGGTGGCCGTCTACGTCGACCGCCAAGGCGTCGGCGAGTACTTCGATTCGTACGGTCTCCCGCCGCTGCACGCCGACTTCCGCGCCTTCCTGCACCGACACTGCGGCGACGCGTGGACGTACAACGACAAGAGACTGCAGAGCGTCGTCTCTAACGTGTGCGGACAATATTGCGTCGCCTACCTACTCCTCCGATGTCGCGGCATGCCGTTGACGACGTTCCAGAACCTATTCGGCACCAATCGGGTGGCCAATGACTGTCTCGTATTCGATTGGCTAAAGCCATTGCATTAACGTTTCGCTTTTACGTGTATAGTAGTAGTAATAAAAAACAACGACGATGAAATGTACGCACTTGTGTTTGTTTTATTATTATCCTACCCTACCTACATACATACATACAGAACCCTACCCCTAGGCGGCCCCCCCACCCCTAGGGTAGGTTTAGTTAGACGAGTATCGGCGCCGTGGTGACGCCGTCGTCGAGCACGCGGCGTTTAGCGTAGAAATAGCTCAACGCCGCGCGCTCTTGAACGTACGTCAACACGGACGAGTTTTTCACTTGGAAACCGTGATTCCAACCGACGCCGCAGCGTCGGTCGCGCAGTACAGCGAGGAAGTCGTGCTCGTCGATATCGTTCTGACGTTTACTCAATCCCTTCGTGCTGTACTTCGCGCCGCCGTCGCCGCCGAAGCAGTAGTACGTCTTACTGCACAGCGCCACGATTCCGTCGCCGCGCCACTCTTCTTTGAAGAGACCCGGCGTTCGACGATCGAATAGAAGACGGCGCGCGCAGCAGTCCCCACCCTCCCACGTCAGTCCGGCGACGCGGCACCGTACGTACGCGTCCACGTGCGCGTCGCAACATTCGGCCGGAAACCAGAGCGATCGATTCCGGAAGTAGTGTTCGCGCATCGCTTCCGGTACGAGCGCGTCGATGTCGTGACCCGCGAGGGCTATGTACGCCGAGTCGGTGTCCATAGCGCAGTACTGAAAGAGCGGGCGTGGAATGTAGGCGTCGACGAAGTCGTAATAAAATTCGAGCATTCGTAATTTCGCGTATTGATACACGAAATAACCGATTTGAATCGGCAGGTCGTAGACGACGGTGCGCTTATTCAGCGCCACCTCGTACAGCTCGTCGTCGACGACGACGTCGAGTTGCCGGAAGCGACGGTTGTTGACGAGTCGCGAGGCGCCTACCGACGTAGCGTACTTGATATCCCGGTGCCGATCGACGCGCGTAATCGTCTTCCCGTACGAACTGTTGCCGAGTAGTTTGAAGGTGTCGGCGATGATCGCTTTGTCGGGGTCGACGTCGCCCTCGCGTCGCGCCGTCGACACCGTATCGCCGAAACGACGAAAGCAGGCGATCGGCGTGTACTCGATCACCTGGTAGATGCGCGCGACGACGAGCCCGTGCTCCAGATACCAGCGTAGGAGGGGCGTGGCGAGTACGATCGCCGTGCCGAAGTAGCTACCAACGAGCGTCCGTTGAGGTCGGGTGAGTAGATCGTGCGACTCGGCGTAGCGGCGCATGAACGGGCTGAGGTCGTCGCGCGCGATATCGACGTTCTTGAATACGGGCTGCATTTCGGCGAACTTAGCGCGCAGCGCTTCCGGCACGGCGATATCGCACTGCATGAGACCGAATAGAGAGCCGTCGCGTACACCCTCCAGTATCGTCGAGTGCGTTACGCGCCTCGCGTCGGGTCGCGTCACGGGGGGTCTCACGGCTCGCCACTGGCACTCCCACATTTCGACGACGGCATCGACGTGGCGGCGCAGGTAGGACGTCACGGCGATCGTCGCGGCGTACAGAGTCGTCATCGGTTGACCGTTGACGGCGTTCGTCGTCACGTGCGTCTGGCATATCGGGCAGCCGTGAAAGAAACAACCGTGAAATTGATACGCCGTTCGCGTGGCGGCGCACCAACCGTCGACTCGGTACTTACCGATGCGCTTCTCGCGGCCGTTCAACTGGTGTCGTATAGGAGCGCCTATTCGTTCCGCTTCGTACGTCAACCACTCTACGGCCATACGACCTTAGCGGTGCACGTGTTCCGCTCGAAAGCCGTTCTCCGCGCGTCGGCGCGTGTACCAACCCGTCGGCATTTCCCGCATCATCGCCGATAGATAGAGACCGTTCGCGTCATAACCGACTATCGAACGACACGGGTTGTTACCGCCTCGAATCGACGTCACGCCGGCTTCGTGATGACGCGAGAAGATGATCGATGGACCGCCGACGATCTGCGACTGCAGTAGGCGGTGCAGGTCTTTGTTCGGTTCGTTGAACAGCGAGAAATGGATTGACGGCGGCAGGTCGTTGAATAGGTACAACAACGTCAACCCCGGTACGCTGATGGCGTCCTTGAACATGTCGATGCGCTGACGGCGATAGAAGGCGAACTGCCGCTCGAGGGCCTCGAGAAACGGCGCCACATCTCGGTTATTATACCAGATTAGAAAATCGCGCATCGTCGTCATGCACTCGTCGCGCCATGCCGTCGCACAAATTTCGTACGCCTCCGCGGAGATTCCCTCGCGTTTCAGGTGGCTGTAGAAAGTTTCGCGCGGCGGTAGGACGGTCTCGTCCAGGCGCGTCAACGCGTCGATATATTCGTACGGAAAGTACCCCTTGGTCGCCGCGCAGTCGTACGCTTTCAGATAGCGCTCGTAGCTGACACCGGGCGCGAGGTAATTAGTTATGTCCAGAAATTTCAACGTCGACGTCGTCAGGCACATGTAAGCGTTCTGTCGTTTAATGGTGAACGCCGACGATGTGTGCTGCGCGTCGTCGTTTATGAGCAGGGGGGTCAAGTACTTTTTGACGACATTCAAATCGTACTTACCGCTGTTGAAACCCAGTACGGGCATTTGACGAAGGTGCGTCCACAGACGGTCGGCGAGTGCGGCGTACGGTGACGCATCCTTGTCGTCGTCGTCATTTCGTCCGCCAGTCTTTATCGAGCGCTTCGATCGCCTCAAAGACCGCGTCATAGCGGGGGCGTAGAACCGCGCACGCCGCCGCGCTCACGGCTTCCAGGTCATCGATGAGGCGACGCGCTAGGTCGGCCGAATCACCGGTCGTGACGTAACAGCGCGCCGCTTCGTGTCCGGGCACGTTCGACGCAATGCTCACGCTGAGCAGTTCGTGTCGCGCTAGCCACCGACATTTATCGGTATCCGGCGGTAGATCGTTGGCGGCAAAATAACATTCAAAATCGAATGTCGCGCGGTACGGATAGTAGCGCAGATCGTCGTCGCCGACGTCGATACCTTCGTCGTCGAGTCGTTGAAATACGGACGGCTTCGGTCGGTAGACGCCGCCGGGAAACACGTGACGAACACCGCCCTCGCACGTCGCTTCGTGACGTCGTAATAGTGCCGGGTACTGCCAGAGGGAGTTGCCGCATTTCGAGCACTTGTACGTTTTCGCGTACGCGCGCAGGTCGATTATGTACGAAAAGTGATTCTCGTACAGGTTGACATTCAGGGTTGTGGGGTGCACTTCGAGCGATCGACGGACTAGTTCGGCGGCGCCAGTCGCCGTTAGTCGATAGACGACGATGTTGATACCAAAAAGTGTCTCCACGCGTTCCAGTTCGTTCAGGCGCACGCCGGTCGGCGTCGGGGCGTAGCGCGCGCTCAGTTGTTTAGCTACTCGCGTTAAACGGGTTGTATTTCGGCTCCCACCACCACCTTGCCGATGGATGGCAATGCATCGGAAGAGGCATAGAGGATCGTCGTAGGACTTGCCTCCCCAATCGTTCGTCAACGTCACGACGTGCTTGTTGTTACGCACGTAGGCGGGGAGCGCGGCGCCAACGCACCCGATAGGATGGTTTAGGATGGCGTTCACGAAGTAGGTGAAGTTCGTTACGAGCTCGACCACCCATCCCGAATCGGGGCGCTGCGCGATGACGTACTGTAGTACGTCGGTCGTGCGCACGACATCGAGGAATCGTTCGAAAGAACGGCTATCGGTTACGAGGGCGGGTGTTTCGAGAAGACGACCGCAGCAGTTACAGGACGAATGAAAATAGCGGTAACGACCCGACACCTTATGGCGTAACACGAAACCATAGCTTACGTTTATTTTAAACGCATTCTTTCGTTCGCTAAACATAACCCTCAGACGCGGTTCGAGCACCCGCGTACTCGTACAGGCGGTCATGCGATAGTTGTAGCGGGACTGTACGACACCGATCGCTACCGACGTCTCTATGCTACGTCGATGTTCGTCCACGACGCGTTGAAGAGCATCGGCTGATGGTGGCGGTGGTGGTGGTGGTGGATTATCATCGGGCGGTAACGACACCACCGGATGACCGCACCGTTCCCTCAGGTGTCGTAGCATCGCGGCGCGCGTACTGTACGTTACGCCGCATTTCGGACACTCTCGTCGCTTTACGCATAGCGCGTCATCGCCGCATCGTTTCGAACTCTTCGCGTGTCGCTCTAACGCCGACTGTTTCAAGAAATAAGCACCGCATTTCGGACATTGCCACCTAGTAGTAGTAGGCGGCATACTTTTTTTGTGCTGCTACTTTTTCGAATACCTCTATTTATAACGAGTTACGGACATGCGCAGTGAGTGATGTAACGTGGGGGTGGTGGTTTTGTTAGGTAACGACGCGTATGGGGTGGTGGTTTTGTTAAGTAACGATGCGTATGGGGTGGTGGTTTTGTTAAGTAACGACTAATGATATTGAGGTACGGCCACACGCGGTGAGTGGTGTGGCGGTTTTGTTAGGTAACGATGCGTATGGGGTGGCGGTATTGTTAAGTAACGACGCGTATGGGGTGGTGGTTTTGTTAAGTAACGATGCGTATGGGGTGGTGGTTTTGTTAAGTAACGACTAATGATATTGAGGTACGGACACACGTGGTGAGTGGTGTGTCTGTTTTTGTTAGGTAACGATGCGTATGGGGTGGCGGTTTTGTTAAGTAACGACGCGTATGGGGGTGTTGGTTTGTTATGAGTGTGGGTGGTGGTTTTGTTAAGTAACTGGTGAGGCTCGGTGGTGTGTGTGTGTGTGTGTGTGTGTGTGTGTGTGTGCGTGTGCGTGTGCGTGTGCGTGTGTGCGTGTGTGCGTGTGCGTGTGCGTGTGCGTGTGCGTGTGTGTGTGTGTGTGTTTTAACTCGGAAACGGAACGTACATTTTCAACGTTTTATTAAGCGTATCGTACAACGAAAAGCGATATTAAGAGCAAATCAGCAGAATAGGCAGTAATGTTCATTCGATTTAAAGGCCGCTTCTGCACTGTATGTAGACGTGCACTGCCGATTCTAGTCGAGCGCGATTGATGAATTCGCGCCAATTCGTGCCGAGGAGCCAGTCCGATACGAACTGCACCAAATACAGTTCCCCCGCTCGCCCCGGTTGCTGTCCGTGCGCCTTCTCGTGTAGTAACTGCACCAGACGTACGAAGGTTGGTATCAGCGAGCGCTGCAGACAGGATTCCAACACGACGTTGAAGTGTTGCGTGACGAGGTCGGCTACGTTGTCGTAGCGCAGTGCGTACTCACGAGTAGGCCGACCCGCCCGATAGCCGACCATATGCACGTACGGACATCCCTCATTAACTTCGCAAGCACCGCATCGATCGCGCGCCGTCTCCAATATCAGCTCACCGAGGTGTTCAGCGAGGAGGGACATCGCATGTCGTTCATATCGACAGGCCACCTGACCCCGCCCCGGCTCGACGACGCGTCGTTGCATCACGTCCGACGGCGCTGGCTTCCAACAACACGACGGCACGATCTGGTGTAAACTTTCGTAAGGCGGTGGTGCACCAAACGCCTCCTCAATGATAGCCTCCAATGCGCTATCGACGTCGCCCGCGCATCCCTACAGCACAAAGCAGGTGCCTACAAACACACATTACACTTCCCACGGCGATCGTGCGCACGTTCAGGCCGTCGCGCTCTCTACAAAACACATTATTATCATTAATCCGCCTCTTTTTCCGCGTTAACACGAGCCATCAACGCGGCGTCTTTCCTCTCACTATCCGTCACTGAACGATCGAGCAGTGTTTGTACGAACACGGCAACTTCGGCGTACCTCGCACGCATCCGTTCATTATTGGCTAACATTTCCAGCAGAACTCGCCGCACCTCCTGTAGACAAAACATACAACAAATAAATGTCATGTTTTATATAGGCTGAGCACCGTTCTATTTCGTAGCTCGACTAGTAGCGGTTCTCTTCGCTTCGTAAGCTGAACACCAGGCCATTACGTAATTTTCCACTATCTCGTCTAGTAAGCGCGCAGCTTCGTCACTCGTCGGTTTACTAGTTAGCAACGCCGTCACCAGCGGGGCCTCCTATAACACAAGAAACCCATTACTCATCAACGGCTCTCTTCAGTGTGCGCACCGTATAAGACGGCTCACCTTCCCAGGTCGTCTTACGAACACTGATATCCACTTTAGTACCGGCCAACTCAAGTACAGTATCGCGAAGTTCCTCCTCGTTTAACTCCACCAAGTAATCAGCCCGGTACTCAACCAGCTTTGCCATTTGCGTGTCAAACAACGTCAGCCACATCTCATCTTCTTCGTCATCTCCATCTCGTATCATGACACGCAAAGCAAAGTAATTTTTTACCATATCCGGTTCCCCGTGGGTTCGACATAACATCACGCCGTCTGTGTTTTGATACAGCTTACGTCGACATTGGGAACATCCCCTGTACGTGCATTTATCACGATAACTCACAGCCTCGATGAAGGCCGAGTTCTTAAGTTTATACACACCGTTCTTAGAGCAGGCCAGTTCCCTTACACTCACCAAGGTAGCCTGTGATGACGTTGCAGCGCTGCATTCTCGCTCAAGCGAGGCACGCCTAGTCGGCGGTGCCTCCAACGCCGCTTCTTCAGCCCCTCGTTTACGCCCAATCGAGGACGCTATAACCAACACGGGTCTCTTAGCAGTCGGTGTGGTCGCTTCCGCAGGCGGCTGTTGTTGACTACCGCTTGCCTTACACGCTTGTTTGCGCATTGCCTTCAGCTTTTTCAACGGTGTCGTCATCTCGCTATGATCGGCCATTCTCAAGGTGGAAGAACTTCTACGGCTGTTGCTGCTGAAATCAGTCAGACCACTTGCATTATACCGCATACAAAATTTTCCACCGCTTTATATAACCAACATACGGCGCATGCGTACTTAACACATACCCCCCTAATCGACGTTTCTATTACAACGCATAACTGCCTAGTATCCGATGACTTTTATTTCCGGAAAAAAATCAGACGGTCATGTAGTGCGTTCGTTGACAAACGTTTATTTACAGCCAATTTTTATACAATAACCACACCACTTAATTCCCTACACGCCACTGATCCCACACAACGCTTAAATTCATACTTTTAACGCGTCGTTTACGCTTTGGAAAAACCATTGTTTGCTCTTCACATTCCTTTCACGATAAGCTACCCCATTAGCGTCACAGCTGTTTTGCGTCACCATCCGGTTTCTAGTCAGCGCCAAGAAAAAAATTACACGGTCACTTTAGTGCGTCCTGCGTTAAATGTTACTTTCACATCGAATTTCTCTATTATTAACACTCCACAACATACTTGATCCCTAACTAAGCGGACGCAACGGTTCATTTTTTGCATTTAAACGTTCGTTTATTGATATTTTTGATATCTTTGCTTTCACTGTTTTACGTAACTTTTGCGCATGCGCTCTTAACACATACCTAACGTTACACAACAACGCACCAGTCTTCGCTCATTCCTTGTCATGGCCACCTCCCGAGCGCTCGCTACGCCAAAAACTGCCGCTGCAAAACAACAAAGGTACTTCTTATTATTTACTTTTTCATATAACTCTTATTTCTTCATTTACATATTGTTTACTTCTTCCCGATTACCCCGATTTATAATTTTCTTTAATTATTTCTTAGAGCTGTCAGTTTTTTAAAATACATTTTTGTTTTCAAACTCCCTTTTCATATATGACAGAGGCATATTTCATTTCTATTCACAGTTGTCTTGTTTCATAACAAATATTCATTATCTACTACATTGTTTACTTCTTCCCGATTACCCCGATTTATAATTTTCTTTAATTATTTCTTAGAGCTGTCAGTTTTTTAAAATACATTTTTGTTTTCAAACTCCCTTTTCATATATGACAGAGGCATATTTCATTTCTATTCACAGTTGTCTTGTTTCATAACAAATATTCATTATCTACTACATGGCAGACGTGCTAGTTACTTTTCTGGGCGACTACTTACTATTTCATATTTTATTTACTGATATTTAATACACGCTTTCGTTCTTTATTTATTACATTTTCCTATACATATTTCACTTCACTTATTTACAAAATGCTTCATTCACAGAAACCACCTACGACGCCTCGTCATTCTACCAACACGCGCATACATGGATCTGACCGTGCCCCTCTGTCGAGTTACCGGTGTGGTACGACCGCCAACGCCCGACGATCTCAAGGGTTCGTTGGAAGACACCTGGCCGGGGTTGACTGATGCCGACTGGATCAACCCTAACATAGCCAACCCGGCCACAGTCGACCTGACTCCCGTCCAGCCCGACGGAATCATGGCTTCCTTTGACATACTCGGGACGGACGGTTCGTGGTACACGCCCCCACCTACCGATGAATTATTCGAAAGACGTGGATTTAATGCGCCATTAACACCAATAGATCGATCTACCGCGTTGCAACGTCATCGTGATGCAGCCCGTATGCGATCTGCGCGACTACCGCGCTTGGGACAATCCGACAGCAGCCCGCCAAGTTCACGCCACCGTCGTGATTTCCCTGAATAAACACACACTTTACACCGTTCAACTCACTCGTTATCTATTGCCTATAAGTTCTTACCGTTGCTTACAGCTTTTAAATTATATATCCCACTCGTTTCGTTTTGCTAGCATAAAAACATACCGTCATTCCGCATCCATTTGTCCACCGCGTAAACAATCCTCTACCTCAAAAACCAGGCCGCTGATTATCGCCTTTAAACGCATGCATAAGCGCAGTTTCCACAACGCCAACCAGCTTATTTCAGCGTCGTAACAAAACCGGCTAACAACGTGCCAGCCGTAGATCTATTTTCAGCCGCCCGTATCTAGGCCGACCGGCCGCGTATCAACTTTCACCACTACCGCTATATCCAGGGTACAGCGGTTAATCTCGCACACACTGGGTTTAGTGCCTTCGTAACCACGGTACGGTGGTTTTACCTTTAACATAACCACATTGGTTTCTGCTATATCGTAACTAGGGACGTTGTTATTATATTAATCGCTAGATGGCGTTATCACGTAACTATGGACGCTATCACTGCCTTAACCACTAGAGGGCGTTATCACGTAACTAGGGACGCCATCATTGCATTAACCACTAGAGGGCGCTTGTCATTCAAAAGTGACAGGCCATCAATCACGTTTTTTATAACTAGGTTCCCGATTCCACTCAGGTTACACAAAACCCTTTGATCTTTTTTTTATAAGTAGGTTCCCGATTTTGATATTGACGTTTTTTATGCACGTACTTAGGTCTAAAAAGGGGCGTGGCTCGACTGTGCCTTGTCTCTATACTACTGTCGAAGATAAGGAGCGGTTCAGAGCCTCATTCCGATTAGTGTTCAGGCATAGTTTTGTTATTGCCAGTGCTTGAATGCCCAATCTCATTTCAATCAGCTTTCGGAGAGTGACCCTGTCTGCATCAGTCATGTCCAGGTGGTGAATTCTTCCTGTTTGTAGGTACATAGATCTGTGCCACCAATTTTTGTTCCCACCAGCACACGACAGAGTTGAACCTGCACTTTGCACAATCTCCACCATAGCAATCTAATGTCGTCTCGATAACACGTGGCATGCGTGAGGCCACTTTCCTGCTATCACCAGCATACATGTTCTGCATTTCACTGTGGATTCTGTGGCATCGATTCTTAACATCCAGTGAAAACATTGTTTTTATTCCTTTCTAATCACTGCTGTCGACCCGGGAAACATGCGCGCGCTAAATTGTGCTTTCATTGAGTTTCGAAACAATGATTGTTCCAGGTGTGTTGTGTCGGCTTGACGTTCGACTTCACATGCTGTTTCTGACATGACAGCCTTCACGCCCTCTGCACTGCGAGCATCTCCGTCTGTGACCACGTATCGTAATCCAAAATTCTGTGATGCAAATTGTCGTCCAATGTCTACTCCTGCTGTATATTCTGACAATGATTCGTCAGCTGGCAGGGTCGCAGTGCAGTTTGCGTGACCTGGACAGGTTACATCTTGCCCTCGTCTTCGCAGCGAAGCACCAAGACTGCACAGTTTGTTCTGAATGCTTATGCCGACAATGTCACTGTGACCTGACTGTTTCTCTACAGCAACAGCAATTGCCTGGCTTGCATTTTGCCCTGCATGATATGCACCAATGATGGTCGCTGAGTTGTAACGACTGTCCATTGCTATATTTATAGGTGAATTCTCAGGAAGGCCACGCAGCCTGTTCACTCGTTTCACATTTTCTCGTTTCTTCGCCAGATCAGCTAACGTCATAGTCGCTGTTGCAGTGGCAACTTTGTTGGCTATTCTCTGCATCACACTGCGATTTGGCACGGGTAAATTCAGGCAAGTAAGGATTAGTCGGCCTTTTACGTTGCCTGTTGTAGATTCTTGAAGTCCTACCTGTAAGCCAACATTAGGTGCTGCTGACCTACGACCTCGCTTTCCCGTCTAAATTTCAGTATACAGCTTGTACATGCCAGACATGAATCCACATTTTGTGCAGCGAAGACAGCACTGCCAACACAATCCAACCTTGACCATGGTAAATTCAGGAATAGCACACATGTTTGTCTCTGTTGAATGCTGTACTATGCATTCATTGTACATGTATTGGATCTTGCCCTTATCGTAAAGGCGCATTTCCTCATGTGTATCGTCTGCTTTCAGATACGTTAATGACAAATCATCATCGTCATCATTGGCGTTGGGAGCACAGTGTCTTGGCCTCAGCAACTTTGCCTCGCCAGATCGACCTTCGGCATCGGGAATCTCGAGGCTGGTGTCACTTTTGTGACTTGCTCGAACTCGGCTTCAGTGAGTCTTGGCATCCATACAGCGAGACTTTCTCCACTTTCCTGCACTGCACCCAATGCACTGGCACTGCTTTCCGTCCTTGTTTTGTACACAGCATGTCCCTTCCTGAAACCATATTTCCTGTCTTGCTTGGGTATAGGGTTTGGCTGAAGTTTATCCGACGCATCACACATGATCACAGTTGAGATATCTACTGTAATGACAGGCTAACCCTAACCCTAATATGACCACCCCAAATTAAGAGAGGAGGGCACATGATTTCTTCCAGGCTAGCCATTGGCTGCAACAGTACACCCATGTATGTTTGAATTGTGATTTACAACTCTCACTGTTTGAAGTACACCAGATTTGGGATTTCTGTCAGGCTGGGAAGATCTTGTAGAAGGTCAATATTGAGACAGGCCAGCACTCTGATGGCTGCAATTCGCATCTACCTGTGCGTAATAGGAAACCAGGATGCTGTCAGAGTGTTTGATGTGACATTTATTGTTTACCCCAAAAATGCAACAACACACATGTTCCCTTCACACTGTCTATAATTCGTGAAGTTTAGAAGTCCCATTATGAACATAATTTTATGTCATCTTAAAAAGGCAAATGTTCAAGATTTTGTGATAAAATGACAGCATATTGGATTGTTTATACATATATTTAAATTGCACTAAATTTGTCAAAGGGGAGGTTTTCAAGGTCGGTTTAGTGTACACAGTGAGGCACTGACATCAGAATTCATATATTTTGAACACAGCCACTAATGCATGGGTCCGAGTTCCTGTTGATATATGTTATTCATGGCAGAGTAGAGATTGTTCCTCAGCAGCCGGGTGCCTGGTTCGAAGACATCTCAATTAATATTCGGTGTCGTACTCACAATTTCCCTAGACCATTAATCGGGATGTATGTGTTGCTTCAGCACTATGTCACTTTTGTGAAGATTTGCAGTATTCGGCGAATCTATTTGGGGTAAGACCACATTAAGTATTCGTCCGCCACTACCCACCGACAGAGTTTCCAATAGAAATGGCATTATGCAGGTTGTGTGAATTTCTGAGAGTACTTGTATTGTGTTGATTGAGTAGAAATTATGTTTTTCTGCAGCGTGGTACCAGAGCTGTCAAATTATGACAGTTGTCAAATTGTGCTTTTCTGCGTATAGACACAGGTGTCATTTTGCTGTATGATGTCATTAGGGCAAATTACTGCCTGGTTCTAGCAGAAATGAAGGGGTGTCAGATTTGAAAGTGGTTTATGGAAAATTGAAGTACGAGAATTTTACGAATTTTGCACAACATGTGTATGAATAGAGGGTAAATATGGTGTAGAAATTTAAAGAAAACTTTTGGTTAAAATGTACAGGAAATGAAGGAAACGTTATAATGGCCACCTGTCTAATGTGGTCTCACCCCATAATTATGAAGTTATATGTGACGTATTGTCAGGCTTTGTCGTGTATTAATAAGTATTAGTCTCACTTAACCGACTCTCGCCTGGCTGCGTGATTTCGCCTGGAAGATAGTCTGGCTCAGAATCGCGTTTTGACTGCTCACTGCCAGTTTATATAGTTTATATTATGTATGTATTTCGATAACGAAATGAAATTACGAAATAATGCCCGAAATAGTATTACACAAAATAAAATGAATCTTAAACTAAATGAACACAAACAAAAGTTTCGAGTACTCTGTGGGACATCAGCTCGACACGCTACCGATTTAGCTACCAAGATCGGCACTTTTTTGGTACTTTGGCGACTACATGCATATATTAGTTTAATTTAGCTAGGAGTTCGACCATTGCGCGAGACATCGATTGCATTTTGTTTAGTTAAATTTGTTCTTGTTTGGTATTTATATCATGCTTATTCACACTTAGTCTTTTGTTTCTGTTCGATCATAAGCAAAGAAATTCAATACGGAATGTTCGACAGTCATGAGAGCTGCCACCTAGTCACTGGTGTAACGAGGGGGGCGAGGGGGGCAAATGCCCCCAGCGGCACATTTTTGGGGGCAGTACTTTCGGGAGATTGTTTTTTTACACAAAATTCATATATATATTTATACGTGTTGTCCACACGAATTCTAAACACATCGCTGTTAAAACCTGTTATATTACATAAATATTGAAGTAATCATGCTTGACTACATCAAATGTAACTAAATTAACACTAGCCAATACTGGTGCATGTAACGCACAGGCGCCCGTATACTGGTCTACAATACGTCTATTATAGGCCTATTGGCGGCCGAACTGTCTACGCACTGTTACTGCTGCGCACTAGCGTCTGAACGCGCAATGTTTGTAAGTATAACATAACATAGTATTGTCTTACATATTTAATACAGATACAATCACTCCTTGAACTTGGCGGGTGTCCACGCTGCGCAAGCGTCATTCAACGCCATTACCTTCTTTGGGAAGATGGATCGTCTCTTCGTGTTCTTCTCAACATCAACCCACGGGTGGGGTGTATTCAAACAACACGTCACGGGAAAGACCATCAAAAGGACCTGCGAGACCTGATGGAGCTCGAGACATGATGCCGTAGATGCAGTGGCGTCGAGTCTGGAGTCTATCACCACTGCATTGGAGCAATTCAGCGACGGTGATCACGAGACGTCTGACACACGCTCTGATGCCACCATCCTCCTATCATGTGTGATGTCTTACACATTCACTGCCTACCTAGCTGGCTTTCTGTCGTCCAGTCCTGAGAGTGCAATGATGTTCAGATATTCCTCCAAAAGCCTGGGCTCGGGCTCGGGCTGGACAGTTGCGCGACCAAACTGCATGGCCCGGGGCTCTTATTCTATTCTTGAAAACGTCGTTGAAGAGGTAAAGGCCACGGCGTTCTGCGAGGAAATGGGGGTAGCAACAGAAGGAAGGGTGCGGCGGAGAAGACGAATGGCGGGGGGAAACGCTGATGATGCCGGCTTGTCACTACAAGAGGAGGTGAGGCGAGAGCAGCTGAAGATCATCGATCGACTCCACGAGGGAATAAGGACAAATCACAAATTCGGGTTTCTTACCAGTATATGGAGCGCCTGGTGGACTCAACCAATGATGAAGATATCGAATCTGCCATCGTTCGAGTCACTCACACCTACGTCGACATCGCCGCTGAAGGGGGGATACGCCGTGTGCGACGTCACCTCCATAGTTACGAACAGCAAACAGGAGAGACGACTATAAAAACTGGAATGCACTCGATCTCCTTAAATGGGTAGTGAAATGGGGACACGAGACATCGTTCCCGAACCTGCTCGTGTCTTAGGACGTTGCTCATTATGTGCGTGAGCGTGGCCTCGTGTGAGAGACGCTTAATTAATTCTCAAAGCTTAAACTCATTAAGACATACCTTCGCTCAAGCATGGGTCAAGAGCAACTGAGCAGTCTTATACTGCTGTCGATCGAGCGAGAGTTGACCGATGTCACTCAAAGCAAGAAAGGTTAGGCTGTAGGAGAATTTGACGGAGCTTCTGCGCTCGGACCTACAAAACACTCCCGGTTTAATTGGCCTATAATTGTCGTTGCAGTGGCGGCCGGTACGAGCTCGCAATGAAGATAATCATGTTGTGTTGACAGTTGTTAACTTTGACCACTATATATTCAGTAGTTTGTTAACTGACCACTGTTGATGATTTTGTTGGGAGGTTTTTAAGGGTTTCATTGGAGATGTTGTGAATATTGTGTCGAAGTGTACCCCAGTGTGGTGTAGCTGAATCATTAAATCGCGCTATCGATACGTTAGTATATTTTTGCTACTGTGGTGTAGGAGCATGTAATGATAAGTATATCACTAGCGATACCCATTCCATTACTGCACTCTATTTGTTCTTTTTTTGGGGGGGCGGCATTTTTTACTCTTGCCCACAGAGGCACTTGGCCTCGTTACGCCACTACACCTAGTGAATATGCACTTTAAAAGGTACTAAACTACGAACAAAGTTTAATGTCGGTTTATTTTGTGACATGTTTAAAAAAAAAGTTTAATGTTGAATAGTTGTTATAGTATTATATCTGATAAAAGTGTATCCTTATTTAATTTGTTATTTCATAGTTGGCCTGAGAGCCAATCATCGTCTCTACCCGAATCTGGGGTAAAGCCCCCTACCAGTAAGATTGGCTGAAGCTTAATAATCCAGGCCGTAGAGATGGCGCCTGGATAATCGAGGCTAGGAGTCTTACTGTTTCGTCGCCCTCTGGTGGAAAATGCGTATTTTCATGTGGAGATTAAACACTATAAGCGGAACTGTATCTGTTTTGGGATGTTATACATATATCTTCATCACTGCTAAAACTAGATTGATTATAGAAAATATTTTATACCAATACTTGTTCTAAAGATACTCGTACGTTTGAATACGATTTAATATTTCAGATTGACAGTGAGTAACAACAAGGCTCGAACCAAAGCTCGAACCAACTCCTCATCGGGAGCGTAAAGTATTTTATTCGCATGGGGAGCATACCTTATTTCGTCACATGTTCCCCTCTAACAGAAAAGAACATTTGTATCAATGCAATTTAAACAGCAACTAATAGTTATTGCGACACAATAATTGTATAGCAAAATGTTAATTATAAAAAAATGTATCGTCAATATCGAAATGTCCCTGTTTTAATTGTTTATAGTCTCAATGTTCTGAATTAATGTTCAAAATAGAAACGTCCCAAAGTCCAAGCGGATTCGCAACATCATCAAAGATAGTCACGAAGTCTGACATTTGTTGTACGCAAACGCTTCTAGCGTCTGAGTTCTGAAGATTCACTCTTCACAGGTGTCGCAGTGACAGCTACTGGAGGCTCAACAAGAGCAACCGGCGCATCTGGCTGCTCCGTATGCATCTCTGACTTGTCAGCACTGCCCAAGTCCTCGTTCAACTGTACTTCTTGTGATGGTGTATGTCTGATGTCTCGACGATTTCGACGATATGTGCTGAGGTCCATGTTTTCTCACCCGGCAATCGTATGCGCACACTAGCACCAGACCTGGTAGTGGACGTGAGTGCGCGTTGTAGTAGTGCTCCTGTTTTGTCTTGGCAGCTAACAGCGCATGACTACCATTCACTGTGGAATGGCGCGGCTGTAGCAGAAGAGTAGCCATGGGAAGCAACGTCTTGCATCTGCGACCCATCAGTCTTTGTGCTGGACTCGGGCCCATGCCCTCAGATGGCGTGTTCCTCCAAACGAGGAGAGCTAGGAACTCGTACACTCCATCTTCTTCACACTTCGTGAACAGCCTTTTCACATTCTTCACAGCATTCTCTGCCTTACCGTTCGACTGCGCATAGTGTGGTGAAGATGTCACATGTTGGAAGGACCACTTCTTTGCAAAGCTAGCAAATTCGGTGTATGCAAACTGTGGTTCATTGTCCGATAGTAGTACGTCTGGTATCCCGTGTCTGGCGAACAGGGATGACAACACACGTATCACGCTCCGCGATATCACAGATGTGAGACTCTCCACTTCCAGGTAGTTGCTAAAGTAGTCAGCAACCACCAGCAACGTGCGCCCATGCAAGGCACACAGGTCTACGGCCAGTTTGGCCCATGGACGCATGTCACTTCATGCTGCGTAAGTGGCTCTTTCTGCTTAGAGGCTTGGTGTTCTAGATATACATAACACGTCGATGTGTACTTCTTCATGTCCTGAAACATGTGTGGCTAATAGAGTGCCTCCCTAGCACGGCGGATGAGACATCCCTCTATACCCACATGGCTTGTCTGTGTAACTGCCATCAGTTCAGTTCTCATACACGCAGGAATATCAAGCTTGTAACCCTTGAAGATGAGCTGGCCCTCCACAATTAGCTCATCACGATGATCCCAGTATGGCTGCACAGCAGACGGCATATACCTCTACTCTCCAGGCCAGCCAGCCCGGATCACTTCACTCAGCAGGGAGAGTACTGGATCTTCCGATGTTGCATGTCTGATTTGCTGAAGTCGCTCAGCGGTGACAGGTAGAAACATGGTCGCATCAATGTTCTCCACATATTGCCTTCTGTCACAGACATTCACTG
The DNA here is from genome assembly GCA_963995525.1 of Escarpia spicata. NCBI lineage: Eukaryota > Metazoa > Annelida > Polychaeta > Sabellida > Siboglinidae > Escarpia > Escarpia spicata. Next base: position 21,587,569 of record OZ023218.1, on the reverse strand, counting down.
GCAGATACGCCCTGCTCAGATCGTCAGCCAAGTACATCTCTATACCCTTGTGGTACACCACTTTCAGGTTTTATCTCTGAAGCCTGAGCAGCATGCGCTGAAGCCTCATGGGCGCCATATTCAGTGGCTTCTTGAATATGGACTCCAGCGGCTTATGATCTGTATGTATGGTGACTTCGTCTCGACCATACAAATACACGTCAAACTTCTCACACGCGTACACGATTGCTATCAGCTCTTTCTCCATCTGAGCGTATCTGGTTTCAGCTGACGTCAGAGCTCGTGACGTAAACGCTACCGGTTGTCCCAGTTGCACCAGTGCTGCACCAAGGCCAGACTACGAGGCGTCACACTCTAGTGTGACTTCGTCCTCAGCACTGTAGTATCTCAGTACTGGAGAGCGCACCCTTAATCTGCTTGAACGCTTTATTCTGCGCTTGTCCCCAGGTTCAGTATGTGTCCTGACGTTCTACTTCTCGCAGAGGTCCCATGATTTCGGTCAACCTAGGAACGAACTTCGCTAGGTAACGAGTCCTATGAACGGTGCTTCCGTCTGGCGCAGCTGAAACTTCTCCGTATTCAGTCTTACATGCCTCTCTTAACAGCGATCTATGAACCTAAGTAGGTTCTGTTCGTGATCCATGATTGCAGCCTCCATGGTTGAGCCACAGCCAATCACTACAAAGTCATCAGCCACCACTTCAACTCCCGCGAGACCCTAATTTTCCTCTGGAACACTTCCTGTGCACTACTGATTCCGAACGGCATCCTTTTCCAACGATACCGTCCAAACGGTGTGTTGAAAGTTGTTAGTTGGGACGACTCGTCATCTACGCAAATCTGCCACAACTCGCTGCGGACGTCTATTATGGTGAAGACCTTTACACCATGCAGTCGTGTTGCGATGTCTTCGATTGTGGGAAGTGCTCTCTCTGAACAGCAGCGTTCAGGTCCTTTGAATCAAGACAAATCCGCAACTTCACATTCTTCTACGGCACAACCACCACTGGCGATATCCATGGAGTTGGTTGTGTCACGGGAGCCCGTCCTGTTCTACCATTTCGTCCAGTGTAGTCTGTAGTTTTGATATCACACGTCTCGATGCGTGCTGCACATGATCCACGCTGGGATCCAGTTGGATGTGATATTCTCCACCCAGCTTGCCTATGCCATCCGCAAACACCTTTGGGAACTTCGACACTAACTGCTCTTTAGTCAGTGGCCTGTCTGCCTCCCTGACAGCGAACACAGATCGATCACGGGTGACAGGACGATTGACGTCATCATAGTCGAGCACTTTGATGAGCTGCATGCCAACGCAGGCCATGCGTCCCAGCAATGGGCGAACGTCAGCTTCCACTAAGTTACAACTCAGTGTGCATCGTGTCTTCCCACGTGACACCTGGAGCTGAACTTGTCCACTGAGGCTCAATTCCGTGCCTCCAAACGCTACGGTCGTGTTGTTGCTTGGCGTCACGCTACTCAGCGTAACGTCTCCAGTGGCTTGTTTGTATAGGTGTACCGGGATTACGTTACATTCTGCACTTGTGTCAAGCCGAAACTTCATAAAGTTTCCAGAGTTTCACAGCTTAAGTGTAACAAACCTGTCTGGAGCGGGCTGTGCTGTTAACACCTCTAGCTGATATACAGCTTCCTCGTTGCCAAACTCGCCCACTGTTCTCACCGTCTTCTGGTATGATTTCTGCAAAACATTCTTGTGCCGCACTTGCCACAGTTCTTGCCGTATGCTCGTGAAACTGGCCGCAGTATTTGCACTCGCCTGACCGTGACGATTTATGTTCCTTCTGCTTCTCTGGCTGGTTTTTCTTTGGCTTACGTACCACGTTAACAGATCCTGTTGTCGACGACACGCCATCTAATTCACGCATCTGTGCGTTAGACAGTTCGGACATCTGGACTTGAAGACTGAACAGTATCCAAACCATCTTTGTGCAGTAATGTTTCCCGTACGCGCCCGCCTGTGATGCCGAAACAATCCTGTCTCGTAGGATCTCGTCGTGATATTTTCAAAATCACAACTGTTGGCGAGTAGCCGCAACTCTGTCTATGTGTGTCACTGTGACATATTGGTCGAACGTTTCGCCTGCTGTTTGCGCATGTAGAACCGATAATGTTCAAACGGCACATTCCTTCTTGGCCGACAGTATGCCTCAAACTTGTCCAAAACCAGCTGGATCTTCTCTGCGTCTGCTGCGGGCTCCACTTGAACGTGTAGTACATACGCCTCGCCGAAGCGCCAATCAATGTTAGCAGGGTTGACACATGTACCGGCTCGGTTTTATCGCTCAACCCGGTTGCACGTGCGTTGCTTCCAAGCTTGCGACCATTCACTTCACAGCGCTGCCGCTGCTGAATTGTGAATGTCAGGTGGCTCTGGTGCCAGTTGTTGCGATGCGTATGCCATATTTATCTAGTTTCCGCTGCCACTATATAAAGATACACGTTTGAATACGATTTAATATCTCAGGTTGACAGTAAAAACATAGCTCGAACTAAAGCTCGAACCAACTTCTCACCGGGAGCGTAAAGTATTTTAGTCACATGGGGAGCATACCTTATTTCGTCACACTTGTTGAATAATGTTTTGTTCTCCATTTGTGCGATTATACACACTATTACAATTAGACTGTACTGTCAGTGCATGCAGTGTTAGACAATCGTGTGGTGTGTATATATTGCGGATCACAATATGGACAACCATGGGCATGATGTAAACGCATCGCACACTACAAAACAGTCTGAACCAAACTACAACTTTTGAAAACTATATTTATCTTTAAAATTGAGCATTTAATTTCGTCATTGGCATTGCACGTTGTATGGCACACGTCAAATCTTTTACTGTCAGTCAGATGGTTAGCATCAACAGCATCAATCGTAACCACATGGCAAGACCAAAAACAATCACTCTCTCCAAGAAAATGGCACTACAAAATATTTGATTGTCGGCTTATCACTCGTTCAACTTCTAAGTGAGCAAAATACTGCTTATATTATATTAAAGCGATTGAAAAAGATCTGGTTTACTCTGCTTCACTGTTCAACACACAATATGTTATCAATAATGTCAACCACATTTCAACAGGCAATAACTACATTGCACACATGCAAGCTGCATGCATTATTTGGTGTGTTATTGCAGATGGAAGGCAAATATCACAAGCATGTGGCGCTGATTCCAACACTGGTGTAAATACAAAACACTGACTGCAAAGAAACTGCAGTTTTCATTAAACAGTCCCAAATATAGTTGTTTGGTTGAAAAACAGTGAGTTTCATGGCCATGAGTCTGATGGAAACAATACTGTTCTGTTCATAATGTAAAACTGATTCATGTCTTTTTGAGCCTCTTGTGCTTCAACTATTTCTGTCCAGTTGGCTTTGGTGCTTGTTTCTCTTCCTTCTTGCCACCCAGCTCAAACTGAGGTTCAATACCAGACGGAGTCAGGTACACCTGGCAGAGCTTGTCAATGTAGGCACTCTGTTCATCTGACAAGTGGTCTATCCACTCACCAACTTTGCCTGCAATGAATATAATATGTTATATATATTCGCTAGCACAAACATGCATTAGAGGGATGACAGAAGTTTCCAAAATTGGGCACAAATTGTATGATAATGAATCCTCACCATATCTTACAAACAATTTTTTATTTTATCTACCGTGGAATAGTTATTTAAAATTTATTTACATTTTATCTTGTTAGCGCTTTTGTTCAGGGCTTTACCTGCACACATGGTGCATTACTATTACTAATAATAATAGAAATTGGAAGAAGCCTTATTAAGGAGTGGAAATATTTCTTGACTGTAATGACGAGAAAGAGAAAATGAAAACATTTAACGAATATCTAACGACAACAAGAAAGAATGAAGGGAAAAAGAAGCATAAGTCATCAAAGTAAATCCTCAATGGTCTAGCAACTTGGCTAGGAAAGAGAATAAAATATGTTATTGAACTGAAGACATCTGTAATCAAGCGAAATGGGGGGTCATGTCAAACAATGCCTGCAACAGTCATGACATCAAGAACAACAAAGCAAATTCACAAACATAACTTCATTACACGGAGATGTTTAAGACCCTCACCACTGCGTAAGAACTCGGTCTCTTCCGGCAGACGGAGGCCCAGTTTGTCCCACCATGAGTAGTTTGATGCTGGGTTCTTCTTCATCTCGTCAAAGCTGCAGTACTTTGCTATTCTCGCCACCTGCTTTGTGCTCAACTCCTTGCCAAGGAACGATGCAATCGACTGTATTATCTTGCCAGGATCCTAAGATAACAACAACATCAATCCATTAGCATGTTAACCGCTTCCGAACTCGGTTACATTCATAGTTTCGAAAATATGGCAAGTTATCTTTCCGAGTCCTATGTTGCTCTGAAAGGAGCTTTCGATGTCTTCATGACATCTTCATCAGCATTGATCTGTGCCACTCTTGGTCATCATGTGACTGTGTTGGTAACTGTCACATGACAATACTTCCAGGAACCAGAACGAGAAGGCCAACTTCCTTTCCTGGACACTTGTGTACACGTGAACGACGATGGCAGCACACGGGTCACGGTCTACAGAAAACCAACACACACGGACCAATACCTGAACTTCAGCTCCAATCACCAACTCGAGCACAAGCGATCAGTGGTCAGAACATTGACTCAGAGCCAACAACAACGGAGAGTGGATGTTCAACATCACCAAGAAACAGAGAAAGACACCAAGTGCAGAAAAACAGACCAGCCAAATTCCTTTTACCATATGTGTGCAACCTGTCAGAGAAACTGACCACCAATTTCCAGGAACATGGTGTGGGGACGTACCACAAACTTTACAACACCAAAAGATCCATTGTAGTGAACCCCAAGGACAAAACCCCCAAGAACAACATGTGTGGGGTAATATACAAGATAGGATGTCCGGACTGTCATCAGACCTATGTAGGTGAAATGAGCAGAACACTAGAAGACCGACTCAAAGAACACAGAAACACCAGGGGATCACTCACAGCAGTAGGTAAACACAGAGTGAATGAGGGCCACATCTTGGCTAAAGACGCAAAGGTGCTCTCCAGAGAAAACAACTTCTGGAGAAGGAAAATCAGTGAGGCGATTGAGATTAGAGAGAGGCGTTGACATGTGACAGTTACAAACACAGTCACACGCCGACCAAGAGTGACACAGACCAATGCTGATGAAGACGTTGTGAAGACATCGAAAGCTCCATTCAGAGCAATATAGGACTCGGAAAAGTAACTTGCCATATCTTCAAAACATCAGTCCAGTCTTTCAAGATCTACAGTGTTTACAACAGAGTATCCAAGTCTTGATTTTATAGAAGATCTCAAAAATTTATTTTAATCTTTCTATTTAAAATGAAATAACGTTTCTGTAAAATCAGGGAAAAACACTTCATAACCTTTGTTTCTAAGCTGTTTCAATATTCCTAAGTTGAACAATTACCACACAGAGAGGTATGAATCAAACAATTTTGTCACAATTTCGTTTTTACCACACCATATCTATTTAACTTCTAACAAATCAATGATCTCTTGTTTCTTTTCAAGTTGGAACATCTGCTTCAACAAGATAAAAACACTGGGTACATCACTTCCCATTTCTCAATAGTAACAGCACTGGTGTCGTCCCGTAAATGTTAAATGAATGATTATTTCTAGTAATGTTCACTAATATTTAAGTGTCTACAAAATAACTGTTGTTACATATGTATTAATCTGTAAAATTAAAGAATACATATTTGTTCATAAAATTAATGATGCATTCTTAGTGCAGTCGTTACAGGTATTTAGAAATATGACAGCAAAAAATTACACACCTGCATAATTTGCTCAAATCAGAAACCAATAGTAAAAATGTCCTTATTGAAAAGACTAGCTGGAATACACAAACAATACCATATTTCCTTGGATACAGACAGATTGGTTACCGACCTGCTGCATGTCTTCGTATGCAATCACAAGGATGTTTGGATCGTAGCGATGTTCCCAGTAGGATTTCATGTGATCCCACCAAGGCCCAAAGTTCACTGCAATGGCCACACACAACATCTATTAGAAATTGAGTATTTATATAAAACTTAACAATAGTTATATACGTACAGCCGACACTGACTCATTTTCAAAGTTGAGCCACTAGTTTGTCCTTTTATGTTCTAGTAAGATGCCTGTAGTGCATCTATAATCTCGGGAAGGGGACTAAGCTTAGTCACCCATTAGTTTTTCATTGTACAACAAAATTTCAAAAAAAAATTAAAAGAAAGACTGTTGACATACAGACCCTCACTGGAGAGAAAACTAAGTAATGCGAGTAAGGGATTTTACCTTGGCCAGAGAGGAAGGTGTTGCAGTAGTGAGCCAGGTCACTCTGGTAGTTAAGGAAGAGGTGCATCCGGGAGTAGAAGTAGGACGACACACACACGTCCTTCGGGTTCCTCATGATGTAGATCACCTGACCGTGGGGAGAAACAAAAGCACCTTGAGTAGGTCTATTCATTACATTATACAAACTACATAGTTGATGTGGAGCACAGTGGCACAGTGCTAGAGCACTGGATTTGGACTCTCAATGGTTCGAATCCTGTGCAACCATGTCGAGTTCGTTCACTACATGTTACTCCAGTTCAATCAGTAGTATGAATGAGTGGTGGACAGAGTATTCGCGCAGTAAATGCAGCATGGCTGAATGCTTCCCAGAAAAGTCGAGATGGTGTCTGATTGAACAGGTCTGCCACGGAGTAAAGCGTAAAGTGTTATGAGTACTCCTAAGGACTGGACACTGCACTATATAAGAACTTATTTTTACTTCTTTTAGATTACTACGTTTCTAAATTATAATAACAAATCATTGTTCCTTATATTTATCTTGAACTAATGTGGATTAAAATTTAATGGCCTAATACATTTTGAATATTTCTGCCATACCCAGGATCAACATCTTGAAACTCATTGCCAGAACATAAGACAAACTGTCCAAATTCAATGCCTATGCATGAGCTGGTCGTGGATACATGTATATATGCCAAGTTGTAAAATCTGGTAGTAATAATAACAATAATTAATAATTAACACCAACCTTAGTTTTCCCCTCGTCCTGAATGGTTTGGGGCAACATTTCGTATGGAAGATGTGTCTTCATGAGTCGAGGGCCTGCATTAGCCTCCAGAGCCGTCAGACCCGGATATGTGTACTCAAGTTGAGGGAAGCGGTCCTCCATGTTCTGTTTCTTTGCCTTCTTCTCATCCAGGTTGTTCTTGAGAAGATACACTACTTCTTGTACCCATGTGCTTCCTGTAAGGACAGGAAGTATGAAGTACACTGTACAACCATTGTTCCGTTGTGATCAGATGAGGTGGGCACATGGCAGTTTTACATTTAGCATCACACATTGGAATAAATAACTTGTTTCTTCCCAGAGTCAATCATAAATATGCCAAAATATATATGACCTATGATATATGACTATGAGTCTCTATGACCTTTATACAGTTATGTTAATTATTCCAATTTGTACATTTATGGTCAGAAAAAATATGTCTGTCTGACTGGAATTATTGTAAAAACTTTCGTTTTTCTTTTTAAACAGAATAAATAAATCACAATCCAAATTACAGAACTCGACAGTCATGTCAGTATGTGTAATACTATTGGACATGCCCATGTAATATGGAACATTTAACATTAACAGCATGAAAGACATGTATTTATGTGAACATTTTCGTGGGTATCCACAGGTCTAAATAATACAAAGTTCTGTGGGAACATCAGAGGTTAATTGAACTTGGTCTGTGTAGTCTCATGTTGTAGAGGCACTAGGCAAGAAAACTATGCACATATTAATTGCAAACTCTTAACAATATTACATGGTATACCTATTGATGGTATACTATAATGACAAGTTACTGTCAATTACAATGACATGTTTGGCTTAATAAATAACCTCTTGAAAGTTTAAACAAAACTTACCTGATTTAGGGAAGCTGGCCACCAGGACATCATCTTCAGTGCACACAAACTGCTCAAGCTTTGTCACGTTGCCAGAAGTGAAGAGGTATTCGGGCAGCCAGTACCCTTTTCCACGGAAAAGTCTGGCCTCATTGCCATACATGTTTGGATCAGTAAACATCTGGAACCCACCTTCTGCTTTCTTGAGCGGCCTATTTAGGCCCATCAGCTCATCACGCTCAAAGAACCTGATGTAGATAAAGACCAACGCACCACCAACGAAGGCAGACAGGTAGCCAATAGCATAGAAACGTTTAGCAAACTGCTGAGAACGATAGTTCGCCATCTGTTCTGTGCGGTAGCCACGGCACACAACACTAAGCCAGCCATTGCGGGTCGATTTCCGTGGAAGCGAGCTCTTACTTGCCTTGCATACTACAGTGATGATGCCCCGTCGAGCAATCTGTGTAGCAAACATATTTACTGTGGCTGCGTTACAAAATCTTGACATGGAGCTTCTGCCGTTTGTATAAAGCTGGCATCCTCCAGCAAGGCTTTGCCGAAAGACCTGTTGACCAGCCTTGTGGAGACTGGCAGATGCAAGCAACCTGAAAGTCATCTTGGCACGTTATACTCAAGTACGTGCTGGTATATTATAAAGTACGAATCAGAGGCCTTGACATAAACACAGCCTCGCAGGCCCCCGTTTCTATTCGTTTCTTGGTGACATGGAAAATCTGCAAAACCGGAAACCAAAATTCAAATCAAGAACATGAAAAGAAAGTCAAAATAACAGTCAGAACAGAGACAAACATCAAACTTGACAAATAGATTTCATGGTAATTCATATAAAAAATAAACTTAAGTTTTATAAAAACTTTTTTAGTTATACGCCTAATAGTACGGTGTCTCAAGTCAAGACCAATACCAAGTATTACTTTGGTCTGGAGTTTGGGCCAGTCAGAATATTTGTGTTGGTTGTCCAGCAGCATTGTTGCCTTAGGCTTAGCACTGGAGCAAGTTGTAAATGTCATAAGATTATTAACGGCCCCATGGTATGATCAAGACTTCGGCTGTCAGTGACTGTCACTCACTGACACTGTCACTGGCAGTGAAACACTGCCAGGTTTGGGGCCGGGGGGCCCTGGACTGGAGTGGACTGGAGTTCGGTGAATCGCACGAATAATTCGAATTTCACAGTTTACTACCAACACTATGCCGTCTATGGCACACATTCCTTGTTTATGACAGTCACATTGCAATAAGCGAGCAACAAATATAGTATCATATACCTGTTATTATTAGAAGTTAAATATGAACTTGACCCGAAACCAAGTTCAGTGTCAGATCACAACAATTCGTGCTGTCGTTGACTCCAGGCGCCCCATCTAGTGGACATATTTCAAACAAGTAATTCCTTTTTCTTGACGCATCGTGCCGCGTGAACATCCTTGCCTGGATCTTCGGTTTTTTTTTAAAGAAAGGCATAACAGCCTTGTGTACACCCGCCTTTATGCATCGTATTGTTGGTATTGAGAACGTGGCTTGTCTTGTGATGTTGTGCTTTTATTAAAATTTAAACCTGTCCATCTTCAATTCTTTGTCGAGTTTTGCTTTGAAGGAGAAATTTTTTTCACCGTTCATTAATTGTTTACTGGGAAAGGTTGTTCCAGTCTAGGGAGATGCGTTGCGAAAAGGAGTGTTTCCTAATATCAAGTCTGCGGTATTACGAGAAGAAAGTAGACGTTAGCATATGTGGAAAGCCGTTTTGTGTCAACGTTCATATTCCAATCACAACAATAAACTGTGCAAAACTAGATGTTCCCGGAATGAAGTTCGTTGTTAATCATTACATGAACCGCAAAAACAAACACCTCCGAAAAATTACAGAAACACTCCTTAACACCGACATCTTAACATTGAATGCGCAAACAGTTCGATCTAATTTGATCTTAGGTTATTAATATACAAAACTCCAGGTTGTTCTATAGTCTAGACAACAGTACAAATATTACATAATTATAAATAGAAAGGCGCACGTGTAAATGTTTTGGAAATCTTCAGTCCAGAAGTCAGACAAATGCTAACAATGGCGGACGATGGGGAAGCGGAGCTTTTCAGCAAACTGGAAAAGATCAAGGAAATTAGGTATTTTTCAAACCATTAAAAACATCTAAAAATGCGGATGATGTACAGTCACATGTGTATATTTGTATATGCTGGAATATGTTTTGTTTACGTGAATACTCTAATTACAAAATAATTTATATTCGCGGGCAGAGGTATTCACTGTCACTGATTCAATTTCAGAAGCCGGTGTACCCACCCTGTGGCCTGTAGGCTGTAGCAGTATGCAGTACGGCAGTAAGCAATACTAAGATTGACTGAACCGAATTGATAGCAAGAATAGTACGGCCGTAGCCTACACTGGGCGCTGTAATCGTAACGTTACTCTTGACAACAGCTGTCAAGCAAATATAATGTTCTTTGAAACTGACAAGTTTGATTTAAAATAAATTGGGATATAGTAGGTACGTGACAAACTCCGCCACCCCGCGGCGGCCGGTTCGGCCTCGAGCATCGTTTCGCTGTAGAGCGCTTCGGGGAAAGGGGTCGACCCCTTTCCTGTAGCGTCATCGGTCTATTTTAGGGATACCCAAGCCACGGCAACACTGATGACTTAGTTCACATGTTCCTCTGCTACCTCGTTTTCGAATTGTTGATATCGGAGGGAAACTTGGAAAGTTGTGATATTTTGAAATCGAACGTCATTTTCAGTGTCAATATTCATCTTGAAGGTAAGGATTTGAAAGTTTTTAAACTTTATACACATGTTTAAAGGGAATAAAAACATCTATTGCTTGAATTCATATTAAATTAGATCCTGCTATATATTTCCATGTCCACCAAGCCAAAAAAATCCCCCAAAATCGAAGAATTAGAAATTCCACATTTTATGCTGTACATCCGGACATTTTCGAATATGCATATTTTTGGCGCGCTTTTCGGGATGCCGAGATGTGACGTCAGAGTTGACTCTGCCGATACAGCAACCGCTTGTTTACATTCATTCTCAGCAATATGACAGCAGAGGTGGTTGTGTAATGCGAATATCATCATGGTTCATTGTGCGACATTCGGTTGTAATGCAAACTCTTCTAAACATAGAGCAACACACAATTTTTTTCGGTTCCCTACGGATCCAGTTTTATTGAAGAAATGGATCGCCAAAATCAAGCGAGCTAATTTCAAGCCGACGAAACACAGCCGGCTTTGCTCCGCTCATTTTGAGAAAAGCTGTTTCGATCGCGATCCGGAGATGTTGGCAACCCTTGGATATCTTGGTGCTCGAATATCGTTGAAAAGCGATGCAGTCCCAACAATATTCCCGGCAGTAGAAGCTGCATTGATGCCGTCAATCCGCAGAAGACAGGCGTCGGCACGGGCAGGATCGACGGCCGCTTTGCCCGAGTCGAAGGCAAGCGGGTCTCGCAAGCGTTGTTCCAGTGCCGCAGGCTCCGCTGCCGCTGTGACTACAGCCGGCTCAGCAACTACACCCATGGCTTCTTTGGGGTACCAGGTTCCTTCGACGAGTGGTGAATTTACGAGGTCTGCTTACCGAAAGCGGCAACGAATCAAGGTAATTCTTACATGTTATATCTACTATTATTATTCTGTAGGTCTAGTATAATGCCTGGACTGGACGGTCTCGTGTGTGTCAAGTGTCAAAATAAGTTATTCAACTTATTGTCATTGTATCCCATTGGTTCCAATCATATCACGGAACTCTTCCTAAGTATCTGATATTCTAAATATTGTAGTTATGCACGATACTACTATAATAAATCTACATATACTCAGTTTTGTGGAAAATTTGATAGTGTAATCAAATCGATTCAGGTGACTGTTTTTATCATTATCATGGTTACAGGAATGTAAGGCATTTAATTAATCTATTTAGTTTTACATGCAAATAAGAAATAATTATTTTAATTATACTCGTTGCCGAGTCAGGTTAGTCTGTTATAATGTTTTTTAAACCGTAAGAAGCAATACTTGGATATAGAACATTGCAATGTGAATTTGCAGATGGAAGAATAATTATATTTTCAAATGTATTTAACGTTGAATTTGCATAAATTAATTATTATTTTTCATACATAACATTTGTTGTTTTTTAAATGACAATACTTGGACTTTATGAAAGTGCCATGCATTTTGATCAACATCAAATATATGTACACATAAAGTACCATGCATAAGTTATATATTTAAAACAAAAATTTAAAAATTAGGAAGTGGTCTGTCTCACTCTCATAGTTGGAACCAGTTGCTGGCAATCTCCTCCTCTGACACATGACTCACTAAAGTCTTATGTCATCAATGACTTGCTGAAGAATTATCCCCCATCAGTATTCTCTGTAGAAACAGTTTATTACAGTGTTTGGCACCTGTCTGCTAATCCAGCTAATTGGACTCCTTTGTTGTGACTCCTCCACTTGACTGAGGAACTAAGTGTAGTGTTTGCCCAAGTCAACTGATCAAAGATCAAATCTAATTAATTACCAGTTGACATTGCACTTTGTAGGTCTTTCCTGCTATGAATAACAAATACACCAGCCACCTCCAGCTGGCCCACTGCATTCTCCCTCCAGTTAAAATAGTTATCTGAACCTGATCTACTGGTAATTAAAGCATGCTAGGTGGAAATGGCAGGAACTGGGTAACATGGATGTGACATGTCGGATACTTATTATTACTATAATTAACCCATGCAATTAACCCATGCCTAATATCACCCTGATCACCATTGCAATTGGTAAACCTTGCAGGTAGATGTGATTAATTATTATTAATATTGAATGGTTACCACATTGAACACCCTGTAGATTACAGTATGTATTCATCGAGTTAATAATCTATTATGTTTAAGTTTTCAAAAGTAATGTTTTCAATAAATATAATTCTTACAGTAGATGCAGCTTTCATAACACACACTATTGTAACACACAAGTACTGTTACATTTGTTACTATAGAATTCTTACAGTAGATGCAGCTTTCAAAACACACACTATTGTAACACACAAGTACTGTTACATAACACACACTATTGTAACACACAAGTACTGTTACATTTGTTACTATAGAATTCTTACAGTAGAGAGCAGCTTTCATAACACACACTATTGTAACACACAAGTACTGTTACATTTGTTACTATAGAATTTTTAATATTTCAATAGTAATTTATTGATTTGTATTTTCATAACTCCAGTGCACAGGTGAATTACATTACAGTGTCATATATTGCTATTGCCTAGTTTCCATTTTATTACAGTTGAATATCGAAGACAATGTACATCATGCAATATATACTATTACATTTGAAGGTATTATCATTACATTTTGAATTGGAACTACAGTATGTACCGAGATAAATATTTAGAACAAAAATATAACTATTGTATCTTGTATTATCTACTAACAACGTTTACGGATAGAACATATTTTTCATTTTATGTCTGTATAACATGAATGAATGGAAGACAAAAGAAATGTCACTGCAATTTAATAGATTGCAATCAGTGTAATTACACCTTACTGCTTGGTGCATTGCTAATTACTGGCACAAGTCATGATGTTTTTTTAAACAGAAGCTCAGAAATGTACCAAGGACCATTATTCGGCTCCCACATTATTCATGGGATGGATGTTGGCAATCATAAAACCTGGATAAACTAGTTCAATAGGATACAGAAAGCATAATTAAATTTCTATTTTGATGGGACATATATTAATAAACATGTATATATATTATATGCCAGTTACTATTACATTGTTTCTGTTATTATATTGTGCTTTGTTCAACTTATTGTTACATATAGGTATTATTATTATTACACCACTCCTGGAGCAGGCTTCCTATTGTGACTATAAAATTGAGTATTGCAGGATTGTTCATGTCTGCAGTCACATATTGTTATGATAGTCACATATTGTTATGATAGTAACTATATCAATGGATAAGGATTCTACTAATGATGTTACAAAATGTCATTAATGAATTTATTTGATTTTTAACTTAATGTTATTAAAAAAATCAAGTAAATTTATCAAATAATAAATATGTTCACATTTGGATGTGGGTTGTTGCCCAGCTACCAAGTGTGAAAATGGTCATTTGTTGTGAAACAATAACAATAAATGCAATGCAAGTTGCAAACCTATCTATTGTATATTTAATAGATGATTAGTTATAACCAAAAATAAAATGTTCACAAGTAATATATTGTCACATTTTCCAGGTAATTGTTTGCATAAAAGTGTAACATAACAAAAGTAACTATGTCTCTGTGTAGATTCTGTAAGCGTAATATCAATTATTTATGATGTTTTTATCATAGAATAAACAATACATACCTTGCAACTTGAAATAAATGTATTAATTTGTATTTTTCACAGCTAGGCAGTCTGTTCACACTTGGAAGCTGGGCAAATGACTAGACAAATGGATGTACTCCTTTCTGACAAGATGGTAAAAGACAGGATTTTGTTTGCTTTTGTCAGAAACCTACAACAATTAATTTGTTTGCAAATTCTATAAGGGTCATTTGTTATTTCAGTTATTTGCTGACATTCTGACAGCAGCTCGAGATAGTCCACCGTCGACCAAGAATGGGTCATCTGAAGATACAGCAACTGAATATGACAGCTCTCGTACGGATTCCTGTGATACAGAGGATTCCACACCTGAGTCAGTCACAGCATCCACTCCAAAAAGGAGCAGCAAATGCTTTCAGGTTGACATCAGGCCATCAACTCGCACGAGAAGAGTGCAAGCAGTCTGTGCATCAGAGCAGGTTGCTGTGCAGGTGACATCAGCAGTGAGGTCAACGAGTGTGCAGTGCAGTTTGTTGACTGGTCCGATTAGTGACTTGAGTGACTAAAACGGGGAGGAAGTGACATCTGCTGCAGATCCAGAGTATGTTTGCTCTGACAATGAGTCGACTAGTCGTGACAGCAGCAACAGTGACAGCGATGACCATGTCGACCAGTACACTGACACAGAGGAGGGTGTTACAAACAAGACTCCCTTGAGGAAAGATTGCTGCCCTTCCAGGGAGAGGTACTTCTTGGTGGCAGAGTCTTCACTTCGTCATCTTTTCGCACGTTGCCGAAACTGCACTGGCCAAACCAATGTCGTAGTGCAGCAGTTTCTCGGCTCAATGGGAAGTTGCCCTGTAAAGATAATAATTGGTCTGTAGATGTGAAGCTATGCTATTTATTAGCATGTCATAGGTAAAGTGATCAACAAAATGGACTAGATAACTTGTTTATCAATGGGTATTTGCTGAAGCCATATTCTCATCTGCCTGCAGGGGAAATATTCCCATGGGTGTTTTTTGGCTTATAACCATTGTCTGTGCACTGTGTGGTGATTCACATTGTGTTACCAGATCTACACAGTTACCAACATTTGGAATGATTCATCCCAGTAACACTGTGTTATGAAACTTGCTTGATGAATTTGTAATGATTCAATCCAGTAAAACTGTGTTCTGAAACTTGCTTGATGGATTTGTAATAAATATGTCACACAAAAAATGTGATTAAAAATGCTATGTCCTTATGATTTTTATGGACATAGTCGTAGGGCACATATATACCCACTGGTAGCATCTCACATATAAGACCCCTAAGGTTACACTAAACCCCTAGGTCTAGGACATAACCCTTCAGGCTATAACCTATTACCATAATTATTCAATTGTTCTGCATGTTGTTTTAATGTTTATTTTAGTTTATTTTGATTATATAGTAGCTATATTGTTATGTGTCAGACTCAGAGTAATAAAATTATTGTTCCACATAAATGACATAATCTAGAGCTGTCATTATATATGTCATGATATTATGGTCATCTCGCGAACAACTGTCCAACTAAAAAAGTGTGGGTTTTGTCCAGAGGGGTGATATCGTAAGTAGCTATAACGTCCTAAACTCGATCCGCATAAACCAGACAACCATGCTTACGACGTTCGACGGTTCGTAACTTTGTGAAGTTTGTCTTTGACAAGTCTGTTTACAATTACTTCGTCCAATGACCTACTTAGCTACAACCTCTAGCTAACTCTCTGTACAGCTTTGACACCGCATTTTATAATATAACGTCGTACTAAAACGATATCAGTGTTGTTGTCGAAGTTTTCACACCATATGTGTAATTATAATGAAGTTGCAGCTTACCAGTCGGTGTTGCCTGAGCGAACATTCACATTGTGACTGTCCGACTCCGCATCATCTTCTTCGCTACCGTCGCTGAAATGCTCGGAAAGAGCGGAATCAGACGAATCATCCGCTGTAACCGTTCCCGCTAGTGGCTCAAAATCGTATGATTTCACTTGAAACTCTGGGAAACTCCCACTAGCCATGATGTTACAAGAGAATGGAGAGAACAACAATGGCGATGCATAGATGTCAACAAAGCCGAGAGTCATCTTTGACGTCACGATACCACGTGATCGCCTAGCTCATTAAATTTCAACTTTCTGCGGGAATCTCTACACAGACGGGTTTAAAATAGAATTTTGTCTACAAACGTATTTTTCTGTATTTTTTAAATGTTGTCAAATGTTACATACAATGTTAATCTTTGTGTACACATGGAAAACGGAATTTAGCTAATGCCTTGTTTTTATTCCCTTTAATGTATATTTATGTATATATTGGCCAAGTTTGGGAAAAATCTATGGCAGAGAAGTACTTGTTTTTAGGCGAGGGAAAAACTATTTTCGCTCCGAGAAATGTCGATGTTGACAAATTCGAACGGTCACCCACTGTTTTATTTTACCATCAAAACCATGTTTAATTGTGCCATTAAGGCATCCAATATTAATGTTATTATATTTTAGCAAGTTATGGATTGTTGGTAACTCATGCAATAATACGGATTAGAGGATGATTGCCGATTTGTGATCGTTCTCAATCGTTGTTGTCACCAGCCCGGTGATCACGTGACCTGTTTTAGGCATCCTCATTGGCTATTCAGAAAGTGTTTACAAACAAACACGTGCATTTATGATTTAAGCTTGTTTGCTGCTAGATCTCCAGAGGTTTCAATGCAATTCTGCTACATCAGTTGTTTTTACTTAATGTTTTGACAGTAACTTAGTGTATTGAGTATTTGGTTATTTTACTTGATAGTGATTGTATATTTGATTGCAATTAGATTATTTAACTTAGCAGTCCTCTTTGTTTTTATTGGCTGTTCAGCATATTGGAGCCAACACAAAAGGTGATTCAACACAAAAAGAAGCCATTGTTACTCTAAATTGTAATTGAAACTACTTGTATGTCTTATATCAGGTTATTTGAGTGGTGGGTGTGATTATATATTAATTTATTAACTGTTACTCAATTAATACATAATCATTCCAACACGCGCACATCACATGCACACTTATAATAATATAAGTATAATATTGAATCTTGTTTTACTATCTAATCTGGGTACTATTACATAGTAATTAATATATATTATACATTTTAATTTCAGAAGATGCCTCCAAAAAAGAAACGGAAGGCTCCTGCTGCTAAAGTTGGACTTGCTAGGCAGCATTTAACAGACAACTTCGCTACCTTGTCCTGTGTTGGTGAGGATATCCTGAATGGCCATGTGTTGTTTGTGTACACTGAACACGACCGTGTGATTTCGCGTACACACAGCTTTGAAGGATGTTGTTCCTGGGGATCTTTCATCTTATAAGTACCAGGTCCAGAAACTGTGTAAGACATTGGACAAGTACAGACATCTAACAGAAGGAAGTGAGTTTGTGAAGTTTGATGTGCTTTGCCGCGGAGTGTTTGTTCAACCTGGACCTGTTCTGTCGACATCGACCGGACCTGCACCGTTCGAACCTGCGCCGTCAACATCGACCGGAATAATTGTCATGTCATGTCTAAATAAGTTGGTTAATAAGAATTAATTTTGTGGAATACAATTTACATACTTATTTTGCTATCTCCAGTTTCTGTTTTTGTTTACTGAAAATGTCATTTAAATTGTTCAGGTGTCTGTGGCTAACTAAGAATAGAATACATGTAAAACAATTGTCATGTTTGCAAGTCTGTGTGTCTAAATAAGTCGGTTAATTGGTTATTCATGGAATAAGTAATTATGTTTAATTGTGGAATACAATTTACATACTTAATTTTGCTATCTCCAGTTTTTGTTTACTAAAAATGTCATTGAAATTGTTCAGCTGTCTATGACTAACTATGAATAGAATACATGTAAAACAATTGTCATGTTTGCATGTCCGTGTGTCTAAATAAGTCGGTTAATTAGTTATTCATGAAATAATGAATTAAGTGTAATTGTGGAATACAATTTAAATACTTAATATTTTTATCTCTAGTTTCTCTACTGTCTAGTAGTGTTTCTTGTGTGTATGTCATTTAAATATATTAATTATGAATTATGTTTTAAAGAAATTTAAGAGTCCAGTAAGTTAGTTAATTAGTAATTCGGGAAGTAATTAATGATGTTTGATTGGAGAAATACTATGGACAGACACATTACTTTCCCATCACTTGTTTGTATGTTATTTTGTGGTGTGATGTCACTGAACATTTCATTAAAATATATGATGTATGAATGAATTTATTTAAAAAAATGATCTCATTGAATCGTTCGTTTGAGTAATTAATTATTAATCTAAGAACTTAATTAGCATCACAATGTAATTAAAACTACATAATTATAAATAGTTGTCCATAGGAATTATGGACTAAAATTTGTATCTTAATAATATTAATATTAAGAAAGTTATGACATTTTGAAAAAAACTTGATTATTGGTCACACGTTTGCCAATGTTTTACTGTAAAACAAAGGGACGAAATTTAGACATAATTTCCGACATTCAAATTGGCATAACTTTCTTAATATTCACCACAGTACAAATATATAAGCACCATGTTAAAGGTATTTCTAAGCTCTTTCCAGTGATATCAGTTTTATTGAGATACAAAGTATTCTAAAAAAATTGTCACGTACCTAGATATAGGATTTGTTATTTTGGCTATTGTATTGTCAGTCTTGTGTAGATTTGAACCCATCTCGATTTTATAGTTATAGACCCACTTAGCCTTAGGCTTAGGCCCCACTAACTGTATATTTACCAAAATGCAAGGTGTACGATGGCTTAAAGCAAAGCTGACAGGAAGTCCGTCGGACTGGCTGACTCACAACCAACTACTCCTGATATATTTTCTTACTAGTCCTTAAAAATAAATACAATACATCATACTATGTCACATATGATTTTACCTTGAATTTACCTTGAATCCTCCTCTTCTACGTAGTAGTCAAGGAGTTGACGAGGAAGGGAGTCAAACGTTGACTCGTGTAATCCTCCGCCCATTTCGTAAATATTTGTCAATGTGACCCTTGAACTAGTTGATGTTTTTGGACATCACTGCTGCTTCCGGAAGTCTATTCCAGTCGTTAACTATCCTTTGAGTAAAGGAGTACATGCGTATATCTAATCTTGAGTACACTTTGGTTATTTTGAAAGGGTGCCCTCTTGTTTTGGTCTGTTTATTTTCCATAACAAAGAAATCTGCAGGAAGAATACTCTCTAACCCGTTGAATATTTTATAAACTTCCAGTAAATCAGCACGCAATCGTCTAGTCTCCAGAGTTGTGATATTTAGCACTCTTAACCGTCTTTGGTAATCTAAGTGACTTAAATCTGAACTCATCCTGGTCGCCCTACGTTGACCTTTTCTAATAAGTCTATATCTTTTTGTATGCCTGAATGCAGTAGTCTAGGTGAGGTCTTACTAAGGACTTGTATAGTTTTACAACTACTTCTTTGGTCTTATATTTAATAGCTCTGTTAATCATGCCTAGCATCGCATTAGCCTTATTTGATGCCTTAACACATTGCTCCGTTACATTAAGTGTGTCTGTTATTATCACTCCCAAATCTTGTTCTACATGTGATGTTTCTATGGGGTTATCACCCATGAAGTAGTCGTACTGCCTGTTGTTATGACCGTAATGTACACACTTGCATTTTTCTGCACTAAACAACATTGTCCATTCTGCACTCCACCCGTGCAATTGTTTAGGTCCTTCTGAAGTTTCTCAGCATCTTTACAAGATGATACCTGACTGAACAGTTTTGTGTCATCAGCAAATTTTAGGAGATGGTTGCACACTCCTTCGTCTATGTCATAAATATATATTACAAATAAAATTGGACCCAGAACAGACCCATGGGGGACACCACTCTTTACAGGTGACCACCCTGAACTGAAACCATTTACGATGACACGCTGTACTCTGTCCGTCAACCACTGCGATATCCATCTATTAACCGCTCCTCCTATCCCATGTGCATTTAGTTTCGTCGCCAGCCTGCAGTGTGGGACTCGATCGAAAGCTTTACTAAAATCTAGATAAATAGAGTCCACTGGAAGCCCTTTATCGATATAGGATGTGACCTTATCCAGGTACACTAAAAGGTTCGTCAGGCATGAATGTCCCTTCCAAAACCCATGTTGCGACGGTTTAATCAAAACATGATTTTGAAGATGGCCCACGATTTTATCCTTGATACTTTAGATAGTAGATATCTGTGATGTTAGACTTACAGGTCTGTAGTTACTGGGTTGTGATTTGATACCTTTCTTATATATGGGGGTAACATTTGCACTTTTCCAGTCTAGTGGAACTTCTCCCGTTTCCATGCTGTCTGCGAAGATTTCGCTTAGCAGTGGTGCAGTGGCCGTGGCCACTTCTCGGAGCATTGTCAAATTTAATTTGTCTATTCGAGGGGCTTTGTATGGTTTAAGTTGTAACAGCTTTTCCAGTACTATTGCTGTAGTTATCTCAATATGCTGGAGTGACTCCTCAATTGTCTTGATGAAAAAGTTCACAGCGTCAGGAAGATTTTCTGTTACCTCGTCAGTGAACACTGAGGCGAAGTAGTCGTTTAGTACATTTGCTGTCTCGACCGAGTCTATGATCACATCCCCATTGCTATCCAAAAGGGGGCTGACAGTGTCTTTTGTCTTAGTTTTCGTCCTAGTATACGAATAAAAAGACTTCAGGTCTTTTTTTATGTTGTCGGCAAGTCTTTTCTCAAAATTTCGTTTAGCCTTAACCACTTCCTTCCGGGCTTTATTTAGTTGACGTTTGTATGCCTCGTACAGATGATGTTCTCCTGTTTCTCTGTATTTCTTCCACATTTGGTATTTCTTCCGTCTTGCCATGTCTGCTCGTTTAGTCATCCATCTGGGTTTGGTCTTTCGTCTCCTTGTTGACACAGGGATAAAACGTTTCATTGCCGAATTAATGTCTCTTTTTGTGTGTACATTAGTATCCTGGAATGCCTGCTTCCAGTCGTAATTCTCTAAACATTGTTTCATTCCATCATAGTTTGCCCTCTTGTAATCGTAGTGCGTTTCTCTCCACTCTTTTATGTGTATAGACACTACAATATCACATATCACCACGTTGTGGTCACTTCATAATGAAGGGTTCACTTACCCTAACTTGCTCAACCATATTTGGTTCAGAGGATAGTATAAGATCCAATATATTCTCACCCCTAGTAGCATCGCATACATGTTGGGTTAAAAACAGATCTTGGGTGAGTTCCATGAAACGTATCCCCTCGGCTCCTGCCTGCATCCTACTCCAGTCAATGGTTCTGTGGTTGAAATCTTCAAATATTACAATGTTATTGCTCGTTGCACATGCTGTGCGTAATAATGTATAATGTAGAGCTAGTTCGCTGTCAAGATCAGCAGATGTGCTGTGGTAGCATACTCCTACAAGTAGGGAGTCTGTTGTTGTTGTTAAGCGACACCATACTGATTCCGTGTTGGGTGTTTGTGTAAGCTCCTCACATTTGACATAGTTTATATTGTTTCTTACATATATAATGCAGCCTCCTCCTTTCTTTCCCTCTCTATCATTTCTGATCAAACTGTATCCCTCAAGGTTAAGCTCTGTGTCAGATACATCTTTGTGAGCCCACGTTTCGGTAACACATATCAAGTCTGGGTTTTCCTCAGTTGCAACATACTGCATTTCATCCAGCTTGTTTAAGAGGCTTCTGGCATTCACAGATATGGCTTTGAGCTTATTTACAGTAATATGGCCTGTGCTCCCTATTTCTTTTTTATCCCCTTCACCAATTTTGTGCAGGTTTTTGTTGTAAGTGTTTATATACATACTAGTGCTGGTGCTATCCACTCCCATCTCCTCTCCTACTTTTTTGCTGGTTTTGTGGACTGGCTGCCCCTCCTGGTGGGAGCCGTTCTTGATTGTCTGTTTCTTGTGGGAGGTGTTGACTGGCTGCCCTTTGTAGGTGCTGCTGTTGTTGTTGTTTACATTAGTTTTCTGTTTTGTCGTTCTTAGTGTCTTTCCTCCTCGCCCTTTGAGGGCTTGATTTTTACAATTTTCCTGGCCTGTGGTGGGCCTCTCACTCTGTATATGCATTTCCCCAAGTCTCTACCCTCCTTTGCCCTTGCCTCCTCTAGTAGTTTTTTCCTTTCTCTCTCTATGCGTTTGGTCATGTTGAATGCTGAGGCATTTATATTTTGGGTCAGCCTCCTTAAGGTTTGAAAGGTTTTGGAATAACTTCATCTTTTTGTCTGTGTCTTTCATAATTACCTTAAGTGGTCTTGGTTTGTTGTTACTCTCTCCAGTTGTTTTTTTTCCCTAACCTGATCGCTTTTTCTACCTCTCTATGCACATCTAGATTTTGGTGGCATACCTCGTTGAATAGCCCCTCAACTAACTCCATGTCTATCTTGATTCTTTGATCTTTTAGATTGGTTTCTGGTTCTGGTGCATTGAAGATAATGAAGTTTGCTTCTCTAGATTTTCTTTCAGCTATTTCTTTAACTGTCCTGTAACACTTCGTTATTAACTCTGTTGGTGGTATCAGTATGGATGGCATTCTCGGTTGGTTGATATGCAATCGGTTCTTTCCTTACAATTTCTTTCACTTCTTGTTCGTCGCATTTGTCCTGTAGTTTTTTTCTACAGTCTCTAGTTTTGCATTTATTGTTTCAAGGTACAGCTCACATCTTTCCTGGATTATTTTCTCATTCAGTATGTTTTTTCTACTTTTGGTTTGCATCCGATACAAAACCACATACATCCAGGTTTTCTCATGGCTTCATACTCTCCTGCTGTGAATGTTAAACACCTGATGCAGTAATGCTGTCCACAGCACTCACACTCTACTACTTTGTCTTTTTCACTTTTGAAGATTTTTTTACAATCCTCACATTTCCATGCCTCACCTAATTCTGAGTTTTTGCTACCCCTCCTGGCACCCTTATTGTTATTCGTGAGCTTCGTGGCTACTACTTGGGCATATCCTCCGCTATCTTGAATGACAAAAATTTTTGTATTAAGTTCCTGATTGTTATAGTCTTGGTCTAATGTTTATTAATCCAATCTATATATGCAATAATTTAAATCTAACCCTGTGGTATTAAACTCTAACTTCTTAACAGTACAATTTTGAGCTTGTTCCCAGTTAGATCTACCTATCACAAAAACTCAAAAGGTATTCTTACCGTGCTGTTGTACAGTGCGTACGTGCTGAGGGTTCCAAGGCGTTTGTGCAGTCGATGGGGAAAAAATTAATGTAACTGCTCCAACCCAGGGCTACTCTGGGTATCATAGACGCCTTAGTGAAATGAGCCTGTTAGTAGTAATATTATACAGAAGCGGGTAGTGCAGATCTAAGTATATATTGACTTACAGTATTTGTTTATATTTTCTGCCAGATATGAGAGGGTCTAGAATTTGGCGGGAAAATACTAGTTGCTGCTTTACAATTTAAGGGTGCGATTTACTCTGATCAACTAGTAATTTTAACATAACAACATGTGGGGGTCAATTAGTATGCAATGCATTACTGTTGGGGGTTAAATGCTCTTTCTTAGCTGGACAAAAACCAAGAAAATGACTACATTATACGGAGCCTCTGTCATAAACAAACCACTGCCGAACCGCCTCAACCGGAATGATACACTATGATTCATTGTGTATCATATGTGGCATCTGACCCTGAACATCCCCTGTTTCCATGTTATAAACTACTTCCTTCTGGCTGCCGCTTTCTACTCCTTCACTGCAAATTGAACCGCACTCAAAACTCTTTTGTTTCCTCATCAATAAGACTAATGAATGAGTAACTGACCTTCATTCCTCTCCATCTCTGCCAGTCTTCCCTGCCAGTCTGACACCGAGTGAGCCTGAGATGATTTGTGAGATGATTTAACTTTTTTAAACTTGTAACTTATTTAACATATTTAATTTATTTAACCGATATAACTTTTATTACTATTTTTTATATTGCATGTACATTTGTTTTATTTATTTTAATATGCTGCTCTACACTCCAAATGAATTTCTCTCCCAAGCGATAATAAAGTATTTTGATTGATTGTGGTGACGAACGACTGGACAATGTAGCATTTTTGTCCCTGTTGCTCATGGTCGCTAGGCAGCACTATTTGTCGTAACTGGATGTAAACAGCCGCCATTTAGATGCTCCGGGTTCAGTATATAGCTGCATGTGATAACATGCTATCATATTGTCTGTTGTTGTTTTATTCCATCATAACACTCAACTAGCATATGTACACAGCATAAATTAATTCATATTATCAAAGCTAGTTCGATGGGACTGCTCTTCTAAACATGGACTAGTCTGATCACAGAAACTACTCGTCCAGGACGATCGGATGCTCCTTATTTCGCAGCCTGAAAATGTTATACATAATTGATTAACACGTTCATTCCACTGATCCATTTAATTCCAGGCCTATAACATTAGAAAAAAATGCGTCTTAGACTAATTGCACTTTTGAGGCCCAAATAGCGCTGTGGTGTGCATCAGCATGCTCGCTTATATTGCTCATTTAAAGTGTGTGGCATGACCGCTGACTGGCGCAACTGTACCACTATTTGAGTTTTAAAAGTGTCTAAAGATTGTTGTAAGATTATATATGCATGAAATGGTTTGTAATGGTTGAATGAGTGCACCAAAGTATTGCATTTAGCCAATTTACACAGACGCCATATTTCTTTAACCTTGGGCAGAGCATAAGTATGTAATACATGAAGGGAGGTGTTTAGCATTTTTTTTACATTTAATTATTTCATGCCATTCATCAAGATTTGTTTTTAATTCTTTACTGGCTAATAACATTTCTAAATGTAAATGTAGGCCACAGCTTATGTATGGGCGTCCCTGCTAATTTGTTTTGCCAGATACATTGTATTTTATAGCATTTCCAATGGTAACAAATTCTTTGATTGGTATGCTTAATTTATTGAAATTATGTTAATAAATATGTTTATTTAGCCATTATTTATTTGCAAAATGGCAATTTATATGTTTAGAGATAACCATGTTTTCTTTTGCACTTTTAATCTTTACTAAGTGATAGATTGTAAAACCGATATTTCCTAATAAGAGTAAACATGACTAACAGACTTTCTACAAATGTTGCTGGACATTACTCTTTTTAAAATGTATTTCAAACACCATAATACTTTTATATTGAGATGCTATGGGTAAATTGACAATTTGCGTTTTCCAATATTAATATGACAAAGAATTTTTCATAAAAACGTTATCCATGTATCAAAGCTGAGCCTGAATGAACAAAAACATTGTCAGTTTATAATAAAGGGCATTATCATAACTTATCAATATTTTAACACATTTTATAATAGAACCTTCCAAACAGATAATCTAGCTTACTAGTAGTAGATTTATTGGATTCATTTCAAGATTTAGTTGGTGTAATACTGCCATGTTATGCTCGGCTTTGTTTGTGCCCACTGACCCGTGAAATTGTAATTTGTCAATTCATCAATCATCAACAGGCCTTCACAAAGGACAGTAATCTTGACTGGTGATTACTTTCACAGGTGTGGAATCAACTGTAACCAAATGAGGCATTAGCATAGCAAGTAATGCTGGAAAAACTCATTTTCTGTTAAGTGAGTCACTGCTGAGATTAGATAGATGCACACAGTAGGTGTATACATTGTACTGCTGTGCTGTTTCTATCACATTGATGACATTAACATCTAGCAATATTTTGTGTTTACTGGCATGGGCTAAGTTTCACCTCTGAACTTGGTTTTGCCCCGAAGCTTGGTTGCAAAAGGAGTTACCTTATTTCCTTCATTCCCCTCAATTCAATGTTTTTGTTTGTTTCATTTCAAACTCATTTTAAAAATCTAACCTACATGCGTATAATGTATTGCTTTGGCTATTTAGGCAGTACAATTTTATTGATATTTAAAAAAAGTTATCCTTGTGACAAAACAGATCATATGAATGCTAAGAAACCCTAGATAACCTATATGTAACACATGGATTTTAAGTAATACTCTTGATGTGATTGCTATAATCGAGTTAGTCATAATTTATGATGTCATAATGTCAATATAAATAAATCCAATGTTTTTTATATAATTTATCTACAACTTTATTATCAAGGTACATTTTGTCCTGCATTGAAACCGAGTACAAACTTATGCATTTGAAATAGAGTAATCTATAAGGGCTTGCAAGATTGAAATGAGAACTCGTAGTATGTATACATGATTTATCCACACCATTCCACAGGTTACATCATGGACGTGTACTATCAAATGAGTATTATTTTAAAATTTACTTGGATTATGAACATCAAGATAAAAGGTATATAATATTGGGCCATCCGAAGATTGTCCTCCTCAATATAAATATGCTGTTTTTATAAAAATATGAAAAAGCTTTTGCTAAATAGATCCAAATTGTACCTTTATACTACGTATTTATTCCATGTTGTGCCAAAAAATTTTTAGACAAATTTACAAATATTGTTAAATACATGCAACTTTTATATGAAAAATTGCCGTCCCGTGAAATCATTTCCACAGCATTAAGCGTCCTGGCAATTATTAACCAATGAATGATAACAATTAACATAGCTGCGTGGAAGTTACGCTCAATATCGTAAATTGTTAACATATCTAGCAGCAAGATTCTGCCTTTTTGGTGGATGGTCAATGGCCAGGATGATGAATGGCCGGCTGACTATATAGTTTAATGATTGTTCTACACTTGTCACAGACAGAAGACAATGCAGCTGGAGAAAATGAAAGTGAAACTGAAGACAGAGTTGTCTGCAGCGGAGGTGGAGGAGAGCTACCTGGCTCAGTACAGGGCTGAGATGGAGCTGCTGATGCAAGAGAAGATGGCACATGTGGAGGAGCTCCGGCTCATCCACGCCGACCTCAATCTGGTCAGTCACCAGGGGCACTGTGGGTAGTTCTTGGGATTAATGTGATATATTTGCAACAGCTGTCTGCAGACTTCCTCAGGGGTTCAACCGACTTTTATCAATTCCAGTTCATGTGTATTTACAAAGGATCCATTCTAATTCAATTCAGTATATTCACAAAATAATTGCAGCCCATGTCTCGTCAGTTGACAAATCCTTTCGTACATGTAAATACTGTAATTTCTGCTGTTTGTTGTTTTATGTTGGTCTCTGGCCAAAAAGGCACATCAAAAACAAAATTTAACAAATATATTTTGTAGTTTATATTGTACATGAGTAAATTTATGTATAAATTGTTTTTATTTTGATCAATTTATTCAATTATTCTTTGCCGGATACAACTCAATCTTCCTGTTTTTCATTTTATTCAGTTCAAATTAATTTCAAATTCACATATGTTTTGATAAATTCAATTCCATGTTTATTAACAAGTCAACCCGGGTCTTGCTGTATAATCCCTCTAATACTATTGCCATATTGTTATATATGTTGTGATAGTATCAACTGCCCCTCACAGTGCGTCAATGCTTGGGTGTTGGGTAATTAAAAACAACACTCAAGACCCGTCTTTTTACTCATTATTTTAACATTCTATAGTATAAAATTGCAGCCATGCAGTAGACTATGCTTAATACAATCACTTTGAGCTAGAACAATTTGATTCTATTTAATAATAAGTATTCATCATTATCAAATGGGAACTTGTAGTATTAAGTTACTATTAACAGGCCGATTCACTTTAGTAACGGGAACAATACCATCCATCCTTGTGTGCCAGGGGTGCTGCCAACTGTCAACTATTACCCTGATATATATTGATTTGTCAAAATGGGCAAAGATAGGCACTTCCTTGAAGAGAATAATAAATAGGGCAAACTACAACTGATTCGTGGAACTTCCATGTAAAGAATAAAGGCCAGGGATAGTGTAGTCAGTAATCACCACTGGCTTGCGAGGATGGGCTCATGCAATATATTTGATTCTACTAAACAACTGGCTGTGTTTCAATCATTCTGTTCAACAGAGTCCAACAACATATTATAGTTGTATTTGCAGCAACCTCTGTGCATCTATGTACATACACAAACTACTTTTAAAATGAATGTTATAGATAACTAAATTAATCTAGCATAGTGTTTGTGTTGGCCACCAGATGGAGACAACCATCAAGCAGTCTGAGCAAGAGAAGAACAAGATGTTGGATCAGGTGAAGACGTTGTACAACTCGTACGAGCCGCTGAAGGAGCATGTAGACATGCTCCGAGTCGAGGTCGGTCTCGATCGCCTGCCCGCCCTTGCCTCCGAGGACGACAAACTCACTCCGGAGTAAGACATTTGTCATGTTAGAGATCATCTCAGAATGTCTATGTCTGATATCATACAAAATTACTTACCTTTGGAGGAGGGAATGAGAGGGAGTTTCGTTGGACATTGATATGTTATGCTTTGGACTGATGCTGTTAATATATTGATATCATCATATCATTGTTTACCAACTTTTGTCTGAGGGAAGGGGTGGGGGGCTGAGGCCAGATGAAAGTAATTATGGCTGATATCGGACATCAACATTCTGAGATTATCCCTTAGAAATGTATTACCATTTATTTAACTAACCTGTTTTAGCACTTATCTACTTCATGTATTGTTAACATCTACAAATGGATTTTTGTCTAGATTTACGGCGCTTTACAAATTCACTTTTTTTTTATTATTATTATTTTTTTTTATTATTGAACTGAAACTGTCTGTTCCTAATTTGTTTAATGTAATATTCTTGATACTAGAAGAAATATCTTGAAAATATACTATCCGCCAAACTGTGTTTGTTTACAATTCAAATAGTTAAACATTCACATTGTATGTATTCCAGAAGCCAACTGTGTTAACTGCATAGTTCTTTGATGTTTGGTGCAGTCACAATGGTCGTATATGTTTTGATTTTAGTTTATTTAAAAATGACAAAATGATACTGAAATGTCAAAAAATAGATAAAGATGTAGTAAATACCATTAATGGTGATATTATAAACATATTTCTGTGCAGATTTTTCAAGAAGCAGAAGCTGGACTACCATCAGAGTGAGCTGTCTGAACCCTCCCCCTCGACTGCCACAATGTCCCTGGTGATGGGAGCCTCCAGCACCCTGTCAGCAGCCAGTGGAGCAGCTGCAGCAGCTACAGCAGCCACATCCCAGAGCATGGGTGTCATGCCACAGTCGAGTGGACCGAAGCCAGACATCCGCCCCCAACCATCCACCCCAGCGCCCTTCCGACAACAGCCACCCCCCATGAAGGTGCGTTCCAGCAGGGGTTATCAAACTGGGTGTGTCAGGCTGATCACATTTAAGATGAGCAGATCTCAGCTGTCCCTGTTTCCCAAGCCATTTTTAGTCCTTTGGGTCGAAGGTCCAATGGACTTATGCCATCACTCTGCGTCCACCGTCCGCAGTACACCAGAAACCGTTCAGCAACGTTTTCTCAAATTTTGCATAGACATATTTTAAGGTGCTGCCACTAAGCATGAGAAATCTGTATTTGAATGAAAACTGGTAAATTTTCACATTTTGCCTATTTTTTCAAAAAACACTTCATAATGTTTTCTCTGATTTTGCACAGACATTTCATGTGGTAGTGCCACTATATACAAACAAATCTGTATTTGATTGAATCATATTAAGGGCACCTCAGGGCCCCCCAAAATGCTGAATTTTCACGTTTTGCCTATTTTCTCAAAAACTCTGCAGTAACTTTTTGTCTAATTTGATATTGACATTCCATG
This sequence comes from Escarpia spicata, assembly GCA_963995525.1. Taxonomy (NCBI): domain Eukaryota; kingdom Metazoa; phylum Annelida; class Polychaeta; order Sabellida; family Siboglinidae; genus Escarpia; species Escarpia spicata. The sequence goes on along the minus strand of OZ023218.1, from coordinate 21,557,426 downwards.
TTGTAGTGCCACTATACACAAGAAACTGTATTTGCTTCAATCATTTTAAGGGCTCCCCATGGCCCCCCAAAATGCAAAATTTTCAAATTTTTGCCTATTTTCTCAAAAGCTCTGCAGTAACTTTTTCCCCAATTTTGCATATATATTCCATGTCGTAGTGCCACTATACACAAGAAATCTCTAATTGTTTGAATCATTCGAAGTAATGACCTGGATACTATGGACTGTTATGTAGTAATAATAAAATAGATTTGTTTACCGCCAAAACCAGCAGACTGTTTAGTAGCCATAATATAATGTGTCCACTTGATAGTTATGCATCATAATGTTCATGTACATGTATACATTTTTCATGTATTGGATAAAATGTGCGAATGTGTTTAATTAAGACTGTTGATCGTTGTTTGTGCTCCATGCCTCAAAAGAATCCTGAGCTATTTTCAACCAATAAACTCTTGAAACTCTTGAAAACACAGCCTGTGAGTGTGGGAGTGCCATCTGGTGGGCGACAGTGGGTCCCAGCACAAACTATGAACGCCGCGCTGCTAGTGGCAAACCAAGGAAACTCACAATATAGTCCAAAAGACTTCAGGGCCTCTTGGCCCATTTGTTTTGTTTGGCAGACAAGACTCAAAATTCCTCCTTGTGTCATATGCAGACAATTATGGTCTGTTTCTCTGCCATTTGTTTGAGTGTTACTTGGTTAGTGTAATTTCATAAACAAAGGGTTTTCAACTATTGTAGATATGTGATAGGTTTTCCAGTGATTTTGTTTGTGATTTAGTTTATCTGCAAGGAAGGTTACCAAAGGTTAAAAAAATGGTTGGACTCTCAATAAGCCAAAAACTTCCTTGTCCACTTGCCACCTGGAGCTCGCATTTTTTGATCAACCTCTTTGTTTTCTTAAGTCAGATACGCACAGTGTTTACACATCATTTGTAGCATATGGACGTCTAATTCATGTTTACCGGGAGTGTAGCATAAGATCACTGAAAAGACCATTTGAAACACTTTGAACGCAAAAGTGCATGTATTGCAAGGAATACTGCATAACAATAGGGAAAGCAACATGGCAGCTATGCTTCATGTCAGGTAGACCTTTTAACATTAGGCTTCCCATCCATGTGTGTGTAGCGCCGTGGTGCAGTAGCTAAAGCTATGCACTCTCAACCCGAGATAACCCAGGTTCGAATCCTGTGTTGCAGTGTCAAACCTTCAGCAAGTTCGTTTACTCTATGTTGCTCAAGGCTATAAACAGTGGTGGATATTTGTGTGCAAATAGTGTTCATGCATTAATTGCAGAGTGGCTGGATGCTTCCTAGAGAAGTTGAGATGGTGTTCGATTGAATAGGTCTGCCAGGGAGTAAAGTGTAAAGCGCTTTGAGCAGTCCTGAGGACTGGATACTGCGCTATATGAGAAGTTACCTGTAGATGAGTGGTTGTGACATAGTCCATGATTTGTTGTAGGCCTGCATGTCCTGCCATCAGCAGATTCACCGCAATGCTCCCATCTGCCCACTGTGTAAAGCCAAGAGTCGATCGCGCAACCCAAAGAAGCCAAAAAGAAAACTTGACGAATAGCACCTACACGAACATCAGATCTCCCTCCAGGTGCCGCCTCTGCAGCAGCACAAACGGGATCTTTGTACATGTTGTTCTAGTTTTGTATGTGTATCAGAGAAGATAGCAGAATATGTGTACTACCCCGGTACCTCTCCTGCCTACTTACTAGTTATTGGTGATGTATATAAGGGATGGTTGCATACATTAGCGAAGTCAAAAATGTGCATAATATTACGTATCACGGGTGGTGTTTTGTTCATCACCATTTTTTGTCCAGTAGTGCCATCTATTGAGGGAAACTTATATTAATGCTCCCTGATATTATTTTGGGTATCTGAAGCAGACGTATAAAGCTTAATATCTGTGTCACACCAGTTAAATTGCATTTAGTTGCCAATTTTGTATTCTTATATGTTCCTATACACTTATATATGCAATGTCATGAGCAAACTATTGTTGTACGTTTGTACATCCTGAGAATCCATCGCAGGTAGGACCTGAGGTGTGTCTCCTTCCACATATTCGGTTCCATCTTGCATAATTATGGAGTGTTGCATATTTATGATCACTTGATTGGCAATGCGTGCGATATAAGAAGTGCCACACCACTCATTGGGGGGGGGGGTGTTTTCTAAGTTGAACCAATGAAACATTATACTGTGTTTCTACTTTGAGAACTTGAGATTACCTACAAATGTGCAGCTTGTTACTGATTAGGGAAGGTGTGTTGTGTTGTCCTGTAGTGTACTGTAATGTTATGTTAGTGGATAGAAACTGCATAATTACTCGGTAGGATACCATCAGTATTTCAAGTAAGCTTATCATGCAGAGAGAGTTTCAAGTACAAACAATTGTTGATGCATAAAGGATAAACTAGACATTCCAAGCGTGGGTAGCGGCCATAATTGTGATATGTTATGATATTTGAATAAAGTACAGTTGTATTGTGGAAGAAACATAATACATTTTATGTGATATTTGTTTATAGTTATTTTAATGCAGATACAACACACATACTGGGTATGTACTGTAAAGCCAATATTGTAAAGAAGTGGTTGAAAGTTATTTGGAGTTGATCACAACTAAATTTCTACTGACACAATTAAATGAGTTTGCGTAAATATTCACTCTAGTAATAACATTATTGTCGGTCGAGTACATGTATGGGAAAAGAAATATTGTGTGCATAATGCTCTGTTTGTTTGTGGATAACTTATACTGAATCTGCTATAAAATATATGTTGGTTCTTATAAAGATGCCTTGATAGGTAATGTAGTAACATAATTATGTGTTGTAAACCATTTCAACCACGTTTGATGAGTTGAAAATATAACATTCCAAATGTTCTGAATGAACATAACATAATAGATGTTAAGGATGTTTTATATTTAGTGTATATTTGTGATTTTACAGTATTTGTTATACTTCAGGTATAATGTTTACACTCTAGAGGAAGATTAGTGTAATGTATTAGTGTAAGTGAAATCATGTTATTTAACTGAAAATAACATCATTGCTATGTTCGAAACATCTTTTTCACATAAATTTTAAATTGTGAATTGTTAGATGCATCAAACTGACCGTATTTCCAGTAAAACATCTGATACCTTATATAAATGCTGTTGTTACGTTCTTGTGCTCATACTTTGAATGTTTTTTGTTGAACTTTGAAATTTTTTTTAATTCACTTACATTGTACATTCAATAACACGGTGATTCTTTTATCTGTCAACTGCAAGCATCTGAGTCACAATTTGCATTTTTAGTCCTTTGGGCTGAAGGTCCAACGGACTTATGCCATCACTCTGCATGCGCCGTTAGCTGTCATATCTCAGAAACCGTTCGGCAACTTTTTCTCTAATTTTGCATAGACATCTTAGGGTACTGCCACTATGCACGAGAAATCTGTATTTGATTGAATCATTTTAAGGGCTCCCTAGGGCCTCCCAGGACCAAAAAAATGGTAAAAAGTGTGCCTATTTTTTTTTAAACTTCAGCATCTTTTTTTCTAATTTTGCATAGATGTATCTTAGGGTGCTGCCACTGTATACAAGAACTTATTTGTATTTGATTGAATCATTCTAAGGGCACCTAAGGGGCCTCCAAAGTGCAAAAGTTTTACATTATCTAGTGATGTGGTTTTGAGAAGGGCCCTTGAGACCACCCCCAACAGTAGATTTTGTTTAATGTGCCAGAAAGCCAGCAGCATGACTAAACTCTGCAGCCTAGTGCTATTCTTCCATTGAGACCTTGACTAATCTTTAAGGACTTCAGGGCCATTTGGCCCATTTTTAGTCCTTTGGCCGAAGGTCCAAGGGACTATTGCCATCACTCTGCGTCCGCCATCCGCCATTAGCTGCCGTATCTCAGAAACCGTTTAGCAACTTTTTCTCTAATTTTGCATAGACATCTTAGGGCACTGCCACTATGCACAAGAAATCTGTATTTGATTGAATCATTTTAAGGGTTCCCTAGGGCCTCCAAGGACCCCAAAACTGGTGAAAATGTAACATTTGGCCTATTTTTTCAAAAACTGTTCAGCAACTTTTTTCCAAATTTTGTATAGATGTATCTTAGGGTGCTGCCACTATACACAAGAAATCTGTATTTAATTGAATCATTCTAAGGCGCCTCCAAAGTGCAAAAATGTTACATTATCTAGTGATGTGGTTTTGAGAAGGGGCCTTGAGACCACCCCCAACAGTAGATTTTCTTTATTGTGCCACAAAGTCAACACCAAGACTATTCTGTGCAGCCTAGTGCTGCTGTTCCATTGAGACCTTGACTAATCTTTAATTGGTCACAGCTCCCAGGCAGAGTAGACACACTTGACCCCTGTTAGACTGAACAGTTGCCTAACACTTTTTATCTTCAAAACTATTGATTTTCTATAATTGAAAGTTGTGTTTATTTTGATGTTCATTTAATTATTATAAAATGGTGTGACTGTGGTGTCTATTGGTTAAAGATGTATTGTCTGTAGAAACCTGTATGTGATAAACATAGACAATTTTTATTCTGTCACCTGTAGGTGACAAACATAGAATTTTTTTATTCTGGACAAGTATAGAGTGAAATATCCTACACTTTATTGATATCAAATGCATTCTACTGTTCTGTTTACGCTTGCCATGCCTTGTGTAGACATGGTACTGTGTAAATCAATTGTATCAATATAAACTAATAATTACAAATCCACAATATAGTTGAAATGAAACAACCAAATGTCAACCATTAGAAGAGTTGACATAGTTCCGCTATACACAAGCAAGAAATCTGTATTTGATTGAATCATTCTAGTGTCATCAACATATAGTAGAACATACATTTTCTACATCATCATCACTAAGGCTGTTGTAAATTTAACCAGCTGCCATGTCAAGTCCGTTATAATTGTGACTGACTAACAGTGTTCAAAATGATTCAGGTAAATAGCAAATAACAAAGGACACAAGTTTTCTCCTTGCTATACCTATATACATCACATGAGAAGAAGGCTGACACAGCCTGGCCCTGATTTATACATGATTTAGCATTTTTGTACATGTTGTATATGTAAGGTAGCAGTTTGGACACCAACACATGTTCATAGTTATGTTGTAACGTGCTAATTAAGAGATGGAATACATCTTAATTTTCATTCTAATGTCGTTACCAGCCACAATGTGACAGCACCATATGCTAAGTAGATGGCGGGTATTGTTACATTCTTTATTTTGTGAAACTACATTTTCATGATTTAATTGCTAAGATGTTGATTATAATTATATTTAGGTAATTAATTACTATGAATAACCAGTTGCTGGAATGGTATGAGATAAACCCCAGAGACACTGGTCAAGTGTGTATTCACCAAGCATTGGTACAGCAGCTGTGGGCTAAGCTGGCTCAGGTTTCACACAACAAGGAGGAGACATTTATTTTTGGTGAGTGTCAACTTGTTCAATAATACTTTTAAGGGATTATTTCCCTTTTCTAATTATACCACATAATGAAGTGAAAGATTGTCCATCATTAGACCTAAACTTGCATGGATGTTTTAAAGCAATTATTTAGTTATAAGGGTTTTCACTATATGGAAAATTGCTTTGAGTGGACACCCCAGGATGCTGTGGTTGACCCCCACTGGCTAGTTGTAAACAGTAGTGGTCTTAATGAGTTTTAGAATACTTGCATCCTGCTGGTGATATAACTTGCAGAATATACAGTTTTAATCATGTTTAATCAGGTACTGTGTTTTGTATTATGATGCTTAATCTATGTGCTATTAGGTTAATATACGGCCATATTATGCATTTAGCAACAAAGTGTGTTCTATGAAGCTATGCAGTCAGTATCAGAAACTGCCCAGTGGCCACTAATGTCCTCATGATTAATCACCCTATGGGGTTGGCTGGGTAGGATGTGGAGCATATTCCCTAGAGACTAACACTTGAAAACAAGTTGGGAGCCACCCTGGATAGTGTAGCTAGATGGTAAACACTGGCTAAGTGTTTGGTTCAGTCATTTAACAAGTCATAGAATAGGTATACTCTGTAGTAAATTGGAACAGAATATGGTAACATGAAGTAGTATAGGAATATGGAATTGAAATACTTGTTTAAATAATTATCTGTGTTCTGCTATAAATGACATGTTGCACCATGCCATTGCCAGGCCTGGAATGAATGATGTGAGATTCACTAATGAGCCTCCAGAGCAGTGTTGGGGTGAACATGGTCATTACAGTCATGGTAGATTATGTAATTATTGCATCTGTTAGATGCTTATACTTGTGTTGTTGATTTACATACATTTGCATTCCTAGTATAACTTGTACGACCTTTATAGATCTTTAGGTTACTTTACATTATACTGGATTCATTATATTGCGCGTGCGTGCTGTGTGACATGTGTCCACGCATCATAATCATTAATATATCTACGTACGTATATTTGTATTGTTAGTACTGTATTGACAAACTGTTTACTTTGTTTAGGTTTCTTTTTGTATCCGGAAGTAAGACCACAAATAAAGAACTTGATCGAAAAGATTGGAGCCGACTTGTTGTTGTACAAATTGGCCCCATCACATATACAACTTTCAACACAATACCATTAATACCGCATGAAATTATCTTAGACCACAGGGAGGACCGGTCTACTAAATCAAATGCTTTCTTATCATCGATGAAGGCACAATAAAGCCTTTTGTGTCGAGACAAATACAATTCAACCAATACCCCTATCTGAACACTGCCTGTTCTTCACCTATTACATTCGCTTTGTTTAGGTATGTGGTCAGTCTGGTGTTCTGAACAATCACTAAGGATTAATGAACACTTGTGCAGAATGTTACCCACTTGGCAGGTTTAGTTGATCTATTCAGCAATGAGGACACTGCTTAGGCCTCACTCTGGACACTGTCACTCACAGTGTTGTGTATTGTCTTAGTTGGTGCATTGAGCTAATCTACTTGGCCATGAGTCAATGGTGGATCTGGTTGTGTATTACACCCAGCTGTGGAGCTAAGATTCTCTGCCTGCTATTGTTTGATGGAAACTGTGACTAATGTGTAATTGGTCACTGGCAGTAGCTTGTGTCAACAAACTGCATTAAGCCACTAGACCCCTATTAAACTGGACTGTTGCCTGTAGGTTTTAAACTGTGTCAAACAGTGAGTCTACCTTTTGCTCTCAAATAATCTCTCCTCTTAGTTTTACACATGAAGACATAATCTGGCATAACTTGATAAGTCTTTGTAGCAGCACATTTGTACTTCCAGTGTATCATTGCAACATAACATACATATTACATACTGTGTGTCACATTTGAATGTTGTGCATGTAATATCTCCATGCAATCCATTTGCATATATAATGTAAAACTTCAACAGCCATTTTCTTCATTTTTACTTTTTGATCCCTACCATGTTCAATGCTCTATAACTTTGCCAATTTTTGTAGCAGTCATATTTTTTGAAACCATGTAAAGCACCCTACCAAACCTTTACAAGGATGTAACAATGTTACAATTTTTCCAACTTATCACTCATTTGGTCAGCCGGGGTCACATATAGACGTATTAGTCCAAAGGACTTCATTGCCACTTGGCCCATTTTTTTAATCTTTAACTTTTCAGTGCAGTGCATATCACAACTATTCATGCATTTTTTTAGACTACTTGTTATGTGCACAACACAATTGTCATTTATATCAGATGCAGCAAATAGGGCAAGACATCAAATTCTGGTTACAAGATTTACTTACTGTGTTCACTAGATGTAACATTTAGGAGCGTTTTTAGCATTTAGGAGCGTTTGTAGCATTTGTTTGTAGCATTTAGGAACATTTGTAGAATTTGTTTGTAGCATTTAGGAGCATTTGTAGCATTTACAAGCTTTTGTAGCATTTGTTTGTAGCATTTAGGAGCAATTGTAGAATTTTTTTGTAGCGTTTAGGTGCATTTGTAGCATTTGTTTGTAACATTTAGGAGCGTTTGTAGCATTTGTTTGTGGCATTTAGGAGCATTTGTAGAATTTGTTTGTGGCGTTTAGGTGCATTTGTAGCATTTGTTTGTAGTATTTAGGAGCGTTTGTGTTTAGCTAAAGCCACTACAACTCCAATACTAGGGGAATATGCCTTCTGATTTACTGAGAAATTAATTCTTGGATATTCCTTCCATAGGGACCCAACAATCTACATAAAGAAAACGAATGATTCTAGGGAAATAAAAATGATCCTTATAATGTTAATTAAATGTTTTCACTTTTTTCTCAATTCTTCCCACAGCTATATTTACCAAGATATCTCAAATTTTATGCATTCACAATTGTAAAAGTGGTGATTTCTCAGTAAATATTGCTGAGGAAAAGGTTAAAGTATATTTAGCCAAAATTATAAGGAATATTATTCAGAAGTTTTACTATTATCATGTTGCAGCTACTCCAATTCAATCACTATTATGTTATTAATTGCTACTGTTTTTAAGTCAGAATACATGCTATGTATATGTACCTTATGAATAAATAAAGTTTTATCATAGTTCATCTCTTTCTTCTTTCCATTCTGGGGGAGTATGGTAGGGACAAAATGAAAACAGAAAATGTGTGCACATTTTCTTAAACAACCTTTAACTGTGCTACATGTAAGATTGCAGCTCATCAACTCTCCTGCAAGGTTTCTACAACCACTGGAAACCTAACTGCAGAGTATCGGGATAAATTTATACAGTATTTTTAATAACATATTAACGGTTTACTCAAATATTTTATTTCTAGGTGTATCTTCACTGGCATGCATATAGTTTCCACTACATGTCAATATTTTACTTCCATCATAACCTTTAATGATCTGTAACTATGATTCAACAAAAAACATTTCATTATTAATTACAAACTCACCATATAGTCCAAAGGACTTCAGGACTTCTTGGCCCATTTTTTATACATACATGAAATGTTTGCTTGGTTTTATTGAACAATGCACATACTTCATTTTTGAGTAAATACACAGTAGAATGATGTCGTGCAACGTTCATTGGAATAATAAATTAAGGATATGTCTATGTGCCGAGTTATTTTTTAAAAGAAATGTTTAAAGAATAAAATCCTGATAATGACCTATATGTATATATATATATATATATATGTAATTATATACATAAAAAAATTAGGTCATCTAATTATAACTGGGTACATAATTTGATAACGCACTGCCACAGAATGTTACATTAAAAGCCACACTGAACATTGTCGTCATTGAAGACAGCCGTTTACTGCAGTGAATGCAGTTTTACAGCTACAACATTTTAGCCTAACTTAATAATAATAATTATTTATTTCCTATATAGCACCCCATCCAAATAATTGTTCTGGGGTGCTTTACAATGGTTAATGCAAATAAATAAATAAATTGATGTTTATCTTAGGTTATTTTATTTGTTTATGCACACACCATCCACATACACATGAAACTAATAGACTGTTTTTATTTAATGTAAAATTCCACAAATATCCATAAAGGATTTTTAATGCAGTAATAATAATAATTGAATATAAAAGATTATAAAGAAGGATAAAATTCCACTGGACAAAAATAATAATATGTAATTATATAAATATATCCATAATTATATATTATTCAGACATCTAATAAACCATCACGACTTACCGGTATTATAAATTAGAATTAAAAACATACTGAAATAAAAATTTGACCCTGACGTGATTTGAACACGCAACCTTCTGATCTGGAGTCAGACGCGCTACCGTTGCGCCACAGAGTCTCTATGTAACGAAGTGTTGCAAATGCAATATATATTGTGGATGCCAGGCATGTTGGCATTAGTTACATAATTTTAATAAAATTTTATTTTTAATATAATTTTATTTTTATACGATAATATTGCTATTAATTGTCTTCCCTGTATCTAATGATAATGCTATTGATTTTCTAGAAAGTCTGGCATTTTAGTACACGTGTTTTATAAGATGCCGACAGATGGTAGCACTTGGATCAGTCTGCGGCTATTTATAGAACAGTTTGGGTGCAGGCGAATGTTTGCCGTCGTTAGTGTTGTTACTTTTCAACAGTATACTATTATATCCTAAATAACCCTAATCAACAACACAATAACAGATTCAGCGCGCTTGTCTTGTATTCCCGAGAACTAACGACGGCAAACGTATCGCCTGCACCAGACTGTTCTATAAGTATAGCCGCAGACGCCAAGCCCAAGCGTCGGCCGAGAGAATACTTCTGTCGTGGAATAGCGCAATCTATACATGCAATTAATTGTTTCACGTAAGAATCACTGAAAACAGTAATTAGTTATGCTTGTTTTTCTGACAAGAAGTATAACATAATCAGTGTGCTTCCAAGAGTTATGACTATGAAAATCATTTTTTAAAGTTTATATACTGGTTGGAAAAATAATTATGGTTAATTGTTGAATGTATTTGTACACACGCACGTACGCACGCACGCACACAAGCGCGCGCGTATGTATGCAAGCACGCATATTATAAATAAAAATGGAATAACTTGCGTGATTATTTTCACGCACAAACGTATTGTATTCTTTCGAATACTCTTTTTGCATTCATGATCGTTAATCGAGGATAGTAAAATTAAACAATCAGTTCTCTGGCAAGTAAAATTAAGCAATAAGTAACGGAATACAAGGTTTAAATAAATATAAATAAATGTAAACGCTTGTTTAATGGTGTCATAATATATGTTAAATTTAAATAAATCTTTAGCTACTACAGTAAACAATAACCTGGTAATTATGTTTTTTATTAACTGACCAACAATTAGTTATGTTAATTAATTGTGTTGATTAATTGTGTGTGTACAGATACATTCAACAAATGTGTATATATACAAATATATATATACATATATAAATATATATATACATATATAAATATATATATACATATATAAATATATATATACATATATAAATATATATATACATATATAAATATATATATACATATATACACCTGTACATATATATATGGTCGATTCTCACGAAAAGTCGGCACATGGTTGAATAAGTGACTACAATGTATCTCTTCCAACTTTTGTCTCAAGAAAATATACATATCGGACATTAGAAAAAACAAAATGGGACACCTTAATAGCTGTGCCTGTGGCCACAGTAGCACGTCATATTTGGATGACATCGTGAAATGTATCCATACAAATGCACGCAGGTTTGCCCGAGATAACACCGACGTGTCGTGTAACTTATTCTATATCGTATATTGTTTTGGTTGGTAAATATGCCCAATATGTTAAAGCACGAGAGGCATTCAAGGTTTTTGGCCTAACTTGCTGTGTTTGTTGTATTTGTCACACTTGTAAAGTTGTTGCATTTTCTTTTTTCACGTTTTATTTATACATGATAGCACATCAATAAGTGCAGTTTAAAAGAAGAAGCCGTCATTAACTAAATATTCAGTTCATGTTTTAGTTGAGATGTTGTATATCCCAGTGGCACACTGCTACAATTTACTAATGACTGACTGTGTGTGTTGTCTCACTAGATATACGTATGTTGTATGGATACTCAACATCTGCTTTGGTTGAATCAACGTCATAGTTAAGAACAGGGCCTGATTAACTAACAACACTTTATAGGAACATTTGGTATAGATAATCTATAGTTAATTACTCATTTTTGTATAATAAACATCATATATCGTTTTAAAACAACTATTTATTTTGTTTGTCAGTTGACAGTTACAAAGAAAGTACATGTCACAGCCCAGTGTTACATCATTGTTAAAGAAAACACATTTAATGTAAACCATACATCAATCTATGACTTGGCACACCAAATAGCATCATATGTACCGAAACAAAAAACGTAAACAAGTTGCTAAAATGCCTAAATACTTCTGAGAATAGTGAATGTTGTATGGATACTATGGCTTTGTATGTATACTGTAAACCCGCACATTAGATACTCGACGTCCTACTGCATCAATATTCGTATAACTAGCTTAACCCATAACGAAATCAACGTAAACATATCAAGGTTTCATAGTGAGCATACAAATCAGTATTATTCTTAACGTTTATGCCAAACTTGAATTATTCAAAGTCACACAGATCTCACAGCAGCGACTTCTTATCAAACAAGTATCTGTGCGTAATAAACAGATAGCACCACTAATTTAACGTAATGCAATTGAAAACATTGTATTAATGGACTAATCCAATAAGAGGCGTTCGTTGTATGGATACACAATGTTGCATGTATACCAAGACACCCTACTGAAGATAATGTATGAGCTATTCTCACAAGCAAACTTGCCTAGAGCACATAGAACATGATCAACATATCACTAGGCATATCAGTACAGGTAACTAAGTTAAAACCAACAATTACACAGTAATTAATAAGTAACACAAACTAGTAATGGAATATTACTCTTTGGAATTAGCAATTGCTGTTGTACAGTTCATCAATTATATGATGTCACAAAAACATGAATACCTAAGAAACAATCGACATCATCGATGAAGCACTAGACTGCACTAAAACGTTCAAATACACGTTCAACCTTTGCCCGATCAGATGGGGAAATGTCCATGAATGTCTTTTTGATATACTCTGGTTCAGACACTTTACAGAGGATGTCCTCCTTGCTAATGTACATCTCATCGGTCTTCCTCCGGCGCCACTTGCCACGTGTTGGAGTAAGACTGGTTACGAAGAATTCGTCATCCTCTTTCTTAATTACGTTGGACACGTACCATTTCTTGCGGTACACAATGGCTATGTAGTCGCCGGGTGATGGCATAATGAGGGGGACTTCATCATCACCATTCTCGTGGTCATCACAGGATAGTGACTCGGCGGGTGTGTCGTCATTGTTTGCTGTTGCTGCCTGATGACCAGTTGCAGTGACGGACACCTTTGTCTGTATCCATTCTGGACACGTAGCGGAGAACAGGTAATCTTTAAAACAGCAATCCTTGAAGCAGGATGTCTCCCTTGTCGTAGTATTACGCGCTTTAATAGAACCTCATTATACTAGAGGTCAGAGTTCAGATGTTCACGTGTTAAGGCTTTGATTAAACTTTCATTCCTTCTGACGAGTCTTTGTCGTGTACTGGCCGTGGGCTGTGCGTACAGCGACATTATAGAATGAAGATTCTCGTAGAGAAAGTACGAACACGTTTATTGTGACACATTGAGATGTAAAAAGAAAAGAGGAAACGGGGCATGGTAAACGGTTCCGCGATCAAGGATCTAATATTCCTCCCCCTTTAAGAAGAACATAATTAGTATAATTATTAAAATGTAAACTTTTAACGCAAACAAGAGTCCCTTATACGTATCAATGTCATATCTAAGATAGCCAGTATGCCATTGTTTATAGTACTAATCTAGTGCTCTCGCGACTAGCCACATCTACCGAAACCTAGTCTATTCTGGCTATCTTGATCTATGCATTGTCCGTTATGACAAGTTCACAAGTTTACAAGTTCAATCTGTCCGGTGGCTTCACCACTCTGTGTGATCTTCTCAGCGGTACTACCACGTCTGGTACTACACAGGACTGCGACCGTTCAACTGTTGGTCTTTAGATCACCTCTCCTGTGGCGGTACCCGTAGTCACGTCCGAGTTGCCAGATGATAGTGGTGTCGATGTTGTTCGCTCGAACCAAGGTAGTACTTCACGTTCTGCAAGCCTCGGTGGAAGTTGAGTTTCTTCAACCCTCAATGGTACCAGACGCTCTTCCGTCGCCTCGATCGGCCTTCTCTCGCGCAAATGATCCTGGTGACGCTTCCACACTCTGTCATCCTGCAGACGTACCTCGAAGGTCAGCGGACCCAGCCGGTTCTCTATCACCGCAGCGACCCATTTCGGTTGTCCCTGAAAGTTCAACGCCCAGACACAGTCTCCTGTCATGAAACTTCGCTCCAGTGCTCTCTGGTCGTGGCGTTCTTTGTCTTCTTCCTGTTTGCGCAAGACTCGGTTCTGAATGGATGGTCGTAGAAGATCCAGTCGTGTGCTCGGTGGTGTCTTCAACACAAACTCTGTTGGAGCTCTGCCGGTTGTAGCTTGTGGAGTTACCCTGTAGCGTGCTAGGAAGGTGTAGAGACGATCTTCTAGGTTGCCATTTGTCTTCTTCAACCCTGCTTTTACAGTCTGAACGGCGCGTTTAGCTAAGCCATTACTGGATGGGTGATAAGGTGAAGACTTGATGTGTTTGATTCCGTTAGCTCGACAAAACTTTTCAAACTCCTCACTGGTGAAACAGCTTCCGTTATCTGATACCACTGTGCTTGGTAGACCCAAAATCGCAAACGTCTGTCTTAGCTTCGTGAGAGTTGCACTGGTTGTCGCAGCTGATACAACGTGTGCATCGATGTACTTGCTGTGAGCATCGACTATGATGAGTATCATACGTCCCTCGAACGGTCCCGCATAATCAATGTGTATTCGATGCCACGTTCGTCCCGGCCATTCCCATGGATGCAGTGGTGCCACTGGTGGTTGTTTGCTGTGTATTTGGCATGTCGTGCAGTCCTTAACACACATCTCGATTTCAGCGTCCAAACCTGGCCACCAGAGGTAGCTTCGGGCTAACGCCTTCATCTTCACTATGCCCGGATGCGTCTCGTGTAGTTCTTTCAACAACGTGTCACGACCCTTTGGTGGTACGATGACTCTTGCTCCCCACATCAGCACCCCGTGTTGGACACTCAGTTCGTCTTTCCTTCGAGAGTAACTCTCCCACTCGCGTGGTACATCGTTAGGCCATCCTCCTTCCACGAACCGTAGAACTTGTGACAGCATCGGATCGTTTGCTGTCCATTTAGCGATGTGTTCTGCCGTGATGGGTGTATCGTTCATGGTTGCAAGTGCTAGAACCACTTCCTCCGGGACTGGTACTAGTTCAGGAGTGTCTGGTAGCGGCAAGCGACTCAATCCGTCTGCATGACAGATACTCGTACCCGGTCTGTACTCCAGATGGTACTGATAGTTGCTTAGTGTTAGTGCCCATCTCTGAATGCGTGCACTAGCCATTGCGGAGATGGCACGATCTTCCTTCAACAGCCCGACCAACGTCTTGTGGTCGGTCTGCAACGTGAAGTCCCTCCCGTAAAGGTACTTATGGAACTTGGATATCCCGATGACCAACGACAACGCTTCCTTTTCCAGCTGTGCGTACTTCGTTTCCGCTGTGGAGAGAGAGCGTGATGCGTATGCGATAGGCTTGTCGCTGCCATCGGGCAATCTGTGTGACAGTACGCTTCCAATCCCGTAAAGAGATGCGTCACTACTCAAGATGATCGGGAGTTCAGGGTTGTAGTGTACAAGCACATCTGAAGAAACAAGCAGTGCCTTAGACTCATCGAAAGCCTTTTGTTGCGCCGGACCCCACTTCCACTTTGTGTGTTGGCGTGTCATTTCATGCAGCGGAGCAAGCAGCGTACTGAGATTGCGCAAGAAGTTGTGATAGTAGTGAATGAGTCCTAGATAACTCCTCAACTCCTGTACATTCTGTGGTACAGGCGCGTTCTGTACTGCTCGCACTTTGTCTTCCGTAGGATGAATACCTTCAGCATCAATCGCATGACCTAGATAGGTGCACGATTTCTGACGAAACGCACATTTCTCCTTCTTCAGGCGTAACCCTGCGTCTTGTAGTCGCGTTAGCACAGTAGCCAGATTACGATCATGCTCTTCTGGCGTTCTTCCTGTGACCAGGATGTCGTCGAGGTAGACTACAGTCATGGGTATGTTCTGTAGTAACTGCTCCATGATTCTCTGGAAGATACCTGGAGAAGAACTCACACCGAAAGGCAGACGTTCGAATGCGAACAGCCCTTTCGACGTGTTGATTGTAGTCAACGGACGTGATTCTTCATCCAGTACGACCTGTTCATACGCATGGCTCATGTCCAGCGTTGTGTACAGTGTACCACCTGCTAATTTTGTAAACAGATCAGATACGTTCGGGATCGGGTACTTGTCTACCTTGACGGCTCTGTTGATGGTTACCTTATAGTCGCCACAGATTCTGACTGCGCCGGTAGACTTCAAGACCGGTACAATGGGCGCGGCCCACTCAGAATATTCCACAGGACGGATGATTCCGGCCTTCTGCATACGATCTAACTCGTCCTCTACTTTGGCTCGTAAAGCAAGAGGTACAGGTCGAGGTTTACAATACCTCGGTTTAACCGTGTCATCAACGTAGAACTTCGCAGTCAGCCCCTTTAGAGTGCCTAGTCCCTCACTGAACATTGATTCGTGAGGCTTTAGGAAGTCCTCTCTGTCTACCTGGTTCACGGTAGCCCAGTTCACTTTCAACACTGTTAGCCAGTCCCTTCCCAGCAGGTTAGGTCCCGACCCAGGCACTACGATTGCCTGCAGCCTATGCTGTTGATTGTTGTGACAAACGTTCACCTGCGCTCGCCCTAAAGGCTCAATTGTGGTACCTCGGAACGTTACGCGTGTCGAGAGTGAGCACAGATGTCTTGCAGATTTTAGCCCACTCATCCCCCGATATAAGCGAAACTGCTGCTCCGGTATCTATCTCCATAGCCACTTCACTTCCCTCTATCTGGACATTGCAAATGTACGGTGGTATGGTGTGGGTGCACTTGCATGATACAGGCCAAGTGTGTATGTGTCTTCACATAACTTGTCATTGCGTTGCGAGTGTGTGTCATTTTCTACTAAGTGTGTCTGTTGAGTGTTTGCATTGCACACATTAGCAAAGTGATTTAGCTTTTGACACTTGTAGCATCTCCTGCCCCAAGCTTTGCACATTCGCCGATCGTCGTGTGGCGGTCCACCACAGCCTGAGCATGCTGGTGCTGCCCCTTGTGACGTCTGTACCGCTGCTGACTACTCACGACTGGTCGATCGTCTCGACGTGGCGTCCCTTGGCGATCAGGCGGAAAACGCTTTCTTGGTGGATTGCTATCTCTGTGTGTCGCCACCTGGCGACCAAAGCTGAAACCTCCACGTGAAGAGTTGCGCCGCCCCTCGTCATTCGATACGGCGTGGACAGGCCTCGGTACGGTCGAAAGAGTTTCTCATGATGTTCGACTGCTGTAGCGTAGCTTCCAGTGTGCGCCCGAACGTCAGTAACTTCTCTAGCGTGATTGTAGGTTCACTTAACCCCTTTTCACGCACTTTTGACATGGCACATTTTTGGATGATTTGCGACTTCACTTCTGTCTTTCTCATGGAACTTACAGTTTTTGGCTAGTTGCTGCAATCGTGCATTGAATTGGTCCAGCGTCTCTGACGACGTCTGTTCAGCCTGTCGGAACTTGAATATTTCATATTCTTCATTGCACTGCGGCCTGAGGCTGAAGTAAGCAGTGAGCTTCCGCTTGGTTTCTGCGAAATCATCATTTTCTGTCACCCCCACTGCTTCACTCAATTCAAACACTGCCTCACCAGCATAATGAAGCAACATCGCTCTCATTCTTGTATCGTTCTGAATGTCTTTAGCCACCACAAAGTTCTCAAAGCGCCTCACCCAACGTTCCCAACGATGGATGGCCTGCGCTGTCAGTCGGCTCCAGCGAAAAATGTGCGACGTCAGCGACAGTTTCCATTTTCACACAGAAATTAGACGTAGTCTAGTTCAAAGTAACTCGTAGAGTTGTCAGTTTACCTCGTCGCCAATTAATGTCGTGTACTGGCCGTGGGCTGTGCGTACAGCGACATTATAGAATGAAGATTCTCGTAGAGAAAGTACGAACACGTTTATTGTGACACATTGAGATGTAAAAAGAAAAGAGGAAACGGGGCATGGTAAACGGTTCCGCGATCAAGGATCTAACAGTCTTATAGTAAACTTCTTCTTCTTCTTCTTCCAATACACGCCTAGCCTCAACATGCTGAGGATACAGGCGGTGCCGTGGCATGGCAGGCGAACAGGAATTTTTTGTTTAGTTTTTAGAGTGCAATATATAAGAACACAAATTATTGTGTGAATAAACAGAAATACGTGCAGAAGAACTTGTTAACGTCTAAAACATGGGGTAGTGCAAAGTCTGGATGTTGCTTTTAAACGCATCCAGGCTGTTTTGATTTACAATATATTGAGGGAGGGAATTCCAAAGTCGAATGGTACTGTCATGTAATAGCTATTATCAGTACATCCAAGCAACACAACAACATGGTGACAGCGGCGGGATCAAACTAAGGGCGGCGGTAACGTATTGACACTGAAATCGTGAACTTTGAATCAACTGATGAGTGAAAAATATGTCTTTATTCGCCGTGCCTGAAATGTGTTCAAAAGAATCACGCGCAACATGAATGACGTCACTCGACAGCCGCGTCTGGGTCAAAGGTCACGTCACATGCAATTTGACAGCTACGTGTAAACAACAGAGACATTCAGCCTTCAGTAATTTTTACCGGGGCTCATAAAAGCAGCCTGGCTGGTAGTTTTAAGCTACACAATTTATAAGACACACAGCTAACACGCTACTAGTAGGCGCGAATTGGCTAACAACAACGGCGAACATGGATCACGTACCAAGAATGGATTGGTCAGTGGAAAATCAAGCAGAAACATTCAAGTTATTAAACAACGAATGGAATTATACTTCAAAGCAAAGCGAATTGAGGAAGGAGAACAAGTAGTACACATTCTACTACAAGTCGGCGATGAAGGACTACGCCGATACAACACTTGGAGCCTCACAGAAGAGGAAAGGAAAGATCCTACCAAGATATTCGCCAAATTCGTTGAACAACTTGAGCCGTGTGAAAACTATCGCATCAGCCGGTTACGACTTATGCACTACCGTCAAAGACAAAGGCCAGAAGAAAACTTAGATTGTTTCATAAACAGATGCAAGCTGCTAGCTCTGAAATGCGAGTTTCAAGATAACGAATTGAATGAGCGACTCATTGAACTGATCATAGCTGGTACGCCAATTCCTGATTACCAGAAGGAATTGCTTGGAAAAAACTACACACTGGACGAAGCAATTCAGTTGGGACGAGCGTATGAAGCGAGTGCTTCCCACGTACAGCAGATTCGTGACATGGGAACAGTGGCGACAACTGCGGCGCATAGCTTCAGACGTGGTGCAAACTCATCCGCCAGATGTCGCAACTGTGGTCAACAACACCTATTCAAACCGCGTGAAAGTTGTCCAGCGTTTGGAGTCGAGTGCAGAGCATGCGGCAGAATGAACCACTGGGCGAAATGTTGTCTGACTAAGAAAAAACAGCATGCCAACAACATCACGCCACATCAGCACGGACGTTCGAAATCCAGGAACAGGAACGAGCATCGGCAACGAAAACATTCGTATGCAAACGAAAAGGCAATTCATCAAATGCGTTCCAATGCACAGAACACTGACACACTTGAACAGTCATTTGATGCACTCAGTTTTCATGACGTGAAAGTGTCAGCAATGTGTCTCGGGCAAAATAATCATCGTCGCAGCAGCAAGAGGCGCACGATTGACGGCGTACAATGACACGTCCATCACATGCCATGGCGTGGTTAACATTTCATGCAGCTACCACAAGTCGGCATGGGGTGACACTCGGTTCTACATCGTTGATGTAACCGGCCCTGCAGTGATTGGTCTTCAGTCGTGTGAAAAGTTGAAGCTGGTGACTCTACATTGCACCATCAAGACGCACTCCGCAACAGAAGATAGACCTGCTACGGGACAATCAGCTGTCACGAGCATAGCCTCTATAAACAGCGTTGATGACCTCACTAGAATGTATCCAGAACAGATTGACAGAATCGGCTGTTTTCCTGGTGAAGTGAAGTTGGTGGTGGATCCCGCAGTTCCTCCTCGCGTAAATCCTCCAAGAAAGACATCAATTGCGCTAAAAGATGCTATCAAAAGCAGTCTTGACTCCATGGTGGAAAATGACGTCATACGCAAAGTGCACGAGAATGAGCCAACAGAGTGGGTCTCAAGCCTGGCATATGCAAAGAAGAAAGATGGTAGCCTAAGAATATGTTTGGATCCCCAGTTCTTGAATCAGGCACTGAAGAGACCGCACCACAAAACTCCTACGTTGGAAGAACTTAATCACAAGTTCACAGGAGCAAGATATTTCTCCAAACTTGACGCCAAAGCCGGATACTGGGGTGTCCAGCTTCACAAGGACTCTCAACTCCTCACTACGTTTCAATCTCCTTACGGTCGATATGCCTTCAAGCGACTTCCATTCGGCTTGTCTGCATCACAAGACATCTTTCAATCCAGGATGGACATGATTCTCGAGCAGTGTGATGGAGCAGAAGGAATCGCTGACGACGTGGTGGTTTACGGTGCCACAGAAGATGAACATGACAGAAATCTTCGTCAACTCATGAACATTGCGTCGAGGAACGGGCTTGTCTTCAATTCCAGCAAGTGCCTGATCAAGGAGAGCAGTGTCAGTTTCTTTGGCCTCATCTACGGCATTGATGGTATCAAACCTGATCCGGACAGGATCCGGGATTTGCAAGACATACCACCACCTCGAGACAAGAAAGAGCTTCAGCAGTTTCTTGGACTCATGACCTTCTTGAGCCCATTCATACCGAACTTGGCTGACAAGGCTTCAATGCTTCGAGATCTACTGAAAGAAGACAGCATGTTCATGTGGGAACCGCACCATCAAAGTTGCTTCGATGGTATGAAACATCTTGTCACATCAAGGTCAAGTCTTCAATACTTCAACGTGTCCAAAACGCCCTTACTTCAGACAGACGCTAGTCTCCTTGGACTTGGCGCAGCGTTACTTCAAGAGAACGAGTCTGATGTAATCCAACCGGTGGCATACGCGTCGAAGAGTCTATCAAGCGCAGAGAAACGATATGCCTGCATTGAGCGAGAGTTGCTAGCCATTGTTTTTGGCACACAACGGTTCCACACGTACCTATACGGACGCAAGTTCAAGGTCATCACGGACCACAAGCCTCTCGTTGCGATCATCCAGAAAGGTCTTGTCACCTCTCCACCGCGACTACAAAGAATGCTCCTCAAACTGCAAGGGTATGACATGGAAGTTGAATACCAACTAGGAAAGGACATTGTCCTTGCGGACACCCTCTCGCGTCTTCCAAGTACGCACAACACAGAAACGATCGACCTTGACGTTCGTGTTGACTTCGTCCGATTCTCTGATGAACGCATCCAAGAGATGAGGAACAAGACGAAGGCTGATCCAGTTCTCCAAGCACTCTCAGAAACGATCGTGACTGGATGGCCCGAAGCAATAAAGGAGTTGCCAACTAGCATCCGTTCATACTGGTCGTTCCGCGATGAACTCTCTGTGGAAGATGGTATCCTACAGAAAGGAACACGAGTCGTCATTCCTGAGAGCATGCAGACATTCATACTGGAGAAACTACACTACGGTCACCTCGGCATAGAGAAGACGAGACTCAGAGCAAAAGACAATCGTGACATTGAGACTACAGTCAAGTCGTGTGACATCTGTCAAGAACACCAACCAGCGCAGCAGCACGAGACGCTACAGCCGCACGAAGTACCGAGTAGACCTTGGGAAGTGGTTGGTACAGACATGTTCTTCTTCAACGACGCAGACTGGCTCATCATTGCGGACTACTATTAAAAATTTCCCATCGTGCGCAAAGTCTAAGCTCAACCGTCGTTTCTGTCACAAAGCAGATCTTCAGCGAGACAGGCGTTCCTATGCGTGTCGTGTCGGACAATGGCCCGCATTTCGCCAGTGCAAGTTACATAGATCTGTCAAAGAAGATGGCATTCCAACACGTAACGTCTTCGCCGAGATATCCACGCTCAAACGGCTTCATCGAACGC
Source organism: Escarpia spicata (assembly GCA_963995525.1). Lineage (NCBI taxonomy): Eukaryota > Metazoa > Annelida > Polychaeta > Sabellida > Siboglinidae > Escarpia > Escarpia spicata. The sequence goes on along the minus strand of OZ023218.1, from coordinate 21,535,567 downwards.
CAAATCCAAACCGTGAAGCATGTCATGAAGAAGGCGAGGCAAAGTGGGCAGGATCTCGACTTGGCACTACTGTGTCTGCGAACAACGCCAATTGACAACAAACTTCCAAGTCCAGCAGAGCTCCTCAATGGTCGTAAAATACAGTCAACTCTTCTGACGAAAATCGTTGACACACGCCAAGATCATGACGATATGAGAACGAGGCTACAAGAGCGACAGGACAAGATGACGTTTCAGCACGATCAACACGCAAGAGATATCCCGCCTCTGCAGAACGGTCAAGAAGTTCGCTTCCGTGATCAATACGGCCGGTGGAGACCTGCTACGGTCCTTGACAAAACACCGAATCCAAGATCGTAGATTCTCACGACACCGAGCACAAGCACTATCCGAAGAAACATAAATCAAATCCGAGACAACTCGACTCACCCGATCGACAGGAGAGTAACGTTTGCCAGTCCGACTACAGTCCAGCCCGCTCCAGCTGTTGTAGATTCAACTACTCCCACGAAGACTACAGACGGCTCGGCTGAGAACATTGTTCAAAATAATACAACTGGACTATATGTGACCCGCTCTGGTCGTCATATTAAGCAGCCTCAGCGTTATGCATGAATAGATACAAAGACTGTAAGCAAGGCATACTGTATAGCTTATATCAGAGTTAAATCTATTGCATGTTGTTCTTTTACAAGTTTACAGTTATTTCAGAAACTTTATAACAAGTTACTTTGAGTAAGTCATAATCTCTTCTTTTATAAAAAAGGGAGATGTCGTAGTATTACGCGTTTTAATAGAACCTCATTATACTAGAGGTCAGAGTTCAGATGTTCACGTGTTAAGGCTTTGATTAAACATTCATTCCTTCTAACGTGTCTTATAGTAAACTGTCATGTAATAGCTATTATCAGTACATCCAAGCAAAACAACAACATCCCTCATCCATAACTGACGACCAATAACAACCATCGCGTGTGCCGACATGAACGCACCTACTGGTGTTATTTTCCATGAGCCGATGATGTCACGACACTCTGTGACATGCGCTGACGTCATACGGATGAATCCCATTTTGTATTCAGCCATCCGAAAGTAATTACAGAAGGAACCTGCTTCCGATATTGCGGCACCTTTCTTCACTACGTTTTCTGCCATCTTTTTACGGCACCACGGACGCCATCACAGGGTCCTTTTCCGTGGCCCGCCTCCAGCAACTGATCTCGCTTCTCTTGGGTCTGTTTAAGCTTACGTTTGAGGCTGCGTACAATACTTGGTACAGCAACGACCAGTCGTTGGCTTGGATTGACTTGTTGTCTTCGTCGCCTGGGACTGAGGGCAATGTTTGGTGCAGGGATGTTGTCCAGGCGGTGTGACGCTCTCTGTGTTTGTTGTATATTTGACTCCAGCTTCGCCGACGTTTCTGGGTCATTATTGCCTTACGAAAGCGTTGGTGCGCGATTGCCTCCTTCGACATCTCTGAGACTGTCTTTTTGTATTTCTGTGAAAAAAAGGAAAACACCCAAAATTATCTAGTAGAAAGCTAACCATAGGACGACTACACTACACATTTATAATTACACTGAAATGGCTTAAATAAATGCAAAACATACACTGATTAAAATCATCTGTAGAATATACACATATGAATAATTATCATAATTAATGTGATGTTGATTTTTTCACCACTGCTGATTACACATTTATAAAACAACATTACACGCACAGCTGTTCGCTCCGTCTCCTTCTTTCCATATTCAGGGTTCACCTACCGCCAACGTTTTGATGCAGCTGCACCCTTCTTCCTCTGCTCAGCAGTGGGCACTCGTTTCGGTGGCATTCTTTAAGTATATGGTGAAAATAAGCAAAATGTATCAGAAAGACAGTACCCTTGCAATATACTACACACAAATAGCTAGCGTACACTCAAAGCATAGACATTAGGATATATGTATTTTCTTATTCATCTAAACACACTGTTTCTTTCTTTCACGGTTCTCACCTATACAGAAACAATTGTGGGAAATGTTTAACAATGTGAACTGTAACAGCGGAGCAACTAAGTTGACCAACCTGACTTCAATCCGACCTAAGCACAAAAATTGTCAGAAAATTATAAAAACTTACTTCGTAGAGGTCGATTTTGTTCGATTCGCAGAGCGTCTCTAACCACTCTACCAGTGTAGTACAAATCAACAACACCAGATGACATCACTATTCCTCATTCCCATTTTAACACCGTGCATGTTGTATGGATACTATTCGTATGGATATGGGAACACATTCGAGTGGTTGTACATCGACCGAACCACACAATACCAAGAAAAACAATACATGTATAAGGAAAAAGAGCTAATAATACCGCTGTACAAAACAATAGTTAGGCCTCATTTAGAATATTGTATTCAAGCGTGGAGGCCATATCGCAGGAAGGACATAGATATGCTAGAAAGAGTGCAGAGGAGAGCAACTAAAATGATACCAAATCTGAGGGATCTTAGTTGTGAAATACGCCTAAAAAAATGCGGTTTAACAACACTAGAGACCAGGAGATTGAGAGGAGATCAGATAAAAGTGTTTAAAATATTGAAGGGTTATGAAAATATTGATAGAAATATGTTTTTCTCAGTTAAGAAAGATAGAAGGACTAGAGGACATGATCTTGCATTAGCAAAGGAGCAGAGTAGATTGGATATAAGAAAGTTTTCATTTTCACAAAGGACTGTAAATGAATGGAACAGATTACCTGCTGATTGTGTGGGTGCTAGTAGCGTGAATGTTTAAAACTAAAATCGACACATACCTCAGACGGGCGGGATACACATAGATAAAAAGGTCGGACTCTCGATAAGCCAAGGGCTTCCTTGTCCACCTGCTACCTAGAGTTAATTCTCTGGGTGGCAATCTTGTTAAATCTTGTTAAATGTCCATCTACCTTAGACCTTATACTATATGTCTACTGAATATTTTTCTCTAATCTACGTAACTGTTGACAGTGTTGAAATTTTAAGAGTAGTCGTATGGATACGCATTTTTTACCACTTTATAAAAAATATGATATGTTACCCATTCGCGGAGTTATCGTCCCAACAATAATGTTTTCCATTGTCAATGGTCTTTCATAAGATCGAGTGGAATGTGTTAGGTGTAATTAAATCTACTTTTATATATATGTATTGTATGAAATCCTAGCTTAAAAATAGCATGCTGTATGGATATTGTATATTTTTACATTACAAAAAAAACAATATGTACACATTGCTTCTGAGCCGAGCCAAACAACGTTTACGATCATTGTAGCTAAAAAATATCGCACTTCATAATCAGTTTTGAGAAGGTTTGCCAGTCTGTTATTAAAGATACTACTCACGTTTTAAAAAATAATTCGAAAAAGCCGACCTTTCGTGAGAATCGACCATATATATATATATATATCAAACATATATATACATATATATATATATATATGATATGATATGATATGATATTTGTATGTAATTTAGTTTCAACAAGTTGTTTTTCTTGAATACATTATATGTGTAATCAAATTGAGTAATTATCCTGATTGTTTACTTTTGTAAAATGCCATGTTCATTTATTCTTGATAAATTAGTATTTGCCCAAATTAGGGCACAGTACTGCAGATTAGGAGCAGTAATGTGATTCTTATTCCGCTACCGGAATACTCCGCAAAGCACAATTACTAATTGTCTCCAGCTGAGATGTTACTTGGACGACGTCCGCGTTCGCACCTTGACATTGGCCAGCGTGTTCATTAACGGCAAAAGAAACAAGCTGAGTCTCTCAACGCGCATGCTCGGGATCGCATCCTCCGAGTCGGCGACACTTTGTTTGTGATGAACTTCAGTGGGAACACAAAATGGCTCAATGGTTATCATGGAACAGACTGGTCCAGTGTCATTCGGGGTTCGCCTCGATGATGGAACAGTAGTGCATGCATGAATGCTCCCACGTGGGGAACGGACATGTGTCAAGGTCAGCAGAGCAACGTATTACGTCAGCCCGCTGTCAGACGTATCACCGTGTCAGTAGATGTGTGATTAAAGTAGTTTAGCAACATTGTTGTGACTTATTCATCTCCTGGATTGCATATCATAGTATACCATCAATGGAGACAGCTTGGGAATTGTACACCACCACCCGTATCTAAGTGTGGAGTTCTCTCAAGACATCAGAGTGACAGAGGCTCAGTCTCAGGTGGAACAATTTACATATTCCACATATTGTATAAATGCTCAGAGAAAACTAAACAATCTGCGTACTTTACACCAGTTCGTCCTAACCTCGAATACGCCAGCGCTGCTTTGGGGCCCATATACCAAAACAAATTAACGAACTTGAGAAAATACAGCGAGCAGCGAGATTTGTAATGGGTAACAACAGTCGAGAAAGCAGCGTCACATTATTGATGAAAACACTCAAGTGGGAGTTCCTAGAGCGCCGCAGAGAGGTCAGCCGCCTAGCAATGTTCTATAAATCTGTACATGGAGAAATAGCCCTTCCTTTGCCTAGCCTCCTTGTACACTCAGTTAACAACACTCGTGGCCACAGTGAACGATTTGATCAGGTGACGGCCAGGACTCGAATTTATGCTGACAGGTTTTTAATAGAACAGTAAAGAACTGGAACGGACTAACCAAAACAGTTGTGTCTGCAGCCACGGTGGACACTTTTAAATCTAGGCTGGGCAGATTACTTTAAATTCCCTTTGGCATATGCCCCGCCCCCTATATCGGCGTAATGACCTTATGGTTTTTGCCAATTATTATATAGAGATAGAGAGGCCGCGGGTTATTTCAGTTAGCCTCGATTGTTGCAACCCACAAACATATGTTATTATAACAATCCATTCCAATTTAACACCTTAATCAACGGCACACTGTGTGGTAGGCCTACATTATCGGGTAGGGCGAGGAATGCACGCCAAGTTTAGCAATAATTAAATTTAGTAACTCAAAATAACATTCCTTTTAAAACAATTCAATAATTAAAAACTCAGAAAGAGTCAGTTATATACCCCAGTGTAATTACATAAAATGTGCAAGTATATAAGAAAAGCATTCAAAAATAGAATGGTATTATAATTATGTACATGTACATAGGTATATATCACCTCGAGACAATATGCACACAAAAATTGGGGCTTGCTCAGTCGCTGTCGTTTCGCCCCATAATTAATTAGTTAATTAAAACAGTTGGCATCACATTTGTGAGACTAAATCATATCATGGATGTGCAGATAGCAACAAATACTTGTAAGCTGATCGTTAAGCCAAATAAGTATCAAAAAACCTCGGTAGTATAGGATTCTTAATACTGACAATAATATCATAAAATATATGTGTAACTGTAGAGAAATTGTTAATGGGCCCATGTGGTCCTGCTGATCAAAATCTCTATATGTTGTAAAATAGTAACTATAATATTATATATCTTTTACATATTTTAATTTTTTATTATTTTTTATCTCTTAACTTATTAGTTTAGTTTACTCATTTATATATTTTACTTATTATTTTTAATGGTGTACTTTTATTCCTATTTGTATGTATTATTTAGTTGTACATGTCCTATGGGTTTTTGTACTTGAAATAAAAAGCATTCAGCATTCAGCATAATAATAGTCATCACAGGCCCAGTCAATTCGTCCTATTTCGGATGGGACCTACGCGATTATTGTTGTAATGTATTAAATGTCATTCTCGAAATATATGTACACACATACATATATATTTTGCAAAATTTATTCTAAGCACCTATTTATTTGTATACGCTTGTGACGTCACAAACGCAATCCCGCGTAGGATAAATCTTTAATTGTTCGTAATTATTGATAGAATATTCCCAGGTTTTGCTGACCACACACCTGGCCGCTCTTCAATAAAACAAGATGGTAAGAAATCTTATCACGAGTACCATCATCCTGGTAGGTATCGCATTAACGTCGAATGTCATAATTAATGTACTGATGAGTTATGTTTTATTACTTGGCAGCTGCTTTCTAGTTTCTTATAAATATATACGTATAGCGGTATAACCCTTTACTGGGAAAAAATAAATGAGGATTGTATGTAATCGAGCGACGCAATTATTTTTGGTTCCCTCGACCTGTATTGTTACTATGGTAACACTGCAGGTGTGGCGAGTAGGGTTAACAGTAGCAGCACCCGCAGCAATGGCCGTAACAGTATCATTTGCTGTAGTCACAACAGCAGATATATAGCGGTGAAAAGTACTGTAGCTGTAGCAATAGTTTTAACCCAGTGGTGGTGTTTATGTGGGGCATTGCACCATTTGGAAAATATTTCTTAAATGTTTCTTATATAATCTGTTACACCGCTGATACTACGTTACAACATTTTGAAAGTGCGTTTTCGATACCTTGATTTGACCTCAGAAATACCTCTCTGTGGAAAAAACTACGCCCGACTAACCATCATAATTGACTAAAATGGCCTGGCGATATAAGATGTAGATGTGTCTTGTTCTTGTGTCTTTAATAACGGATACCACTCCGATACGAAGTAGGGGAAAATAGGACGGATTGGTGTAAACGAAAGAACTACTCAATATGCTTCAGTTCCACCAATGATGTAACGGATTTACGTGTTTCCCACTTTCAAGGCTTCACGTCGACCAACCAAGAAGGTATTCCCAGCCGCTGCACCGCCACCTCCTGTCGACGTGTCAAGTTCGAGTGACGAGGAAGACACTCACAATAAAGAGAGCGGGATCTTACGGAGACAGCAGTTGGTTGCGGGGGAGACGCGCCCCGTGGTGCAGACGAAGGACATTCTTCTGATGAACAATGAAATGGCAAAGGTATGTTGGTACAGGTTGCCAACTACATACAGTAGTTGTTTGCAAACGTAGTGTCCGGTGGCATAGTGATTAGAGCAGCGGACTCTCTTGAAATTGGAGTTCAATTGAACAGGTCTGCTAGGTGCACACATAATTTTACTGCCCAGTTGCTGTTTTCCTCTTTTTTCCATGTATGGCCGGGATGAGGTTGGCCTCGATTTTCACTTTCCTCCATGCGTTCACCCCTACATTTATCCTCCTCTGAGATGCCGTCCCCGCATACCGCTCCGCCAAAGTATACAAGGCTGTCTCTTTGTTTTACTTTCTTCCCCTCTAGACGTGTTTCCAGATTATTGTTTTGCCGGGCAGGCAAAAGACAATTATCCAATCTTTTTATTGGACATAAACTCGCTTTGTACTGTATATTCCACTATGTCAGTTGTTCTTGGAAATCTGCTTCCCCGTCCGCTACACCGCCAGATCATCTGCGTGCAGTAGCTTCCGGACAATACATCTCGTGCCGGTCTTTCTACTTATCACTTTCAACACTGCGACGAACAACAGTGAGCTCAGAGCATTCTCGTCTCAAGCTAACATTCACTTTGAATTTATCTGAAATTCTGGGTTCACACACCACTTCGTTGCGTCATACATCCCTTCCACCACTATGACCTCTGCGTATGTCACCCCCGTCTATCTCAATATCGCCATTGCCATTTCTTGCGGTACCGTGTCATAAAAAAGGTTTTTCTAGATCTATAAATTCCACAGCCGTACACTCTTGTCTCTTCAATTTCTTTCCCTATCCTGATACAAATGGGTTAAGTCCTCAACAAAGGACTTGTACTTAAATACTTTTGAGATGTACTTGTAATACACTTAAGTACTTTTCCCAAAACAATAATGTACTGGTACGTACTTTGCCAAAAAAGTACTTGTACTTACGTATATCCCAAAGTACTGCTGCCCAGCCCGAATTAAAAGTGCATACACATTCAATACCATATTATGTGTAATACGATTTAACATAGTTGTCATATGATATGGTGAATGGTTCCACACATCAATCGGAGTCCGCCAAGGATGCCTCTTGTCACCTACATTATTCAACATATTCCTGGAACGTATAATGACAGATGCCCTGGAAGATCATACTGGCACAGTCAACATTGGAGGACGCATCATCATTAACCTACGGTTTGCTGATGACATCGACGGGTTGATTGAAGTGAAGAGGAACTTGCTAACCTTGTGAACCGACTGGACGAAACATCAGCCAGATATGGAATGGGAATTAACACACACACAAAAAACAAGCTAATGACAAACTGCAAAAATGCAATGAGGTCCCGAATAACTGCCAGGTACCTCGGAGCTATCATCAATGACGAGGGTTCCAGGAACGAAATCCTTGCAAGGTCTGCGCAAACATTGGCAGCACTGGCGAAATTTAAACCAGTTTGGAGAGACAAGAACATCGCACTGAAATAAATCCAAACTTAAACTAGTACGTACACTGGTCCTTTCCATCGTTCTGTATGCATGCGAATCATGGACCCTCACAGTGGAACTGCAAAGAAGTACTGCTGCAGTGGAAATGAAATGCTACCGAAGAATCCTCGGTATTTCCTACACTGACCACATCACCAACGATGAAATCAGAAAAATCATCACTCAACATGTGGGACATTACGAAGACCTGCTGACCACAGTAAAAAAGAAGAAACTGAGATGATATGGTCATGTAACACGATCAAGCGGGCTCACAAAAACAATACTGCAAGGAACGGGGAAAAGAAGACAGGGAAGACAGAGGAAGAGATGGTCAGACAATATTGCAGAATGGACTGTGAAGACCTTCTAAGAAACTCAGACATTAGCACACAGCCGCGAAGACTGGCGAAACAGTCAACAATGCAGCGCCCCTAAGACCCAGGCGATTTACGGGAGCATTAAGTAAATAAGCATATGATATAAAATAACCCAGATATGAGTTAATTGGATTGCTTTCGGTAAAGTAGCAGTAGTATGATAAGTAGTAGGATAATAAAATTATGATCTTCAATTCGTTTATTTCGGCGTGAAGACCGTTGATTGGCGGAACATGTGGGCGTTGTAGTTGGTGGTTCGTTGTGGTAGCAGTCAGATCACAACATCACAAACAGGTTCTTTTCTATTTTTTTGTATAATATCTTATTAACAATGTGCAGCGGGTTTGATGAAATCAGATTTAACAAGATTGCCATCCAGAGCAGAACTCCAAGATGGCAAGCAGAAAAGGAAACCTTTGGTTAATCGGGAGTTCAACATTTTAGTATTTTTTCTGAGGTATTTTTCGATTAAGTTTCAGTACATAACTACGTTTTGTTTCCTTATCTATAGTCCTCTGCCATAATGAATACTGATTATGTAATCTACACTGTATATGGTTACTCGACAGCTGATGTTCCCGGAAGAGGTGCCCTCAGAGAGCACTCTCATCAAAGCATCCATCTTAAGGACAGGACACAATGGCGACTTCTTGCCAGAGCTGGAAATCGACACACAGAAAAGGCGTCTCGAAAAGGCCGGCATGGATTGTACGGACGACGCCAAAGAGGTAAGATATGGAGCAATATTGTCGTTGCTGTTATTGGTGATGTTATTGTTGGTGGTGATGATATATCGACAATGACGATGATTGATTGTGACGATGATGGTGATGACGACAACGACACTGATTGTGGTGGTGGTTGTGGTGGTGGTGGTGGTGGTGATGATGCAGCTGTTGTGGCTGCGGCTGTCGCTGGTGCTGTTGTTGCTGCTGCTGTTGTTGCTGCAGCTAATCTAATTCATCGAAAACAACATTTTAAGATGTGTGCCTGATCCGCCAGACATTCCGCACACCGTCTTCCAATGTTTAGCAAGTCTAGAATGTAACATCTACAAGTAGGAGGGAGTACAATCAAGGCTGGGATCGCTACAGAACTCTACCGTGTGGAAGATTCCAGAAGATGAAACCCGTTGATTATGTTTATAATGCGTTCATTGTGTGGCATAACGTGTCTCTAACAACTGTCGAAACGCTAACATGCCGTGTTGCTGACGATCTTTCTCCGCAGAAGTATCACATCATTTCGACGGCGTTTGACAAAGATTACCTGAAGAACTTCTATCGCGGCTTCCACACGCTCTACTCTATCTGGATGACAATCTGCGAATCGAAGAACAAGACTTCTCGCATCATGCCTGGCAACGTGCTCGACCGCATGAACAAGATGGTGAAGATACATGTTTGAATCATGTTTACTAAACATTGTTTGCTCCGCTCCCGGAAGTGGTATTTATTAGCAGGAAGTTCACTGAATGTATTCGCCTATGGTTTTTTTTTTTTTTTTAACAGTTGTGTTTACAATTTCAAATGTTTGTATATCTACATTGTGCGGGCGCTGCAGTCAAATTGTGAAAACTGTTTCGAGGTTACTAAACGCAATTTGCCGGGCAGTGTAATTTCAACATGTGTATTCCAGTGTTGTGAATAATTTATTAATAAACGAGGAATAGACAGGGTAAAAGGACGCAGTCTGTTCCTAGTTTTTCATTTATTATTTTGTATAATGTTCTTAAGACTATAATTACAATGTTGAAGACATATTACCCGCCAAATTGTATTTAGTAAGCCCGAAACACCGTTCGCAGTTTGGACGGTATGACCCCGGGCATGTTCAAATAGTAAATAAAACATCCAGTTTCAAAACAAGCTTCATTGGCAATACGGCCGAGTCGGGCTGAGTTAAGGTAGGTAGTATGGATTCCACCAAAAATCTTTAGTTTTTAACACAGATCAACCATATTTGGTATGCAGCTACATACTAACATAGTTAAGGTTTTTTTTCATGTTTCGCATAAATTATGCAAATTAGGTATCCAATATGGCCGCCATAATAGGGAAAATTAGGTATTTTTTGCCGCGCTCTAACCAAAAAGGTATTCAAGTTACAAGCTTTTAATTTAGCACAGGGATTACTGTTATGCATATCTACTGCATGAATATCACATAAATCAGATATGTTGTGTTATTTACGTGAAAAAAGATTTGTTGTAAAAAAAAACTATTTTGTGTAACTTTTTCACATAATTAACGCCTATAATTCAGAAACCATTAAATATATTATGATTTCTTTTAAATCATGCAGTAGATATACTCATTAGGCACTGCGGTGCAAACTATTTTGCAGTTATACCCAGTATTTATTCTACTAGAGCGCAGCAACTTTAAGTACTCACAGCAAAAATGGTATTCCGAGAAAACGATGATAAGGTAATTTTTATAACCTAATCCTGCCAAAAGCCATCCGAAGAAACCTCAATATTGCCACGTTTTATTACTTTTTCAGCTAATATACTAACTGCATATTGAGGTAAGGATATGAAAGTACATAAATAGCAAAGAAAGTCTTTCTTTTTTTAAATGTCAAAAATCACTTTTTGAATCCATACTCCCTACCTTAACTGCAATACCCTTTGATCTTCAACAATTTCAAATTTTCCTACGTTCAACAAGGCAAACTTCCTGTTACAAATGACAACGCCCGCTAATTCCTGGCAGAGGAACTGAACTGACTGGCTCCATTTAAAGTCACTGCGCCAGTTCGCTGACCATTGTTAGCGTTCCTGTGCAGATGACCGAGAACTGGTCAAAAGTGGAAGGCAACTACCTCAACGACCCGTTCTTCGCTTACCGGAACGACTGGAATGCGAAGGAGTCGCTGTTGCCGGCAGAACTGATTCTCCAGTTAATCGGCAGGATGGACGTCATTGAGAAGGGATTGATGAAAAAACTCAAGGTTAGATATGCTATCTACAATAGTCCGGTGGCTTTGTCAAATTAGCGATACTGGCCGGACAAAAGCACCAACTTTGTCATAAGGCACACTTGGGACTTACTAGTTAATGTCAAAAGGGGTGCTTTCCTGATATTTGTCAACTTTTAATATAACAAATCTAAGATGGCCGACATCAACTACTTCGGGTTCCATGTTTCAAAGAAAGGACATTAATTTATAAAGTCGAGAAATACCCAGAATATTTTGAGATGTTAAACATGAAGTTGAAGAGGTAATTTGATATGTTGTAAGTGAGAAAAATGTCAAAACGCGTGAATTAAAATGTCCTGCCATGATCTGCTGATGGCAGGAAAACGTGTCGTCTGGGGTTTTGCTCTGGGTGACAGTCTTATAGAATCTTATTGAACGACGTAGGCCTATTCATGTGGTTTCAGGAATACGACTCGGCGACAAACGACGTTATCAACCAGCTAAACGATAAGGTGGATATTCTATCTAGTAAGTGTCACCACCAGATTGTTAGAAAAATAAAGATAACAAGTTATCAAATTGGCAGAAAAATATAACCCGTAAAGGGGGAGACTTGGCATTTTTGCTGTACCCATGCAAATGTTCTCACACTAGTATTGTCATGATATAGTAATATTTATTACATATTCATCATTATTTAACATCGCTACTCGTGCGCATGTACAATGTGTCTTCGCTTAGAACCGCGTTGGCGGAATGCTCGGAAGTGACGTGTTTTGACGTCACACCCCTTTAACCATCACTGGCCTACAAAACTGTTTGTTTTCGTGTGCAAGTTGAGTACCGTTTTATGTTGATGGCTGCTACAGGCCAGAAAAAGGACATAAACCAGCGTCTCCAGAAGCGGACCATGGAAGTGACACAAGCCAACTCGGAGGTAGCAGCGCTGCGTGGGACTATCGAACTTCTGCAGCAAAGAATCGACGTCAAATCGGTTGAGATATCGCAGTGAGTGTGACCGTCGCGTGGGGTTGAACTTGTTTGTAAGGCGCGGTGTTCTAGTCTTAGAATAGTGGACTGTCGATGAGTGGGACTGGGATTTGAGCCCATGCACTTACTGTCGTTTGAAAACTTTGACAATTTGTTCATCTCTGCGTCGTTTGGAAGAGATACCTGGTCTCGCTAATACAAAGTAATGTACCCGTACTGAACTACTATAATAAGAATGCAATATAAAACACGGTTACAATAGTTTTAGATAAAGTATTCACATCGAATCGTGAAAGTGAATAATTACGAAAGGTATCCATACATCCGAATCATGGAGGGTTGAGGCTCATTAAGCCCTCTTGAAACTCACCAAAGACCACTAACTGCAGTACCCTTGCCGAAATATGGGGGGGGGGCTAAAGTATATATCTCCAACCAAAATATTAGCTGCTCAGCTCAGACCCTTTAGCCCACTGCCGATTCCGTCGCCTATGAAAATGCAAATGCACGATCGCATAATGAATAGATGGCGACGGGAAGAAACATTAACAACTCCCGTATCTCGGCAGACTGCGGAAAGGAGGGACAGTGCAATTGTGGGAGAAAGAGAAGAAGAAACTGATGGAGACATCCTTGCAGCGGTGAGTGTTTGAGGTCACGTCCAAAGCATCCTCAAATTATAAATAACTTGGATGAAGGGAAAGAATTTTCGTAAGAAATCCTTAAAACAAATTCTGCATGAGACCAAGACTTGCTTGGAGTGCCACGACTTGACACTCGTTCGTTGATATTAAATCAGTCGATCTCACATATAACTGTAATGGGTCGCTACATTGTTGATCTTGCTTGATTTCTCAAGCTACATATTCCATTATAACGTACAGGTGCTCTCACATGTTACGCGTCTATGTCGTTCTGCAATCAGGATTCTTTGCTCGGTAGAAGGATTTCAACATTTTCTCTGGCGGCCTTTGGCAACATTTACAGAGACGTGTGTCTGTCTTATGCACTGTCAATTTCCCTGTTTCCGTGTCCAGGGAGGAGGAGATGCGGGAGCGTATTACTGACCTGGAGGAGGACAAGGAACACCTGATGGCCAGGATCAAGGTAATGTCTCTGTCCCACACGTGCACCCACGCACAGAAGTCAGGACACAGGAAATGTGTGTTTGTGTGTCTAGGGGAGCTGGGGGACACGTTCCCCCTAGACCTTTGGAATTTGTGTGGTTATACGGCGGCGCAGCGATGAAAATTTGTCAATAACCCCCCCCCCCCCGCGTCTTTCTATCGGCGCGGCAGCGAACAGTTTGGTTCAGCCGCCAGTGGAGGTTTTGTGACCCCTAGATTACCCTTTCAGGACACGTCCCTGGTTTATCCCGTAATAATCCCAATAATAACACAGAAAAGCCTGCGCCGTATCATAGTTGACGTTTCGCTAAATTCTGTATAAGGTAAAACGAAAATAATCACTGAACAAATAATATTAATTTAAACGATACAGTTGTGTACATTTAAAAGTACAGTGTACCAACATATGGATAACTGTCAACTCAGTTAAATGGGACGGGAGGCTCTAACTAAGATCCAAATTGGTTGCCCTCGTTGGAACCGTCCTGTGTTTCATTATTTAGAAGCGTAAACTCTACGTTAATTACAAACACGTTTCCTAATCATTATTATAACAGCAGTACTCCGAACAAATTACTATGTCCGCCGATTTTAGTGCAAGTATTAAATAAAATAAAAAACCGCATTTATGTACATATGCACGCACGTTCGCACACACACGCATACACAGAGGGGTACATGCACGCGCGCGCGCACACCCACACACACACACACAAGTTCTCATAGATATTAGGAATTTGTAATAAAACTTATATTCTCTGTTCTTACAGCGTCTGGATGAGAAATACCGTGTCCAGAAGATGAAAAACGAAATGCGGGTAGCCGAAGGTAAACCTTTTCTTCTGTGTGTTCGCGGAAACTACACAAATTAATTCAACATAATTCCAAATATTACAGCAGCTCTGTAATAATGTAGTTCTACTTACTGAATTTCATGCTGTTCACAAATATTGGTTCCGTTCGTGAAGGCAAAGAACACAATTAGTTTCCGGCCACCGCCACCGGCTTGATATGTGTCGTTCAGAAAAACAACGAGTGTTTTAAGTGTTCACTTTTCTGACGGAAACTCTGTCCCATCATCCGATCTAAGTAATATATAATGTAAGGATGCATGCACACCTGCATGTTGGCTAAGATAATTGCAGAACTTCACATCGAAACATATGATTGATATAAAAGTTACGGTTTTGCCAAACACAACCTCGCTTAAGGTTATTCATTAAACGACATTTAATTCTAGGGTACACAGATGATTCCTAACAATATCGTGCCTGTAGCTACCTGAGTCACTAAAATCGAGTTCTGCCACGTCAGTCAGTTTTATGTACGTTAGTTGTTATTCCTTTGCGTACAGACCTGGAGGAAGACGTTGAGCGGGACAAGAAATATATCTTCATGTTGGAGCAGGTGAGATGAACAACAATAATTAGCCAGGAGAGGACATGCAAAAAATGACTCCTGGAGCAGGGTGCAACACTCGCGTGTGCCCCTTCCTGTTAAAACGCATACATGATTTAACCAATGCATTTCCATAACATTATTATTATTATAAGTCAAGTTATCGTTTTATAGGGATTCCCGTTTTTAGGCCATCGACTTGTTAAAGCAGCAATACAACGGGCTATAGCAATACAAGGGGAGGCCAGAAAGCAGATACACAAGGAATTTACAGACAACAACATGGTCTGTCAAATAGTCAATAGATGAATGGAACTCAAAGGCTATCTGGAAAGGGAAGATATACTTTGAAGCAGGAAGAATGTCAAACTAATGCACAATTCATTGTGGATATAGCCTACTCTCGTAATTATTAACAATGTCCGACTCATGAGTGTCGTATTTAGAGCAGACGGGGCAGTTGACCAGGGGCACCCACAATATAATGTTTTATGTTGGTCTCCGCAAAACGTTCGAAACGTTGTCGTACGTAACATTGGTGCTTTAATATGATGCAAATTAGTGTTCTGGACGGACAATAGTCGTGTTTTGCAGTGAAACCTCTATTGTAGAAGGTAGTGAGGAGTAAAAACTGTTATGATATGATACATGATAAATATTTGCCCAGGGCCTCCACAATCCTAAATCTGCCTTGTCCGACTGGCCACAAATGATATGTGTATGTGACATATACAATAGGAACTGCATGAACACTGAACAGTCGTCGCATCTTGCAGGACATGCACCGACTCGGTGTGGAACTTCGCCACCAGCAGCGACACGTAGCGGGTATATTTATGGGTTTGATGACAGATTTGGGGTAGGTGTCTTCTTCTTCGCCATCGAACCACGAGTGAGAACAATATTATTCAGTAGATTAACACTTATCCCAATACATCCATATTTTCATAAATATGTCAATCAAATAGTGGTTATATATGGTTACTTCCCCCCCTCCCTCATTCGCTCCACCATTCTTTACTTCCCTCCTTCTCCCTCTCTTTCGTCTTCCTAGCACATTCTCTGTTGCTTTGTCTCTCTGTCTCTGTCACTCTCTGTCTCTGTCCCTCCGTGTCTGTCTGTCTCTCTATCGATCTCTCCCTCCCTCTCTCCCTCTCTCCCTCTCTCCCTCCCTCCCACCTCCACTCCCGCCTCCCTCCCTCCTCTCTCACCCTCCATCGATCCCTCCCCCACTCTCCCGCTCCCACCCTCCCTCCCTCCCTCCCTCCCTCCCTTCCTCCCTCCCTCCCTCCCTCCCTGTCTCCCTCCCTCCCTCCCCCTCCCTCCCTCCCCCGTCCCTCCCTTCCTCCCATCCATCCATCCATCTATCTATATATCTACTATCTGGTCCCGTCTCTTTCTCCCTCCCTGCCTCCCTCCCTCCCTCTCTCTCTGTCCCTCCCTGCTCCCTCCTTCCCTTCCTCCCTCCTCCCTCCCTCTCTCCCTCCCTCACTCACTCTCTCTCTCTCTCTATATATATATATATATCTTTCTTCACACACACACACACACACACACACACACACACACACACACACACACACACACACACACACACACACACACACACACACACACACACACACACACACACACACACACACACACACACACACACACACACACACACGCACACACATACATACACACGCGCACTGACACGCAAAACACACATGTATGTAAAAACGTATGCACACATGCATGAACGCACACACATGCGCACGCAAACACGCACACACATGCGCACGCAAACACACACACACACACGCGCGCGCGCGCGCGCACACACACACACACATCTGTACAGCAAACCAGTGTGTTGTATATTGCTACTCAATAATATAGTTGCTGTTTGTTCGGTTAAGAACATATGTACTTAGTGGAGGTCAAACCATAAATAGTTGGGTATACTGAAAAGGTTTTAATTCAAATTCTCATAACAAGGGTATTCTGTTTTTACGTTAAAATATTACACACGCATACCCAGTGTCATGCACATAGTGTCATACATACATGTACATGTACAAACATATATACATACAGTGTCATACACATCCATGCACACAGTGTCATACTCACATGCACATGCATACACACAGTGTCACACACATGCATGCATGCATGAACACACACACACACACACACACACACACACACACACACACACACACACACACACACACACACACACACACACACACACACACACACACGCACGCACCACATACACGCATACACACGCACGCACGCACACACACACACAGATTTACATACATCATACATAATTACATTTCCCACCTACCTTTTGAGTTGTGTGTGTAGTTTCATTGGAGCAGAAGTACTATATATGATATTCATCTTTCATAATTAAGATATGTCATGTGTTTCGTACGCTTTTACCATTCCGACAACTGCAGAGCCGCGATCAAGTACATAAAAGAGAAGGGTAACATCAACCAGGAGGCTCTCGAGAAAGTTTCTATCCCGCACGAGTACATCACCCGAGCCTACGCATCCGCGAAACTCGGCAAACTGTCCATCCTCCGAGCCGACCTGCCACTACAGTACCTCGCCACACCCGAGGTAGGATCACGGCCCGCTGCCGTGGCGCCGGACTGACAAACACGGTTTGGGGTAGTCTTCAGAGGTATGCTTGCTCATCTTCAAAAGAGTGGCCATCGGTATTCTCTAAAAGAAAAGGAGCAGGTTGTTGGCTAGTGCATTCAGACGTATCATGGTACTGATGTAGAAAGGCTACTACACATACCCGTCTATTGGATATCCACTTGTTTGATCGTCACTTTTAACCTGTTCGTTATATATGCATTTGTCGTCGTCATTACCCGCATGTTCGTTGCGTATTTGGTTATCGTCATCATTACACGCTTGTTCGTTATCCATTTGATTTTGATTATGGTCGTCATTACAAACTCAGTGTTCCTTCGCCAGGAATGCAAGACTATGACTGACATCCACGTCAAGCTACTGTCGACAGCGTACGCAAAGAAGTAAGTCAGCAAAGCAAAATTGTTCTTCTCGAACAAAGCCTTTGTAAACACACAACCATTATAGTGATATACCACCTTTGTCACAAAATATTATTCAGTGTGTGTGTGTTTTAAGGAAGAGACGACTGCAATTTACTGGTCACAGCAAGAAGGCAGTTGACCAACCGTTCAGAGAGCTAGTGTTTTGGAAACCACTTTGGGGTACAACTGGGCGAGGCATGAAGATTGAAAGACCTGACTTACCATAATCTACTCGCCAGATGTAGAGCTTTAGCTTGGGGAGATGTCGTCACCGGTGCAGGAAACACATATGGAGGAAACATATCGCTGCTTCCACTCCGTCTAGGACAACGGACAATGAAGATGATCGACTTTATAGACTAACTATAAAATAACCTTTTTAGTCTATAGAAAAGAGGTTGCTCAATACTGAACATCAAACTCGAAGAATTCGAATGTACTTTATTGTTATCTTTTCGGTACCCTTTGGTGGTTTTCACGTAATATATTCTTGTAATATTACATTAACTATATCCACATTGAACAATCTTATGTTTATAGTTAAGTCCGAGGTAGAATCTTAGAGAAAATCATTGATGAGAAGGTCCTATTGTTAAATTCTATATAATTATATATACGTGTCTATTCCCTGTACGACTTGGCCAATAATTACGCTAAAATAAACGACCCAACATTGTTTTGGGTTTCGTAATTACCGAACATCTCCCGTTGCCTATATGTACTGTCGTCCTTAGATGGCAAGCGCCAACTGCTGCGTTTGTACAACAGGATGACAAACGAGACTGTGTTGATGGGGTTACGTTCGTCGCGGAAGGTTCGCAGCGAGAAGCGGCAGGCGCTCAAGGCCGAGGACGGAGGAAGCTCATCAAACAAGGGAGGTCAGTAGTTGGCTGGAGAATGGGACTTGAACAATTGGTTATATCGACGAATGAATACATTTCTTGTCGGCTGAAAAAAAACTATGATACTAAATCTCACCATAATAAATTTAAATAACTGCACTTATTCACGGACATGTGTGTAAAAGTGTAACCCTGGCCGTAACTCAGCGGTTCTTAACTTTTGGGCTGCGACCCAAATTCTAGTCGGACTTGCTTAGCGACCCATGCCTTCAAACAGTTAACTTGTGTGTGTCAGTAGTGGGCTAGAGAATGGGACTTGAACAATTCCGTCTACGTCGACGAACGATAAAAACGTGATAATTTAAGTAATTGCACTTATCCACGGCCATTTGTGTAAATATGGAACCCTGGCTGTAACTGTTACCCTAACCCATCCTGTTTTGTGCGCAGCTAATATTGTTCTTTCTGCGCTCTTCCCGGTAGTACACAATTTTCAAGATGAAATAATTAACGGTCAGTAGGATTTCTTCTGTTTGCCACATAGGTCGCAAGACTAAGGTGAACCCGGAAATGTGCTTAGAAATGAAGTCTCGCTCCGACTTCTTAGGGACTAAGATTTATTTGCGGCATTGAAAAGTAAATAACCTGCCCAACATTGTGCTGAAAGTTCAACAGTGTGCTAAAACTCGGAATTTGTGCCAGTTTAAAGGGGTACTGTATATATTGCGCTATTCCACGGCAGAAGTATTTTGTCGGCCGAAGCTTGGAGTCTGCGGCTATTTATAGAACAGTCTGGTGCAGGCGATATGTTTGCCGTCGTTAGTTCTAGCATCTGGTGATTGTGTTGTTGATAAGGATTTATTTATTTAGTGTTGTTAGTTTTCAACAGTATATATCATAAATAAATGCTTATCAACAACACACAAAAATGCATTTGCATACATTGTGAAATTCTAGAACAATGTGGTGAAATATAGTTGTGTATTGATTCTTAACCTTATGGCAGTTATGCAAACATTTTCACAGAGTTTTCACCAGGTTCATTGACATTGTCAGTTATAGCTGCCAGTTCAACAAAAATGTTCACTAAATCATTCAAATAGAGAAAAACGACAAAATACCATGGGGCAACCGAATTTGACGATGTACGAACTTTGCACACACAACCATAGACTAGTCCATACTGCATACAATGTCACTGTGACAGTGACGATTCCTGCTAAGTGAAGTGCTTAAATTCACAATAACAATATAGTCTAGTTCAGCAGTTTTACTAACACAAAGGGTAAAGTTAATTGCAGAAGTGCTTTGCATGACTGTTGGTGAACTCTACGTTAGGAAATATCGTTGGTTGTGAGTTGTGCCTGTGAGAGTGTCCACTGTGACTGTGTCGGCATGTCCGTGTCGCTGATTTTAAATTGCCGGCAAACGTATCTGGTCATGATTCTCACTGTCCAAATTTTGCCACATATGTTGACATTCACGATATCTACTCCATGTATGAGGTGTAATCGGCTGGGTGGTGCGATTTTCGACGTGTGCGAAACACAGAAAGCCTATGAAACTACGTTTCTTTAGACTTAGGACGAGACAACAATATTTCTTGCGCCATCGGGGCAGCCATGTTTACATCAGATGACGCAACCGAGCCCTGGAATTGGTCCAGATTCAAAATTACTCCTCGCGAACGAAACAAAATAGTCCAACATAAACGCGAGATAAACTTTTAAACTGGCACAAAATTTGAGTTAAACCTTTTCTAGGAGGTGCAACATATCGTGTACTCTGATTATCAATGTTTATTTCTTAGTCCCTGACAGGTCGGAACGGAACTAAATAAAAAAAACGGGTTCACCTTACTGCCTATACTAATAGGAAGACGTGCGTTAAGATTCTCTGAATATGTTATAGGCTTCTGCTATTTTGCCGACTTTGTCTAGCTGTTCATTCATGCACGGTCATAATTTTAAAAATAGTATACTTGGTTGGCCTACTAGAATATATTATTTGAAGATATATATATATATATATATATATAATATCATAGTCCTGAGCTGTGGGAGAGTCTGCAGAGGGTTATGAAGAGAGCCACGGAGGATGGGGATATGACACCAGAAAACCAGAAGGTGAAAGAATCCTGGAGTCGGCATGGAGCCTACAGCTGTTAATTGCCAACACAGAAGAGAACGGAACACCTAATCACCTACAAGAGTGGACCAGAGATCAAAACACAGGTTGACTACCTGCTCATAATAAGACGAGACAGAAGGCTGGTGAAAGACTCGAAGTTGAAGAAGAAAAGGAAGATGAAGCAGACTAGGAGAGCCCTAAAGATCAAGATATGGAAGCTGGAAGGACAGCAGAAAGAGGAAATTGCCGAGGAAGTAGCCAGAGAAGTGGACAAATGCGAGGCAACAACAGTCGAGGAGTACTGGACCAAACTGAGGGATACGATAGTCAAGACAGTAACTGAGAAGTGCGGAAAGACCACCGGAGTAACACGTGAGAGTAAGAAGACATGGTGGTGGTCAGAAGAGACACAGGTCGTCATCAAGAGAAAGAAAGAGACACTAAAAAGATGGCAGGAAGACAATTCCGAGGAGGCAAGAGAAAGACACAAAGAAGCGAAACAAGAAGCAAAGAGGGCAGTGGCGATAGCAAGAGACCAAGCAGCAGAAGAGTGGTACAGAAACTTGGATTCCGAAAAAGGAGAGAGGATGGTCTACAAGGTAGCGAGAGCAAGACAGAGGCTGAAGCAAGATATCGGTGAGATGGTTATCATCAAGGACAAGAACGGGAAGATATTGGCAGAAGCAGACGAGGTGAAGGATCGGTGGAAGGAGTACTTCGATGGCCTACTCAATACAGAAAACTTGCATGAGGAACTCACAGAGGCATTACCTTTAGAAAGGCCAGTAACTACCATATACAAGAGCGAGGTGAAGACCGCACTGAAGAAAGGAAAGGCAGGAGGACCATCAGAACTCACAGAAGAGATGATCAAAGCAACTCTTTATCATCGTACTAGATGTGATCAGCGAGACTTGCAGAACCGGACTGCCAATGGAGACCTTGTATGCGGACGATCTGTCCCTCACTGCGGAGTCCGTGAAGAAACTGAAAGAGAAGGTGCGCCTCTGAGCTTGGTTTCCAAGGATTTAGGCGCAATAGAAGTTATCTTATTAGTATTATTAAGTGGCAGGGAACCTTAGAGAAGAAAGGGCTCAACGTCAACACAGCAAAGACGGAAGTTCTAGTCAGTTCGAGAGGAGCGACAAAAAGCAGAGTCAAGATAGTGGACATCCATGGAGAGAAATTAAACCAAGTCACCGAATTCAAGTATCTAGGATATGTGATACAGGAGGACGGAGGCTGTGAAATGGCTGTCAAGGCAAGAATCAAAGCAACCTGGCAGAAGTGGAGGGAAACAAGTGGAGTCGTTTGTGACCGCAAGTTACCACACAAGCTAAAGATCATGGTGATTCAGCACGGTGATTCAGCCAGTCCTTATGTACGGAGCGGAGACGTGGGCCCTAAAGAGAAAAGAAGAGCTCCTTCTCATGCGAACTGGGATGATGATGATCAGATGGGCGATGAACATATCGCTCAGGGAAGAGAAAACAAACGAGGAGGCGCGACAGCTGGCGGGAGTTGAGGGCAGTGAAGAGAAGTTGAGAGATGCCCGGCTTCGCTGGTATGGCCATGTCCCGAGAAGAGAGGAAGAGAACAGCAGCAAACCTGGGAAAAGAGGGAGACCAGCAAAAAGATGGAAAGACAGCTTGAAGAAGGACATGGAGTTTAGGGGGCTGAAAGAAGAAGACGTGCAAGACCGGAACAAATGGCGATGACTCCTACACTCCAGGCCTACCCCGTAAGGAATAATGGCGATGGAAGAAAAAGATACTGCTGGCAAATGGCATTCTATAAGTTTGAAACGTCTATCGCAATTTGAATGTTACCCGCACGAAACGGTCAACTTGTATACAAACCATTCATCTAATAAATAATGTCCTCCTTCTATCGGCAGTATTGTGATGACAGGCGGAGCTAACCGCAAGTTCTTGGAATTAGCCTTTCATGTTCTATGCGTTCCACTGGTTCACACAATCGATACCGCAAGTGGGACGAAGTACTATTGATTCAGTGAATGTCATATTCATACTATTACCACCCCGGCTGGGTGATTCTGAGTAAGAGAACTGACAAGATACTTTTAAGTATATACGTACCATGTCATGGGCGAATCCACAGAGGGTGGTCTAGGGGGACAAAACCCCCGAGGCTCGCAAAAAACACTGGCGGCCGAACCCAATTCATATTGGGTGGGCTGAGCCGGAGCTTCAGTACGACTCCGCTGTCGAATTTTGCCATCTGAAGACGATGGGGGTGCTGTTGATGATTTTCCGCCGTAGCTTCACCACCACTCCGCTGACGCTACTCCACCGTCGCGCTATGTAGTCACAATTTTTCAGAAGGAGCACGTAACGGGGGTTCATTGATGTGGCATGACGTGCCCCTGTATTCGCGTATGTATGTTGCTGTGGTGTATGCATTCTCCTGCGCAGTTCCAAGAACATGGAACCAACCTCCACTCACAGTGCGCCAATGCAATAGTGTCAATCAGTTTAAAGTGGCACTGAAGATGTATCTTTTTACAAATTGTTTTAACATTTGATATACCTTTATTTTAATTAATTTAATGTTATAATTAATATATTTTAGTGTTGTAATAGCTTGCATACTTGTTTATTTATTTATTGTAATTGATTTTACTTAGTAGTAATGCTTGTTGTAGCATATTAGTGTTTTAAAATATATATTGTATATGTTATTTATTTATTTGCAATAACCATTGTAAAGCGCCCCAAAACAATGATTTGGATGAGTTGGATGAGGCGCTATATAAGAAATAAATTATTATTATCTCTCGTGTCAAAATATATGTTTAAATATGCCTCAAAATATGCAATATTGTTGCCAGTGATTAGCCACCCGACACTGATCAACCCCGACACTGGCAACGTGATCATGACAGAAGCTAGGAAACACTTCCCGGGCTTCACAGTAACCGACGTAAGTATTAGTGTGAAAGAATGTTTAAAGAAGATGCAGGTGAAAAGTCGGATAAGTGGAACGAATCGAAGGAGAACAGCTAGCGAAGTATTAGGATGCCCTCGAAGTGGAAGGTAAAAAGAGAACAGAAGATCACGACTGAGATTGGAGGATTGTGTAAAGATAGATTTGGCGGGACTGGGAGAGGTGTGACGAAAGAGAGCGAGAACTAGGTGTAATGGAGGCCGGTGGTTGGAAACGGCAGTGTAAGAGCAGTGGTTGAAAAGAAACGAAGGAAACCACAAAGAAACGAGGCCCAGTATCGAGGACAGCTTCACCCTGGACACCACAGGGTGTTTCTAATTAGATAACACATTCTTTCAGGGTGTCTTGCACCCTGAGAACTAAATTACTGACAAAGGAAAGTGTGAATGTTTGATTACGACAAGTGCACTACGCATGCGTAATGGTCTATGATTAGTTGGCACCATGCGCAACATATGACGGTAGCATAGTTAATGGTTGATGTTGTTCCCGTGAATGCCGACTGGTTTGTATAGGATCCTTCATATATAGGGTGAAACGAAATTGCCTCAAAAACTGTGCTTGCTGTTAACGCAAGAAATACTAGCCGTAGTCAGTTTTATGAAGATAACTACTATAGCTGTTAAAACGTCACGAAAAACAGGGGCGGATCCAGAAATCAATTGCGTCTGGGAGCACACAAAAACCTCCACTGCCGGCCGAACCAAATGGTGTTGTAAAAATTTGTTCGGTCTCTCGGCTGTAATGGTGACGTCGGAAGACGGGGAAAAGGGGTGCTGTTGACATTTTTTCGCCGCCGCGTCGCTGTAACTTCAGCATTATAACCTGAACGGGGGGCGCATTTGAAAGGGTCTAGGGAGTGTAATATAATGCCCATACATACTACTGTTAAACGAACTTCCGTTCTAACAACCTGCTCTCGTCGTCATTATACATCATGCTGGCACCGGTTTTCAAGTTCTACGCCTCAACGGTTGAATGACTCAAGACAATGTATGTATGAATAGAAGAAATAAGGTTCATAGTTCGATATAGTTAACAGAAAATTTACATTAATGCGCAGAACAATCATGACGGGCGATAAAATGTGTATGTAACGAACAGTTCCAAAGAGCAGTGACAATTATTAGCGTATAGTCACATAAACGTTCAAAGATGCAACCTGGGCAAGACGGTGAACCTCCGGGAGCACAAATATTGGGACAGTCTCTGTCACAGCCACAAGGCTTGTCACTGCCAACCACGTTCGAAGGAGCAAACTCGCCAAAGCAAGCAGCTAGAACTCTGGATCAAGTGGTATAAACGGTTTTCTCGTTGCAGAATCGCTCTGGTCTACATAAGAAACCAGAAATTGAACAAGTTACAACGTTGCTATATGTCATGGGAGAATGTGATATTCTTACAACACTTAGAATAGCTGAACATAACGCAACATCCAAAGAAGTGACGGAGGGTCTAAATGACTATTATAATGCGCGAACAAACATTTATAGTAGAAAGAGCTAAATTCAACACGAGATCGCAATTGCCTGGGGAACCAGTTGAACAGTTCAGTCAGGATCTGCATAGAATCGCGGATGAATGTGACTACGGTCCAATAAAAGACCAACTGATAAGTGATCGGATCGTTGTATAGGTGTCCTGGGGGATGAATTTTCAGACCGACTCTGGTCAAAACCCGAGAACTCTGAAAATATGGATGTGAGGAAAACTAGGCGGGCTGCCCTATTGTGTATCTTCTGGAGACGTGCTAAGTGAAATTCGGATAGGTCCAGCAGCAGGGCGCTGCAGTAATCTAATCTTGAAACAACCAGCGCAATGACCCTGATGAAGCTGATACGTCTCAGATGGTAGTTACACTTCTTGCAAATAGCGTCAACATGCTGCTTCATGCTCATGTCAAAGTGAGCTACCAAATTCCTGACAGAGACAACAGGTTTGATGTTGACTCCGTCAACTACGAGGTACTCTGGTAGTCCACATTTCTTTAGATGGTGAGAACTGAGGGCCACCATAATTCAGTTTTGTTGTAATTTAGCTTGAGTTTATCCTTAACCATCCAACATGTGACCTCACTGATGCAGTCACTAAGTCTCTGAATGGCGCACTTCACCAGGTATGTGAGGACAGTAGAATGTGCATATATGAAAATCATCTGCAAATTTATGATATTCCACAGAGTGCCTCGTTAGTATGCCATGAAGAGTATACTTTAGCAGCGATGCAGGTAGAGGATCCATGCATGATGACTTGGGTTTAGCATTCTTGATATGTTTCTGTATTTCACACAAACTTGCAGCATACATTTCAGTCATAGGATGTTTAACTACTCTCTGTGTCGCAGTTTTGTTGTCGCTTATGTTTGTTTTAGAAGCATCAATTTCATTCATAATTTTCGCAATGTTTTTTTCAAAAACGTTCAGAAACTGGCAGCATAATTTCTCCCTTGAATCTGTGTCAGGCAGTTTGGAAGATTTCACATTAAGCAGCTCCTAAGGTTACACTCTGATTTGCATCTTGGAGTAGATTCTGGTAATTTTTGGCCTGCCGTATCCTCGCGCTGACAGCATTACGATGATTCACGTAAATGCGTACGTGTATGCCTATCGCAGTACCAAGGTGGAGTTCTTCTCTTGCGTGGCCGCCATAGCATTACCGGAGCAATTTCACCCAAAGCCGAACTTACATCCCACACACACACACGCACGCACGCACACACACACACACACACACACACACACACACACACACACACACACACACACACACACACACACACACTAGATAGAGAATGCTACTGATTTAAGGTCGGATACGTCGCTGCTGATCACGGACACTTTGCTGATGATAGATTCGGTTGACCGTGATATGACAACATCCAAAGTGCGACCAGCCTTGTATGTTCAACAGTCAACATATTGACATAGTTCATGCATCTTTAGTAAATCCATGAACCTGGAGACCCCGGGTGCTGAACAAACATCAGCATGCAGATTGAAATATCCCGTGATGACGACGCTCCCAGCAGCAGAAGCCAGGTTAGCAGTCAAGTCATCGAATTCGTCCAAGAACACTGTAATGGTGTCAGATGCTTACATAGCACTGCTAGATGTTCGGATGAAAAGTATTCCACAGTGTTTACCTGTATAAAAGGCAGTTCGGTTCTGTGCACAATGCCAAGGCCACCACCTCTCTTTTCTATTCTTCCAACTCCGGAAAATGAGTAGCCCTGATGACTGTAGCAATGTCTTCTTCTTTTAATCAAGTCTCTGTCAATATGGCGACATCAGCCGTCGTGTCAATGATGTGTTCGCTGATGAGGAATGCTTTCCCAAGAACAGAGTGTGTGTTCAGCAATAGAACATTCAATTCAGTTGCCCTCGCCGACCTCTGCACTGGATTAGCCACATTCACGCCTGTTTATTTACAAACAGACGCCTGCCGCGCAGAAAAAAAACCACTTGATAGTACGGACCTTACGCACACCGGCCCTGCAACCGCGCTTTGTTTTGTGTTGGCCACAATACCGCAGTAAGTTCCAGTTTGTTGAAGAGTAACGGAGTGTCATGGCGCCAAGTTCAACACAAAACATCCAGCTGTAGATTTGTAGACAGGTAAAAGCAGATAATGTACAATTATCAGCAAAAGCAGTTCCTGCGCAACACCAAACTTCAAAGAGGAGTTCCAAAAACTCTTCACAGGACTTGGTAAACTGAACATAGCATCACTCTTCAACCTGCGGCTGAGCCTTTCTGTCTGGCTACCGCAAGAAAAGTCCCCCATCTATTACTCCAGAAAGTAAAGAAGGAGCTGGACTCTCTGCTGAAGCAAGAAGTAATCAGCCCAGTTACAGTGCCAACTGAATGGTGTTCTGGGATGGTGCCTGTTCCCAAGCCAGGTGGTCGAGTGAGGATCTGCGTAGACCTCACAAATCTCAACCAAGCAGTGCTTCGAGAGATACATCCCAAAGTCTAGCAAAACTTGGGAAGAGTAAGATCGATCTTCACTAAGTTGGATGCGAACAGTGGGTTCTGGCAATTGCCTCTATGCAACGAATCGAAGCTGTTGACTATCTTTATCACGCCCTTTGATAGGTTTGCCTTCAACCGTCCACCTTTCGGCATAAGTTCCGCACCTGAGATCTTCCAGCGTCACATGTTTCACATGCTATGAGGGATGGAAGGGGTCGAGTGTCACATGGACGATGTCCTGGTTCATGGAACAGACCAGAAACAGCACGACGAAAGATTGAGAGCAGTCCTACAGCGCCTACAAGAAGCTGGACTTACTCTAAACAACAAGTGCGAGTTCTCCAAGACCTCTGTCATGTTCCTAGGCCACGCCATCAGTGAGTCGGGAATCAAAGCTGATCCAACGAAGAGAACGGCAATAGAAGATTTCCCAGCTTCGTTCACCGTCACTGAGTTACAGCGCTTTCTGGGGATGGTCAGCCAGCTTGGGAAAATTTAACCAAAGCTAGCTACACTGAATGAGCCACTACGACAACTACTTCACAAGGACACAGTCTGGATGTGGGGAGAAGCTCAACAGCAAGCCTTCACGCAGTTGAAGAACATTCTGCTCTCCACAGACGTCCTTGCATACTATGATCATACTCAGAAACGGAGAAGAGGTACGCTGTGATAGAAAAAGAGGTCCTAGCAACAACATGGGCGTGCTAACGGTTCTCTAAATATGTCACCGGCTTACAATTCACAGTGGAAACAGACCACAAGCCGCTTGTACCACTCCTCTCAACAAAGAACTTAGCAATAATACCAATAAGGGTACAACGTTTCAAGATGCGTTTTATGAGATACAACACTGAAATCAGGTATTTGCCATGGAAAACTCAGATAACAGCCGACGCGTGTCCAGAGCTTCAAGTAGGGAAGCAACAAAATGGGAAGATAGCATTCATCGAAGAAGTGAAAATGCATACAAAATGCATTTAGTAATGCCAAGGTGTCCCTCGTGTATTCGGTTCCGCATCTCCACGCGTAGCACATGTGGGATCACGATTCTTTCGTCATATAGGAGTGTGTCGTCGACCACAGTGAGGTGGCCACGATGTTCCCAGTATTGACAAATAAGTGGTGAGTTTGGCTGATACGTTGGCCATCCTTGTAGACAGTACTCCCTTAGCTGGGTGCACGCTTCGTCGGACTTCTGCACCGCTTTTGTTTCCATTAGCTTGTGTGATGATGCAGGAAGGAGGTGGATCACTGCATTTGTATGCATTTCCACTTCTTCGATGAATGCCACCTGCTCGCGTCGTCATTATACATCACGGGGCACTGTCGCGTGGACCCACTATGAAAGGTCTGTGGGCACGCAAAATTCCTAGGCACGTGCCCCCCTACCACCTGGATCTGCTTATGAAAGAAAAAATTGCATGACTGTAAAATAAGTTAACTGAAACATTATTTGAACTGACCAGGCTGTTGAAGCTCAGTACACATTTAAATAGCGTTGGTTGTCTTCATGTAAAATTAGCAATGAGGCGCATTGTTGGATGCGAAGTGTAAGGTTGCAATGTATTTTAGTTGGAATAGCTAACTTTTGCATCTGATTGTCATCTTCAGATCCGCGACAAGTTCGAACTCTTCACCGGGTACGACCAGAACAAAGACGGCGTCTTGGATCTGGGAGAGGTAGGTCACCGTTCGTAATATGTCACACCCCCAACTACGTGTCAAATCTGGAAATTACGGGAGTGTGGACAGATGCTCAGCAATTGACATTGTAACACGCCATATACGAATTTCTCGTATACAATCCGGATTTTGTGGATTTTGTGAAAACTACGGCCGTATCACATTTTATTAGAGTTAGTTCAAATTAAAACAATTATGATAAAATATTGTATTGTGTTTACTACAAAAGTATAACATTGAACAACAAACAACAAGTTTAAAAGGACAAACTCTTAGCGGTGAATGAGAAAATACGTTTAATTTTAACCAGATTCCCAACACAAACTAGCGGGTTTGGTTTTATCATTGTGACGTAATTAGGCATATATATATTGCTACCAGATGTATGGTGGAACTCGATTATGTTCTCCAAGTTCTAGCGTACTTTCTTATGGAAAATGATGACAGTCGACGGGGAAAGGAAGGCGTTAGATCGGTTAACCTTTGCAAAATAGTATATGAATTTATAAGTATTTTCAAGAAAAAATACGGATTTCAACAAATAATATGGCATGTCCGAACTTTACTTTGGATAAACAAAATATGTTTTGACGATGTTGAACTAGGTATGCCTACCACTATTTGTTGGCTTTTCAAATACGTGAGCGTGTGCCGTGACCAGGTATGTTGTCGTTTACAGGCCATGACAGCAATGACGACAACGACTGGATCTAAATTTACCGCAGCTCAGATGAAGGTGGGTAAGCATATTTACATTCATTTTGTGTTTCAGACCAATATAGGATCTAGTACCTTTTATTAGTTACGTATGTCTTGTACTTCTGGAACTTATTTAACCCCATCCGCCTTCGCTATTACCTACTATCCTGTGTTTACTATTTGAATATTTCGTATTCAATCTCAACGTTTGGTTGCTTTGGACATATTAAACGCAGGTTGTGCAGTATACCATCAACGTTGTTATTCTAGTATACATTTACATATAATATACTATACTAGAATAAATTATAATAAATAAAGATTGCCGGATCTTCAAATATTTTGTCGGGCCCGCGAAATGTTCTGTTTACAGGCCCGGTTGGCCCTTGACATTTTTAGCTTGATGTCGGACATGGTTGCGTCACGTTTTACCATCTAATTTAGAGAACTTGTTTAGGGAAACAAGGCTGCTGCATGAGGATCCACACAGTCGTGCAATTCCAATCTTTTCACGT
This sequence comes from Escarpia spicata, assembly GCA_963995525.1. Taxonomy (NCBI): domain Eukaryota; kingdom Metazoa; phylum Annelida; class Polychaeta; order Sabellida; family Siboglinidae; genus Escarpia; species Escarpia spicata. The sequence continues at coordinate 21,504,559 of OZ023218.1, read as the reverse complement.
GTTGTGCACCTCCTGATGAATGTTGCTCAAAAGCCTTATTCTGGCATAGCTATTTCTGCGCCGCATTTGCTACATGCGAAGTCAGTGGGCGGAGAAGATCCAGGTTTAGCAGACCTCTGTCTTATGTATCCTCAGCCTCGTGTGCGGTCTGTTTCTTCCGATGTTTTTCTGAAAAGTTGGCCTCCAGTGGTCTCGACCGACTGTCTCAAAGCCGCTTGTGGTGATGTTCGCCATCTTGGTTCGCCTGAATTGCTCTTTACCAACATGCGTCATCATCGTCACCCACCACCACCACCACCCATCATCCTTACCAACTTCTGCTCGGAAGTTCTCATAGGCGTCTCTGGGGCGGCTGGGGGGCACGCGGTCTAGGTCTAGACCTGTGGAACTTGGCGTGCCCGCAGACCGTTGATATGGGCCCCGTGACCATGCCCCCTAAACCCTTTTGAATGTGCCCCCGTGACTGAAATTACAGCCGCGCAGTGACAAAAAATGTTCAACAGCATCCATTCCCCGGCCCAGTCTTCAGATGTCACCAGTCGAGCCGAGACAGCAGCTCGCGACAGCGGAAAATAAATGTTCGGCCACCAGTGGACGTTTTTGTGCCCCCCCCCCCAGACTACCGTCTCTGGACACGCCCCTGGTTCTTGCTTTAGTAGTATAAGTTCCAGGCTAATGTGAGCTACCAATAGGATAGATGTCGCGCTTGATGCTTTCTTAGCTGTCTACTGTGTCTTGATGAGCCGTGGCACTGTTGGCGTGTTTCAGGAGGCTGTTGCGGAAGTCGATCTGGACGGGTCGGGTTCGATTGACTTTTATGAGTACCTCAACATGGCGCGCATGCTGAATAAGATGGAGGGTAAGTGAATGATTTCAACGCAATCTCGGGTTTAGAATGAACACACACACACACACACACACACACACACACACACACACACACACACACACACACACACACACACACACACACACACACACACACACACACACACACACACACACACACACACACACACACACACACACACACACACACACACACACACACACATACACTTGTGTTCAATACTGACATTACAACATTACATCATATTTGACTAACATCTGGTGTGACCATTGACACCTCTATGTTTTTTTATTTACCATAATACATTTTGTAATTTTAGGTCTATTTTTTGGTACTTGATCACGTGTTTTTCGTTGCAGGACGGGCACAAATATTTCGGAGCCAGTTGGTGGAACAGTATGGAAAACAAGTGTCTAAAATGTGTCTCATCATGTAGCGCACACTGAGAGGATTTATCGAAGAATGTTTCATTCATACTGTAATTGATATATAATTCCATATGAATCGTTCAAAGCTACCAAACGCCTCGTGAAATAGTTACAGTGTCGCGACTGATAAGCCTATTAACGACCGAAGTCTACCAAGAACCAATAATAATTATTTTCTCGCATATGTTATGGCGAATGCTGCTACTTGATTAAAGGTCACAGAATAAGACGCAACAGGTTTACATTAAATGTTGTCTTAAAATGTTGCAGCTCATTCTTAAAATTAACAACTTTTCTTTTTAAAGCTACGTTGTCTCTTCCGTGTGTGTGTGTGTGTGTGTGTGTGTGTGTGTGTGTGTGTGTGTGTGTGTGTGTGTGTGTGTGTGTGTGTGTGTGTGTGTGTGTGTGTGTAGGCCTAGTTTTTTCCATTGAAATGAAATTAAATGAAGTTTATTGGTTACTCGGTTACAGTGATATTACAAGTATGAACGTAAATATGGTTTCACCAAGTAACTCGGGAGATTCTCTAGAAACCCCTGGGGGCTAATTTCGAGAACCACTTATAATTAGGTAATGTAATTATTGTACATTTTTTTATACGCAAAAAACAAATTACAACAAGGCGTCGTAATCCAATATAAACTTACACAATCTAACACCATGAGGCAAAGTGGTAATTGAATGGTATAGTGTGCATTGGAAAATCCTTGTCAACTGAGTAGCTGTGAAAAATTGAAATATAAAGACATATAACACGAATGACATCATATAGTATAAATATAACGTATAATGCATTGACACAGTGATATGCAATTCATAAAAAGGGCTTCAGTGCCAGGTTTAAGGTAATGATAGATATATATATTTGTTTTCCTATTTTTTTTATTAAAGCAAGGTGTTGATAACAACAGTATCAGTACATATAATACAAGGTAAATTAAATTACATGTGTCATACAACGACGTGTGTATTAACTGTGAACATACATGTATGTATCATATATGTGCCTACATAATTATGCACACACACCCATATGGGGTAAGGTTTTATAATTAATGTTAAAGAGTACATATGTGAATTACACTTTCTTTAATATTTCAAGGGTTCAACGATAGGAGAAGAAGGTCCAACAGAGAACAGTGCATTACTGGAGACTCGTGGAAACTGATTGATAAAAGGAAGGATATGGAGATCAGAAGAGATCAAGCAGCTAGAAACATCCAACAATGGAGATCATCAGATGAAGAATACAGGAAACAGGACAAAGAAGTAAAAAAGAGCTGTAGGACAGATAAGAGGAAATGGTTAGAAGAGAAAGATAAAGAAACACAAACAGCAGCAGAACGGAATGACTAGAAAACGCTGTTTAGGATTGTGAGAGAGCTAACTAGAGCGAAAAGCAATTCCAACATACCAATAACAGACAAAGATGACAGAGTGCTTCTAGCGAGGAACAAGCCACGAGGTGGATCGAACACTTCCAAGAAGTACTAAATCAACCAACACCAAAGAGCTTGATGTCATCACCAATGACATCACCAGGGCAGAAGTTTCCAAAGCCATCGATAGCCTCAAGAACAACAATGCAGCGGGCCTTGATGAAGTATCGGCCAAACTATTGAAACATGGCAAGGACGGGGTTGTAGACGAGTTAACCTACTTGTTCAATCTGATCTGGTCTGAGGAGGAAGTTCCTGATGATTGGAGACGAGGAGTGATCGTGACGTTACCAAAGAAGGGGTGCCTGAGCGATTGCAATAACTGGCGAGGAATAACATTGATGTCAGTACCTGGAAAAGTGTTCTGCAGTGTGATCATAAACCGGCTGAAGACAGCAGTTGACCAACACCTCCGGGAGGAACAAGCTGGTTTTCGAAGAGGAAGGTCATGCTGTGAGCAGATCTTCACATTGCGAAACATCATCGAACAAAGCAGAGAGTTCCAGATACCTCTTTTAGTCAATTTCATTGACTTTAAGAAGGCTTTCGACAGTGACCACATAGATTCGCTATGGCAAATCCTGAAGCTATACGGCATACCAAGCAAATATATAGACATTTTCAAATCGCTATACCGAAACACCAACTGCTACATCAAGACCAACGATGGCTATACAGACATGTTCGATATAGAGACAGGTGTACGTCAAGGTTGCATCCTGTCCCCTTTCCTCTTTGTTGTTGTTATCGACTTCATCATGAGGAAAACGATGAAAGATCCGAACTTTGGTGTTAAATGGATAAATAATAGGTTGACAGACCTTGACTTTGCCGATGATATTGCACTACTCAGCCACACGCCGGAGATCCTACAAGAGATGACCAATAATTTAAACGAAAATGGAGAGATGGTCGGATTACGAATCAGCTATGAGAAGACAAAAACATTGTCAGTTGGTGATGGATCTGACCCGCACATTATGATCGGTCAGCAAGAGTTGCAATGCGTCGAGAACTTCCCTTACCTCGGAAGCTACATCTCTAGGAAAGGCGACGCGGAAGTAGATGTACGAGCGAGGATAGGCAAGGCATCAGCAGTGTTCCAAAGACTACGTCCAAAATGGTCCAGTAACACCATCAGAAAGGACATAAAATTACGTCTTTACATGTCAATCGTAATACCAACAGCGATATATGCCTGTGAAACGTGGAAGAATACGGCGAGGATATTTAAAAAATAAACATATTTCACCGACGATATATCCGGTTCATATTGGGCATATCGTGGAGAGAACACATCACCAATGAAGAAGTGATGAGGAGGGCAGGTCTGGATAGCCTGCATTACATAGTTAAGTATCGACGACAAAGACTAGCGGGACATATCCTACGCCTACTAAGAGAAAGAACAGCACATGTAGCAATGGAGTGGGTGCCTGAAGGTGGAAACAGAAGGAGAGGAAGGCCGACTAAGACCTGGCACAAGACGTTTAAAGAAGATCTGGCAGAAATGGAAATCACCTGGAATGAGGTCAAAGAAATTGCGAAAGACCGTAGTAGATGGAGAAAGCTTGTCGCCCGATGTTCCGAAAGGAACAGGAAGAACTAAGTCTAAGTCAATGTCCTAATGTTTGTTCTTATATTAGTTGGATGTAATATGCATTTTGGTTTCTTAGGTTATGGTTATGAATGTTATCTGTTCGTAAAACATTGATCACATGATATCTGGGAGTTGTTTATTTGTTGCTTTATGCATAAAGATACCTAACTGACGTTTGTACGGATCATCCCATGTTAATAGTTTTAACTTAGAGAATATCGGATCTGAGTGTGCAATGTAGTGTGATTATCTATACAGCTTTCTTTTGTAGTATTTTTAATTTGCTTAATTAAGTTTGTGCAATATAGCGTAAGAATTGTCCCATAATAGAGTACAATACTGCAAATGTGATTGGATTAGTGAGGCGTAAATTATTTTCATAATATAGATAGGAGGACAATTGTTGGGCTTATTTAGCATTCCTACATTCCGTACTATTTTTGTGGACAGACGATATGAATCTTCCAGTTTAGGTGTTAATATATAGTTATTCTTAGATATTTTGTGTTTTTAACATGTTTTATTTTGCTTCCATATACTTTTATTTCAGCTTTGTCAATGTTGTATTTCTTCCCGTTTGGTGTGAATATTATGACATTTGTTTTGTTTTTCTGTATTTAGTGAAAGGCAAAGCTTATATTTGTGAAACCATATAGAATGTTTTTGTAATTGTACATTTACTTCTTCAATAAGCGTTTCAAAGCATGTGTGTGTGCGTGGAAAAGGCTTGAGTCATCTGCAAAAAAGTATAGGCTTTAAAATATATGATACATGTTCAATATCATTTATATATAGAATGAAGAGTAACTATGACGATTGCCTTATAGCAACTTTAGTTTTACTAGGAAATACCACTTTACAGAGTCGATAGGCGACGCTCACAGTGTACGGCGACCAGTTTTATACAGTCGTACAGTGTACTGTGTCCCAATCGCACAAGTACGGTGCGAAACAAATTGTTGCTGTTCGATCAAACAGACGACTCGAAACAAGTTTTGCCGTGTACGCGGCCACATTACAAAAGGCGATTCCAGGCAGGTGCCCGCTAACGCGACAAACGGTGGTGCCACACTACGGAGTTTTGATTAACATGACAAAATAACAACTGTCATGGCGCACATGGACGTTGTCGTGCAGTGGTTCTTACAAAACGTAGGATTACCACTAATAGTGCTGCTTGTCCTAGTCAGAATATCGCGAAAATGGCTACTATATGGTTTCGATGCGTTTTATGCCTGTGGTATAAATCGAATGGGAACGAAATACACACTGCGAATGCACAAATACAAAGAGGAACTGTTCGCCGATATGTCCGTAGTCGAAGATGCCGACGACAAGTCGGGACGTCCACTCCGTATTTTAGATGTTGGTGCGGGGGCCGGCAGCAATTTCAAATATTATCCAAGGAACAGCGACGTGATATGCCTAGAACCCAATGCCCGGTTCGAGAGTTACCTTCGGAAAAACGTGTCAGGAAATAATTCTCACCTAAATTTGAAAGAATTTATTGTTGGGTGCGCCGAGGACTTGTCGATGATTCCAAGCGATTCGATTGATGCCGCAGTCTGTACGCTCGTCTTGTGCAACGTTGACGACATCAACCAGTCGCTGAGAGAAATAAAACGAGTATTAAAGACGGTATGTGTGAACCTATAATACGTGTTGCATAATTACACTAGACATCATTAAAATTGCATTTATTCATTATAATATAAATTCACGCTGTACCTTGTCATTGAGGCTTGACCCAACACAGGAGAGTAGAGCATTTAGTGATTTACTGAACAAGCTAGAGATCTGACCACCGAGGCCACCGCCTACGGTCAGGAATTACCTAAGTGTGCATTGTAAGTGACCTACAACTTATACAAGCAGCAAGGCAAATGCTGTTAATAAGTTGGGCCAGCTTAGACTTAGTAAAATATTGCCGATAATTATAATTTAATACTTACGATGTTGGAATTGTTGATGGATTAATTTGCTAGATTACCATAATCTACCGATTGTACTGCAATTCTGTGGATTCATACCCATCTGCAGGTTACACATATTGCATGGTGACATTTGCGAGTTAATTTCAAGCACCTGAATTGGTTTTCAAGAGTTGAATTGAGTTTTTGATATGGAATTGTTTCATAGAATTTATGGATCCGTTATTCAAGACTCACAAGTATATCACTGCAAATTTACAAAATAATACCACATTTGGTTGAATCAGTATAATCCAACTATTACCCCAGGCCCATATCTGGTAACAACCATACAGTTGTAATCAAGGTACATACAATGACTAAGCCATTGTTGAAACAATGAGAACATATCAATACAAGCACTGATCAGTTCATGGTTTCAGACATTTCTGCTGAGTGCAACAGTGGCAAGGCAATGACTCAATTCATTTGATTGTGTTGTTAGGGTGACAGGCTATTACATGTTAAATGTTCATTTCACAATTGCAGGGAGGCAAGCTGTATTACTTGGAACATGTGTGCGCAGACACAAAAACATGGACATACCTTCTACAGAGGCTTCTAAACCCTATCTGGCAGCACACCGTTGGCCGTGGTTGTCGATTCACACAGAAGACGTGGCTGGACATTGAAAATGCAGGGTTCAGCAGGGTGAAACAGCGCAGATTTACAGCACCAGGGAGGATCTTAGGAATTGTTATTCACCCTCATCTACTGGGCATTGCCACAAAGTAGACAGGGCACAATTTGTTAGGAATTTTAATGTTTTAGGTATTCACAAATAGTACTGCCATCTGATAGATGTCTTTTGTTTACAGGTCATAACTAATGTTGACATGTTGTGGTCATGATGCTCATTAACATTGCATTCCTTGTGGCATGTGGAAGCTATGCTGAATGAGAATCAGAATATTATTTTATCTTACATAGTTATCCTGTCTCGTTTTTATTGTGCGTGTCTGTCAGATCCCAGAATTCTTGCAATTTTTAAAAGTTACTTTGCATGATAAATACCAATAATTATTTAGCCGTTTAATAATTAAGTCAATGTGATAATCCACATTTTAATATCATGTATTCGGCTAAATGTATTTTTAATATACATATACATTCACAAGTTTATTGTTAAATAACTGAAATATATGAAATTGGCTGTGATTTTGGGAGTGTCATAGGTTTTGTTAACTGCTAATAATTTTTTGTTTCACCATCTTATGATCACAACTTTTTGGATCTGTTTATTCATGTGGTAAATTTGAGGTCAGTTTTTAGAATCATATTTATTTATTTATAATTATACTATATACATCATTGTGTAGATATCTTTTAATTTGAAAATGCATTCGAGAAGCTGTTTAATTTGATGTTTTCGTTGTTAGGTGTGATTTCCTAAGTTACCCAAATGTTGTTGTCTTGGTGGTGGTATATAATGAACATGTAATGGATGGTTCGTTTCTGTTTTATTCAGGATACAAAAACATTATTGTTTTATTTAAATTTTATAATGGCCGATTAATATACATGTGTATGTATTGTGTTACGTTTTAATTGTTAACTATTTATCAACACAAACAACTGCTGAGCACATACATTGTATAACTTTCGATGTGGAACATTACATTTTATACAACATTTTGTTTTCATTTTCTATCTTGTAAATACTAGTTACAGCTGACTTTTTCATTATTACACTGCAATAACCTAGATCTTTCACATATATGCACAGCAGACCTGGGGCTGAAGTACTCGTACTCTTAAAACTTATGGGTCATGGACTCGTACTCATTGTACTCAGATTTTCCGAGTACTTACTCATGTATTGGGGAAAAATAAATATATTTAGTTATAAAATGAAAATTTTGTTATAAAATGAAACTTTCCTGAAATATTTAAATGTTCAACTATTTTTTTAATACTTTGTTAATTCTGATAGAATATCACCTTACCATCCCTACACATAGTACATCCTCATCTCTGATAACCATGACTTATGATACCCAAACATGGCAACAGGCAGAATCTTTTTCCAGTCAGAAACACCCTCTTCAGCAAACAATAATTGTAGGCTATCAGTTCAGGCCATAAACCTGTTTGTTTAATTGTGCCACCAGGATGTCCATCAAGAGCCAATTAGCAGTTAACCCACCAGTTAGACAGGAAATGCCTTTGATGTAGTCTGGAGACCATGCCACTTGACAGTGGCTGACAGTGCTAACTGCTAAGAACAAGAAATGCCATTCTTCCTCTATAAAAGTAAAGTGGCTCATGTCAGACTGCCTCCTACACTAGTATAATGCTGAGCCTGTTATGTGGACATGTGCTAACCCTCTCAACAATTAGTAGTCTATGATCAGAAAATATAAACTGCAAACTTATAATATCAGCAGATTGCTGATTGTAGAGGTGAAGGAATACCTCAGTCAGCCATGTACAGATCGTCACAGTGACCCACTGCAGTTGTGAGTTTTCCAACTCTGGCTCAGTTGGTCGCTCACCATCTCAGCATTCTGGCCTCATCAGCTCCAGTTGAAAGGGTATTTAGCATAGCCGAGAAAGTATTCTGCCCTGAACGGTGCAGCCTGAAAGACTCAACCTGTGAACAACTCATGTTCATTCGGTGCAATGGCAAATAGATGATAAGATCATACGATGCAACTGAAATGAATGCCAATGAAGTAAATTTCATTGTTGATGAAATAGAGGTTTTTCTTAGTTTTCCTCATAAAAAATGTATCAACTGCCATTGCATATTCACTTATTTGTGCTGAGTTATATAAATTAGATTAATTAAATAATTAAAAAATACGTTAATATTTATATAAAAAAATGTACTCATACGTTTACTCGTACTCTTGATAATGTACTCGTACTCAGCTTTTAGCAATGTACTCGTACTCATCCATCATCAAAGTACTTGTACTTGTACTCATGAAAATGTACTCGGCCAAAGGTCTGATGCACAGTTCTTCAATGTCTTCATCTTGTTTAGTTTGTAACTTAACCAAATTATCTTCACATTTTATTTGTAGAATTTTACATACAAATGTAATAGTGAGATTTCATCAGTCCTGTGGTTCAGATATGGCTATTGTCTCAATCCGAGCTCCAAGTATGGGAAGTGTTCATCATTATACATGTTTCCTTTCCAAACCAGGTCAGTATGAAGTAGGAAGACAATATCTCCAGTTGTGCCTACAATGGCATATAATGTCATTATTTTCAATTGGAAATAAAGAATTTAACTGTCAAAATAAACTCTTCAAAAGAATTAAAAAAAAACTGGCATTATACAGTACCATCTTATTTAGAAAACAACGTTACTAATGGTGTTTTGTCACTGGTTAACAAAACTATTTTGAAGTACCTGTACAATAAATTGTACAAGTTTATTTTGTTGATGATTTTTTTACTTGTGTTTCTAAAAAGTTACAGTTGAAATATGCCCATTTATTATGTATTCACAAATTAAATTACAGCATATAACAGTATAAATTATCATGGAATTATTCAGAACAATGATAGTAACTGAAACAAATACTTACTAAATAGCTGATTTTGGAAAGCTGGCGGCAGATATAACAGTGTCAACAGGAAACTGTCACCTGCTTCCATGTCTTCTTTTTGACAAACACTTCAGGCAGTCAACACCAGATGTCCGCTGTAAACCGCCTTCAACTTTCATGTGTGGATCAACGTCTTTCATTCGCTCGACTTCCAGTTGCTAGTCGTTTATCTTTTACACTCTTCTTAAAGTAATATTTGCTAAATATGAACACTGCTATTCCACTAAGCCTCTAAGGATGGCTGTGAGATGTCCACGTTTGAACATCCGTTTGGCACTTTGCTGAGAGTTCCTGCTCGATGTCGAATATTGTTGTAGGGCTACACTGTCAGCCTCATGTAGGGTTATCGGTGGCAGATGCATTTTAATTGTCCAAAGTGTGTTTGTGGAATAGCCTCTCTGTTATGTACAGACAGTCTGACTATGCAATGGCAATGTCAGTCCTCTGTCACAGCATTGATTAGCCTGAAATCTGAAACTATATTTTGTTGTTTGTGGCTTTGCCATTGTGAGTTATGTAACCTCGTTATATTCGATGTAACTTGTCCTCGTGATTTTCAGAGTATCCCACGTGATTAACTGTTATTTAGTTAATGATGCATCGAGTGATACTATAAATACTGAACTGTAAGTAATGTTCTTCCAAATAAATAATCAAGTTGACTTGGGGCGTGTTGGTATTTCGTAACTAAATGCTGTCATCACACACAGGTCGAAGAAAGTTGTAGGCTGATTATAGGCATAACCATACCAAGTCCAAGGCAATATCATGTGTTACAGTAGGCAAACGTCACCATAACTGCCAATATGTCAACGCAGTGAATACAAGTTAACACTTGTGTGGCTGTTCCTTGCGAAGTCTGCGACCGAGCAAGGTCAAATATGTGCTGCCCCCTGGAGGGGAATTGAAAAGTAGCAAGTGGTCGCTATACACCTGCAACTACAAGTGAAGTGTCCAACAAATCGTGTGGTCTTGACCCATTTCCAACATTTCTACTGAAAAGTTGCATTGATCAACTGGTTTATCCTATTATAAATATGTAAATGCATGATGGTGTAGTTCCACACGAATTCAAGCAAGCTCTTGTCAATCCTTATTTTTATTAAAAAACAGTCTGCAAAAATGACCTTAAAAATTACCGTCCTATCTCAAATCTTAATTTTCTGTCGAAAGTATTGGAGATGGTTGTTGCAAATCGACTCCATGAACATATTTATTCACAGCATTTATCAAAATTGATCTACAATCTGCATATAAGTGATTTCATTTAACTGAGACGGCTCTTCTTAAAATACACAATGGCATTGTATGGAATATGGATAATAGCAAATTGACTGCTCTCACCTTGCTAGACCTATCAGCTGCTTTTGATACAATAGATCACGACATTCTTTTACATCGCCTTAATATACATTTTGGTATATCTGACATGGCTCTTCAGTGGTTTAGTTCATATTTTTTAGACCGATACCAAAGCATTAACATATCTGGCTCACTGTCTTGTCCAGAACATCTTCCATTTGGTGTCCCACAAGGTTCTGTCCTTGGCCCTGTTCTGTTTAGCTTATACACTACATCCCTTAGTCGAATCATAACTAATCATAATATAAATCATCATTTGTATGCTGACGACACAGGTGTATATATCACTTTCACCAACTGACACACAGACATCTCTATCAACTTTAAATGACTGTCTTACTGACATCTTGCTGTGGATGGAAGCAAGTAAATTGAAACTAAATCCAGATAAAACTGATATAATTATTATTGGCACAAAACAACAACGAAACAAGGTTGTTAACTACTTTCCAGTTAAATTGCTTGGTACTGATACATCACCATCAGATACTGTTCGTAATCTACGTGTTATCTTTGAAAGTGATTTCAGCTTTAAGCAGAACATTTCTCAAGTAATTTTGTTTCTACCATATACGTGATTTCTGCCAAATTCGGCATCATTTGTCTTTATCTACTGCTAAAACAATATCAGTATCTCTAATTAGCAGTTGCCTTGACTACTGCAACTCACTACTAAACGATATTGCTAAAAAGGACTTAGCTAAACTCCAACGTGTACATAATTGTTTAGCACGTGTAGTACTAAATTAAAAAGCACATCGTTTCTCACCATCTCTGCTCCTACTTTGCATTGGCTTCCAGTTACATATCGAATACAATTCAATCACATATATCGTACCCTTTCTACGCAACACCCATCCTATTTGTTTTTAGTCTCCTTTGTTTTTCTGATATCCCCAGGAATCTCAGATCATCTGTTTCACGACTTTTTGTTCCGAAAACCAAGCTTATTATCGGCAAATGTGCTTTTTCTGTAGCTGCACCAAAAATCTGGAATCAACTACCTATCACTAAAATCATCCGAGACTACAAATAAAAAATAACTAGACTTATTTATTTGAAATTGCATTCCTACCCTAACCTTCGGCGGTCCCTTGCTCTAATGACGACTCTTGCTTGTCCCTGTTAACGATTTTGCCCAATGATTTTTGTATGTTGCACCTCTGAGCTCAGATTCCTGGATATTTAGACGCTATAGAAGTTTGTCATTATTATTATACAGCCTACGACAGGCGTCAACACAAATGTTTCACTGTTATTTGAGTCTACCCGTGGTTGACTAACATGTGAGAAGAGTTACCCAAGGAAGAGTGACGTGATATATCGGTGATTTGCATATATAACGAATAAACAGTACTTTTGTCCTAGTCTCGCATAACCAAGGCAAGCTGTATTACTTAGAACACGTGTGCGCAGACATGAAAACATCCTTCCACAGAAGACGTGGCTGCACATTGAAAATGCAGGGTTCAGCAATGGCGTAGGCAGGATTTTGCATTGGAGGGGGCCATCCGGCATGTCAACGAGTAGCGGGATATGATACTATATTCGGGCATCCACCAGTCACGACCCGAATCGGTCCGAATTATACCCAGTAGTGCGTGTATTATAGTAGGTGACTAAAGTAGACTACAAGACAAGAGTATCTTCACTTTTGCCAAATATATATAGAATCTTTTGCATTAGGACTACGTCAGTCTTCATGGAAGAAAGACAAGACCCATCTGCAGTGTCTCGTCAGTTATAATGAGGAATTTGATACATTTCCATGAAGTATAAAATGTTATTACCATCCAGTAATTAATATATATCAGTCCCATTAAATAACCTCGTTGTCACTGCCTGTGTAAACATAATGTTACTCTACATTATTGTATACGATTTGTGACCTGCCACAATAAACTGAGGATAAATCGCACAAGCCTATTCTGCACCTGAGCCAAAAATAGCTGTCTAGGCCATATCTTGTCAATGTTTACTTTGGCAGAAAGGCAAATGTTGTAATGTCATCTTTCAATGTCCAGTTTATCCAACATTGATTTTGCAAACAGCCTAATGTCTAAACCTAATTTTCTCAAAATGTCACTTTAAAGTTTGCTTAATTTTTAGTAATAAATCAAAAACTAGTGAATATATTTAAACAAATGACGTATCATTTCAAAGCTTACGATCACGGAATCTCAAAATGTGCAAAGCTCTCATACTGTTGTAACTTAATATCAACTTTGCTGTGGTAAGTCACATTTACAATGGAACCTTGTTAATCTGGACATCCCAAGTCACCTGGATAAACAAGTTTTCTGGTTAAAAGAATCATTTCTATAAAAAACAATCATGCACATAGCAGTGTATAGTGATGTATTTGTTTTGAAATTCTGATCCTATGAACATTATGTCCGTGTGCCAAGGTTTCCGGATTATTAGAGTCCTCATTAACAAGGTTCCACTGCATACAAAAATGCTAACCTAATCAAGCCTGCTTGATAGGGTTTATTAGTAATTAAATTAAAAACATTGGCATAAAACGTATTTATTTGGGCAAAACGCCCCTTCACCCAATAAGACTGGCACAATAATTTCTCGTATTCCAAAACAAATACGTGCATTTTTAAAATAAATGTGTGATGTTCCAGAATTGTTTAATTTAGAATGGATTCATATTGAAAGAACCCAACAGAGTAGAAACATACAATTCCTATGTATCCGTATAAAGAGCACACATTATGATACATGAAAACATGCTACCACGTTGAAAATGGTTGAATGAAAGTCTTATTAAACAGCAAACCTTCAGCACAAAATTATTATAAAATTCCACAGAAAACAATGCTTGAAGTCATAGTTAAATGTTGCATAACCCACATGTCACGAATGTGGAAACAATATAAATAACATAATTTTGTTATCTCGTCCGTGTTCTCCCATGCTAGCAGTGGTTGCGATTTGTTTAAATAACCATCCTTGTACATTTGACGGTAGAAGCTCTTGGCAATGAGGAATGTCGCCTAAATCTGAAATAACAAGAAAGCAAACTATGTTACAATCACATATGGGTAGTAGAATGGGTCTTTTTACCATATCTTGTTCTGTTGACTGGATAAAAAAATTACCCTTAAATGGCACGACTATCCTAAATAATACAATGATGTTCTACTCTCTGATGAATCATAAGTTATTAATCACATGATAACATGTCGTACATAATGGTAATATTGCTGTGAGCCATTTCAGAATAGTCATGTGCAATTCCTGAACAAAATTACATAATCCCAGACATCTTTTACTTTCTGACCTAACCATGAAAACGACCACCTACAGCTGTCAAACTTCTCACATTTCTGACATACATATACACACACGTTACAAAATAATTCTCTTACATTCCTACAATGATAAAAATTCACAAAACAAACTACAGTATAACTCAACATCACCAGCAGTGCCCATCAGTAGCTCTGCGGTTACCGTAAAATCGATACTGCCGCTACATAAATGAGCATCATGGAAATTCCGTACAGTGGCACTATCATTACTGTGTGCGTAGAGTCCCTGTATAAAGATAAAGCTTTACACAGGGACTCCGTGTGCGTGTTTACGCGTGTGTAATGACTTATAACTGTCAACGTACATCATCGATGTCCTCATCATCATCTTCCTTCGTGTCAAAGATGATATCGTCTACTTCGTCTCCAAACTCCATGTCATTGATTTTGGCTGCAATCACAACAATATGCAGCACATACAGAAAACTGATTAAAAAATTACAGCATCAATCTACGTTTTTCTTATAAAATAAATTTGCTATTTCAGTAAATACACAATTCCGTGCAATTCCTGTTACAAGAGACCAGCATTTCATAGCACAACCCATCTTCTCTTCTCATGTGCAAGGCTCATGCTTATACCAAATTCTATCCAGACATAATTTTCTTCTGTAAGCCTCCATAATCGACATCTAAACAATCTGCTCGTGTGATACTGAGTGTACATAACTCAAGACATACATGTAGCACATTGCAGCAGTGCTGTGGCACCTCATGCAAGACACAAACCCAATTTCATTCGACAGCTCTTTAAGTTATAGTAAAATGATTTATTGTTTTAAAAATAAATATACTGCTAACATGTTGATAAGCTATGTAGTAAACAAATAAAAGCTTGGTTGTGTAAATATTGATTTATTGTAGCAAATGTTTTTGTTTAAGTGCTGTTGTTATTTTAGAACAAATGGCTTCAATGGTTATCTAGTCTAAACAGTAATATGTCATCATTCATGTAAAAATATATACTGTTATAAAGTAAGTATAACCAGTGTAACCAGTTGCTTCTTGTTATATTTATGGCGACTGGACAAGTGGTATAAATAACAAACTTCTTGCCATTTTTCAACATCAAGACTTAATAATCCAATGGTATTTGTATGTGTGGCATTTTGTGTGTTCTGACTTCTGACTGAAAAAGATCTATGGAGGAAAAACCAATGATAGACTGACAGATCACACAAAATAAATTATAAAGACAGCAAGAACGGATTGTGTACCTGATTCTGGCAGCTCGCCATACGCTTTCAGATTCCTTGCTTCGTCTGGTGTGTATTTGAGAATCACATCTGCCTTATTGTCCTGGTAATCACGCAGTCCTATGAGGATGATGTCTGACTGGTTGATCCACACCTGGCAACCATCACATGGTGCTCAGTATCAATCAAAGTCTACCATATATCTTAGACAGCAGATATCCATGTTAGATATACATCATTACTACAATACCATGCCCAGTACAACAAAGTAAGCATTATTTCAGATGTTTATACAACATTCACGGAAACTTCCTAGAAGTTAATCAATTCCCAGACCCCACATCATGAGTTACGCTTAAACCTAAAACATGGCTAATCATATTTTTAAAATCCTGCTTGGAACATGGCCACACTTAAATACACAAAGCATGACTCAAGTCACTCCACTATGTTGATGTGCATACCTTCTTGCGAAGTTTGCCTCGAATGTGACACAACCGCCGATTGCCATCAAAACACATGGCTTCCAATCGGCCGTTTCCAAGCATCTTTGTCACCTGTGCATATTCTGAGATACAAAACAAACAACACACGTTAAAACTTAACATACTAACAATGTATAAATTTTGGGCTTGTGTCAATTATTTTGCAAAAATTCTAACCTGTTCACAATCAGTAATAGCGTGATTTGAAAAGGGAAACACTGTGGTGCAGTAGTTAAAGCGTTGTCCGTCAATCGAGAGATTTTGAACAGGTTCATATCGTGCCGCTGTTTGGAATTTTGGCCAAGTCCGTTCACTCTACATGGCTTCAAACCACTCAGTTGTATAAATCATTAAATGAGTACCTGGCAGTGGTGGTTATTTGTGTGTGTGTGTGTGTGTGTGTGTGTGTGTGTGTGTGTGTGTGTGTGTGTGTGTGTGTGTGTGTGTGTGTGTGTGTGTGTGTGTGTGTGTGTGTGTGTGTGTGTGTGTGTGTGTGTGTGTGTGTGTGTGTGTGTGTGTGTGTGTGAGTCTAGTCTTCATGCAGTAATAGCAGCAATGGCTGAATGCTTCCGAAAAAGTCGAGATAGTGTCTGAACCGTCTGCCAGGGACTAAAGTGAAAAGCACTTTGAGCAGTCCTAACGATTGGATACTGTCCTTTATTCTAGGCTAGTGTTGCTGATCGCCAATTGCGCCATAGCCTAAGTGAAACGGTTCGCTATGCGGCAAAAATAAATTCAATTTTTCGCCAAATTAGCGAAACGTTATTATGGTCACTATTATTGACATTATCAGCAGTATATCCCTGGATTATTCACTGCCCACCTCCCTTGCAGTTGTTTTAAACGACCACTCATCACACCGACCTGCAAAGGGGCCAAATAACTAGTGACCATGACAGGCAGATGGAGTAAACAATAGATCGTTAATCCCCCCATTCATTCACACCCACAAACTATAGCACAAGTTAATTCTATCACGTTTTCTGTTCCCTAGACAAGGGAGACCTGTTTCACCTACTGTTTACTCTATTTATTAGTTTGAGACGAGTACAGCACCGTACACAACAGATTCCCCGTTATTGTTCACTGTAAACGAATCACATGGCCATCAATCTATGTGCCATCCGTTAAATATTCATCCAATTGCCAATATAAGTTTGATTTAATTCATGTATGTTTGAGTGTGTCATCATCACAACACATTACAAGTGGATATTTAAGACACTTGTTAAAACATATTTTACAATTTAAAGCCTGTATCACCCAGGCCAGGACTATCTTCAGTCTAGTATTACAGAACGTAAGTAATTGGGAGAACGAGTCTACTTAAGTAATCAGTTACTGAACAATCAAATAATGTTTTAAAATAGGTTATATGTTTATGCTACATTTTAAACACTACAAGAGTAAGGGCAAAAAGTAAACAATGTTGAAATTATAGTAGCTTTATACGTGTTTGACTTTTTATATATTAATTAGCATTACATGAAAATTAAAAATTGCATTACTTAAACATTTGTTCATAAGCACCTACTTCTTTTGAAGTAAATGTTTTTATTTTATGAAAATTTGATAATTAATAACAAAGTTATTAAGTTAAGATACCTGCCACAGGCATTTGCATTGGAATGGCACATGGAAATTAACACAAATAGGATCACTCTATTCACTAGATGTTTTACCATTATTCTCATTGTTTTCATAAAAGCTAAATCACTGTTTGACCCAATTACTTCAAATTTGGTAGACATATATATATATTTTTACACGACAAATCTATTTTTTGTATTTTCGCAGGTGTAATTTGCATATTGAATGACCTAATTAGCATAATATGGCAGCCATACTGGATCCTAGAAAAAAGTAACAAGAGATAATGTCATAAATTGTTTAATGTATAAGTGTTTTACAAAGTGCAACATACACTGTTTCATCAGAGCTGATTTTATTGCTACAAATTTACATAATTTGTTGCATAATTAGCATATTACAAAACAGCGGACATATTGATAGATAATTCCTAATTTTTATGTATATTTTTTTTTCTCAAAGCATGTGCTTCACATTTTAGTGCAAATTTGCAAAAATTACTAAAAAAATAGAAAAAATATTTAATGTGGAATCCCAATTTTTATATACAATTAAAATATGTGTATACAATTGTATACAAGGTATAATGAACTATGGAAGGTAATATTTGGAATTTTAAAGCACTGGATTTTGTTATTGTACAAATACCATATCATAATATTATAAATACTACAATTCAATTTTGGTTAATTTCTAAAATAAAATATTAGATTGACAAATATCTTTTTAATAAGTCACCATGCAATGGTCATGTTTTGATCCATAATAAGTTAGTTATTAATGAAAACATTGTGTATTCGCGTTGCTGTGAATGTTTCAACTGTTAAGCCTTAAACCACACAGCGGAAGACCAGACAAGCGTCGCACGGGAGTCGCCACAGCAACATGCTAAAAATAGTGTGGACGCAACTAAACCTAGCACAATCACTGCACATGCGGGCTGTTTATCGCAATCCTGTTAAAAAAGATGTGACATCTTTGAACAAAACCTAGTTTCTGCGCTTGTAAATCATGTTCAATTATCACACACCATATATAACTTTAACAGTGAAAACAAACATATGGCATCAGTGATGCATTCAGTTGTATTTCAGGCAATAACATAGGTAAACCGACATGTTTACACTTCAACTCATCATAACTTTCGTTTCTCCGATGACATCGATTTCATGAAACATCAGCAGTGAAGACCAACACATCTCCTCATTGGTTGACTAAAAATCATGACGATCCAAATATCTTTACAAGTGCGAGTTTTCAATTTGCCACGACCTGTGTTTGCAAAAACCGTACCTTCGCGCCGTCGGTATGACATTATTTGTGCACTTTTTCGCTAAATCACGGACAATAAGTTCTTCAAATAAAGGAATTCTTCTAAAAACTTTATACCATTGTAAAGAATGTTATGTTGTCATTCCAATGATTTTAAATATGTATTATTTAATGCTGACTGAACGATGTAAGGGCTGCGTGACCGATGGCATGTCGTATTTTGGCACCAGATCTGACCAGATCCAACAGCCGCAGTGGCTGCTGTTGTAATGCTATATTAATAATATTATAAATGTTTATTTTAAATTGGGTGTTTCATTTTCTTTTGAGTATATAAGCTCCTACCTGTGTATAATAAACGTTCTATATATGTCGTGTTTTGCGCAACTGCTAAAAAATTGGCTTAAGAAAATTTAATTTGGCTAAAGAAATTGTTTACTTTTAGCCAAATTGGCTAAACAAATTTTAGACCCAGCGCTAGCCTAGTTATTAATAATATATTTCTTATATATAACAAATAATTGTTCTGGGGCGTTTTACAATGGTTAATGCAAATAAATAAATAACATCATACGATATATAGTTAAAAATACTAATGTGTTACAACACATGCAATCATTAATAGTAAGTAAAATCAACTACCGGTATACTGGCATTATCAATTGATCGATTACGACCTAAATGGCTGAGTTAACCTTATAATGTAGCGAGTTAAAGCCGTACTGTGGTCATCCATAATCGCCGATTTTGTCAAGAATGTTAGATTAGCATGTTTGCGTAAATGCCATCATGCATCAGCACACACATGCCATAGTTCAGCGCTCGGCAAATAATTGTGGGAATTTATAATTATGTTGCTGCCAATTCAAAATGTTGAAGGTCAGTCAGACTCAGGGAGTGAATTTAACACCCATTGATACTCGGGATATTGTACGTAGTCATCAATTAAATAAATTTATGAGCTGATCATATTCGTATTGCCTTCATATTGGCCTTCGTGCACTGACCCCCAGTCTTGATGCACATTGCTGAACATTCCTGAAATCCAAATTTTACATGTACATACAAAACTGAACTGTTAGTTACCAACCTTGGCCATCCTCTTTGAAGATCAACTCTCTCTTCTCATTTTCATTCTCGTTCTTTCCTCGCCTCCTGTTCTTTCCTCCCTTACCTGTCGAATAATGGTATACATACAATCACCTGTATAGATAACTGTTTAGGAGGGCATCTATTATGACATTGAGATGTACATCAAAATGTCTTCTCACCACTATTTACGTAATGTACCTGGGTAGTACGTACTTCCTGCAGAACAAAAATATATATATGCCAATCTTGTTACAATTACATCAACCCACTTTGTAGTGGCTCAGCTCCATCATGATCATAGACTATGTGCAAACCTATTTTAGTTAACATTTATTTAGGCACTTCTCTAAAATTTGAGCCCATCATAGTGTTGTCATTAAGGTAACATCATCACAACAACATTCTTGCCTCATTTTGATGCCAATACTTTAAAATTCCTTCATTCCACAAAGGGGCAGAAATTATTAGTTTGCATTACTGTGTACAAGTCACCAGCAGATTCACCTATGCTATTACTAACTAAGCAATAAAAGCCAACATGGGCTTTTTATGACCCATCGGCGCATCGCCTCAGATATAACAAGCCCAACGTCTGGCAACGAAGAAAGAAATGTTACATTACTTTTTAAACATGACTGTCTAGACTTAACTCCCTAAAAATATACCACCTAGCCTATTCATGGGTAGCCACATAAGACATAAAGTTAGACCCGTATTCATCAATATGTTTACAACTTAACATTATCATTGATTTACTTTGTACGAAGGACTACTTTGTAACTCGATTTAAGACATAATTCGTAGTTTTAAATTTAAGTCACTGTCATTGTCAATAGCATTACCACATGAAAAATAAAAACTGCATTACCTAAACATGCTTTGTTATGCATGTAAGGAGCTTCTTCTTCTGAAGTAAATGGTTTTATTTCATGAAAATCGGACAACTACTGACAAAGTTATTAAGTTGGAAATGTTACTATCCCAGGGGTTTTCATTGGAACGGTGAACATGAAAAATAACACAGAAAGAATAGGGTCAAGGTATTTCCAGGGTGTACCCCTATTTTACCATTTTTGTCATTGTTTTCACAACAGATAAGTAATTAATTGAGGTAATTACTGAAAATTTTGCATATGTAGGTATTTTCACACGAGGAATTCATTTTTTGCATTTTCGTTGACCTAATTTGCATATTTCATGACCTAATTAGCATAATATGGCTGACATATTGAATCACAGACTGTAACAAGATGCAATTCATGTCATGTCATTAATTGTTTAGAGTATATTTACAAGGTATCAGAAAATGTAACATATCTTGTTTCATTACAGTTAATTTCAATCCCAATTTTTGGTCAAAACTGGTGCATCATTAGCATAATTATTACAAAATGGCGGCCATATTGAATGAGGATTCCCAATGTTTTTGTGAAGAAATTGTTATTTTGAGCATGTAATTAACTCAGTAATGGTGTTTACGATAGTACAGCATAAACTGTTTCATTACTATCAATTAATTATCACAATTTGAATAATTTGTGGAGTAATTTGCATAAAATAAAATGGCGGACATATTAAATGTAGAATCCCAATTTTTGAATACATATTTTTCCAAAAGCACATCATTAATATTTAAGGCATGTTATAAAATAGTACAGCACAAACATTTTCATTAGAACTCACTTAGTTGTCATTTACATAATTGATTAATGTAATTATAATTAAAAAAAATGGCGGACATAGTAAATGTGGTATTCTCATTCGTTATAAAATTTTTCAAAAGCATTATCAATTTATCATTTAACGTTTAGCGCTTCTTATCATAGTACTACATAAAGAGTTTAATTACAATTATTAGATGTCACTTAATTCCCACTTTGCATAATTAATGTCTATACTAGTTACACTTAGCAAAGTGAATTGCAGAAAGTGTCCTGGACCTGAGAGATACCTGCACTTAAATACACAGAGTAATGAATAATTGCATCAACAACTCAAATTTTATTGCTAGTCTCTGTTGTTACAATAGCTATATAAACGTAGGAATATATAATTATTAATTAAATAATATATAGTTATACACACCAATAATATAATTGTGGCAATAAATGAATATTATAATGGTGGAAATACCAATCTTAAACTGGCTAGTTATTACTACTAGTAAGCAAACAACAAATGTAATAAGTTCTTATTTTATATTTAACAGAGTAAGGTTGGAATATAAGTTTACGAATTTCAAGTTTAAAATCAATTATTAAGTGTAGCCAGCGTACTGTGAATAGGGATTGCCTGTATGACAGCTAGGCGCCAAATCCACCTAGCGGACAACCAGCGCAACGCGGTTGTCCGCCTGGCGGATATCCAGCGGTATGCTGACGTTACCAGGCGGATGTTACTATTTTTAGCACAGCGTCACCGTCTGCGGTAGCGTTCTCGAAAACCGTGCAACTAGGTCGCACAAAATGCGACTTCCGCACTTGTAAACCTTTTTAAAATATCACATAACATATATCATCTGAACAGTCTGAAACTGACGCGTAGGTGTGTATATAGACGAACTTGAATTTTAGGCGATAACATTACAAAAAATTCATGTTTATACGATAATTCGACATAACTTTCGTTTGGTTTAATGCAGAAACTTCGTGCAACGACTGCAGTGAAGACGAACACTTCTTCTAATTGGTCGAGCAGATCTCATGACGATCCAAATAGGTTTACAAGTGCGGGTTTTCAATTTGCCGCGACCTGTTTTTGCAAAAACCGTACCGTCGCGGAGCACCGCCGGCATGACACTTTTGGCGCGCATCATCGCTCAATCACGAACGATAAGTTCGTCAAATAAAGGAATACTTAAAAAAAACTTTATGCCATTGTAAAGAACATTATCTTGTCGTTCGAGTGATATTAAATACGTAGTATTTAACGCGGACTTAATGATGTAAGAGCTGCGTGACCGGTGACTTGTCGTAGTTTAGCGTCAAAATTGGCCAGATCGAACAGCCGCGGCGGCCGCTGTGGTAATGCTATTGTCAAGTTGACTCGAGATTGCGATTTTGATTCGCGTTTCACTCCGAGGCTAAACTTCGATTTTGAAGGATTTTTTATTTAGGCGCGATGCGTCAGAAGTCACAACTTTACATGATAGCCCAATAACACCCGTGTTGCCCCAGTGAATACACTGTCACTTGTCGGTAATCTTTTACTTAACTGGCCTATATTATTAGGACCTGATGAAAACGGTTTTACCTGCTTTTATTGATATGTATGTATTTTCTTTATTTTATCATTTATAACAACAAAAATCATAATTAAAAATGATTATCTGATATGATTTGAGGTCGGGGACATGTCCGCAAAATCGCAAGAAAGTCGCCTTCGCGGTTTTGATGCCCTGGGGATGCTCTCAATTCGCATGTACATGCCCCGGTATGGCACTGGGTTTACATCGACTTGACGGGATTAAATTGCTCTAAAAGACAATACAAAAATTAATATCTGACCTCTTTGTACCGGAAGTGATTAAGAATTAAATTACGAACACATACATATCAATAAAAGCAGGTAAAACCGTTTTCATCAGGTCCTAATAATATAGGCCAGTTAAGTAAAAGATTACCCACTTGTCTACTCTATATTGCACATCTGGCACACGTCGTTTCCGTGACTGGCCTAGCGCCAGTGATTGCCCATTTATACAAAATTTACCACAAATACTTAGCCAATAGGTCTGTAATATAGCGCGGGTTAACCTGTTTTCACGAACCAATTGTGTACCTTTATTTTTTGGCATGATGTGTGAGTGTTAAGCAGAAAACGACGTAGATTTCTTATCAACACTGCGCCATTTGCTTCTCGATGGAGACGGAAGTGGAAGATGGACGTCGGGTAATTCTCCAGTTGCCGGCGAGTGGCGCTACTGTCGAACAGTCGTCGGGTGTCCGAAGTTGTGGTCAGTCGTCCGAAGTTGGCATTGTAATTGAGCGGTAGTCATTTGTATGTTTTAAGTCTATTGTGAGTGTTGTCTTTCATCCGAGCGCGTGCGTTTGACATCATAATTGCGTAACGTAATTACGCCAGATTTTAGCGTGCAGAGCACCACAGTAGAGTTCACACGATTGATGGTGAGTGCAAATCTGTTTATTCTGTCATCTGAGACTGTGTGACTGATTCTGTGATGTTTAGCTGTAGACAGTGTAGTGAATTTTGTGCTAGTAGTAGTAGTAGTCTAGTGCTTTATCGTTACTTGATAAAACGATATCATGATAAGATTAAGGAGTCATGTCCTTAAACAGATAACTATATATAATTATAGTACGTACAACATCAACTGTAATTGTACTCAACTTCTCAAGTCTAAATTAATTTTTTTTACAATATAATTAACATAAATAACTATGATCTATAATATATATAAATTTATTTCTAAATAATATTTCATGTGCAATATGCATGCATTGTTGGTTTTCCACTTTCTGTGTCCCAGAGTAAACTCATATAGACAGGTCTAGGCCTTATACATATACAGATGCTTTGAAGAATGTTATGGCAACAACTAAAGAGGTGATTTATTTTCTACTGAAAAGGTAATACTTGACAAGTCAAGCCTAAATTGGATAATCATGGACATGGACACTGCAGCTGAATACGAGGTGTCGTCGACTGACGAGGATGACTCCAGCATTGGCGAGCAATCAACACAGGAGTTATTACTGAATGCCGTGCTGGAAGATGACTTTGATACAGCTGCCATGCTCGCTGGAAGTTCTGATGTAAATGTGAGTGTGAGCAATGGTGCATCCAAGAAACCACTGTTCCTTGCCGTTGAGAATGCAAGCCTTGCAATGGTGAAACTCTTGCTTGGTCATGGTGCAGGCATCAATGAGACAAGTTACAACAGTGCGCACTGCACATATGAGACCCCCATTGTCACCGCTGTACGTCTGCAACACGAGGACATTGTCGAGTTTCTGCTGGAGCGAGGATGCCAGTTAGAACCGGAAGCATGTCCACGTGGGGGTAAAACAGCACTGCATTGGGCGGCAACATATGGTGACATCTCCACCGCCGAATTGCTCATGTTGCACGGTGCAGATGTAAACTGGATTGGACCGTATTTTCAGACAGCGTTGCATTATGCTACGATAGCAGAACAAGCTCCCATGGTAAGATGGTTGCTTTACAATGGGGCAGAGATAACAGTTAACGGAGATGGTCGGTCGCCACTGCATCTTGCTGCTGCTAGCGGAGAGTTCGATATAGTGAAACAATTACTGGCACATAAATGTGAAGTGAACATTCGTGATGACTACTTGTTCACGCCTCTCAGTCTTGCATCCTTGCAGGGACACTTAGACATTGTCAAATATCTCATGGACATTGGCCGTGATGCGGTGCTGTCAACTGTGAACAGCGCCTTCCTGAAAGCCACAGAACGGGGACATGTAAACATCATGGAGCATCTCTTCTCAAAGGGTGCCGACGTGAATGCTGTTAATTCGCTCGGTGAGTCAGCGTTATCATTTGCCGCTAGAGGTCAGTACGATGCGGTGGTGTTTCTGCTGGACAAAGGTGCCAATCTTCAGCTGGTTGACCAGCGTGGTTACACCCCTCTCCAGCTCTCCCTGCTGCGTGAACAAACCCGTATAGCAACCACCCTCATCCAACATGGCTGTCGTCTGTTCAGTCCCAGTCACACATCAGAGACGCCTCTACAGATTGCGTGTCAGATCTCCAACCCGCTGGTGATGAAGTGTCTGCTACAAGCAGGGTGTCCACGCGAACGCTGGCTCAACACACACATGGGGGCAGAGAAACTCGCAGAAGTCGATTTCCAGAATCTGCGCTCACTCGGCTACCACGCTGAGATCGAGCTGCAGAAATATGTCTGGCAGTGGATCATCACTCGCATGAACCAACCCATGACCCTAGCTGAGTTGTGTCGGGTGAAAATAAGACAGAGACTGATCACAGCCACTGGGGGTTTGAGTATATTTAAGTGTACAAGGGTGCTACCTCTGCCCCCATGTCTGCAACAGTATCTAACACTTCAAGCTGTCATTGCTGAATGACCTATGATGGACTGTTGTAATGACTGTGTATATTCGGACACCAAAAATAACTAAATTTTTAGCTGTCCAAAAACATAGTATAAAAAGAATTATTTTTGGTATCCAACAACATAGTCAATATGCCTGTACTATATATGTATTTGGACACATAAAAAGAATAAGTGTCCATAAACATACATCACATACAAATTATTCTTTTAGGGTGTCTGGAAACATATAATGTTCGAATACATACGGTCATTAAGGTCCCATCTATATAGCCAAAGTCAATCTGTGTATGTTCTTATAACTAAAGAGATTGATGATTAGTTGAGTACATTTAGTTATACTTATTGAACATGTTTTGTTGAGTGTATACCATATGACTCAGTACCTAGCCTTGGCCATCATTTCACCAACATCCTTATCAGCCCATAAGCCTCTTTGAAATCGATTTTATTCAGCAATCCTGTTTACTGAAAACTGCCAAAACTGGGTGCACCACTGTGGCACTTTCCCCAGTTTTCACCGAAGTACTGTCCTTGATGATGCTGCGGCTTTTTGCATTTTAAAAGTCCTCCTTAAATCAAATTACGGACGATTCTGATGATTTAATAATGTATTTTTCCATATGAGCTTATTGTCGTAGTGAAATAGTCCCCCATTTCTACAGAAACTACTCATACAAAGAGTGCTGTTATTTATCATAAAATCATGAATATAATACAAACTATATATTATATGTTCTAATATCATGAATGTCCACACTTTTTAAAAGATAGTCTGACCACTATCTGTTTAAAGGGAGGCAGTCTGTTCCTCTGCCCGGAATTAGCCAGTGTAATTGGTAACAGAAAGTCTGCTGTGTTGAACGGGGAAAATGGGAGATAGTTTAACATCAAGGGCATTGCAGTTGACTCTGCGTCTAACTACATTATTGTCAATAAAACTTGTTTTGAAACTGGATGTTTTGATTACCATTCGGACATTCTCCAGGGGTGTATCTTCCAAATTGCAAACATTATTACAAGCTTGCAAATCAAATTTTTAGGCGGGCAGTATACCTTCAATATAGTTACTATAGTTTTAAGAGCATTAAATGTTAATTAGGAAATGAAAAACTTGGAACAGACTGCCTCCTTTTAATATGAAACTCAACTGTTCTGTTCAGTACATACATAAACAGCTGTCAACAGTGTACAGTGTCTGTGGTCAAAGTCCACCGGGGTCAAACATTCACAGGATCAGATAATGGGCATACCATCAACACTGGTAAATTTATGTTCCTCCTGTGTGTGCAGTTTTGACATGGTCTTCATATGCATTCAAATAAAAAGTATCTGGCTTACTGCGTATCTTACGTTGGCGGTCAGTATATATATTTGTAATATTTATATAATAAAAACCTTGATAGAAAGTATAGTTTTAATACTGTTATACTTGTAGTTGTAGGGAACTTAGTGAATATACAGTATATATATATAATTTTTGATCAAACATGTCTCCATTAGACACATTAAACCAGTAATTAGTTGTATAATGTCACTAGTGGTGCAGTCCAGTACCCCTCCTGCATGTTCACAATTCACAAATGAAATCACACTAAGAGTTGCATAGTGTAGGAGTAAAAAATGGGATCATTCCAACTCGGTGTACAAAGGTGTTACTAATCCATACTTCATTGGTTTGTTTTTTACCATATCCAAGTTATTAATAAAAATTATAAATATAGGTGAATCTACTGTTATGCTAAATATAGCTGTTGACACTTTCGTTGTGCAACTCAAATTGGTTTTAATTGTTGTGATGTTAATTACATGTTCTGATGTTAATTACATGTTCTGGATTTAGTTCACACAGCTGTTGGCATTTGTATTTGTACGGCTGTTCATATTGAACTGAGTTGTAACTTGTACTTTGTACTCTTTTGAGTAGTATATACGTTTGTATTTGAAAAGTATTATTCAAAAGGATTTAGTCTGATGATGCTACAATAGTGTAATGTCACTGGTAATGTTGCTGGTCTTTCAAGTGAGAAACTAATGACATGATCGTCAGAGATCTGAACTGGTTCTGTATTGTCTGTGGTTGGTAAGTTGTAACTATGAAGTTCTGCGGGTGATTTCACTAGTAGGAAGCTCAGTTAATCCATGTTTATAACACAGCGCAACTTGTGTACCATCTAGAAATACAACTACGTCATATTCCGGAGAAATATTGTTGTTGTTCATGATAGACTGCACAATAATGATTTACTTTACTAACCTGTGTTCTCAATGCCGATATACTGGTATATATTAACGTTATGACCCCTGGTTGTGTGGATAATATGTTTTAGTTTAAAATTCGGAAGTTTACGTCGTATAACCAAATATATAATGATTATGTACAATTATTAGTACAACAAATATTTTTGTGTTTTAAATGGTGATTACGGAGGTCATGTATATATATATATATTCTCTCGTGCCGGAGCGGTTTGCCTACAGGTGCTATATAAATGCTTTCAGGGTTCTATTGCAGTAATAGATTGTAGTTGTGTTAATTGCCTCAATATGTTTTAACTTGTGGTGAGAAAATGTTTTTCTGGTTGCAATTTATATAAAAGCTGTTTACCAAGTCATACACAGGTTACTTTTGTTGTTTTATTATCCACACATTTTCTAATACACTGTACACAAACACACACAGTGAAATGACTAGTTGGGGAGGAATCATGTGTGCACTCACTGCATTGAGCATGCACGCACCACAACACACGCCCGCATGCACACGCACACACACATACACACACACACACACACATACACACACACACACACACACACACACACACACACACACACACACACACACACACAAATTGGATCATTTGTTCGTACTTTGTGCCCAGATATACTTGTAGTATGGATCTGTTGGAAGATGATTCATGAGCATGTTTACTGGATGTTGTGGCTTCTAATTACACATGCAGGTGAACAATAATATTCTGTCTCACTTGTTTACCAGTTAACAAGACAAAGTGCACATTTATCAACAACATCAAGTGAATGAGTCCCAGTATCAGAGAACTTATTTCTCTGAACTAACACTCACAGTATGCAATACATATAATATTCTAATAGTTTCATTAAATTATTGATTGAATGTTCAATTGAATTGTTCTGTCAAATGTCTGAGTTAATAGGTATATATTTTATGAATGGGATGATGGCCTTTCTGTGAAGTTCTCTATTGTTTTAAATCCCTAAATTTAATTAAATGTAACAAAATGGCTCTGGTTATTATAAATTTTTTCAAAAATTCTAAAGATAAATAACTGATTTTAACCCTTTAGGACATGAGTGCCAGAAAGTGTTCCCTCAAGTGCCAGGGTTATTTTTTATATGGCTTTGCATTGGAAGTTTTCGAATGAGCGCTGTTTGAAAATATAAACTGACAAAGAGTTTGTAGATATACACTGCATTCTATGTAAACACACCCAGATGGCAGACACAGCCTATTGCGGTTAGCAGTAATTAAAAAAAATGCAAAAAAGGTGTATCCATATCATGGTAATTGTGTGTGTACACTGCGATGATTCGTAACATGTTTCATAAGATATGTAAGACATAAAGAATTAAATATCCTTAGGACTACTCCCTTTGGTACACCATCAGGGGCTGCTAAATCTGATATCCAGGTCAGGATGAGCAGTCCTTGTTTACTTTCTCAGGTGCTCACTTATGGTGGTCAAAGTTTGTCCCACAGACTGTTGTATCAAACGTATAGATACCACTACATACACTTCAATGGAGATGTTGTTTGTGTTCCTCGGGTGTTGATACCAAGTCTGCAAAAACAACTTGTTATTGTAAGCAAGCATGAATCATTGTAAACATCTTGGACACAATGCATAATTTGAGGTCAATAGTCTTCGTTTGACCAGTTCTATCTTGTTTTGTTAAGGGGTGGTTTCAAAACAGTGTAATTTTGCCTCATCCTATGTTAAAGGGAGCCAGTCAGTTCCTCTACCTGGAATTAGTGGGCGTAGTAATTTGTTGTGGGAAGTATGCTGTGGTCAACATGGGAAAATGGGACATTGTTGAAAATCAAAGGGTGCTGCAATTAACTCAGCCCGACTGTATTGCCAACAAGCTTGTTTTGAAACTGGATGTTTTGTTAATTATTTGAAGTTTTTGGGGTCGCACATTCCAAATTGCAACTGTTGTTATGGGCTTAATAAACCCAATTTGGCGGGCGGTATACCTTCAACATGGTTAGTATAGTCTTAAGAACATTATATTAATTAATTAAAACCTAGGAATAGACTGCCTCCTTTTAGACTAACTTGAATAAGATGGTAAATGAAAAGCTCAGTTTTGTTTAGTATGATGATGTTGGTGATGGTGATGATAAATGAAACTGCTGCTAATATATTTCCCTTCCTGATGTTCATTGGTGCTTTTGCTTATCAAGTTATGTTCGGCACTGGCTACATTGTACATAATTATAATCAATGTAACACACACGCACGCACGCACGCACGCACACACACACACACACATATACACTGAGGACTATTACAATCAAATTACCAAATCCAGTTTAAGACTAAGATGTCTTTTACATAATTTTCATGGGTCGATCATTTGACTTTCAGAGTGACCAGGCTTACTTCTTTTGAATCTGTTTTGATGAGAAAAAAAATTACACTGCAAACCACAACATGTGCATTTATAAAAAATATTGAACGACACATATTTGTTTAATTATTTCCCCTCAAAATGAAATAAGTGATGTCCCCTAACCAGATCGCCACCGTGTCACATTCAGAGAGTGGACCCTGGTCACTCTGAAGAGATGACCAGTCCGCAGCGAACAAGTCTGTTTGTGTATGATGGGGAAGGGGCGAGTCAGGCAGGGGTTGCCATGGCAATCCAGTCGCTACGGCAATGCACCGAGAACACGTTCTACCGTGTCAGCAGGATCACTCCACAAGACATCAAGACAGGTAAGTAAAAACTCTGATTGATCTTTTAAAATGTATTATGATCCTTGAGCTACATAATGCATGGTTCATGTCAGTTCAAAATGTGGTATAACCTTTTTTATCACAACTTGGTAATTAAACAAGAATGTGAACATATTTGTTACATAATTAATTCAGCAAGATAAAAAGTTTTCTTAACAACTGTGTGAAGTTATTCCCTATAACTAAATAAACCAAATTGTGAGATACCTATTTGTACAGTGCAAACTGATTTAGCTAGTGTTGTGTAGTCAGTGTGAAAGAGAAATGAAACAACTGAATGTTGTAAAAAGTAAATGTGTCTGCTGTTTCACGACTGTATCCTAGAAATTATGTTTCTGCTAGTGATATAGTACTGTCACACTATCAGTTATTTTACTAAATCAGATTTATTTCTAACATATATATATTGCATAGAGACACTTTAAAAAACATGCAGGTAATACCACATATCCTTATATCTCCTTAATTTGACAGGTTGTCAAAAATATAATTGGTAATGAAAACATGACATTTCGTCACACAAGCTTGATCAGACTGTATGTGGAAGGAAAAAGGACTTTGTTCCTGGCCATTTCATTTGCACCCAAGTCCTTCTGATCCCGTGGTGTCTTCACAGTAGCCGAATGGGTATAATATCTTTTACCCACTTGATGCATTTTTAATGCCTCGACTGGGCTGAAGGTGTTGATCACTGGACAGTGAAAATGGCACAAAATGGCAAAACTGTTTAAAAAAAAAAAAGCTTTTTGGGTGAAATTTACTTTTTAATAAATTGACCTCATTCAGTAATAAACCTGAAGCAAATGAGTTGGTCTACAATCGCGTGACATTGTCCAGTGCAAATTAATTTTATACTGAAACTCACCCAATTGATAGAAAACAGTAACAATTGTGTAACAATCGTTGTGTTTTTATCCATATATGCAGACATTGATAAAATGTAAACAAGAAGCATGTTTTGTTATACCATTCCACACTGCCTTCATGAGTGAACTAGTAACATAAACATCCCAGAAACAAATCTTGAATGTGTATTTTTGTTTATTACACATGTTTATACAGCCTACACATTATTTACAAATGTGTGAACTGACCAGTGAGGCCAATTTTAAGAGGGCATTAAAATACAAAATTTTAATTGATATTTTAACCGCTAAAAGTTGCATCAAACCCTTTTAGTTGCAAAATGTGTTTATGACATCACATCTTTCAAAAAAATTATATTTAATTACATCTTTAATTTTAATATGTAAAGTCCTTTGAATATTTTGTAGTAGATTTGGTGCATTGTTATTGATCATCTCAGAATGTCAGCATCTGATGTCAAACAAAATTACTTTCATTTGAGGGAGGGGGATCAGAGGCAGTTTCATCTGGTGTCGGACATTGATATTTTACGCTTCCGACAGATACTGTTAATATTATTGATATCATCATATCAATGTTTACAAACCTTCGTCTGAGGAAGGAGGTGGGGTAATTTGACATTTTGATATGATCCCTAAGTAAATTATAATGATATGATTACATTACACCCCTTGCAGGGAAATGGAGGGAATCCGCTGCACTGCTGGTGATAGGAGGGGGTTATGACCTGGGATACATCAGGGCACTGGGTGAGGAGGGCGTTGACCAGGTGAAGGGGTATGTGGAGACCGGTGGTAACTACCTCGGTCTGTGTGCTGGGGCGTACTTCGCCAGTGGCAGGGTGACCTTCGATGAGGGTGGTGACCTTGAAGTTTGTGGACCAAGACAACTGGCATTTTTTCCTGGTGAGAGGAATTGTTTATAAGCTGTGATTTGTTTGTTGTTTCTGTGTGAACATTGTACGTGGTGTTACTGATAATTGTATTGATGCCTATAATGTTAATGGTTTATCTGTAAGTCGATCGTTTAGACTTATTTGATGATCATAGGAGACATTCATGTTCATTTTTTTTATTATTCAATGCACACAGAATTTGTTAAATGGCAAGCAAATAACATTTCAGTCTTATGTGGGTCTTATGGATTTGTTTGCGGGTTTTATGGATTTGTTTGTTGGTCTTATGGATTTGTTTGTTGGTCTTATGGATTTGTTTGTTGGTCTTATGGATTTGTTTGTGGGTCTTATGGATTTGTTTGCTGGTCTTATGGATTTGTTTGCTGGTCTTATGGATTTGTTTGTGGGTTTTATGGATTTGTTTATTGGTCTTATGGATTTGTTTGCTGGTCTTATGGATTTGTTTGTTGGTCTTATGGATTTGTTTGTTGGTCTTATGGATTTGTTTATTGGTCTTATGGATTTGTTTGCTGGTCTTATGGATTTGTTTATTGGTCTTATGGATTTGTTTGTTGGTCTTATGGATTTGTTTGTGGGTCTTATGGATTTGTTTGCGGGTCTTATGGATTTGTTTATTGGTCTTATGGATTTGTTTGCTGGTCTTATGGATTTGTTTATTGGTCTTATGGATTTGTTTGCTGGTCTTATGAATTTGTTTGTGGGTCTTATGGTTTTGTTTGTGGGTCTTATGGATTTGTTTGCGGGTCTTATGGTTTTGTTTGCGGGTCTTATGGATTTGTTTGCGGGTCTTATGGATTTGTTTATTGGTCTTATGGATTTGTTTGCGGGTCTTATGAATTTGTTTGCGGGTCTTTTGGAATTGTTTGTTGGTCTTATGGATTTGTTTGTTGGTCTTATGGATTTGTTTGCGGATCTTATGGATTTGTTTGTTGGTCTTATGGATTTGTTTGTTGGTCTTATGGATTTGTTTGTTGGTCTTATGGATTTGTTTATTGGTCTTATGGATTTGTTTGCGGGTCTTATGGAATTGTTTGTTGGTCTTATGGATTTGTTTGTTGGTCTTATGGATTTGTTTATTGGTCTTATGGATTTGTTTGCGGGTCTTATGGATTTGTTTATTGGTCTTATGGATTTGTTTGTTGGTCTTATGGATTTGTTTGCGGGTCTTATGGATGTGTTGTTGGTCTTATGAATTTGTTTGCTGGTCTTATGGATTTGTTTGCTGGTCTTATGGCTTTGTTTGCAGGTCTTATGGATTTGTTTGCGGGTCTTATGGATTTGTTTGTTGGTCTTATGAATTTGTTTGTTGGTCTTATGAATTTGTTTGTGGGTCTTATGGATTTGTTTGCGGGTCTTATGGATTTGTTTATTGGTCTTATGGATTTGTTTGCGGGTCTTATGGATTTGTTTGTTGATCTTATGGATTTGTTTGTGGGTCTTATGGATTTGTTTGTTGGTCTTATGGATTTGTTTGTTGGTCTTATGGATTTGTTTGCGGGTCTTATGGATTTGTTTATTGGTCTTATGGATTTGTTTGTTGGTCTTATGGATTTGTTTGCGGGTCTTATGGATTTGTTTGTTGATCTTATGGATTTGTTTGTGGGTCTTATGGATTTGTTTGCGGGTCTTATGGATTTGTTTATTGGTCTTATGGATTTGTTTGCGGGTCTTATGGATTTGTTTGCGGGTCTTATGGATTTGTTTGTTGGTCTTATGGATTTGTTTGTTGGTCTTATGGATTTGTTTGCTGGTCTTATGGATTTGTTTGTGGGTCTTATGGATTTGTTTGCGGGTCTTATGGATTTGTTTACCTCTGCTCACCTCTACTGGTACTTTAATCGAGCTAGTGGGTTATGTATGTATTCTTCCTAGACGCTTTACCTCTAGGGCGCCTTTCATGGATTTTGTAGATGATCCTGGAAAGAAAGTAATTTGCTTCTTTTTAAAAGTTCCCTACCAGCTATGGTATGCTAAATGATTGTATGTTGTGTTGTGTGTTTTGTGATTGTTTAATCTTATGTAAACTGGTTAGTGGTCGGTTTACTATATACATGTAATTAGAACAATCACAGAAAACACAGGTAATGTTGCAAACAAATGTTCAAGTTACACAATCTCTAATAAACGTCTGATATATATACTTTGGGAAACTGTCCCCTACATATGTGTGTGTGAGCACTGCAATTATGACTATTGCGATGTTTTCTCCTACAGTGAGAAGAAATTGATTTAGCTATAATAACAATAAGGTAACTTCTTTTGTGCTTAAATCCTCAGAAACCAAACTCAGAGGCATATCAATACAAAAGGGTATTATTTTAAGCAAGAATTAAACTTACTTTGGAGACATAGTTGAAACATGCAACGTTTCGACCCGTCTACAGCGGATCTTGTTCAAGCACTGATGTCATGTGACACGGCTCAGAAACGTGACGTGTTTCAACTATTGCTTCAAAGTTAGCTTAATTCTTGATATTAAAATTGAATCTTGGAGCCATAAACAATATCTTCCATTAAATTTAGTATCATTACATGTCCACAGGTGTTTGCGTTGGTCCAGTGTTTCCCGGCTTCAAATACAACAGTGAAGCGGGAACCCATGCAGCCTCTGTCGGGTGGTCTGCGGAGAGTCCAGTGGTCAAACACGCTACAGACATGCAACACAGCGAATCATCAGATATGCCGACCAGTGGACATTCACTGCAATTTCACTGCTACTTCAATGGTGGAGGGTGTTTTGTGGACCTCCCTTCCCCTGGGGATGTTTCTGTCCCCTCGTCCTCCTGTGAAGTACTGGGACGCTACAGTGATGTAGTTTCACGTCCAGTTGCAGTGGTCAAGTGTCATGTTGGACAGGGTGTGGCTGTCTTATCTGGCGTACATCTCGAGTATGCTCCGGACCTGCTTAATGCAGACTGTCCTCATCTTCAGCCTCTCCTACCCAGCCTCCACAGAGGTGATGGGGACAGAAAGAACTGTCTTAGGCAGGTACTGCAACTGTTGGGGGTCCAAGTAACTGAATCACAAGCAGTGTGACTGTGTCACCTGCAAAAATTTAACAAACTTGTATCCAGTTCTCTGTGCTTCACATTTCAGCCCCTGGCAGACATGTTGATTCCAATACCAACTAGACGTCACTTGTAAGTATTCAGCTAAGTTACAATTGTTACACAAAGTATACATTTGTTGATGTAGTTATATGATTTGAAATGGCAGCAAGGTGACTAAAGCCTGGATTCTCTCAGAACCCAATAATGTAACTACCATGTTACTGTGCACTATAGTTCTAAAATTGGAATCATTATTGGTTAAGACAAATGGAAAGAAAAAACTGCCATCTCATACATATTCTAAGAAACATGTAATACCTGTGTACTTGTGAGAAAGAAGAATGTATTATTGCCATACTTACCTTTTATATATTCCCGCTTTTATTATATTAATTAGAAATTGAACACATATTAGACACATAAAGTTTATTTCATATTTATGATTCTTTTATGTTTTGATCAATCTTGCAAAACAATTTGTATGATATGTTAATGTTATTTTAGTAAGACTGAATACATTAATGATGTGTGCTTATATGGAAACAAAAATTATTTGTAAAAAAAAAATATACAATATGAGATCACATACAGCTCTTTATTGGTGCCCGTGAACAGCAAGGAACATGACATATGCTACATCCATATTGAGTATGCTTTGAGCACGGGAAAATGTATTTATAAATGATATTACAGTTATACAGAAAGGCAAATGTCTTGTCAATGTTTCACTGAAAAAGCAGGATCTGAAAATGTTGGCATTGTAAACATTCTCAATGGTTAACAAACATTTGTTCACGTAGAAACAGGTTGGTGTAAATAACAACATAACATGGTTCTGCATTTTGTTAAATATACAGCCGTAGACCAAGTAATTCAACAATGCAGTTGTTGTTGTGTGTCATCCACTAAACAGGAACTAAACGCCACAAAAAGGGAGTCGACTTGAGAGATGATGTGGCTGAAATCAGAACTACACATCTTCGTTTAATTGGCACTTTATGGAGTTGACTTTTTACATCTGTACCAAAAATCATCAAGCAGATCACTTGTGTAATTGATGCATCAATTATGCATCACTGGACACCCACAACAAATATATAATTACGTATAATATATCAAAAACAATACATGTGCAGGTTCTGCATTGCATTTTGTGTTAAAACATATTTACACAGCACCTACAACTTCACAGTGTAAGATCTGGCACTCTTAACAGCGTATAATTCAACACACATACACCAGTATAAGTTTTGGCTGTTTGAATAAATTAAAATTTGGCACTCGTGAGTATAACATGTTGGCACACATCCAATAGCAGTGAGAGCTCAAAACTTGACACTGTTGTAAAAGCTTAGGAATTGGCATTGTAATAATATCATCACAGTAATGATGTTTAGTAAGCTCAACTTTACGTATGCAGCAAGTTATAATTTGTTGTCACTTTACGACACTGTACACCAAAATAGCAATACCCTTCAAAATAAAATACCCGACTTCAACATGACACTCGAATATATTCAGAATATAGTCATTGGTAAGAAGTCATATCCTACATCTGTAAAATACTCTTTATCCTATATTAAAAATACTACTAAAATGTGTCAGACAATTGTTTTTTCTGCCACACATTAATACACAGCTGATATCGCATCTGTCGATGCATCAGAGAATCTGTATAACTTGGAGTGGACATTAAAATTAAACTTCCCATAATAATACACCAATTTGCGGCTAAAGTAAAGTTCTAAACCAAATTTTATCATCATTTATATGTACGGAATATTTTACACCATCTTGTATGCAACAAAATATAGCATTCTATAGTCCTAGACGTGTCTTTGCTGAAGACTAGCAACTTTTTATATCGTCCCACAGTACAGTAATATAGTTTCCTTAGAGAAACGATCAGCACACAATATCACAGTTACGCAATATAACGAAAATTTTCTCCCCTCCGAAACTTGTCTCCCTCCTCTCCACACGATGCACACATGACACCGTTCATACGATGAGTCGAGATCCAGCGATGTAACGCGATTCTTTCCACAGGTTCGTCTCACCGCAATTATTCACCCGTCGTTTACACTGGCCGCACCGTTTATACTGGTCGCATTGCTCATGGAGTAGACGACCAGGTGTGAGAATGCGTGCATGCTCACTCGTCTCCGCCGCATGTTTGGTAGCTGTTGCACGCGCCCAATCCTCTTGCAGCTTTTCTCGATATCGCAGATGTAGGGCGTGTTTTCTTGCTCGGTCGTCCTGCAGTCTAAAGCAAACAGAAATAATGCTCAATACCAGGGATAGACGCAGCATTTTTAATATTGCAATGTATTAATTGTGATGTAGGTACATTTTCAATATCATATTGCCAGTAATATTTTATGACATAAAAATGTTCTTAACATAATTTTTAATTACTAAGCATCTATTGATATTCAACCAGTTGCTTCGATTAAATAAAAGTCACAAAATAAAGCATTGCAAGTATATTTGAACTATTTTTTAGTCATGTGCAATACTATTAGACAAATGCAATACTGTGTTGCAATGTTGCAAGTATTTACAATACATTTAAAAGTATATTAATAACTTCTATTTTGCTGTCCTCTCAATGTCATTGTTACTAATACTTGTATAACACATTGTTTCATATGTTTTCAATAGATAATATCTCGGAATAAGTTCTACACTTTACTCCCTTTAGACCTGTTCAATCAAATACCATATCAGTTACTCAGGAAAGCATTCAGCCACACCGCAGTTACAGTTTGTACGCAAATATCTTCCACTGTCTATAGCCAGGTACTCATTCATACATCTACGAGAACTGGAGCAACTTGGAAAGAACAAACCTGCCCAAAGTTTGAAACAGCAGCAAGAGAATTCGATCCCAGAATCTCTAAATTTTGAGCCGAATGCTCTAACCACTACACCACCAGAAACAGAAAGTGAAACCAGTTCATCCACTTACTCCTCCTTGGTTCGCTTCAACACTTCCTCTTCCTCCTTTTGTACATTGAGTCGTCTCAACAGATTCTCTCGTTTCTGTTGTTCCACGGTGTTCACCTGCTGTTGGTAGATCTCTCGAGCACGACGTCGTTTCAGCGCCAGCTTCTCATTGGCCATGTCATCCTTGCCGAAGAATGGTTCGCCCGAGTCGGACACTCGGGCAGGTAGGGGCAGCGGCTTGAACTTCAACTGCGTAAATTATAATAATACAGTTTAACTCAGACAAATTCCATATGCATATGTACATACATACATATAACACTTGTAAACAGTTAAGATATACATGGCATGGATTAAAATATATACAGACATACCGGGGGTACTCTAGAAGTTGTAAAACATATGTACTAATATTCATAGGACAAGTTACTAAAATAATATAGGTAATGACAGTAAAACATTTATAAAAACACACATATGTGCCTTAAAAATGCAGGTAAAATTATTAAATGTAAATACATGTAATATGTTCTGTGTATACGTTTACATGATGTATGTAAGGTATCTAATATGAACAAATTATGATGTTGTATCTAGTTGGTTATAAACCAATGTTTTATTTTCAATAAAATAAATACACAAAAGAAGGTTCATCCATAGACAAGGAGTGATATTATCATATACTGGTAGGTCATAGAAACGATTGTAGGTAGATGCTGCCATGTTAAGACTGCTTTTCCTGAAGCCTTTTCTAACAAATCTAGCTGTACGTTTTGTACCAGACTCACAACCTTGGAATGTACTTTGTATATTTTTATCCATTGGAGACAGCGAGAGTTTTGTGAATCCACTTTCTTCTATGACGTGGAAATATCACCAGAAGCACTGCTTCAAGATCAGCAAGAGTAATAAATGAGTCAACATGTACATTAGTGTTTATACACGTAAGGCATACCTGTGTTGACAGGGCCCGTCTGTACATGTTCTGCTGGTCCATCTTGTTACGCATATACTGATCCCTTTGGGCAGCCAGTCTGGAAAACAACAATTTTATTGCAGTTTATACAATAGCTTGAAAACACATTTTATAATTATAACACAAGAAAAAATATTCTGTTGAATTTGTTTCTGCTTTCCCAAATATAATTTCACATACATTTTACATTCTTGATTTTTTAAATATATATCTGAAGTATGTCGGCAAGAGGATTCAAACCCAGTACCACATGCATGCATGCATGCACACACACACGAACACACCATACACATGCACACACACAAACTTGCAAATACACACGCACGCATGCACATGCGCACGCACACACACATGTGAGTGGAAGGGGGATGGATGGAGGGTGTGAGGACGAATCAGAAATGGAGAGGAAGACTCACTCCTCTGCCAGTTGCACTTGTTCTAGTCGTCCCAGGAAATCCTCATCTGACTTCTGTTGTTTCTCCAACTCCTGTTTGTAGTTCACCTGTACACAGTAAGCTGTGTAGCTAAGTACAATATCATGCAAAACATTAAGTTATATGTACAAAACTGTGTGCATGTTAAATCTCAGATACGTGCATCCAATTATAAAACATGTCCACAGATTTATCACAATTCTCCAGACATGTAACATTTTACCAAATATTCCCACATGCAAGACACATTTTGAACGCCCCTGGTACAGAGACAATACATATGTTCGTGGGATCTGATTGTACCTGAACTTCCAAGTAAGACACAGTTTGAACGCCACTGGTACAGAGACAATACATATGTTCGTGGGATCTGATTGTACCTGAACTTCCAAGTAAGACACAGTTTGAACGCCACTGGTACAGAGACAATACATATGTTCGTGGGATCTGATTGTACCTGAACTTCCAAGTAAGACACAGTTTGAACGCCACTGGTACAGAGACAATACATATGTTCGTGGGATCTGATTGTACCTGAACTTCCAAGTAAGACACAGTTTGAACGCCACTGGTACAGAGACAATACATATGTTCGTGGGATCTGATTGTACCTGAACTTCCAAGTAAGACACAGTTTGAACGCCACTGGTACAGAGACAATACATATGTTCGTGGGATCTGATTGTACCTGAACTTCCAAGTAAGACACAGTTTGAACGCCACTGGTACAGAGACAATACATATGTTCGTGGGATATGATTGTACCTGAACTTCCAAGTAAGACACAGTTTGAACGCCACTGGTACAGAGACAATACATATGTTCATGGGATATGATTGTACCTGAACTTCCAAGTCCTTGTAGTATCGTTCCTGTTTCACATACTTAGGAGGAGTTCTGGGCCTCTGCTGGAAGATGTAGGATTTCTACAAGAAGACAAGGTACAATGGATGTCAACCATGGACAGGATGAGTCGCTCTTGGCATATACTTCAATCTCGGCAGTTTGTCAACAGATTCATGGAATCTTTGCAAGATTATTTATTCAGTTCTAGACATAATTAAGTCCACTTAAGTTCTACAATTGTCAGTGTTGTTGTCAGCATGGAACAGCTACATTATTATATTATTTTGATAAGTCTCAACAACATTGTATGTATTCGCTATCACGAGGGAACACATATGGTACCATAATAATCTCATGATTTCTACAACAACATTTCATATCAAAGCTATATTCTTCAACTTCCTCCTTGTGCATGAAAAAACGTAACTCAATATTTGTGACAGTAGATTTATCCCTCAACTCCTATAGTACATCTTATTAAAATGGCCTCTGCATGGTCATGCAGCTGGATACACAAAACAAAAAGGAACAAAACACCATGGTAGTAACAATCCTAAATTTCAAAATAAATTACCTATATATAGTCAAGCTTGCATCTTGGAAGATAGTTTCAAGGGGCAGATATGAAAATATATACTGTTGCAACAAATTCTCCAAGTGTGCGATGGGTGGACATAAGTAGACTCACGTGGTATGGGTCTGTTGTGTGTTTCTTGGTGTAGACTGCCTCAGCCACTCCCATGTTGAAGGCGGCCATCTTCTGACTCTCTCGTTTCTTCTCCATCAATTTCTCCTACAAAAGACATCACACATGAACCATATAAGTAGCAGATCTAGGAAGCGTTTCATCAACATTGTTACAAGCTCACAAACCTGATTTTGCTCTTTAAAATCGATTTTGCTCCTTAACAGTGATAGTGTATACTGAAATGAAAACTGTCAACACCAGGGTGCGCCACCGGGACATTTTCACTGGTGTGTCTCGGAAATAATGTCCTTTATGATATTGCAGTGTTTTTTACATTTTAAAAAGCTTAAATCTAACAATGGATTCTGTTTAATGGTGAATTTTCCTTGAGTTCATTGTTTTGGTAAAACAGTCCACAGTGTGTCTGTCTTGCTGTCACTGTGATGATTCAGGCAGTATTCAAAGAATCAGACTATCCACATGGATTCAGTGAATATGTCTACAGTGAAACAGGACGGCAGAGGGAGGGTGGTGGAATTACAAGAGAATCATGGCATGAACACCCAAAAATGAAGGTAGATGGGACGAGACCTCTACGGGCAGGACAGATTCAGCGAACGAGTAAGAGGAGATTTACCAATATACATTGAAAAACAGAAGACGATTTGTAGAAAGAGGCTGTAATTAGTTAGTAAGGGCTAGACATAATATGTGCAGTAGCCCATACACTGCATGCAATTTAGGAGAAGAACATTTCTGCAAAATGTCAAACATTATATATGCAGATTAAATAAAGAAATTTTCTTATTACACAACTAGGAAATTCTACTCACATTGATGTTTTGGCTGCCTTCTGATGAAGGTTGATGAACATTTTCATGAATTATATTTGCAGATTATGGGTATTCCCCAAAGATATGTGCAAAATATTAACATTATTTTCAAGTACCTGTTCTTTAAATATGGCGTCTGTATCAACGATGCTCTGAAACTGTTGCAACAGTTGATCTTCCTTCTGCTCCTGTGCCCGCCGCTCTTCAGCAAGGAAGACTGGAATGTTACGTTTCTCTCGCTGGTGACACAAGTAACATAACTCCTGGCCTGAATTGGAGTGACCGCAACTGGACGCGCGGGCAGACATGACTTCCTCTGGTGGTGGACGATCTATGTCCATGGGAAACCCAGGCTTACTCTTCCCCGCTGTGGCTTGGGTGGAAAATGGCTCAAATGTAGCCAAGGGAGGCTCCCTATTGATCCCCTCCTCTGCAGGAAATGAGGAGATTTTCTCAAGGGGGCTCATTTTCCAGATTCGGTCGAAGTCGACGCTTCCTTGGCTACGAGGTCGAGGGTCATCGACTGTTGGGCCGGACTTGAAATGGTTGCTGCTGTTGACAGATGATAATATACTGGATAATAATAATAATAACTTTATTCACAGACTCCAAACAACTTACAAGAACATATTACCATAGTTCTAGTTGGGTTATATAAACAATATCCGGGTAGTTACAATGCACAGGATCAAATAGATGTATCCTCTCAAGCCAGGGGCATGATTATGTACACTACCCCTGGCAGATCTCCTACGCATTGTATAGCTGAATCAAACTCGTAATTAACTTCACAGTACCATCCGTGAGAACAGTGCAGGAATCCCAATATAATTACACATTCGACAATTCTTGTGAGGTGCTGAGTGGTTTTGTGTATTCAAATAATTAAGTCTGCTGCCCAAACAGTCCACGAAGACCATGCAGTAGACCACTGGAATTTGCCGGCAAGCGATCTGTGAGGGGGTACTGACTGGTGTAATCAGCAGCGCCCCCTAGCATGCGAGGATGAACAGATGTAGTAATTAATGGTTGCTGCAGTTGACAAATAGAAGTAGCAACATTCAGCAATTTTTCCTCATTTTGTCAAATAATATACTAAAACCTGCAATAAAAATAGAAATTTGATACATGGCAAAAACATATATCTGATAGAAACATGGAAAAATATGTTTTGCATACAAATCCATCTTAAGTTGTTTAATGAAAATAACTTTAACACTTAAAAACAGCAAATTATTTCAAGAGTATTGTTGGCTGATCTATATGGACATGGATTGATGTTCTCTAGCCAGAACTGTCACATCTTGATATGTATGACATCCCACATTGACTTATAGTATCTTGGTAGTTCCCTATCAGGTAGTTGTCTTCTTTGGCTATAGCCAGTAGCCACTGTGCCAGAGAAGACCACTTGTCAGGTAGAAAAAGCAATATTATATGGGACAAGGCTCCTTGGTAATGTAATGGAGTTATGACTAGGAATCGTGACTAGTTTTGCTGTTAAGTAACAAGGCAGGTATGAGTTTGTAAAAGAGCTTTGTATTCAGCCAACACATTTTTAACTAATTCATACAATACATATATATATATACAATGTGTAAATGATGTGAATTAGCCTATATAATTATAATACAACCTCAATCATGTAGAAAAAGCAATAAAGTGATCAAAATATAAGAGCAGCATCCATTCAGTTATCAAAAGAAAAAATGTACATTTATTCTGGGTGGTTGTCATGTGATAACACCAACATGGTCACATGACACAGTAAAGCAGGGACTGGGATGGTCTAGAAAGTTCCATCAAATA
Source organism: Escarpia spicata (assembly GCA_963995525.1). Lineage (NCBI taxonomy): Eukaryota > Metazoa > Annelida > Polychaeta > Sabellida > Siboglinidae > Escarpia > Escarpia spicata. The sequence goes on along the minus strand of OZ023218.1, from coordinate 21,459,954 downwards.
TAAATCATGTATCCGACCTTCCATTATTATACTGAAAACACCATCTTAATTTGTCTTTACTCAGACAGAACAGCTGGAAATTCAAGAATGGTACATTTGTAGAAAACAACTTTTCTATCCGCAATGTTTTCATTTATTCAACAAATATTTCATAATCACAAACAGTGCGCTTGGATTTTGACAAATTTCACATTTCCTGCCATAGCACAACCATTTAAGACATGCAAACGTACCTGAAAGCAGACAACGGGTGTTTATTGAATTGTGGACTGGAGAGAGGTTTGTTGAGGCTCGATGTAACGGAAGCTGCGCGACTGAATATCCTCGGTGTGTGGAGCTCTAAATGCAGCAACTCGTCATTGAAGCTGACACCCATAGCCCTGGGGATGGGCACAGCGACTCTGTTGCCCATTCTGCTGTTGGAGACGGGAGGTGGTGGGGAAACGTCGTCAAATGGTTTCTCATCTGCAATCACAACAGGTGTATTTCAAACTCTGACTGTCAATGGCGGTTTCAGTTGCTAATTTGCTTAAATTTTCGCATGGGTGCATTTGAATGCTATGTCTAGGAAAGAGTTAACATGGCATGTAACAAAAATAATAACAGTATACATATAGATCTGCAATACACTAGTACTACGTTATAGTATACAAATCTTGCATGATGAATATTGCTGGCTATACCGTTTGATCATGATTATTAGTGAGCTATTCTAAAGTGTGTATAATTAATTATTAACTAATTAAAGTAGTGATGAAACAATATAACCTATTCATGCAATATAAGAATTACTGGCTCAGTTTACAAATACTGTAAATATTGTCACAATGGATTACATTGAACATTTGTTTAGGATTTCTGTTGTAGTGAACATCTGTGTACAATGGACACTTTTATGATGTATGTTACCATGGACACCTGACCACAATGGACACTTTTTATGAGATCTGTTACCATGGACACCTGACCACAATGGACACTTTTTATGATATTTGTTGCCATGAACACCTGACCATAATGGACACTTTTTATGAGATCTCTTTAAATGGACACCTGACCACAATGGACACTTTTTATGATATTTGTTGCCATGAACACCTGACCATAATGGACACTTTTTATGAGATCTGTTACAATGGACACCTGACCACAATGGACACTTTTTATGATATTTGTTGCCATGAACACCTGGCCATAATGGACACTTTTTATGAGATCTGTTACAATGGACACCTGACCACAATGGACACTTTTTATGATATTTGTTACCATGGACACCTGACCATAATAGATGCTATTTGTTGCCATGGACACCTGACCATAATAGATGCTTGTTTCAGATATCTGTCATAGTGGCTATCACATGACAGCAGTGGACAGTTGTTTACGATATATTATACTCACTTCAATGGACACTTTTTCTGATATTTTGTGACATTTTAACTATATCTAGTAACATTCAAATCTCGTTCTCTCCCTACTCTCACCTATATTAATCTGCTGACCAATTGCTCACTGACCTTCTGTGTGGTTTAACTCTGGCTGGATGTCATTGAGATCATAGTGTTTCATGTCACTGACCATGCCTCTCTCTGTGTTCTCTTCCTCACCCCCCTCCCTAAATGTCATCCGTTCAGTCTCATTGGGAGCTTCATCTCCCTCTCCCTCTGCTATGGTCGGCATCATGTTGTTTGCACCTGGCACCAGGGCGGGAATTATTCTGCAAAAAATATATAAATTATAATTATTTATTGTACATCACAATTGCGGCATCAGTGGATCCTGGCTTTAAATATTTTGTAGATATACACTGTATTATTATTTTATCGATGTATTTATTTTTATATGGATACACTATTTTGATCAATGTAGTGTTTTTTTATATGGACATACCGATCTGTTGTCCAAAAAAATAAAAGAATTATTATTATTTAAAAAATTTGATGTGGTATCAATTTGTTTATCATCTGAAAATATGAGATAGCTTCGAGACATTTATCTGGTTGTTTTTGTAATAAACCGCTTTCTGTTGACTGCATTGACAAGGTCTGTACAGTGACTTCAATTTTTCCTTTTTTTATATCTGGGTATGGTGGGTGTCAATCCAATTCAAATGATGTTTTTTTTTCTAAAATTTTTCAAGCCAGGTGATTAATTGATAGGACTGTTCTATTTAATTCAGCAATTCTTAAATATGTTTTAATCCTCCAATAAATATTAATTAATATCTAGTCAAACAGTGCATATGTATGTCTGTCGGAAGAATTCAAGTACACTGTAGTAAGAAATCATGTTTAATGTGTTCTATATGAGTCAAATTACAATCCATTCAACCAAAAGTATGTTTTTAAGATACTATAATTTCAAAATGTGATGATAATAGATTGTTTGTCATTTCCAATACAACATCAAGGTATATCCACCCATGAAAGTGTTTTAAGCTTTTCCTTGATCTGATTAACCAAAACGTATCTTAATGTTCGAACAAATGTGATACATCACATATACTGTTATTGCAAAACAACAACATGATAGCAACAAACCTTGGAAGGAGCATGGTGTTGTTGGAATAGGGGCGTGTCGGTGGTCGGTCGGACATCACAGAGTCAACCGTGCCAGGGCGCTGTCAAACAGAACACAACGGGTGACTCTACAAGACTAGCACTGTGTCTGTTTTGTTCAGAAGAACCACGGGATGACAGGAAGCCTTGCTGGTAGTGGTAGCATAGGGAGAACAGGTTCAATGCCTGGTATCTTATGCTGGCGTCTACTGGTAAAAACAAGTTTATACACGCACGTACACATATGGGAACGCACTCATGAACACATACACATTCATGCACCTGTATGTTCACACAAAAGTAACAAACATATTTAAAGGAAACCCTTAAACAAGTATTGGTATGGCAACATGATATGATATTCAATCCAAATATATATCAATTACTGAATACAGATTCAAGGACACAGTAGCCGCTACCTACCTAAACACTCTTGATGTAAGGAAAGTAATTTTAAGCTTAAAAGGAACAACCCTAAAACTGGAAGGAACCTTTATTCAATAATGGCGAATTTTTAAATCCTATTATTTTTTTGAATAGTTATAGTTTAATACACGACAGTTTGGCACCCAATATGTAAACCGTCTAGGTGGGAAATATTATCATACCCATATATGCACACACAAAAACACACACATACATACATACACAACACACACACACACAACACACACAACACACACAACACACACACACGCTTGCATACACACACACACACACACACACACACACACACATACAACACACACACGCTTGCATACACACACACACACACACACACACACACGACACATGCACACACAACACACACATGCACACACGCAACATATACACACATATGCACACATGCACACACACACACACATACGCACACCACACACACATGCTTGCAAATACACACACACCACACACACAACACACACACACGCACACACAACACACACACACACGCTTACATATACACACACACACACACAACACACGCACACAACATACAACACACACACACACACACACACACACTCATGCACGAGCACACACACAACATACACGCACACACAACACACCCACAACACACACACACGCTTGCATATACACACACCATACACACACACACACACACACACACACACACACACACACACACACACACACACACACACACACACACACACACACACACACACACACACACACACATGTACATACACTAGCTCAACCATAGTTAGTTTGAAGGAGAAGACATGGTTAACATTGTGCGTTGTTAAAGAGAGCGGCTCACCTGGAGAGCAGAGGGCAGTGAGGAGGAGGAAGACAGGTGAGGCTAGTGAGAGGAGCAAGAGGAGAACAAGAGCCAGGTGCATCAGTGGGGAGGAGGTACGAGCAACATCTGCTCACTTCTTGCCAGCCCGAGTCTGTCAACAGTTGACATGCAACTAAAGTAGTGCAGCTGTCTTGAGGAAGGTGGAGTAGTCACGCAGAATGAAGCAGTCTTGCCAAACCAATGGTGTAAGATGTATTGTTAGATAGTGTTAAATGTCTCAGGTGCAGTATTAACATGTGGAGAAAGAGAATAGAAAACTATCTGCCAAAGCCAGGCCACACAGGGGATGAGAGTATGTTCTGTAGCAATCTATGTGTGTGTGTGTGTATGTGTGTGTGTGTGTGTGTGTGTGTGTGTGTGTGTGTGTGTGTGTGTGTGTGTGTGTGTGTGTGTGTGTGTGTGTGTGTGTGTGTGTGTGTGTGTGTGTGTGTGTGTGTGTGTGTGTGTGAATTTTGCTTATGCGTACGTGTGTGCATGCATGCGTGTGTGTGTGGATAATCCCTTCCATAGTAAACCACTGACTTTCATATTCTATCTGGGCTCTGGTTTTATATACTCCTTTCATAATTTCTTGTTAATCTAGAGATTCCAGTCTGTCTATGTGACAACGTCCAAGCTTATGTACAGTATTCTAAATGAGACCCAACTACCCAGGCACTAGTCAATGAGTGTGGTACAGATACATACATCTTTGAGTGAGTTCACAAGATGCCCGGTTCCATCCATATTGTTGAGGAAGTCCTTGTAGAATCGCATCTTCACCTTGCCCTCCCGCATCTGCAGTCGACCAATGCCATTGAAAATAAACTCAATGTTTCGGCCAGCAGAAATGGACCGGTCAAGCGCAAGCAAGACTTCCTTAATGCATGCTTCCACAGTGTCGCGGTCAAATGGACTCTCAAGGGATATTGCAGCGTAGTTCAGTTGTACAATTGGGAAGTTACCTAAAAAACAAAAATTACATAAATCACAATTTCTATTCAGTTGAAAAATTACATCAAAAACATTATTTTTGTAATTGATTCAATTCTCATCATTGCATAATTAATGAACAGATTGTGATTCGGTCAAATAGGTATATAAATCATGCTCCTTCTGTCTACAGAAATATAGAATACAATGTAAACATGAACTGTGATTTCAAAGGTGTTTCTTTTATGTGAATGTTCTTCATATTTAGAATTCTTATTGTGTGTCCACTGATTCGTGAACACTATTAATAAATATTGAAACATATTAATAAATATTGAAACGTATTAATAAATATTAAAAAATATTAATAAATATTTTAAAACATTAATACAGAAATTGTACCATTTAAATGTAATTAATTTCAATGGCAAATAATCACCATCCCAAACAATAATGCATACTACTAAAGGCATAGTAATAAAAATGAAATAAAAAGCATATCAGCGATATAACTTATGCAGAATTATTATATTTATTATAACCTACTATAGTCTTGAATTACTTCATTAATTATCATATAATATGAATCAATGCTAGTACGCACCACTGACATGTTGCTTGGGAACATTCAGATTGTGTTTCATGGAGAATCGGTCACTCAGAACAAACACTGGCCGTTGTATTTGCAGAAACTTGTTGCCGCCAACATCTAGTCTCTTTTGGCTAAACGTGAATGTCCCGAGACCACCGATACACACTCCCTGAAAGGTACCAGCAAGACACTGTTTGTGTTGGATACACCCAAATGATTCCCTGACAGTATGATCAACCAATTATGCAATACACTACAATTGTATGATCAGAACAAATCGGATTACACTAATACAGCCTGTACTGTTGTACATTTATAATTGGAATGCAAGTGGTGGTATTGCTTTGATAAAAATAATCAAGCAAGTTTTGTGTTTAACTAGTGCTCGACTTTGTTAAGCCCAGGCAGTAATACCATGGTCTGGTGCACGTAGCTGTAATTGGATCTCTTTAATGTGTTCATTAGTTTTCTTTAGAGTAATCTGTACAACAAACTAGTTTGTTGTGTATTGCTACTCAATAATGTAGCTGCTGTTTGTTCGGTTAAGTACATATGTACTTAGTGGAGGTCAAACCATGGATAGTCGGGTATACTGAAATGGTTTTAATTCAAATTCTAATAACAAAGGTATTCTGCTTGTACATTACAATATTACACACGCATACACAGTGTCATGCATAGTGTACATCATGCACACAGTGTCACACACTCGCATGCATGCACGCATGCATGTACACACACATAGTTGGCAGTTGTCTTATCTACATGTTTAATTATTGTAACGTTAACATAATCACATTTAATAATCACATAATATAATTAATGTAACGGAAATTTAAATAATTTCTTGTAGAGCAGTTACCAGAAATCCATGTCTGTGGGTGGGACAATAAGTGGAACAAGAGAGAGTGTATATATTCACCTTGAGAAGGTCCATATTTTTCCTAATGAACGAAGCAACACCATCCCACACACTGACGACATCTGAAAGAGGTACAACTTGATATTGATGTGCTGCTTTACTGTAAGTAATTTCACACACACAGCTGGAGGGTTTATGCATAGCAACAGCCAACACACAACAAGATTATGCTGGTCAATTAAATATATTGAATGAATAAACATTGCAGATGTGTTAATCTTTCTATTCATTAAATCATGCCAACTTATATATGGTGTACAAACATATTTAGAGTATTTAATGTTGGTATGTTTTACAAAAAATAAACAAACTATGTGGAAAGGTTAATAAAAATGTTTTATATGAACATTTTACATTTTACATGCTAGTGAATATATGGTCACAATAATGGTTATAGCATTTATGGAAGTCATGAATTTAACTATGACTTGGTTACTGTGAATATGAAGTTGGTGTTGGAAGGAACCGTTGTGACAGAGGTGAAGTGTAAAGCACTTTGTGTTGACCGAAAAACTGCATACCACGCAATATAAAAACCTATATTTAAGTGTAAATTATAAGAACATGGATGTACCTTGCCAAAAGTGACATGTGTCTTAGAACTATATTTAATTTACTATATATGGTATATGCCTTCAAATTATGACAGTGCTGCGGTGATTCATCTCAAATAAGTCTAGATGCTTTTCCTAAATCAATACATTTGTGTACAAATTACTGCTTTGCTTAAAAGTGGTGATATATGGTTGAGGCATTAAGAAAAGAGTCTACTCAACTATATGACTTGTAACTTATTTACAACAGTACTTAACTGGCAACTGCACCCAGCTTATTTTAATTGAATGACTATTGTATTAACACTATGTCACACTTCTCCATGTAGCCATTTTGATTTAAAAGATTACTGTCGTATATAAAATCATTACAAAATTAAAATATATTTCATACCATTTCCATACCATAAGCCATTAGAGGTCCTTAGGTCAACTGTGAGTAGATATATACATATACTTTATTTTGGAATTATATCAATCAGAATACAACCATAAGCAATATGTAGAAAATGTAACAACACAATTGAAATGAAAATAAATATGATTACCCTAATTCACTTGATCTGTCATTTTCTTGGATATCATTCACATTATTATTCTCAAATGTGTTTACAATATGGCTATAATATATTGTTGATTGTACGCCTACAGAGTTCCTCCTAGTGATGTATTGACACCTTGGTCAAACTTTTCCATTGTCTCTGAACTATCTTTAATTACTGACACTGGTCAGGAACTGACATATTAAAAAGGTCTGATTGCTGAGGAACCCAAAGAGGTATACCTACAGTTTCATCCTTTGAATTATACTAATGACAATGAGAACCAAAACAACAGGGCAACGACTGACGAGAATCCACTGGATGCATGTAACAGTAGTTATAAATAAATCAAGATAATTGTTTTTATTTTTCATTTAGATCATGGCTAAAAGTCTAAATTGGATATTTACAACGTTTGTGTATCACGGTAAAATACAACATAAGGTACTAACAGTGTTAAAATAATAACTAAAACAAGATAAAACATATTAAAATTAATTAAATATCTGCATATTTAAAGTTATTGCTACAGACTATGATATAATGTTATCAATGTCATAAGTACTAAAAAATAAAGGACACACAAAATGTGTATATTTAATAATGAGTTACATTGAAAGCTTCTCTGACTGCAGCAGGCAATTTATGGCAGGCATCAAGGTGCAGTGACCATAAAATATGTATCATAAAATAATTGAGATTAATAGTGTCATAAATCTGTTGGACATTGATCAGGTGTCAGACGTGTCAGGTAATTTAAATTAAGACGTTTGCCGCAATTAAAATGTGTAGGAGAAAGTGAAGAATGGGGAGTCGGGGTATTGTATAGTGTATACACATACAATCTAATCTTGACTCGAGTAGATTATATCTCAAGACTCCACCCTAGCCTAGCCCTAGGCAATCATTATTATTTGTCAATAATTTGATACAGCTCTTCGAAGTACAAACAGTTAATTTCTTAATCAATTTAACTGGTGTTAAGTAAGCAACGTATGTTGTAATTCGACAATTTAGCAGGCCTTCTAGTATCAGCACTATACAATAATGTCTTTGATGAAGCCAAAATAATGAATAGAGAGCAACGGCAAGGCGTACCTTGGTCACCGATGTTAGGTCCGATGTAGGAGAACTTCTTTTTCTTGGCGTCGTTTATCAATCCATATATTTCGTCCGTCATCTTGACGCCGGTGGATAACCACGCTTGCAATTATCAAATTAACTAACACATTTACTAGTTTATTCGTCTGTTGAAGCAACTGCTACAACCTACCGAAGGCGTTCCGCAGCGCAACAACTTGACGGACGTTGCTATGGACTCATTAACCACTCGTTGATTGGCCCCTAGAGATACACTTACAGCGCCGGAGTGAATAACCATTTGTAAATATTACAATTTTGTCAAAATACCGCGTGATTCTTTATAATGCAAAATGGCATTCGATTCTCTATGAAGAAGTCGTTGCACTGAATTTGCAAATGCGCTTATACTTAACGGTATGACATTTAACGTGGATTTATTCGACGTCATCAATTTAGTTTTTTTTGCGTTGGACCACGCATGCGCAAGTTGTTAAAGCGGAAGTTCTCAAAACACGTGTAAAATAAGTCAACATAAACCGAGAGGAACAAGCCTTACAATTATGGTTTTACAACGGGTTGTGTACGTTTTTAGACACTTTGTATTGAAACTTAATAATGTGATGTACTTAATAATGTAGGGGAGACACTGGCGGGGTAGATATTAGAGGACAATAACAAATTAACCTGATTAATTAAAGTTACTGAGACGAGAGACAGTGGCCGGCCACTGGCAGTGAGTGGCAGTGCGTGGATTCTGATGGCACTATCTTCTCAGACTCGGTGTCGCGTGTCCAGAGTATACCGGACCGTCCGACGATCATCCTCGGCGATCTTTTACTTTCTGACCTAACCATGAAAACGACCACCTACAATACATTGTCTACAGACTACAGCCGCCAAACTTCTCACATATCTTACACACGGGTATCCTTACATACATGATATACACATACTACGTTACAAAAACAATTCTCTTACATTCCCATAACAATTCACAAAACAAACTCAACTAAAACTCGACTTCGCTGGTGGCGATTACCCATAGCTGTGCGGTTACTGTAGTGTAAGTTGTAACATTTATAATTATTATTTAGGGGGGCGCACGATAGTGTAGTGGTTAGCACATCCGCCTGACATGCCGGCGCCCCGAGTTCGAAACCCGGACCGGGCAGGTATGGTATATTTGGTGTAAAAACCTGGCTCTCAACTTTGGGGACTGTGTATCCCTCGTGACTCGGAGATCACGTTAATGTCGGTCCCGTCTCAATTTGGGACGTAAAAGAACCACTGAGGATGACAAGCACCCTGGCAGTGACCACCCTCAGTGCCAGCATAGAAAGGTCGGCTTGGCGATAATGTTCTGAAAAAGGCTGACTAGTTGAATGAGACCTCACAAGATCAGCTCCACTGTAACCACAACATATACAGACTAGTCAGTTAATAGAACGTTGCCGAGTGCTGGAAACAACTAGAACTAGAACTATTTTAAGGCGTTGCTAAGTGAATGAGCTTCACAGAAATTCCATACAGTGGTGCTAACGATAGTGCCACTGTGTGCATAGAGTCCATGTATAAAGATAAAGCTTTACATGTGTACACATGTTCGCGACGCCTCGACACAATATCAATTTTACAATAACTACAGCATTACAGGTAGTCGCTGCCGATGATGTCAAGTTTTACCTGAGTTTATTTGTGAATTTTTATTGTTATAGCAATGTCAGAGAATTGTTTTTGTAACGTAGTTTGTGTATATGTATGTAAGATATATGTGAGGAAGTTGTTGGCTCTAGGTGGTCGTTTTCATGGTTAGGTCAGAAATTAATATAAATAAGACGGAAGCACTTGTGTAGAATGTGGACTGCCTTTTCCCTCCTAAATGTTGCCATTATAACTACATTTTTGCATAAATTTGATAGCTCAGGCTTAGAAGTTAGAGCATTAATTCCATCATTCGACATCATCCCAGACATATCTACGTTTACAAATATTATATTGCATCTTGCACTTAGTACATTTTGAGGCATAAAAGCTGTATTGCTCGTTTGAAGCAAGCGCAGTGGTAACATGCAAACAGGGTCAAAATTGTTGCTTCAAAAATGCGCTAAGCCAAAATGCAGCACTTTTGTAATATAAATATGCCTGGAATTATGTTGAATGATGGAATCATGGAACTAACACATTAAGATTCCAAAGGTTTCTACAAGTGCCAGGACGGATATAAATATAGTTTTTAAAAAAATATCAGGATTTTTTTTGAAATAGATCCATATTGTAACCTCATGCCACTTACTTATAAATGCAAACAAATTGTAAGACAAGTTGGGTTTAGACTTACTGAAATACTTGCAATTTTTAACGAAAAATCACCATCCCGTGAAATCATTTCCACAGCATTAAGTGTCTGGATGGTTATTGACCAATGAACGATAGCTATTAACGTAACTGCTTGGAAGCCACGCTCAATATCGAACTGTTGAATTTAAAAGTTGTTTCTGCTCCATTAAGACATATTTTTGCAGTAAGTATATGTTAGAATAAGATATTATATAATATATATAGCTTATACTGTAAAACGCAATTTTTCAATAAAAACAAACATACTACCTCCCATTGATATGTTTATAATTATCGCATTACAAACAAAACAATTATTCCAAATTAGCCCATGTCTTATGATGTCTACCTGATAAGTTTGGTATTTATTGATGCCACGTTTTGCACTTTTTTGTGAAATGTGATTGCCAGTTGAAAAAAACGCTGGTTTGTCGTCTAACGTGAATGTGTGTCTGCAAATTATGGTGCTTTATGCTGGACTCCGATTTTGTTTTCTTTTAGCAAACCGAAGAACCAGAGGGTGAAAAGAGCCTTACAGAAGAGGGAGCCAAAGATTGTGGAGAACGACAAACATGCTTTGTTTCTTAAAGGTGGCAGAACAAGCGAAACAATCGCAGACGCTTTGAAAGATTTGGTATGTATCATATACCAAGAGATGCAATATTTCAGTGAAGATGGGAGTCGTAAGTAGTGTTGGGAATCGGTTTGACATCCGTAATCAATTATCGGTTTTACCCAACTGACCGATGATCGACTAATGACGACTATATAATTGATAACTGGGCGGCTGTACTAGGAACAGGGCTGGGGGCAATTATGTAATTGTATTTGTAATTGATTACAGACAAATGCTGTAATTGATTCTGGTTTTGAAATTATTCTATAATTGTAATTGATTATTTTGTGTAATTGAAGCAATTAATTGAAACTGTAATGGTGTAATTGTAATTGATTTGAACATTTTAGAAGTGTAATTGAAATGACAAATGAAAAGTAATTTTAATTGATTTGATTTTGTGTAATTGGACCCAACCCTGACTAAGAATAGTTTGATCGCTAGGTGGCAGTGCTGGTGCGACATATTGGTGGTTGTTGGATATGCAGCTTTGCCATAAGTGTTGTGGATTTGAACAATGGCGTCAGTTTTGTGAAACATGTTTTGGTCGTTCAGTACACATTTCTGTCAAACCTAATTTCTATAATATTTAATTAAAACGATCACCGATTATGACTGATTAACTAATCGGAAGGAAGCATGAACCATAAACTACTTGTACTTTACAAACAGCAAAATACGTCATTGGATTGACGGACATTCCAGTTTCTTGTTTTATTAGCCAATTAACCCCATAAGAAACTTGCTTGAAAATTCTCAAATATGACTTTATAATAGAGAAATTTGTCTGTGCTCCAGTGTTTGTCTGGACAGTTTTTAAAATGTATTTTAAAAACGTAGAAACCTTATGTATAAGTCTATTGTTAGTACATGTTATTATTGAGATTTGAAAAGGCATCTGATGATAAAACAGTGTCACCTGCATTGTTAATGACCACTGGCCCCGGCGTGTTGTAGTATTCACTCAAGAAGCCATTGGCCACAATGTACAAAAAGTAAGTACACATCGGTTAGAGTATATCACTATTTGTTAAACTTGTTAAATTCAGTGACATTCGTCAGTGCATAAATTATTTGTTGAGAACAGTGATACTGAAAGTATGATAGAATACAACGTATTGTTTGAATATCAAACAGGTAAGAGGTGAGTACATTAGTAAGGTAATTGATTATGATTACCTGTGATTATGATTACTTAAAAATAAAAATGTTGATTCACTTTTCATTTTGTTACTCAATGTACCAAACAAACTAGTATGATTAAATTAATTTGCAGCATTACAGTTCTTGTGCTACAATAATGTGTATTAATTTATATTTCAGGAAGAATATAATGAGGCCCTTTGAAGATGAGACATCTATGGTGAGTAGCAGAGACTTCTAAGTAACTTATATATTTGTTATCACATTGAGGCTAGTTTTACTTTACTTTTTGAAAATAGTCTCCTATTGTTTATTCTCTGCTCGTGCTAAATCACAGCTATAATTAGAAATTGACATGGTGATGTTTAGGATTTATGTGAAAGTAGTGGTGTATTACTAGAAATCGTTAAGTATACATAGTTCTAAATACATGCCAGTTTAGATTTAACAGGATTGCCACCCAGAGAATTAACTTTAGGTGGTAGGTGGACAAGGAAGCCCTTTGGCTTATCGAGAGTCCGACCCTTTTATTTACGTGTATCCCGCCCTTCTGAGGTATGTGTTGATTTTATTTTTAAACATATTCACGCTACTAGCACCCACACAATTAGCAGATAATTTGTTCCATTCATTTACAGTCCTTTGTGAAAATGAGAACTTTCTTATATCTAATCTACACTGCTCCTTTGCTAATGTAAGTTCATGTCCTCTAGTCCTTCTACCTTTCTTAACAGAAAAAAAAATATTTCTATCATTATTTTCGTAACCATTAATTATTTTAAACACTTCTATCTGATCTCCTCTCAATCTCCAATCCCTCAGTTTTTGTATCATTTTTAGTTGCTCTCCTCTGCACTCTTTCAAGTATATCTATGTCCTTCCTGCGATATGGAAGGACAGATATACTAGAAAGAGTGCAGAGGAGAGCAACTAAACAGTTTATTGGCGACATATGTGGTAGTTTCTGTGCTTTAAAACATTTTTCTTTCTGATACAACTAAGAATTGAAATTTGCTTTCAGCGTTTTTATTGCCATTGGTAGTTTTCATCAGGAAGTTGAAAGAAACTGGATTTGTTCTTCCTCTGCCCACCAGATGGTGTGCGAGTAGACTGTCCCATATATGACTCAGTCTCTGTACCCCCTCATTTCAGTCTTGTTTTTCAGATGTTTTTTGAAACGGCTGCTAAATAGATTTCTGCACTTTGTTCTGCTCCATTGTTATTTCAAGTTATGCCGACAGATGAACTGTACATAATACAAATATTGAAATATCAGCGTCATCTGTTTTTTTTTTATTTAGGAATTTTTCTCCCACAAGTGTGATGCATCACTCTTCCTGTTTGGGTCTCACTCAAAGAAACGGCCAAACAACTTGGTGTTAGGTAAGCTGCTACATTTAGGCATATTTTGTGGTTGCATGTTGTAATTGTACTTGATTATATTTTGACCTCATCAATAACGGAATACAGCATCATTTAAGCAAATCTTATCTAGCAGTTAATTGTCGTTCTGTCTTCAAATTTTGTATTTAAATATGTTAGTTATTTAACTATGCTGCCATGACCCTCAAACCAACAGTTAGAGATCCATTCTTCTTCTTCGTTGATCACTCTAGACAGGAATGCATGTCTCCCTCACAAAGGATGCTGTCCTCCTCAGTGTGTTGAGATGACCATATATCTTCTCGTTCAAGGGGTTTCTTCTGGCCATGCATGCCGCCTGTGGAGATCCTGTAGGGGGCAGTGCTGGAGTAGGTTCTCGAGCAGTCCGCTCAAGGATTGTGTCTGCGTTCACACTGTAACATACAGCTGTATATGGATTCAGTAGGTTTACTAGTTATTCACATGGCAATGTTTGCCGTCTGCAGGTCGTCTGTATGACTCGCACGTCCTAGACATGATGGAGCTGGGCATTGAGAAGTTCACAAGCATCAAACAGTTCCAGGTAAGGACAGTGCAATGCAGCACACCATCCTTGTGAACTTGACCCACTTGACTTACACCTAGGCCAATCTGACCCCTCGCAATCCTCCACGATGTCACACCCCTCCATCTTACAGTGTAGTTTATCCAAAGCACACCGCCCTGCTGCTAAGAGTGGGAGTCCAGTGTCCTGTCTAACTTGGTCACTCCACCTCTTCGCAGCCTTCCTCTTTTTCTGTGTTCTTTAAAGTCTTCCTTGAAAACTATTTTATGAGATTTCATTTAGCATACAGCAAACATGCCCAAACTGGAGTCTTCTATGTCTGATGACATCTGAGATGGATTCAGGGGTGAATGTCTCCTCTCTGACCTGGTTATTTCGTAATCTGTCTGCCCTAGTAACATCTCTGACTCATCTCAAAAATTTCAAAAGACAAGGCAGTTTCTTACTATCGTAGTGCGTAGTGTCCATCCGTGGGAATGAGTATGTAAGCACTACCGGTTACATCAGTCTCGGTACCCTCTGGGATATCACCGTGTAGAAACGTGAAAGTACGACTGAGTCTGTTATCCAATCATCTCACTCCCTGTCAAGTTAGGCCAGTTTAGGTTTCGGCCAATCATGGCTGATATTACATGTAACGTTCGGGAAGTAGAAGTCATCCTTAGAGAACCCACCAGTAGCCTATCTTATTTAGATTTCCTGGAGTTGCCTTTTGATATGGGGTGCAAGTATTTGCATGGTCCCATGCTCACAACCTTGACCAACAAAGATCAACTGGTACGAATTACAGCTGATTGAGCAAAAAAATATACATTATGTATGAAAGTGGCACTAAATACAACTGATTCAGTGGTATGTGCTGATATTTACCAGTACTTGGTGATTCTGGGTAACGGAAGAAACAACCGCACTATAACCAAAAGCATTCATTGACACTCCTATTGTTGAAATGTCATCAACTAGAATTGTACTACAACACTTGCAGAAGATACTTGCTAAGATTTCTCATGTAAGCAACATCCACATAAAATGAACAGCAGTAAAATTCACTTTCTGACCTGCCCTGTTTTACCTACCGATGCACATCATGAACATTTAACATAAGGAAGAGTGTAGCCCAGTTTCTTTAAAGCAAACATTAACTGTATTTCTGAGTGTTTTCATCATGGTTATGAAAGGAATATGTCTACTTGATTTCTCTAATAAAACATCACTCTCTGCTATTTGTTTTACATACTTGGTGTGTTTCCTTCTGTATAAGTTATAATGACACTGAATATGTATTCACAGGGTAGCAAGTGTTCAATGGGAACGAAGCCTTGCTTGTTGTTCGCTGGTGAGGCATTTGATGAGGACAAAGAACACAGAAGACTGAAGAGTCTGTTAATAGGTAAAACACTGCAGTAATCAGGACATGTACTAGACCAAGTCCTATGTGCAAGGTTTAGCAAAACTGCACACGTGGTACATTTTAGTTGACATTGTCTGAAAATTAACCATTTGAAGTATTTTGGTGACCTAGAAACAAGCCTGTTTTCAAGTTTGATAACTTCAACACCATCTTTTCAAATGGTTATATCCATGTTCAAATCTGCAGTGTATGAATATTAATATGCACAGAGATTTAATAAAAGTGCATACTTTTATTATATTAATTGAAAGAACATAATACATGCACAGTAAGGTGTGCTGCTGCTGCTGAAAGGACATAGCTGAAGTCATAGACTTATATGTTGCTATGCCCTACTCGAAATAAAAAACTTAATAAATACAATTCGAATTATAAATAAATTACAAAATAATATTCACAATTCATGTATAAATGTGTTACCATAGTGCTTGTTTTACTAATATGTGAGTTTAATTAAACATCATCTTCAATTAACATTTCACAAATATGTAGAACATAATGACAACTTGAATGCTTTTTTAAATTGCCATTTTTGTCCTTTCTTTTGTCGAATTGTTACAGGATCTGAAACAAATAGTATGTGTGTTGATTTCACAGAAAGTAAAAAACAAATTTGTACACACAAGCTTGCATGTCATAGTTGAAACTAGATAGCTTCGATTTTTCACGTTGAATTGCTGAGATACCTTTAAATGAATGAAATTTCAGCAGTACAATCTACTGCCTCACATCCTTGGGCAGCATTTATCTGGTCTCAGACATCCGTAGTTGGGTACATGTGTGTCTAATGTAGCTGTTTTACAGATTTCTTCCGTGGTCCTGTCGTCCCAAACATTCGGCTGTCTGGGCTGGAACATGTCATGATATTCACAGCGGCTGGCGGGAAAGTGTTCTTACGAAGCTACAGGTAATAACAACAGCCTGCTGCTTACTGTGACTGGGAGCAGTTTGGCAGGAGGTGATGGACAGAAAGTGGCACATCTACAGCTGTACTACTTTTCATGATATGAGTGAGGGAAATGAAGGTCTCGGCTGCGCAAGTTGCGAGTATGGAAGGGGGTTTCTCGAGTATGGAAGGGGGTTTCTTCCTGGATAGAAGGAAGTGGATAATTTAGAACATAATTTAATTATGGTGCATTTTCTTTGTAAAAATGGTTAGATGTAATATTTGGATTAAAAATTAATACATAAAATTTGTTAACCTTGAAACAGTGGTTAGTGTTAAATTTTGGCTCCGAAACGGTAGATCATGACTTACGAGATTTAGTTAGGCTTGTAAAAATCAGGATGTACACTTAATATGGTATGTATTCTTAAAAGGACAAATATGGTATTTAATATTTAATTATGTAGTCGGTGTTTCCTTCCACTGTACGCTTACGTATAATTGGTTTCATTGTGCTGCCACCTGTAGGATCATGCTGAAGAAGTCGGGCAGTCGCACGCCGCGGGTAGAGTTGGATGAGATGGGTCCATCACTGGACCTTGTGATACGTCGCACAAAGTTGGCGTCTGACGATCTCTTCAAACGATCCATGAGGGTGCCTAAGGCTGCCAAGGTAGGGTATTCTTCTCATAGCGGTGTTGTTATTTATAAGTTAAATGCCCATTTGTTTGTCATAACTCCTGGGGACCGTATCCCTAAGATAGTGGGCTTGTAAGAAAAATCCTTCATTAAGCAAAATTCGTTGTTAGATTTAAGGAGCTTTCTCAAAAAAGTTGCCGTCATATCACAGGACAACATTTCCAAGACAAACTGGCGAAAGTGTCCGAGTAACACATCCTTGTGTTGACAGTTTTCAGTCTAAGAGGGAAATTGATGTTAAAGAGCAAAATCGGGCTTATGAGCTCATAAAATGTTTGTGAAACGGTCCCCTGGTCATAATCCAAATGATCTTCCATTCCTTTTTTGTATGGTCAGCGCTTTTCTAGTTTTAAGTAGATCATTGATCTTTCTCATTGGTTACTGTTTTACAAGGATAAGGGTATCTGGACTGTTGATTGAGCCATCTCTCATTTGCTGGACACTTTTCTGGCTTTGTGAAGATTAATGAGTGTTTGGTGGACAATTTTGTTTGGATTGGCTCCTATGTCAATTCTTGTTGGACAGGTTCGCAAGGTGAAGAACATCACACGAGACGCATTTGGCACGCAACACGGAAAGATCCACATGCAGCGACAGAACTACGAGAAACTGCAGCTGCGTAAAGTGAGAGCCCTCAAGAGGAAATCAAACACAAAGAGTGACACAGAGGAAGATGCCTCAGCGAAGACAGTCAAATCTACCGATGTTGAGATGACGAGCGATTGAAGGAAATGAATGACTTGGGGGTGAAGATGAATGAAGCAAGGGACACATGATGGGGACAAAAAAAATCAGTGACACTTGGCCGAATGACTTTGTATAAGAGGTGACAATGGTTATATAATTGTCATATCTTAAAAAATACTCATCTTATCCTGACCAAATTTACGGTTTATTACTGGGTATGTTTATGTGAAAAGGTCACTGATGGCATATGTAATTTGCATGACCCTAACCATACTAACTTGATAATTATGCTGAACAGATGATTTTGTGTGAATTGTCATGGAAGATTTTATGCAACATAAATTTAGTCAAGGTCAGATTAGTTTTTAAGATATGACCAAGTTTATATAAGCCATTAGCAGACGAGCGTTGCCCTTTAAAAGTGAACTTCTCATAGAAACAATATTGTTATTTGTTTACGTTCTTGGCAGACAGAGAAAATGTACAACCAGCATGAGGCTGTTAACTGGTTGAACTGAGCTTCTACAGATGTGACTTGCTGGTCTGTAGGACAGGAGTTGAAAATGTAGGATGTGTTAACATGATCGAGGATCATCCAGTGCCATCTGGTGGCAATCAAAGAGATGCACAGTACTTTCTTTTTTCAGAAACATCTCCAAACTGTGGATAATAAAATATTTGTTGAGTCAGTGAATTTCAGTTTTGTATGCCACAAGGTTTGTTCAGTTTGAATAACGCTGTATTATTACCATAGTCCATGTTTTGTGCATTTTTCCGCAAACAAATTGCAGGTAACAAAAAAATAGGACGTATAATAAATGTACCGACCTATCAATCTATTTATTTGTGCTGAATTATAATATCTTCTGATTATAGTAAATTAACTGTACGTTATTTTATAATTATATTTACATTTGACAATAATGCATTTGACAATCTTTGAAACATGAGTAATTATTTTATTCTTGTTTTCCATCTATCGTTTTGCAATGTATTGTTTCCGATTGCTGAATTTTGTTCACACAATACAACAAAGCTTTTTTGTAGTATATAGAATATTTAATGACACGACACCACATCCGATAGTGTTACATCACAGTATATCAAAACTATATTACAATTTTCTTGCACAAATGGCATCAGTAGAGACCAATGTACATATGACCCTTCTTGACCCCTGGTATCACATGACTGGTCAAGAGTGACCAGAGATCAGTCCTGGTTTCTGGCACGTCTACGAGTCGTCGCAGCTTCAAGTCCCGCCACGTCCAGTCGAGGAGAACATATTTAGTCTGCTTCAGACCGAGAGACCCTGAAATCAACCCAGAAATTTACATTACAATGATAATTATGTGTGTGTGACCTCCGTCAAGTTTTGTCTTATCAACGATGTTTAAATGTGTATGTTACATTACTAGAACAACATGACACCTGCCAGACCAATCTTTTCTGCATGCAGTTCTCACACAAAAAATTTTGCCGTTTTCTTTGTCATTGGAGAGAGAATTTAATGGGGCACTGTATAGATTGCGCAATTCCACGGCAGAAG
This sequence comes from Escarpia spicata, assembly GCA_963995525.1. Lineage (NCBI taxonomy): Eukaryota > Metazoa > Annelida > Polychaeta > Sabellida > Siboglinidae > Escarpia > Escarpia spicata. The sequence goes on along the minus strand of OZ023218.1, from coordinate 21,440,209 downwards.
TATTTTGTCAGCCGACGCTTGGCATCTGTGGCTATTTATAGAAACGTCTGTGCAGTCGATATGTTTGCCGTCGTTAGTTCTTGGGAACACAAGACAAGTGTTATTGATAAGGATTTATTTATATAGTGTTGTTAGTTTGTAACATTATATGTCATAAATAAATCCTTATCAACAACACAATCACTAGACTCTGTGCACGCTTGTCTTGTCTTCCCGAGAACTAACGACGGCAAACATATCGCCTGCACGAGACTGTTCTATAAATAACTGCAGACGCCAAGCATCGGCCGACAAAACATTTCTGCCGTGGAATAGCGCAATCTATACAGTGCTCCTTTAAACAGAATATGCTATGGATCAGTTTCACACGTGTGGCAGCCATTTTATAAGCTCAATGCTAAGCAAACAATGATGTAATTGATCTGTCAATTGTATGTGTCTCACAGTTGTGTTGATGATCCATACACAAGGGAGATTTAAAACAGGGAAGTCATTGTAAAATAACCTTCTGCAATTTAATTTTTGTCACTCAAGTTTATCAAGAACTTTAGCTGTGAATTTTATTGGATGTAATTTTCATTCAAACACAGCTGTGGATATTCCTATATCACTGGGCATATACTTTTCTTAGTCCAAACTTTACATGCCCACAAATACAAAAACTATTCAAGAAAAATACAAATTGTGGATTTGTTACTAATTACAAACAAATTAAACAAACGGCATAAAACATTTGGAGCAACATGATTGAATAGTGAAACTCACCACTGTCTAGCAAGGCTTGTATTCTGTTTGGGGTTCCTACGCCAATGTGAACGGTCGACTTCTGCAGTAGTTTGATCTGCTCTTTTAGCTGGCAAAATAAAAATGCAGTCATGAGGGAAATATTTTATATTGTTAATATTGTAACTGAAAACTGCTATATTTTCCTCTTTCTGATAGTATAAATTATATTAAAACCAGGCATTGATTTTCATGAGAAATTATTGGGATGACTCCTACTCTGGTAATATTTGGCAATAAATGATAAAATAGTATTTTAACCAATCAGTACTTCCGTTCAGCCTATAAATCACAATGTCTATGAAATGTGAAAGCTGCACTGATGTATATCTAGGCACAACATGCCATGTTAACAAGTGTTGTTCTTGAATTTAACACTCGCCAATACTCCAAAGGAGTCAAACGGTCAGCGATAAATTCAGCCAGTTTAAAACTGGATTATCATCTGTTTTTGTTTTTACTCACCATATCCTAAAAAAATCACTACACTACTTGGTTTTAGTATCCATCATCTGTTGGAATTATACATACTTTACTACACCAGCCATGTATGAAATAACGTTATGAAAATGCACTGTTAACTTTTTTCAAGACTACTTTTGTACAGCACCAGTGAGTGACAGCATTTAACTGAGCACATAAAAGTATGACAAACAATTACCTTTATATGTTTGGCAAATAATTTGGCTATTTTACACTTTTCAGTCTTGACATCCTTCAGGTCCCTGAAACAAACGAACAGACAATCATTGGCTATTTTACACTTTTCAGTCTTGACATCCTTCAGGTCCCTGAAACAAACGAACAGACAATCAGTCACTTGTATAATGCTGGTTAACCACTGTCGTCTCTGTGGATATGTTATAACTTATGTTATAACTTCTATGTTAGTATACAAATAGACACAAAAGCCTGTTCTTAGTGTACACTACATCGACATGTCATCCATACATTTTGTAACTTCCAATACGCTAAAGGTTCAATTGGATGGTTCCATGCCAACATTGTGCTACTACTATGGCTGCTGCATTGTCCACTAGAAATAACTTTAGTTCAGTGTTTGTTTAGATTTCAATGCCTTCCAGCGCAACATGCACAGTATAGCTAGTGAAAAAAAATCGGCTTTTCAATGTTCCAATTTTTTTTTACCTATGTGTAGTTCACCCTTATATCAGAATTCAGTTTCCAAACATACTGGCATTGCCATAATTGACACAGCGAATCACTGGAGACAATGCATATTGCTCTCTTCACACTTGATTGGAATTTGTAATGTTTACCTGATCAGGTCAGTTGCTCTGGTAGCTGCACTCGTAACTATGAGCACCAGTGGCGACCCCTTGTGGTCTTTCATAGTCTTCAACGTGTTTTCCCAAGTTGGAGCGACTATCCGGAAGTAGGCTGCTAACCCACAGTTGTGGCTGCCGCAAGCACAGAAATGTTTGTCTAAAAAGTAAGGCATTCTTTTCACATTTCACAATTTCTAATATGAACATCAACAGTACAACGTCTGATGATTTAAATCTGGTTATGTCATATGTGAACTATCTGTCTTTGTGGAGTGCAGTTGCGCAGCAGTAAGAGCTTCACACTCTCGACTGAGAGAACCCGGTTCGAATCCTGTGCGGCGGTGTCGAACCTTGAGCAAGTTTGTTTACTCTACTTTGCTCCAGTTCACTCGGCTGTATGAATGAGTACCTGGCTACAGACAATATTTGTGTACGGACAGTCTTCGCACATTAATTACAACATAGCTTAATGCTTCCCAGAGAAGTCAAGATGATGTTCGATTGAACAGGTCTGCCAAGGAGTAAAATGTAAAGCGCCTTGAGCAGTCCTGAGGACTGGATACTGCGCTGTATAAGAACTTACCTTTATTTCTTTTTTATAATCTTGACTACCAGAATTTATTTTTATGAACTAAACTGAAACATCTAATTTGACTATTATATGTTTATGAATAACAACCTATCAATTAAATATATTTACAAACAGCTGTCAACGAGTTCACAGTGACATGATGAATGTATCAGTGACTTCCGTACATTTGAGGGCCATTAAAAACTACTAGCAAAACGTTTAACCTCCAGATGGCGCTACACACACACAGAAGACGGCTTCCCCAAATATTCATACCTAATGTTTGCTGTCGTAAATTTGAGCAGTTTTTCACAACGTAGAATGTCACCACCATCCGTTAGACAATTTATATAGCTCTGAACAACAGCAGTAGACATGTGTAACGTTGTGAATAATCAATTAACGTACAATGTACCTCTTCAGTCCTACCTGACAGCTGAATCTCGTCGAATTCGACCGGTGACAACTTGTCGTGAAGCTGTTTGTTGATAGCCTGTATGAGCTGCTGGGGTGTGAGTGTTTCCGTCTCCTCCCGGGCAACAACATCACTCAACTTCTACAACGTCACAATTATCATAGTCAAGAAAGAGTAAAGACATTACAGTGTAGAAAGGAATAGTAGATGTGACACATGAAAGTAGCATCATATCCCCACAGAGCTACAAACCAATGGCATCTGGAGATGATCATCACTCAGTTCTCTCAGGTAGCGGAAAGGTCCTCCAGTAAAGCATTGCATATTGCAAGCATGGTTATAAGTAAATAACTCTAATTTTGTTCAATGCGTCGCCAATAGGTAGATGAGAGGCCAATGGTGGAAGGAAGTGAATGGACACAGGTGTGTAGACCTCGGCCCCTGGGAGGAGATGAGAGGCCAATGGTTGAAGGAAGTGAATGGACACAGGTGTGTAGACCTCGGCCCCTGATAGGAGATGAGAAGCCAATGGTGGAAGGAAGTGAATGGACACAGGTGTGTAGACCTCTGCCCCTGGAAAGAGATGAGAGGCCAATGGTGGAAGGAAGTGAATGGACAGAGGTGTGTAGACCTCGGCCCCTGGGAGGAGATGAGAGGCCAATGGTTGAAGGAAGTGAATGGACAAAGGTGTGTAGACCTCGGCATCTGGGAGGAGATGAGAGGCCAATGGCTGAAGGAAGTGAATGGACAGAGGGGTGTAGACCTTGGCCCCTGGGAGGAGATGAGAGGCCAATGGTTGAAGGAAGTGAATGGACAGAGGTGTGTAGACCCCGGCCACTGGGAGGAGATGAGAGGCCAATGGTTGAAGGAAATGAATGGACAGAGGTGTGTAGACCTTGGCCCTGGGAGGAGATGAGAGGCCAATGGTTGAAGGAAGTGAATGGACAGAGGTGTGTAGACCTTGGCCCCTGGGAGGAGATGAGAGGCCAATGGTGGAAGGAAGTGAATGGACAGAGGTGTGTAGACCTTGGCCCCTGGGAGGAGATGAGAGGCCAATGGTGGAAGGAAGTGAATGGACAGAGGTGTGTAGACCTCAGCCCCTGGGAGGAGATGAGAGGCCAATAGTGGAAGGAAGTGAATGGACACAGGTGTGTAGACCTCGGCCCCTTGGAGGAGATGAGAGGCCAATAGTGGAAGGAAGTGAATGGACACAGGTGTGTAGACCTCGGCCCCTTGGAGGAGATGAGAGGCCAATGGTGGAAGGAAGTGAATGGACACAGGTGTGTAGACCTCGGCCCCTTGGAGGAGATGAGAGGCCAATGGTTGAAGGAAATGAATGGACAGAGGTGTGTAGACCTTGGCCCTGGGAGGAGATGAGAGGCCAATGGTTGAAGGAAGTGAATGGACAGAGGTGTGTAGACCTTGGCCCCTGGGAGGAGATGAGAGGCCAATGGTGGAAGGAAGTGAATGGACAGAGGTGTGTAGACCTCGGCCCCTGGGAGGAGATGAGAGGCCAATGGTGGAAGGAAGTGAATGGACACAGGTGTGTAGACCTCGGCCCCTGGGAGGAGATGAGAGGCCAATAGTGGAAGGAAGTGAATGGACACAGGTGTGTAGACCTCGGCCCCTTGGAGGAGATGAGAGGCCAATAGTGGAAGGAAGTGAATGGACACAGGTGTGTAGACCTCGGCCCCTTGGAGGAGATGAGAGGCCAATGGTGGAAGGAAGTGAATGGACACAGGTGTGTAGACCTCGGCCCCTTGGAGGAGATGAGAGGCCAATAGTGGAAGGAAGTGAATGGACACAGGTGTGTAGACCTCGGCCCCTTGGAGGAGATGAGAGGCCAATGGTGGAAGGAAGTGAATGGACACAGGTGTGTAGACCTCGGCCCCTTGGAGGAGATGAGAGGCCAATAGTGGAAGGAAGTGAATGGACAGAGGTGTGTAGACCTCGGCCCCTGGGAGGAGATGAGAGGCCAATGGTTGAAGGAAGTGAATGGACAGAGGTGTGTAGACCTCGGCCCCTGGGTGGAGATGAGAGGCCAATGGTTGAAGGAAGTGAATGGACAGAGGTGTGTAGACCTCGGCCCCTGGGAGGAGATGCACTTGTAGTGTTCCACAGTTAGTGTATTATATAGATATCTATGATGCGATATCTTCTTGAAAGTTGCCACAGCTACTGCTGAACATGATACACAGAGTAGCATCTAGTGCTATGGGATGTGATAATGGTGTAGGGCTCCAACTTTATGACAGCTTCCTGCCCAAAATGAAGAATGCATAACAAAATCATTTATTTCACAGAAATTAATACCGTATAGCATAATAATGTCCTGTATAAATTATATCCACCAAATGTTGCAATGATTGTGGTATGGAATTTACTTACGATGTAATGGTTTGGAGAAGCATCAAACTGAAAAAAGTATCTTAGTTACATGCATAAGCTACTCAAATAATTTATTTTATCGATCATAAATTAGTGCTGTTTGGGCCAAAAATATTGCTTGCATATTTAGTACAAACCGTTTTCTTTCTCTTCTTCTTTTTCTTCTTTGGTTGATCCTTGTTCTCTGTCTCTGTGAGTTTCCTCTTCTCTCGTGTTTTCAACTCGTCCTCATTGCTGTCTTCACTCTCAAGTTCTGGAAGTGGAACACAATTATAAATTTGACTCATACAAAGATATGTGTCTATCAGCAGCATTCCCACTGAACAGTGTTCCAGCTATGCCTTTTTCCTGCCGTCATTTTGTTACACCCCGTGCCTTTTATTTTGCACCCTGTGCCCCTGTGTCTTTTTAAAGTGCCCCCATCGTGCTTGTCCTGCCGTTCATCATCATCATGTATGATCGCCATATTCGATGTAACACGCCTTCTCGATGTCACAAATGAAAGTCACGCATGTATGTCTTAACCAATCATAAAGCACAATCTTAGGTGATTTACTCCAAACAGCCCAAACTTGGGCTAACGCAGGAGTTTTGTGCACATGCGTTGTGGGTAGTTTGTTTGTTTATTTTATAGGCACTTTAGATGATTGGGTGTGGTGAAAGGGAGGTTCATGATTGCTGTTTGAAATGCTATGGGGTTTTCTAGTTCAGTAATTTGAGGTGGGATCATATTCCAGATTCGAACTGCTCGGGGGTAGAAAGAGAACACTGCTGCGTTGATGCGGAACCTAGGGACTACGTAGTGGCCACGGTTTGTTGACTGTGTTAGTAGACCTGGTGGGGGTGTGATGTTGATTATGTTATTTAATATTTTGTAAAATGTCATGGCTTGTTTGATAATGCGTCGTCGTTCAAGAGTTGACCATCCAAGGGTGGCTATTAGGTCTGCTGAGTTTGTTTCGCATCTGTGATCATTTCTGACAAATCTGGCAGCACAGTGTTGTACTCTTTCAAGGTGTTTAATTTGGGTGGCAGTGTGTGGATTCCATATAGGAAACGCATACTCGAGTTTTGGTCGGATTAGCATGTTATAGGCTGTTTCTTTTACCTCGGGTTTGCACGGTCCGAGGGTTCGTTTGATCATGCCTAGGACTTTTGAAGATTTGGAAGCTATGTCAGTGATATGGTTTGCCCAGGTTAGTTTAGAATCTAATTTTACTCCAAGGTATGGGTGGCTAGAGACGGTAGAGAGTGGCACGCCAAAGAATGAATATGAATGTAGTCTGAGTTTGGTTTGGTTTGTTATTGGGAGATGCACACATTTAGATATGTTAAATTCCATTTGTCAGACCATGTTTGGAGTTTGATCAGGTCAGATTGGAGAATTTTGTGATCGGTTTCGGGTGTGATTTTGCAATATATAATCCTGTACGGGAGATCGGACATTTTCGTTTGTCATTTATGTAGAGTAAAAATAGGACAGGTCCTAGGACTGAGCCCTGTGGTACACCAGATGTAATATCTGTTCTGTCCGACAGGGCTCCATTGACTGAGACTCTGTGATTGGATAGAAACGATTTGATCCAGTTTTGTGTTTCCAGTTATTCCATAGAAAGCTAATTTGGATAGGCGTTTATGGGGGACTTTGATCAAATCAAATCAAAGCTTCGCTTTTTTTGTTATCATCGAGAATCGAAATGTTCACATACGAAAATGCTGACAAGACAGAAAAAAAGCAGCAGCAAAGAGAGCAAAGACCTTGGCCAATATATTTTCAGATGGGCGAGTAAAAATAAATTGTCATGTTTGAAATCTTTAACTGAAAGTGGTCGCTGTCTGCGGGTAGGTTGGCGTGCGTAGTTTGTAATTTAATTATCACTGGGTCTGGTGAGTTCAATACTGCATACTATTGGAATTATTACGATGTTTAATACGTCAGTGAACAACTTTAATTTACATACTAGTTTTAGGCTAATTTCATGTTCCATATCATAAAAATGTGAAGGAAACAAATATATTTTCATCGGGGGGATTTCTAACATGTAATAAAAGTTGACAGACGAAGAGGGGCCATCGACAATGTATCGTATGGCGATAGTGTTGATATTACTGACTTACCTCCGTGGTTGGTGCACCATACACCATGTAAACATCCAGTGACCTTGCGGTCTAAATAAAGCCGTGTCAGCAGTTACTTGTACTAGAACTGACTGGTTGTAAATTACTTTTATGATAGAACAAATCATAACAGCGATATATATTTCAAATTATAAGGATATGTAAGTATTTCATACAGGACCCCGAAGGAGGAATGAACCAGTCAGGTGTAGTAGACAACAGTGCAACTTCATCTGATGACATCAACAATGATCCTAGTGCCAAGAATAACGATGATCCTAGTGCCAAGAACTACAATGATCCTAGTGCCAAGAACAGTGATTATCCTAGTGCCGAGAACAACGATGGTTCTACTACTCCTAGTGCCACGAAACCTCGCGTACAGCTACCAGTGACAAAGAGAAACTGCAGTATAGAAAGGAAATCTTAGCTATGTCTACACGGACGGCGATTTAACCTGGGTTACAGATAACCCGGGCTATATTAGCCACTTGGGTGCGTTACTTATTGTACTTCCGGAAGACAAATTGTCTAACAATACACCCGCGAATAAACTGAATCAAGTTGACAAATATCGAACATGTACGTCAATCTCATCGCAATCATTTGGCTGTTCATGCAGATGATGAATTATAGACGGCAGCTGTGTGAACTGCAGCACAAAGCGCGACTGTGGCGCAAACATAGATTGGAAGCATTCAAACAGTGGCAGAGGCACAACTGTTTGACAGGTTTTCAACTGCTGTCATCCATGCCTGATGGAAGAAATGGAGACTCCCAAAGAGTACCGATTGGTGGGACAATGCGGTAACACACTGGCGTTCTTCTCGATGGTCGGAGAATTTCAGAATGATGAGAAACACGTTTGAACATGCCAAAGTGCATTTTAAACTATTTTAATCTATCAAAATTTTAATATGATTTTTAATATTTGGCGCACAGGCCACTACACCATAACGCAACTGTACATGCATCTCAGGGCTAATTACACTCGCAAGAGCCCAGCCCTTCAAAAGGAAGAAGAAGAGGTAATTGTTTTGTCTTAAAAGGTCACAAAAATAATTCCTATTGTTAACATAATGATTTACGGTTTTAGCCATTTTAGTCCTAGGTAACGCCTGATTACGCCCTTACCAATGGTTGCTCTACCTACGCTACTGATCATCCACTGCAATAAGAATAATGAGTACTATTTATTATGAATAAAAGAAAGAAATCATAGTACATAGGTACTTCTGGTCAGACAACATTTATTCAATTCTTTTGTAACGTTACAAGGCAGTAGTAAGTCTAGGACTAGCCTAGGATAGACCTGTAAAAAAAAATTATGAAAACCATAGGCAATGCTAATAACTCCCAGGCCTAACACATAACATGCATACATAAACGTCATACACTAAACACTACTACCGGTACTTGAAAATGTACTGTAGCCTACCAGCACTAGTACAGAGGTATAAATATCTATATCCTAGAATCAATGTGTTTATTACCATTTATTCTCTGACTAGGTTACGCTTTGCTTAAATATCATTGTCACTTTTGTTAGTACAACTGTACAATTTGTTTTTGTTCATCTGCAACCATCTGCGGCCATAACTGGAGAAGACATCGACCAACATGCACCATCCAGTTTCAATGCAAAAACGTGTCGCCATTACATTATGGAGAATGGCCACCAATGTGGAATACCGATCAACTGAACACATGTTTGGTGTACACAGGAGTACTGTTGGAAAAATAGTTTGGAAATGTCAACCGCTATAGCTTTATATCTTGGTCCAGAATTTATCAAGATTCCACAAGACAATTAACTAAATGATGCTGTGCGAATATTTGAAGTAAAGTGGGGCTTCCCACAATGCTTTGGCGCTGTTGACGGAACCCATATGTGACGCGATCTGGGGAAACCAGGCGTAAGTCGCTGAAAAAAATTTTGATCTATGGTCCAAAACAGTAAAACTCATTATTTTGGGCGATTTTGGGATCTTATCGATTTCATCATTGCACACACCTTATCTTGCAATACAGAAACTTTTGTATTCTTACGCATCGGAGAAACACATGAAAATCATCTTTTAATTAGTTACTGTCAATCTTTTGTTTCACAATGTTTGGCTAATTATGTGTCCGGTTTGCATGTCACTTCTACGTTTCTTAACATTTATCAAAATATCCCAAGCCCCATTATATTTGGTATCAAAACGGAGCCTATTTTCTTTGGCGCAAGCACAACTGTACTACGCAGTAATACGCCAAATGTAGGTCATGTTACAGTGATCGCACATGTTCGACACAGAAAGATGTGAAGTTTTGTTTACGGCCGATTATACCTGTTCAAATCATCGCTGAATTATTTTCAGGAAATGTTCCTTCATGAAGGTTTGCTGGCTTAAACAATGCATAGTGATGTAATGCCATATATATATACGTTGTATCATGTGAATTATTCTTGCTAGTGAAGCCGGTAACACATCATAGCGACGAGGTGGCGATTCAACAAAATGGCCACTAAACTTTGTGATGAGGAAGTTGCAAAATGAGAACTGAACAGTGTGAATTTGCTGTCGAGTGAAGAATTACACACATATCAAGAGGTCCTGATGTTGACAATTCGGAATCTGATTTAGAAAGTGATTCTGCCGCCGATGACGACTCCGAGACAGACGCAATTGTTGAACCCGAGCCCAAGCGCCCAAGACTACAGTCTGAGAATACAGTGGGCGTGGCAGATGAAACCGAGAACCAAGGTTTGTTCTTATTATTAAATTATGCAGTAATATTTTCATTATTTGAGCTAGCAGTAGCACCAGATATTGCCCATCAGTCAAGTTCTTTGTTGTTATGTGGTTAGTTTGTATGTTGTCAACAACATTTAAAAATACTATCTAACTATGAAATTGTCAGAATACTGCTAAACTTATTGCCACATTTGAATTTGGTATTCTTCGTGTTTTAACACTCGGTTAATAATATTAATGATTACGTGTCTTGAAATGTAAACAAGTATTTCTATTTCTATAAATATTTATTATTCGATTGTGGTTTTTGCAGGGAGTTTGATCGTGGATGAGGTTGCCGATGCAATGCAGCAGATGGATGCCGACGTAACACCGGGTGACTCGGAGCATTTTACATGTAAATGTAAACACAATGCTGGTGCGCCTTGTTCAACACAGTTCTGTCACGATCTGCTCCTGGAGACACGTCTCCAGTATCTCGAGCTGTCTACCTCTGAAAAGGATATTGCTATTCTGGCAAAAATAGCATGTGTGGCACACATGTCGGCAGAAACCGAAAAGGAGAAAAAGCGCACACAGACTGCACGGCAGAGAAATCGAACAGACTTCTCTCATCATGGCAAGATCATCTGTCGTGACACTTTCAAGTTTCTGCATGCACTGTCCAAAGATAAGTTGACTGCTTTGTTAAAGCATTATCGATCTCATGGTGTTTGTGCAAGAGTGCATAAGTTATCAAAGAAACTGCCTAAGAATGCTCTCACCTTTGATGAAACCAAACATGTTGTCACATTCATTGTGAACTATGCTGAGGCGCATGCCATGTCGTTACCTGGTCGTGTACCAGGATATGCCAGGGATGACTTGAAACTGCTGCAGTCAAGCTGCTCCAAGAAGATGGTGTTCGAGGAGTATGTTGGAGCATGTAAGCTAACAGGTAATCGAGTATGCACACTTGTGCTGTTCTAGCGTTTGTAGAGGCAGCTAGTGCCATTCATTGTCACAATGAGGCCGAGAACGGATTTGTGTTGGTTTTGCCAAAAGAATGTCACCATGATTTCCAGGGCCATTAATGTATCGGATGAATAGAAAACCAAGGCATTTCAGAAAGCTGAAATTCACTTAGCAACAGCTAAGTGTGAAAGAGAGTTCTATCATAATGTGTGTGGGCAGGCTAGGTGTGATGCAGGAGATGTAGAGGGGTTGGTTCCTAAACAGCCACTGTCATTTGATGGGTTAGGCCATTATTCTATGGACTTTGCCCAACAGGTCCATTTTCCTAGCAACCCCTTGCAACCAGGCCCCATCTATTTCAAAACGCCAAGAAAGTGTGGGATTTTTGGGGTAATGTGTGAAGCCATCCCTTGTCAAGTAAACTTTTTGATCGATGAATTAGTACAGTGTGGGAAAGGGGCAAACACTGTCATCAGTCTAATCCATTACTACTTTGACCACTATGGGATGGGAGAAAAGCACATCCATCTACACGCAGACAACTGCAGTGGTCAAAACAAGAATACGTACTTCTTGTGGTACTTGATGTGGAGATGTCTGACAGGCCGTCATGTCTCTCCACACCGACATTTTTCTTGGTAGGCCATACCAAGTTTAGCCCCGACTGGGCTTTTGGCCTACTCAAGAGAAAATTCTGTGTGTCGGAGGTGAACTGCCTGTCAGACATGTCCCAGGTTGTGAGGTCAAGTTCAAAGGTTAATGTGCCTCAACTCTGTGGCAATGAGCAGGGAGAGGTGTTCATTCCAATCTATAACTTTGCATCCTTTCTGGCCAGGTATTTTAAGAGGTTTGACAAAATCAAACAGTTCCATTTCTTCAGGTTTACAGCATCAACGACTGTAAAATACAAACGGTTCAGTAACACTGATGAACTTGAGTGTGACCTGGCAAAGAGCACAAGCCAGCTAAATGTTGGCGAAATGCCAGAGATCATAGTGCCCGCTGGTCTGTCACCGGATAGACAGTGGTACTTGCATGACGAAATCAGGGAGTTTGTTTCGGAACAGAGCCGAGATGTCGTAGCACCACTGCCCACTGTACAAAAACCAAAGACAAAGTGAGAAACTTGTGCCTGATTAGCAACGAGTGTGCACTGATGTTGCTTGAAATGTATTATTGTTTTTAGAATGGTAAATATTGTGATATTACACTAGTGTGTCTCTAGTATTACAGTGATTTAGAGGTGTACATACTTTAGAATACAAGAGAAGGTCATTGTTGTCACAAAGTGGTTTGTATAGAATTTAATCAGGCTTTAGAACAGTAGTTTTGTATACAAAGTATGGTTGATGGGATGGTGCTGTCATCTCTGGTATGTATTGTCATGGAGGTATATGCTGGCAAGGAGTCAGATTTAATTAATTTCATTTGTAGCGTACACCACTAATTCTACTGTTAGGTATATCAAATTTGGTACCTGTAGAAATGATTTAACATGACTGGTAATATGGTGACCTGTCAAACTACTTGTGTTGTGGTTATAAGAAGATTATATTATGAACTTATAAAAGTTGTTTACAGAAATGTAGGTGTGAAAAACACTAGGGTCACATCTAGCTTATGAATAGTGCGTATTTTATTAAAATTATGGATTAATTCATGAGAGTTGGAATGTACAATGAATATTGTGGTATCCGGCTCGATACAGGGAATCCAGTGATATTAATTATGTAAGTAATTCATGTAAGTTAAAGATTGAATGAGCACTTATATAGCCAAACGTTTAGCTCGCAAAATCTATTTTAAACTCGGCGAGTTGAATGGATTGCTTCGATGTGTGAAAGGTTTCAGGAGCTGATTTTTGAAGCGACTTTAATTTGTATTAAGTGTTGTAATTGGTCAGACTAACTTCCGGTCATCAAGCTATATAAGGGCAGGACGGCCATTCAAGGCCAGACGAACATTTGAGCAGAAGAAAGTGTTGCACTCTCGTCTCCAGGAATTGGGCTGAAACGTGTGTCCGCCCAATGCCTGTAGTAAATACTTATACGATTTCAACAGTACTGATTAGTTGTGAGACGCTGCACTTCTCACGCGTTGAAGAAGACAAGCGATAACCGACTGCAGTTCCGTTTTGATGTGATCTTCGAATGCGAGGCCACCACCGTTTCGTCTGCTAGCTGTCGTAACACAGACTCCGTGACAGACCTTCTCGACATCGCCGACGTTGTGACATCGTTTCCGTATTGTTGCCTGGTGTTTCGCGTGGGATCGACAAGGCAAATCTACCGTCTACTTTATCCCCCCGAGTCGCCTGCTTTCATCTACGTGAATTCGTTCGCCGAACGCCGAGCGACTTTCGACTTCGTCCTGACATCTCGCCGAACGCGACCAATGCAAACGTTGACATTCGCACAACATGAGACATTCATTGGTTACAGTTCATAGACTTTACAACGGTGTACACCCATCTTCATGTAAGTGACCAGCTGTTTAAATTGTCTTCCATGTAAATTCGTATTTGGATGCATACTCGTCGAGTACATTGTATGGTGTTATAAATATAATGTCATAGCAGAGTAACGGTTGGCCAACTATCATTGAACCGCATATATTTGTTGTTGATGTATTAAATGGGAATGCCAGTTGGCTTCTTGTACTTACATATCTGATGTCACGTTATGTCTCTCGTTCACTCCGAATCCTAGTGCACCTGAACCTATAACTTGCTATGTCAAATCGGGTACCGCCAATTTATTAATTTATTAATACTTACACTTGATTTTGTGACAACTGTGTAATTCATATCTCACTGTGGCCACTTAATGCTGTCAAGTTGACTGTTATAAAGTTGTTCATAATATCTACAGAATTGCACACAACTTATGCTGCATGTTGTGTATGATAGGAATGAGATCACCTACAGCTTTTGTATACATATTGTTTCAGTTGTGATCTTTTGAATACACATTTGAACCTTGTATATCATTATTTTTTGTTTCTCAACTTTGAAGCAGATTTTCTCCGCTTTACGTTTCTTTACCCCTGACGTCTTCAAACAAACATAACTTTGCTACTATTTAACCTAAAAACATAATTTAAACAGTATCACAGATAACAAGGCTTTCAGAAAACTACATAAAGTCAAAATATCAAATTTGGCACCTAAGCCTGCTTTCCCCAGATCGCGTCACATATTCCAATTGTTGCACCAGATGAGTCCCCTAGGGACCATTACAACCACAACGGTTGGTTTAGCATTAACGTTCAGGCCCTAGTGCACTCCCATTACAAATTCATGGACTTGTGCATAGGGTGGCCAGGGAGTGTGCATGATGCACGTGTGCTGGCAAGGTGGCAACTGTATAGGCATGCGGAAAATGGAACTCTAGTCCGAAACTGTATCTATACAAGGTGTGGACATACCATTTGTGATGTTCGGAGATGCTGCATGTCCTTTGTTGCCATGGCTAATAACTCCCTACAGAGATACCGGGCTGTTAACTGTGAGTGAAAAGACGTTTAACTGTAAACACAACCGAGCTTTAGAAAATGCTTTTGGATGTTTAAAAGAACGTTGGCGTATTTTGCTTAAAAGACTGGACAATCGTTTAAATGTTGTTCCTGACATTGTAATGACACGTGCAACACTCCACAACATAAGTGAAAATTTGGTGAATGTTTTTATGAGAACTGGCAAGAAGAAATTAAGCCTCTGTCTAGAGTTGCAGTGCGTCTTCTTTGGCCCCATCGAGTTGCACTGAGCTGAATCATTCTCTATTCAGGCCATTGGTGCAACCGAAGCCAAATTCAGAGTTAAAAAGACCAATTTGGGAGTTTCTCTATGAGAGAAACTAGTGTGTGGCCTTCGGAACGAACACACACAAAAGCGATTGTGGTCAGAGACATCGCTGACTTTTGATCGTGCTGTTGAAATTTCAGTAGCCATTGAGGATGCTGCCAAGCTGGGGCAGCACAGAAATAGTGCGGTTCTACATGGTCCATGTTGAGCCTAAAAAGGGACAGTATGGCAAGCCAAGTTTCCAATGTGCACTAATGGAGCACAATCCTGATGATTGCAAGTTCAAAGATGCACTGTATCACAAATGTGCTGCCTAGTTCAACAAGTTCATTTTTTTATTTGACCAACACATGTTGTTACCATCCATTTGTACTGCCACATACTAATATTAAGTATTTTATGCACCTACCAGGGAAAGTCCTGATATCTTCATTTTGTTGGGTGCCCTGAATGCAAAATATACTGGGTGAACAACCCCTTAAGTCCTCGCGGATCATAGCAGGTTTCTAGCCAATGAACAAGCAGGTAGGTCCCACGTGACCTGTCTGTCATCCACAACAACAAGCACATCAGTTTTTAGTGTAAATGAGTGCAGTTTTTGGCTGTTTAAAATGGACACTGAGCGAAGCAGAATGCGCATTAGAAACCCTGAAACCTGGGTGAAGCAAGTGTGTCAGTTGAGCAGGAGAAGTGCAAAGGAATATGTTGAATGGACTGGCTACAACACCTGATGCTCCACCTGATCCAGAAACAATGCTCCACCTAACTAAGGCCCAGGCAGCTAAATATGCCTTTAATTATGGTTGATAAAGTTGCAACTGTCAGTCCTGACGCACCTGCATGTGTCACAATGGACCTTCAGGCATTACCCTCTCCTCACATCTCTACATCTGTCATCTTCTACTTGAGGCAGCTCTGGACATACAACTTCGCAGCACAAATGCAAACAGAACGGACACATAAAACCAGCATGCTGTTCCAATGCATATGGAAATCAAAGTTACCAGGGCAGAAATTCATTGCGTACAAGTTGTCGAAGATGTCTATGACAGAGATGCTTTGGCAGCTTCAGAGATACATGCCATGGACAAATCTCCTGATACAAAGATCATTTGGATGAATCCCAAAATCAATGGTACACCATTGCGAATGGAGCTTGATACCGGTTCAGCTGTGTCTGTGATAAACAAGCAACAAGTATACACCATGAGCATTGAAGAAGTACGTGATGTCAGCCCCACTGAGAATCGTCATCTACGAAGGAGAGTTCAACAAATGTTAACAGAAGTGGCAAAGACAAACGTGCACTGGGTTGTTGTCGGAATAGGTGACAAGAGACCAGGAGGTAAGAAGTTTGAAATGAACATGCTGGACTTTCAACCACTTAAGGCTAGGAGGGGGTTGAAAATAAATTTATTTACACTTTTTGGATGTAGTTATTTTTGTGCATGTTGATGTCTTGTGCAGCCCCGCTGAAAATTTAATTATAAAATACCAAAAACTAGTACTTTGTTGCATACCCCATGGTCCTAAAGTTTAAAAAACATGTGTGTATATGTGTGTTAGTTCTATTATGATGCAAAAAATAATAGCATTAAGGTAAATGACTGAAAACAGCCAAAGTTACGATCGGTTCATTCAAGTTTTGAATGAACTAATAATGCTATATAAATTGACTACATGAGTGATTCGTTGTACTAATCCAGTATTATTGACACTGTTGTCAGGAACAGCATCTTAGTCATGTGTCACAGGTACTTAGCCACGCCCATTATCCTGTCACTGGGCTTGGCATTGACTCTATCACAGACAAATTAGTATTTTTGTGCTAAGCTTTTATAAATTGGCAGATGTTTTAAAATATTAACAATTGTTTTTGTCAACCACTTGGCCACATTGAGACATATTTACATAATTTGCTACATGAGGAATTTTTCATGTTTCAATTGAGCAGTTGGCAGTGCCTTTCCAGGAGCTGCACGAGAAGTCTGCCAGTGGGAGGAAACTCTCACTGATGTCAGTGGAGAGAAGGGAACCAGTTGCACAGCCATCATAGGAGGACAACCAGTTCATTTTGTTTGATCTGGCCATGCTGTGCGAGCTGCTGCAGCCTGTGGCTTGTCTTTGCTGCAGCAAGAAGACCCAGCATTGCGTATGTCAGCCTCTCTGAGAATCATCATCTACAAAGAGCTTAAAGAATATAATATAAGTGACGAAGACAGACGTGCACTGGGTTGTTGTCGGAATAGGAGACAAGAGACAGGATGTATGGAGATTGAAATGAACCTGCTGGAGATTCCATCATCTAATAATCCAAGAAATGCAATGTAGACTGCGAGTGCCACCATTTGAGGCCAACGAGAGACATCATCACCAGAGCAAAACATGCCACTGTCATTTACAATGAGCAGCACTGAGTGTTACACTCAGCAACAGATGCAGACCACCGAGTGTTACACTCAGCAACAGATGCAGAGCACCGAGTGTTACACTCAGCAACAGATGCAGAGCACCGAGTGTTACACTCAGCAATAGATGCAGAGCACCGAGTGTTACACTGTTTGTTATGTTTTTTGCACCATTATAAAATTTGGTTGATTTTAGCAAGTTTTCTGGGTTTTTTTTATAGGAAGAGCAATCTTCTTTTTAAAATAAAATCTTCTGATGATAGTTGACAGTGTGAGCAATTCTTTGAAGAAACACAACGTCATGTCAGCCCCACTGTCCAACAGGTTATATAACTTCACAACTACACTTTATAACTATACTGCAACATATTTAATAATTAAGTCGTTTTGTTATGGTTTTGAATATGCAAACATGTTTATGCAAGTGCTTGAGTTGGAAGAATCAACGCGCCTGACAGTGAGATAAGAGAGATCACAAGCAAGGGAAGATGTGGAGCTACTGGAAAGTGAACCACTCACCAGTCATGGACATGTGTTTACATGTAGAGTTTGCTGTATCCCCTGGAGTTACATGGTGAGCTGCGGCCTGCGTAAAAGGAAGGGACAGCCGGGATCTTGCCATGATTAATCAAAATTAAGAGACCGACATGGAGCAATAAGGACGTGGTGCTTGAGGCTCACAAGGAGATCAGACTAGCGGAATCTGGTGTTCCAAACCCCAACTTTGATTTAATCCGTGTACTCAGAGCATAGAGTGCTGCTGGTAACAAGTGATGAGCCAGATAGTGATATATAATGATGCTGAGAATCTGCAGCATCCTCCAGTGCAAGATCAGTGTACACTGCGAATGCCACTAGTTGTGGCCAAGAAGGGACATCATCACCAATGCACAACATGCCACTGTCAGTTACAATGCACACCACTGAGTGATACACTCAGTAACTTATGCAGAGCACCGAGTGTTGCACTATGTATCATGTGTCCTGTTTTTTGCACTGTTATCAATTTGGTTGTTGTTTTTTTAGCAAGTCTTCTGTGTGTTTTTTTATAGGAAGAGGAGTTTTCTTTTTAAAATAACATGCTGGATGATCATTTTAAGATTGTTGACAGCATGAGCAATCCATTGAAGAAGCATCATGTCACTGACAGCTCCACTGAGAATCGCGATCTACGAAGGAGTGTTCAACAAATGTTAACAGAAGTGGCGAAGACAAACGTGCACTGGGTTGTTGTCGGAATAGGTGACAAGAGACCAGGAGGTAAGAAGTTTGAAATGAACATGCTGGACTTTCAACTACTTAAGGCTAGGAGGGGGTTGAAAATAAATTTATTGACACTTTTTGGATGTAGTTATTTTTGTGCATGTTGATGTCTTGCGCAGCCCCGCTGAAAATTTAATTATAAAATACCAAAAACTAGTACTTTGTTGCATACCCCTTGGTCCTAAAGTTTTAAAAACATGTGTGTATATGTGTGTTAGTTCTATTATGATGCAAAAAATAATAGCATTAAGGTAAATCATTGAAAACAGCCAAAGTTACGATCGGTTCATTCAAGTTTTGAATGAACTAATAATGCTATATAAATTGACTACATGAGTGATTCGTTGTACTAATCCAGTATTATTGACACTGTTGTCAGGAACAGCATCTTAGTCATGTGTCACAGGTACTTAGCCACGCCCATTATCCTGTCACTGGGCTTGGCATTGACTCTATCACAGACAAATTAGTATTTTTGTGCTAAGCTTTTATAAATTGGCAGATGTTTTAAAATATTAACAATTGTTTTTGTCAACCACTTGGCCACATTGAAACATATTTACATAATTTGCTACATGAGGAATTTTTCATGTTTCAATTGAGCAGTTGGCAGTGCCTTTCCAGGAGCTGCACGAGAAGTCTGCCAGTGGGAGGAAACTCTCACTGATGTCAGTGGAGAGAAGGGAACCAGTTGCACAGCCATCATAGGAGGACAACCAGTTCATTTTGTTTGATCTGGCCATGCTGTGCGAGCTGCTGCAGCCTGTGGCTTGCCTTTGCTGCAGCAAGAAGACCCAGCATTGCGTATATGTCAGCCTCTCTGAGAATCATCATCTACAAAGAGCTTAAAGAATATAATATAAGTGACGAAGACAGACGTGCACTGGGTTGTTGTCAGAATAGGAGACAAGAGACAGGATGTATGGAGATTGAAATGAACCTGCTGGAGATTCCATCACCTAGTAATCCAAGAAATGCAATGTAGACTGCGAGTGCCACCATTTGAGGCCAACGAGGGACATCATCACCAGAGCAAAACATGCCACTGTCATTGACAATGAGCAGCACTGAGTGTTACACTCAGCAACAGATGCAGACCACCGAGTGTTACACTCAGCAACAGATGCAGAGCACCGAGTGTTACACTCAGCAACAGATGCAGAGCACCGAGTGTTACACTGTTTGTTATGTTTTTTGCACCATTATAAAATTTGGTTGTTTTTAGCAAGTTTTCTGGGTTTTTTTTATAGGAAGAGCAATCTTCTTTTTAAAATAAAATCTTCTGATGATAGTTGACAGTGTGAGCAATTCTTTGAAGAAACACAACGTCATGTCAGCCCCACTGAGAATTGTCATCTACGAAGAAGAGCTTAACGAATACAACATAAGTGGCGAAGACAGACGTGCACTGGGTTGTTGTCGGAATAGGTGACAAGAGACCAGGATGTAAGGGGATTGAAATGAACACGCTGGACATTCAATCACTTGTCAATCCAAGAAATGTTGGCAGCTACTGCTGGAAGGAACAAAGTGTCATCTATGAGGCTCCTTGTCCAAACTTTGTCATCTGCAACTGACCACGGTCATCCACAAAGGAAAATGTCCAAACCTTATCGACTTCGTGACAAACTTGTCATTACCAGTAGTCTGGATGCTGAGGCAGATATAGTGTTGTATCAACATGTAAAGTAAGTCATGTAAACCGTTCACTCCCATTTAGTCATGTCCAACAGGTTATATAACTTCATAACTACACTTTATAACTATACTGCAACATATTTAATAATTAAGTCGTTTTGTTATGGTTTTGAATATGCAAACATGTTTATGCAAGTGCTTGAGTTGGAAGAATCAACGCGCCTGACAGTGAGATAAGAGAGATCACAAGCAAGGGAAGATGTGGAGCTACTGGAAAGTGAACCACTCACCGGTCATGGACATGTGTTTACATGTAGTTTGCTGTATCCCCTGGAGTTACATGGTGAGCTGCGGCCTGCGTAAAAGGAAGGGACAGCCGGGATCTTGCCATGATTAATCAAAATTAAGAGACCGACATGGAGCAATAAGGACGTGGTGCTTGAGGCTCACAAGGAGATCAGACTAGCGGAATCTGGTGTTCCAAACCCCAACTTTGATTTAATCCGTGTACTCAGAGCATAGAGTGCTGCTGGTAACAAGTGATGAGCCAGATAGTGATATATAATGATGCTGAGAATCTGCAGCATCCTCCAGTGCAAGATCAGTGTACACTGCGAATGCCACTAGTTGTGGCCAACAAGGGACATCATCACCAGTGCACAACATGCCACTGTCAGTTACAATGCACACCACTGAGTGATACACTCAGTAACTTATGCAGAGCACCGAGTGTTGCACTATGTATCATGTGTCCTGTTTTTCGCACTGTTATCAATTTGGTTGTTGTTTTTTTAGCAAGTCTTCTGTGTGTTTTTTTATAGGAAGAGGAGTTTTCTTTTTAAAATAACATGCTGGATGATCATTTTAAGATTGTTGACAGCATGAGCAATCCATTGAAGAAGCATCATGTCACTGACAACTCCACTGAGAATCGCGATCTACGAAGGAGTGTTCAACAAATGTTAACAGAAGTGGCGAAGACAAACGTGCACTGGGTTGTTGTCGGAATAGGTGACAAGAGACCAGGAGGTAAGAAGTTTGAAATGAACATGCTGGACTTTCAACTACTTAAGGCTAGGAGGGGGTTGAAAATAAATTTATTGACACTTTTTGGATGTAGTTATTTTTGTGCATGTTGATGTCTTGCGCAGCCCCGCTGAAAATTTAATTATAAAATACCAAAAACTAGTACTTTGTTGCATACCCCTTGGTCCTAAAGTTTTAAAAACATGTGTGTATATGTGTGTTAGTTCTATTATGATGCAAAAAATAATAGCATTAAGGTAAATCATTGAAAACAGCCAAAGTTACGATCGGTTCATTCAAGTTTTGAATGAACTAATAATGCTATATAAATTGACTACATGAGTGATTCGTTGTACTAATCCAGTATTATTGACACTGTTGTCAGGAACAGCATCTTAGTCATGTGTCACAGGTACTTAGCCACGCCCATTATCCTGTCACTGGGCTTGGCATTGACTCTATCACAGACAAATTAGTATTTTTGTGCTAAGCTTTTATAAATTGGCAGATGTTTTAAAATATTAACAATTGTTTTTGTCAACCACTTGGCCACATTGAGACATATTTACATAATTTGCTACATGAGGAATTTTTCATGTTTCAATTGAGCAGTTGGCAGTGCCTTTCCAGGAGCTGCACGAGAAGTCTGCCAGTGGGAGGAAACTCTCACTGATGTCAGTGGAGAGAAGGGAACCAGATGCACAGCCATCATAGGAGGACAACCAGTTCATTTTGTTTGATCTGGCCATGCTGTGCGAGCTGCTGCAGCCTGTGGCTTGTCTTTGCTGCAGCAAGAAGACCCAGCATTGCGTATATGTCAGCCTCTCTGAGAATCATCATCTACAAAGAGCTTAAAGAATATAATATAAGTGACGAAGACAGACGTGCACTGGGTTGTTGTCGGAATAGGAGACAAGAGACAGGATGTATGGAGATTGAAATGAACCTGCTGGAGATTCCATCACCTAATAATCCAAGAAATGCAATGTAGACTGCGAGTGCCACCATTTGAGGCCAACGAGGGACATCATCACCAGAGCAAAACATGCCACTGTCATTTACAATGAGCAGCACTGAGTGTTACACTCAGCAACAGATGCAGACCACCGAGTGTTACACTCAGCAACAGATGCAGAGCACCGAGTGTTACACTCAGCAACAGATGCAGAGCACCGAGTGTTACACTCAGCAACAGATGCAGAGCACCGAGTGTTACACTGTTTGTTATGTTTTTTGCACCATTATAAAATTTGGTTGATTTTAGCAAGTTTTCTGGGTTTTTTTTATAGGAAGAGCAATCTTCTTTTTAAAATAAAATCTTCTGATGATAGTTGACAGTGTGAGCAATTCTTTGAAGAAACACAACGTCATGTCAGCCCCACTGAGAATTGTCATCTACGAAGAAGAGCTTAACGAATACAACATAAGTGGCGAAGACAGACGTGCACTGGGTTGTTGTCGGAATAGGTGACAAGAGACCAGGATGTAAGGGGATTGAAATGAACACGCTGGACATTCAATCACTTGTCAATCCAAGAAATGTTGGCAGCTACTGCTGGAAGGAACAAAGTGTCATCTATGAGGCTCCTTGTCCAAACTTTGTCATCTGCAACTGACCACGGTCATCCACAAAGGAAAATGTCCAAACCTTATCGACTTCGTGACAAACTTGTCATTACCAGTAGTCTGGATGCTGAGGCAGATATAGTGTTGTATCAACATGTAAAGTAAGTCATGTAAACCGTTCACTCCCATTTAGTCATGTCCAACAGGTTATATAACTTCACAACTACACTTTATAACTATACTGCAACATATTTAATAATTAAGTCGTTTTGTTATGGTTTTAAATATGCAAACATGTTTATGCAAGTGCTTGAGTTGGAAGAATCAACGCGCCTGACAGTGAGATAAGAGAGATCACAAGCAAGGGAAGATGTGGAGCTACTGGAAAGTGAACCACTCACCGGTCATGGACATGTGTTTACATGTAGTTTGCTGTATCCCCTGGAGTTACATGGTGAGCTGCGGCCTGCGTAAAAGGAAGGGACAGCCGGGATCTTGCCATGATTAATCAAAATTAAGAGACCGACATGGAGCAATAAGGACGTGGTGCTTGAGGCTCACAAGGAGATCAGACTAGCGGAATCTGGTGTTCCAAACCCCAATTTTGATTTAATCTGTGTACTTGGAGCATAGGGTGCTGCTGGTAACAAGTGATGAGCCAGATAGTGATATATAATGATGCTGAGAATCTGGCAGCATCCTCCAGTGCAAGATCAGTGTACACTGCGAATGCCACTAGTTGTGGCCAAGAAGGGACATCATCACCAGTGCACAACATGCCACTGTCAGTTACAATGCACACCACTGAGTGATACACTCAGTAACTTATGCAGAGCACCGAGTGTTGCACTATGTATCATGTGTCCTGTTTTTCGCACTGTTATCAATTTGGTTGTTGTTTTTTTAGCAAGTCTCCTGTGTGTTTTTTTATAGGAAGAGGAGTTTTCTTTTTAAAATAACATGCTGGATGATCATTTTAAGATTGTTGACAGCATGAGCAATCCATTGAAGAAGCATCATGTCACTGACAGCTCCACTGAGAATCGCGATCTACGAAGGAGTGTTCAACAAATGTTAACAGAAGTGGCGAAGACAAACGTGCACTGGGTTGTTATCGGAATAGGTGACAAGAGACCAGGAGGTAAGAAGTTTGAAATGAACATGCTGGACTTTCAACTACTTAAGGCTAGGAGGGGGTTGAAAATAAATTTATGTTGATGTCTTGCGCAGCCCCGCTGAAAATTTAATTATAAAATACCAAAAACTAGTACTTTGTTGCATACCCCTTGGTCCTAAAGTTTTAAAAACATGTGTGTATATGTGTGTTAGTTCTATTATGATGCAAAAAATAATAGCATTAAGGTAAATCATTGAAAACAGCCAGTTACGATCGGTTCATTCAAGTTTTGAATGAACTAATAATGCTATATAAATTGACTACATGAGTGATTCGTTGTACTAATCCAGTATTATTGACACTGTTGTCAGGAACAGCATCTTAGTCATGTGTCACAGGTACTTAGCCACGCCCATTATCCTGTCACTGGGCTTGGCATTGACTCTATCACAGACAAATTAGTATTTTTGTGCTAAGCTTTTATAAATTGGCAGATGTTTTAAAATATTAACAATTGTTTTTGTCAACCACTTGGCCACATTGAGACATATTTACATAATTTGCTACATGAGGAATTTTTCATGTTTCAATTGAGCAGTTGGCAGTGCCTTTCCAGGAGCTGCACGAGAAGTCTGCCAGTGGGAGGAAACTCTCACTGATGTCAGTGGAGAGAAGGGAACCAGTTGCACAGCCATCATAGGAGGACAACCAGTTCATTTTGTTTGATCTGGCCATGCTGTGCGAGCTGCTGCAGCCTGTGGCTTGTCTTTGCTGCAGCAAGAAGACCCAGCATTGCGTATATGTCAGCCTCTCTGAGAATCATCATCTACAAAGAGCTTAAAGAATATAATATAAGTGACGAAGACAGACGTGCACTGGGTTGTTGTCGGAATAGGAGACAAGAGACAGGATGTATGGAGATTGAAATGAACCTGCTGGAGATTCCATCACCTAATAATCCAAGAAATGCAATGTAGACTGCGAGTGCCACCATTTGAGGCCAACGAGGGACATCATCACCAGAGCAAAACATGCCACTGTCATTTACAATGAGCAACACTGAGTGTTACACTCAGCAACAGATGCAGACCACCGAGTGTTACACTCAGCAACAGATGCAGAGCACCGAGTGTTACACTCAGCAACAGATGCAGAGCACCGAGTGTTACACTCAGCAACAGATGCAGAGCACCGAGTGTTACACTGTTTGTTATGTTTTTTGCACCATTATAAAATTTGGTTGATTTTAGCAAGTTTTCTGGGTTTTTTTTATAGGAAGAGCAATCTTCTTTTTAAAATAAAATCTTCTGATGATAGTTGACAGTGTGAGCAATTCTTTGAAGAAACACAACGTCATGTCAGCCCCACTGAGAATTGTCATCTACGAAGAAGAGCTTAACGAATACAACATAAGTGGCGAAGACAGACGTGCACTGGGTTGTTGTCGGAATAGGTGACAAGAGACCAGGATGTAAGGGGATTGAAATGAACACGCTGGACATTCAATCACTTGTCAATCCAAGAAATGTTGGCAGCTACTGCTGGAAGGAACAAAATGTCATCTATGAGGCTCCTTGTCCAAACTTTGTCATCTGCAACTGACCATGGTCATCCACAAAGGAAAATGTCCAAACCTTATCGACTTCGTGACAAACTTGTCATTACCAGTAGTCTGGATGCTGAGGCAGATATAGTGTTGTATCAACATGTAAAGTAAGTCATGTAAACCGTTCACTCCCATTTAGTCATGTCCAACAGGTTATATAACTTCACAACTACACTTTATAACTATACTGCAACATATTTAATAATTAAGTCGTTTTGTTATGGTTTTGAATATGCAAACATGTTTATGCAAGTGCTTGAGTTGGAAGAATCAGCGCGCCTGACAGTGAGATAAGAGAGATCACAAGCAAGGGAAGATGTGGAGCTACTGGAAAGTGAACCACTCACCGGTCATGGACATGTGTTTACATGTAGTTTGTTGTATCCCCTGGAGTTACATGGTGAGCTGCGGCCTGCGTAAAAGGAAGGGACAGCCGGGATCTTGCCATGATTAATCAAAATTAAGAGACCGACATGGAGCAATAAGGACGTGGTGCTTGAGGCTCACAAGGAGATCAGACTAGCGGAATCTGGTGTTCCAAACCCCAATTTTGATTTAATCCGTGTACTCGGAGCATAGGGTGCTGCTGGTAACAAGTGATGAGCCAGATAGTGATATATAATGATGCTGAGAATCTGGCAGCATCCTCCAGTGCAAGATCAGTGTACACTGCGAATGCCACTAGTTGTGGCCAAGAAGGGACATCATCACCAGTGCACAACATGCCACTGTCAGTTACAATGCACACCACTGAGTGATACACTCAGTAACTTATGCAGAGCACCGAGTGTTGCACTATGTATCATGTGTCCTGTTTTTCGCACTGTTATCAATTTGGTTGTTGTTTTTTTAGCAAGTCTTCTGTGTGTTTTTTTATAGGAAGAGGAGTTTTCTTTTTAAAATAACATGCTGGATGATCATTTTAAGATTGTTGACAGCATGAGCAATCCATTGAAGAAGCATCATGTCACTGACAGCTCCACTGAGAATCGCGATCTACGAAGGAGTGTTCAACAAATGTTAACAGAAGTGGCGAAGACAAACGTGCACTGGGTTGTTGTCGGAATAGGTGACAAGAGACCAGGAGGTAAGAAGTTTGAAATGAACATGCTGGACTTTCAACTACTTAAGGCTAGGAGAGGGTTGAAAATAAATTTATTGACACTTTTTGGATGTAGTTATTTTTGTGCATGTTGATGTCTTGCGCAGCCCCGCTGAAAATTTAATTATAAAATACCAAAAACTAGTACTTTGTTGCATACCCCTTGGTCCTAAAGTTTTAAAAACATGTGTGTATATGTGTGTTAGTTCTATTATGATGCAAAAAATAATAGCATTAAGGTAAATCATTGAAAACAGCCAAAGTTACGATCGGTTCATTCAAGTTTTGAATGAACTAATAATGCCATATAAATTGACTACATGAGTGATTCGTTGTACTAATCCAGTATTATTGACACTGTTGTCAGGAACAGCATCTTAGTCATGTGTCACAGGTACTTAGCCACGCCCATTATCCTGTCACTGGGCTTGGCATTGACTCTATCACAGACAAATTAGTATTTTTGTGCTAAGCTTTTATAAATTGGCAGATGTTTTAAAATATTAACAATTGTTTTTGTCAACCACTTGGCCACATTGAGACATATTTACATAATTTGCTACATGAGGAATTTTTCATGTTTCAATTGAGCAGTTGGCAGTGCCTTTCCAGGAGCTGCACGAGAAGTCTGCCAGTGGGAGGAAACTCTCACTGATGTCAGTGGAGAGAAGGGAACCAGATGCACAGCCATCATAGGACAACCAGTTCATTTTGTTTGATCTGGCCATGCTGTGCGAGCTGCTGCAGCCTGTGGCTTGTCTTTGCTGCAGCAAGAAGACCCAGCATTGCGTATATGTCAGCCTCTCTGAGAATCATCATCTACAAAGAGCTTAAAGAATATAATATAAGTGACGAAGACAGACGTGCACTGGGTTGTTGTCGGAATAGGAGACAAGAGACAGGATGTATGGAGATTGAAATGAACCTGCTGGAGATTCCATCACCTAATAATCCAAGAAATGCAATGTAGACTGCGAGTGCCACCATTTGAGGCCAACGAGGGACATCATCACCAGAGCAAAACATGCCACTGTCATTTACAATGAGCAGCACTGAGTGTTACACTCAGCAACAGATGCAGACCACCGAGTGTTACACTCAGCAACAGATGCAGAGCACCGAGTGTTACACTCAGCAACAGATGCAGAGCACCGAGTGTTACACTCAGCAACAGATGCAGAGCACCGAGTGTTACACTGTTTGTTATGTTTTTTGCACCATTATAAAATTTGGTTGATTTTAGCAAGTTTTCTGGGTTTTTTTTATAGGAAGAGCAATCTTCTTTTTAAAATAAAATCTTCTGATGATAGTTGACAGTGTGAGCAATTCTTTGAAGAAACACAACGTCATGTCAGCCCCACTGAGAATTGTCATCTACGAAGAAGAGCTTAACGAATACAACATAAGTGGCGAAGACAGACGTGCACTGGGTTGTTGTCGGAATAGGTGACAAGAGACCAGGATGTAAGGGGATTGAAATGAACACGCTGGACATTCAATCACTTGTCAATCCAAGAAATGTTGGCAGCTACTGCTGGAAGGAACAAAATGTCATCTATGAGGCTCCTTGTCCAAACTTTGTCATCTGCAACTGACCATGGTCATCCACAAAGGAAAATGTCCAAACCTTATCGACTTCGTGACAAACTTGTCATTACCAGTAGTCTGGATGCTGAGGCAGATATAGTGTTGTATCAACATGTAAAGTAAGTCATGTAAACCGTTCACTCCCATTTAGTCATGTCCAACAGGTTATATAACTTCACAACTACACTTTATAACTATACTGCAACATATTTAATAATTAAGTCGTTTTGTTATGGTTTTGAATATGCAAACATGTTTATGCAAGTGCTTGAGTTGGAAGAATCAGCGCGCCTGACAGTGAGATAAGAGAGATCACAAGCAAGGGAAGATGTGGAGCTACTGGAAAGTGAACCACTCACCGGTCATGGACATGTGTTTACATGTAGTTTGTTGTATCCCCTGGAGTTACATGGTGAGCTGCGGCCTGCGTAAAAGGAAGGGACAGCCGGGATCTTGCCATGATTAATCAAAATTAAGAGACCGACATGGAGCAATAAGGACGTGGTGCTTGAGGCTCACAAGGAGATCAGACTAGCGGAATCTGGTGTTCCAAACCCCAACTTTGATTTAATCCGTGTACTCAGAGCATAGAGTGCTGCTGGTAACAAGTGATGAGCCAGATAGTGATATATAATGATGCTGAGAATCTGGCAGCATCCTCCAGTGCAAGATCAGTGTACACTGCGAATGCCACTAGTTGTGGCCAACAAGGGACATCATCACCAGTGCACAACATGCCACTGTCAGTTACAATGCACACCACAGAGTGATACACTCAGTAACTTATGCAGAGCACCGAGTGTTGCACTATGTATCATGTGTCCTGTTTTTCGCACTGTTATCAATTTGGTTGTTGTTTTTTTAGCAAGTCTTCTGTGTTTTTTTTATAGGAAGAGGAGTTTTCTTTTTAAAATAACATGCTGGATGATCATTTTAAGATTGTTGACAGCATGAGCAATCCATTGAAGAAGCATCATGTCACTGACAACTCCACTGAATCGCCATCAACGAAGAAGAGTTTACTGAATGTTAACATAAATGGCAAAGACAGACGTCTACTGGGTTGTTATCGGAATAGGTGACAAGAGACCAGGATGTAAGGGGATTGAAATGAACATGCTGGACATTCAATCACTTGATAATCCAAGAAATGTTGGCAGCTACTGCTGGAAGGACCAAAGTGTCATCTATGAGGCTCATTGTCCAAACTTGGTCATCTGCAACTGACCACTGTCATCCACGAAGGAAAACGTCCAAACCTTGTTGACTTTGTGCCAAAAGAGATCGAATTGGATGTTTTTCCAACAGAAATGATGTCACTAGTCTGGATGCTGAGGCAGATATAGTGTTGTATCAACATGTAAAGTAAGTCATGTAAACCGTTCACTCCCATTTAGTCATGTCCAACAGGTTATATAACTTCACAACTACACTTTATAACTACACTGCAACATATTTAATAATTAAGTGGTTATGTTATGGTTTTGAATATGCAAACATGTTTATGCAAGTGCTTCATTGGAAGAGTCAGCACGCCTGACAGTGAGATAAGAGAGATCACAAGCAAGGGAAGATGTGGAGCTACCAGAAAGTGAACCACTCCCAGGCGATGGACTTATGTTTACATGTAGTTTGCTGTATCCCCTGGAGTTACATGGTGAGCTGCGGCCTGCGTAAAAGGAAGGGACAGCCGGGATCTTGCCATGATTAATCAAAATTAAGAGACCGACATGGAGCAATAAGGACGTGGTGCTTGAGGCTCACAAGGAGATCAGACTAGCGGAATCTGGTGTTCCAAACCCCAACTTTGATTTATTCCGTGTACTCGGAGCATAGGGTGCTGCTGGTAACAAGTGATGAGCCAGATAGTGATATATAATGATGCTGAGACTCTGCAGCATCCTCCAGTGCAAGATCAGTGTAGACTGCGAATGCCACTAGTTGTGGCCAACAAGGGACATCATCACCAGTACAAAACATGCCACTGTCAGTTACTATGCACAGCACTGAGTGTTACAGTCAGTAACATATGCAGAGAACCAAGTGTTACACTATGTATCAGGTATGTTATGTTTTTTGCACTGTTATAAATTTGGTTGTTGTTGTTTTTCTAGCAAGTCTTCTGTTTTTTTATAGGAAGAGGAATCTTCATTTAAAAATAACATACTGGATGATCTTCTTAAGATTGTTGGCAGCGTGAGCAATCCATTGAAGAAGCATCATGTCATTGTCACCTCCAGTGAGAATCGTCATCAACGAAGAGGAGTTTAACGAACGTTAACATAAATGACAAAGACAGACGTGTACTGGGTTGTTGTCGGAATAGGTGACAAGAGACCAGGATGTAAGGGGATTGAAATGAACATGCTGGACATTCAATCACTGGACAATCCAAGAAATGTTGGCAGCTACTGCTGGAAGGAACAAAGTGTCATCTATGAGGCTCATTGTCCAAACTTTGTCATCTGCAACTGACCACTGTGATCCACGAAGGAAAACGTCCAAACCTTGTTGACTTCGTGCCAAAAGAGATTGAATCGGATATTTTTCCAACAGAAATGATGTCACTAGTCTGGATGCTGAGGCAGATATAGTGTTGTATCAACATGTAAAGTAAGTCATGTAAACCGTTCACTCCCATTTAGTCATGTCCAACAGGTTATATAACTTCACAACTACACTTTATAACTATACTGCAACATATTTAATAATTAAGTCGTTTTGTTATGGTTTTGAATATGCAAACATGTTTATGCAAGTGCTTCATTGGAAGAGTCAGCACGCCTGACAGTGAGATAAGAGAGATCACAAGCAAGGGAAGATGCGGAGCTACCAGAAAGTGAACCACTCCCAGGCGATGGACTTATGTTTACATGTAGTTTGCTGTATCCCCTGGAGTTACATGGTGAGCTGCGGCCTGCGTAAAAGGAAGGGACAGCCGGGATCTTGCCATGATTAATCAAAATTAAGAGACCGACATGGAGCAATAAGGACGTGGTGCTTGAGGCTCACAAGGAGATCAGACTAGCGGAATCTGGTGTTCCAAACCCCAACTTTGATTTAATCCGTGTATTCGGAGCAGAGGGTGCTGCTGGTAACAAGTGATGAGCCAGATAGTGATATATAATGATGCTGAGAATCTGGCAGCATCCTCCAGTGCAAGATCAGTGTACACTGCGAATGCCACTAGTTGTGGCCAACAAGGGACATCATCACCAGTGCACAACATGCCACTGTCAGTTACAATGCACACCACAGAGTGATACACTCAGTAACTTATGCAGAGCACCGAGTGTTGCACTATGTATCATGTGTCCTGTTTTTCGCACTGTTATCAATTTGGTTGTTGTTTTTTTTAGCAAGTCTTCTGTGTTTTTTTTATAGGAAGAGGAGTTTTCTTTTTAAAATAACATGCTGGATGATCATTTTAAGATTGTTGACAGCATGAGCAATCCATTGAAGAAGCATCATGTCACTGACAACTCCACTGAATCGCCATCAACGAAGAAGAGTTTACTGAATGTTAACATAAATGGCAAAGACAGACGTCTACTGGGTTGTTATCGGAATAGGTGACAAGAGACCAGGATGTAAGGGGATTGAAATGAACATGCTGGACATTCAATCACTTGATAATCCAAGAAATGTTGGCAGCTACTGCTGGAAGGACCAAAGTGTCATCTATGAGGCTCATTGTCCAAACTTGGTCATCTGCAACTGACCACTGTCATCCACGAAGGAAAACGTCCAAACCTTGTTGACTTCGTGCCAAAAGAGATTGAATCGGATATTTTTCCAACAGAAATGATGTCACTAGTCTGGATGCTGAGGCAGATATAGTGTTGTATCAACATGTAAAGTAAGTCATGTAAACCGTTCACTCCCATTTAGTCATGTCCAACAGGTTATATAACTTCACAACTACACTTTATAACTACACTGCAACATATTTAATAATTAAGTGGTTATGTTATGGTTTTGAATATGCAAACATGTTTATGCAAGTGCTTCATTGGAAGAGTCAGCACGCCTGACAGTGAGATAAGAGAGATCACAAGCAAGGGAAGATGCGGAGCTACTGGAAAGTGAACCACTCACCGGTCATGGACATGTGTTTACATGTAGTTTGCTGTATCCCCTGGAGTTACATGGTGAGCTGCGGCCTGCGTAAAAGGAAGGGACAGCCGGGATCTTGCCATGATTAATCAAAATTAAGAGACCGACATGGAGCAATAAGGACGTGGTGCTTGAGGCTCACAAGGAGATCAGACTAGCGGAATCTGGTGTTCCAAACCCCAACTTTGATTTATTCCGTGTACTCGGAGCATAGGGTGCTGCTGGTAACAAGTGATGAGCCAGATAGTGATATATAATGATGCTGAGACTCTGCAGCATCCTCCAGTGCAAGATCAGTGTAGACTGCGAATGCCACTAGTTGTGGCCAACAAGGGACATCATCACCAGTACAAAACATGCCACTGTCAGTTACTATGCACAGCACTGAGTGTTACAGTCAGTAACATATGCAGAGAACCAAGTGTTACACTATGTATCAGGTATGTTATGTTTTTTGCACTGTTATAAATTTGGTTGTTGTTGTTTTTCTAGCAAGTCTTCTGTTTTTTTATAGGAAGAGGAATCTTCATTTAAAAATAACATACTGGATGATCTTCTTAAGATTGTTGGCAGCGTGAGCAATCCATTGAAGAAGCATCATGTCATTGTCACCTCCAGTGAGAATCGTCATCAACGAAGAGGAGTTTAACGAACGTTAACATAAATGACAAAGACAGACGTGTACTGGGTTGTTGTCGGAATAGGTGACAAGAGACCAGGATGTAAGGGGATTGAAATGAACATGCTGGACATTCAATCACTGGACAATCCAAGAAATGTTGGCAGCTACTGCTGGAAGGAACAAAGTGTCATCTATGAGGCTCATTGTCCAAACTTTGTCATCTGCAACTGACCACTGTGATCCACGAAGGAAAACGTCCAAACCTTGTTGACTTCGTGCCAAAAGAGATTGAATCGGATATTTTTCCAACAGAAATGATGTCACTAGTCTGGATGCTGAGGCAGATATAGTGTTGTATCAACATGTAAAGTAAGTCATGTAAACCGTTCACTCCCATTTAGTCATGTCCAACAGGTTATATAACTTCACAACTACACTTTATAACTACACTGCAACATATTTAACAATTAAGTGGTTGTGTTATGGTTTTGAATATGCAAACATGTTTATGCAAGTGCTTGAGTTGGAAGAGTCAGCGCGCCTGACAGTGAGATAAGAGAGATCACAAGCAAGGGAAGATGCGGAGCTACCAGAAAGTGAACCACTCACCAGTCATGGACATGTGTTTACATGTAGAGTTTGCTGTATCCCCTGGAGTTACATGGTGAGCTGCGGCCTGCGTAAAAGGAAGGGACAGCCGGGATCTTGCCATGATTAATCAAAATTAAGAGACCGACATGGAGCAATAAGGACGTGGTGCTTGAGGCTCACAAGGAGATCAGACTAGCGGAATCTGGTGTTCCAAACCCCAACTTTGATTTAATCCGTGTACTCAGAGCATAGGGTGCTGCTGGTAACAAGTGATGAGCCAGGTAGCGATATATAATGATGCTGAGAATCTGCAGCATCCTCCAGTGCAAGATCAGTGTACACTGCGAATGCCACTAGTTGTGGCCAACAAGGGACTTTATCACCAGTGCACAACATGCCACTGTCAGTTACAATGCACACCACAGAGTGATACACTCAGTAACTTATGCAGAGCACCGAGTGTTGCACTATGTATCATGTGTCCTGTTTTTCGCACTGTTATCAATTTGGTTGTTGTTTTTTTTAGCAAGTCTTCTGTGTTTTTTTTATAGGAAGAGGAGTTTTCTTTTTAAAATAACATGCTGGATGATCATTTTAAGATTGTTGACAGCATGCGCAATCCATTGAAGAAGCATCATGTCACTGACAGCTCCACTGAGAATCGCGATCTATGAAGGAGAGTTCAACAAATGTTAACAGAAGTGGCGAAGACAAACGTGCACTGGGTTGTTGTCGGAATAGGTGACAAGAGACCAGGAGGTAAGAAGTTTGAAATGAACATGCTGGACTTTCAACTACTTAAGGCTAGGAGGGGGTTGAAAATAAATTTATTGACACTTTTTGGATGTAGTTATTTTTGTGCATGTTGATGTCTTGCGCAGCCCCGCTGAAAATTTAATTATAAAATACAAAAAACTAGTACTTTGTTGCATACCCCTTGGTCCTAAAGTTTTAAAAACATGTGTGTATATGTGTGTTAGTTCTATTATGATGCAAAAAATAATAGCATTAAGGTAAATGATTGAAAACAGCCAAAGTTACGATCGGTTCATTCAAGTTTTGAATGAACTAATAATGCTATATAAATTGACTACATGAGTGATTCGTTGTACTAATCCAGTATTATTGACACTGTTGTCAGGAACAGCATCTTAGTCATGTGTCACAGGTACTTAGCCAAGCCCATTATCCTGTCAGTGGGCTTGGCATTGACTCTATCACAGACAAATTAGTATTTTTATGCTAAGCTTTTATAAATTGGCACATGTTTTAAAATATTAACAATTGTTTTTGTCAACCACTTGGCCACATTGAGACATATTTACATAATTTGCTACATGAGGAATTTTTCATGTTTCAATTGAGCAGTTGGCAGTGCCTTTCCAGGAGCTGCACAAGAAGTCTGCCAGTGGGAGGAAACTCTCACTGATGTCAGTGGAGAGAAGGGAACCAGATGCACAGCCATCATAGGAGGACAACCAGTTCATTTTGTTTGATCTGGCCATGCTGTGCGAGCTGCTGCAGCCTGTGGCTTGTCTTTGCTGCAGCAAGAAGACCCAGCATTGCGTATATGTCAGCCTCTCTGAGAATCATCATCTACAAAGAGCTTAAAGAATATAATATAAGTGACGAAGACAGACGTGCACTGGGTTGTTGTCAGAATAGGAGACAAGAGACAGGATGTATGGAGATTGAAATGAACCTGCTGGAGATTCCATCACCTAATAATCCAAGAAATGCAATGTAGACTGCGAGTGCCACCATTTGAGGCCAACGAGGGACATCATCACCAGAGCAAAACATGCCACTGTCATTGACAATGAGCAGCACTGAGTGTTACACTCAGCAACAGATGCAGACCACCGAGTGTTACACTCAGCAACAGATGCAGACCACCGAGTGTTACACTCAGCAACAGATGCAGAGCACCGAGTGTTACACTCAGCAACAGATGCAGAGCACCGAGTGTTACACTCAGCAACAGATGCAGAGCACCGAGTGTTACACTGTTTGTTATGTTTTTTGCACCATTATAAAATTTGGTTGTTTTTAGCAAGTTTTCTGGGCTTTTTTTTATAGGAAGAGCAATCTTCTTTTTAAAATAAAATCTTCTGATGATAGTTGACAGTGTGAGCAATTCTTTGAAGAAACACAACGTCATGTCAGCCCCACTGAGAATTGTCATCTACAAAGAAGAGCTTAACGAATACAACATAAGTGGCGAAGACAGACGTGCACTGGGTTGTTGTCGGAATAGGAGACAAGAGACAGGATGTATGGAGATTGAAATGAACCTGCTGGAGATTCCATCACCTAATAATCCAAGAAATGCAATGTAGACTGCGAGTGCCACCATTTGAGGCCAACGAGGGACATCATCACCAGAGCAAAACATGCCACTGTCATTTACAATGAGCAGCACTGAGTGTTACACTCAGCAACAGATGCAGACCACCGAGTGTTACACTCAGCAACAGATGCAGAGCACCGAGTGTTACACTCAGCAACAGATGCAGAGCACCGAGTGTTACACTCAGCAACAGATGCAGAGCACCGAGTGTTACACTGTTTGTTATGTTTTTTGCACCATTATAAAATTTGGTTGTTTTTAGCAAGTTTTCTGGGCTTTTTTTTATAGGAAGAGCAATCTTCTTTTTAAAATAAAATCTTCTGATGATAGTTGACAGTGTGAGCAATTCTTTGAAGAAACACAACGTCATGTCAGCCCCACTGAGAATTGTCATCTACAAAGAAGAGCTTAACGAATACAACATAAGTGGCGAAGACAGACGTGCACTGGGTTGTTGTCGGAATAGGTGACAAGAGACCAGGATGTAAGGGGATTGAAATGAACACGCTGGACATTCAATCACTTGTCAATCCAAGAAATGTTGGCAGCTACTGCTGGAAGGAACAAAGTGTCATCTATGAGGCTCATTGTCCAAACTTTGTCATCTGCAACTGACCACTGTGATCCACGAAGGAAAACGTCCAAACCTTGTTGACTTCGTGCCAAAAGAGATTGAATCGGATATTTTTCCAACAGAAATGATGTCACTAGTCTGGATGCTGAGGCAGATATAGTGTTGTATCAACATGTAAAGTAAGTCATGTAAACCGTTCACTCCCATTTAGTCATGTCCAACAGGTTATATAACTTCACAACTACACTTTATAACTACACTGCAACATATTTAACAATTAAGTGGTTGTGTTATGGTTTTGAATATGCAAACATGTTTATGCAAGTGCTTGAGTTGGAAGAGTCAGCGCGCCTGACAGTGAGATAAGAGAGATCACAAGCAAGGGAAGATGCGGAGCTACCAGAAAGTGAACCACTCACCAGTCATGGACATGTGTTTACATGTAGAGTTTGCTGTATCCCCTGGAGTTACATGGTGAGCTGCGGCCTGCGTAAAAGGAAGGGACAGCCGGGATCTTGCCATGATTAATCAAAATTAAGAGACCGACATGGAGCAATAAGGACGTGGTGCTTGAGGCTCACAAGGAGATCAGACTAGCGGAATCTGGTGTTCCAAACCCCAACTTTGATTTAATCCGTGTACTCAGAGCATAGGGTGCTGCTGGTAACAAGTGATGAGCCAGGTAGCGATATATAATGATGCTGAGAATCTGCAGCATCCTCCAGTGCAAGATCAGTGTACACTGCGAATGCCACTAGTTGTGGCCAACAAGGGACTTCATCACCAGTGCACAACATGCCACTGTCAGTTACAATGCACACCACAGAGTGATACACTCAGTAACTTATGCAGAGCACCGAGTGTTGCACTATGTATCATGTGTCCTGTTTTTCGCACTGTTATCAATTTGGTTGTTGTTTTTTTTAGCAAGTCTTCTGTGTTTTTTTTATAGGAAGAGGAGTTTTCTTTTTAAAATAACATGCTGGATGATCATTTTAAGATTGTTGACAGCATGAGCAATCCATTGAAGAAGCATCATGTCACTGACAGCTCCACTGAGAATCGCGATCTACGAAGGAGAGTTCAACAAATGTTAACAGAAGTGGCGAAGACAAACGTGCACTGGGTTGTTGTCGGAATAGGTGACAAGAGACCAGGAGGTAAGAAGTTTGAAATGAACATGCTGGACTTTCAACTACTTAAGGCTAGGAGGGGGTTGAAAATAAATTTATTGACACTTTTTGGATGTAGTTATTTTTGTGCATGTTGATGTCTTGCGCAGCCCCGCTGAAAATTTAATTATAAAATACAAAAAACTAGTACTTTGTTGCATACCCCTTGGTCCTAAAGTTTTAAAAACATGTGTGTATATGTGTGTTAGTTCTATTATGATGCAAAAAATAATAGCATTAAGGTAAATGATTGAAAACAGCCAAAGTTACGATCGGTTCATTCAAGTTTTGAATGAACTAATAATGCTATATAAATTGACTACATGAGTGATTCGTTGTACTAATCCAGTATTATTGACACTGTTGTCAGGAACAGCATCTTAGTCATGTGTCACAGGTACTTAGCCAAGCCCATTATCCTGTCAGTGGGCTTGGCATTGACTCTATCACAGACAAATTAGTATTTTTATGCTAAGCTTTTATAAATTGGCACATGTTTTAAAATATTAACAATTGTTTTTGTCAACCACTTGGCCACATTGAGACATATTTACATAATTTGCTACATGA
Source organism: Escarpia spicata (assembly GCA_963995525.1). Taxonomy (NCBI): domain Eukaryota; kingdom Metazoa; phylum Annelida; class Polychaeta; order Sabellida; family Siboglinidae; genus Escarpia; species Escarpia spicata. Next base: position 21,401,840 of record OZ023218.1, on the reverse strand, counting down.
GGAATTTTTCATGTTTCAATTGAGCAGTTGGCAGTGCCTTTCCAGGAGCTGCACAAGAAGTCTGCCAGTGGGAGGAAACTCTCACTGATGTCAGTGGAGAGAAGGGAACCAGATGCACAGCCATCATAGGAGGACAACCAGTTCATTTTGTTTGATCTGGCCATGCTGTGCGAGCTGCTGCAGCCTGTGGCTTGTCTTTGCTGCAGCAAGAAGACCCAGCATTGCGTATATGTCAGCCTCTCTGAGAATCATCATCTACAAAGAGCTTAAAGAATATAATATAAGTGACGAAGACAGACGTGCACTGGGTTGTTGTCAGAATAGGAGACAAGAGACAGGATGTATGGAGATTGAAATGAACCTGCTGGAGATTCCATCACCTAATAATCCAAGAAATGCAATGTAGACTGCGAGTGCCACCATTTGAGGCCAACGAGGGACATCATCACCAGAGCAAAACATGCCACTGTCATTGACAATGAGCAGCACTGAGTGTTACACTCAGCAACAGATGCAGACCACCGAGTGTTACACTCAGCAACAGATGCAGACCACCGAGTGTTACACTCAGCAACAGATGCAGAGCACCGAGTGTTACACTCAGCAACAGATGCAGAGCACCGAGTGTTACACTCAGCAACAGATGCAGAGCACCGAGTGTTACACTGTTTGTTATGTTTTTTGCACCATTATAAAATTTGGTTGTTTTTAGCAAGTTTTCTGGGCTTTTTTTTATAGGAAGAGCAATCTTCTTTTTAAAATAAAATCTTCTGATGATAGTTGACAGTGTGAGCAATTCTTTGAAGAAACACAACGTCATGTCAGCCCCACTGAGAATTGTCATCTACAAAGAAGAGCTTAACGAATACAACATAAGTGGCGAAGACAGACGTGCACTGGGTTGTTGTCGGAATAGGAGACAAGAGACAGGATGTATGGAGATTGAAATGAACCTGCTGGAGATTCCATCACCTAATAATCCAAGAAATGCAATGTAGACTGCGAGTGCCACCATTTGAGGCCAACGAGGGACATCATCACCAGAGCAAAACATGCCACTGTCATTTACAATGAGCAGCACTGAGTGTTACACTCAGCAACAGATGCAGACCACCGAGTGTTACACTCAGCAACAGATGCAGAGCACCGAGTGTTACACTCAGCAACAGATGCAGAGCACCGAGTGTTACACTCAGCAACAGATGCAGAGCACCGAGTGTTACACTGTTTGTTATGTTTTTTGCACCATTATAAAATTTGGTTGTTTTTAGCAAGTTTTCTGGGCTTTTTTTTATAGGAAGAGCAATCTTCTTTTTAAAATAAAATCTTCTGATGATAGTTGACAGTGTGAGCAATTCTTTGAAGAAACACAACGTCATGTCAGCCCCACTGAGAATTGTCATCTACAAAGAAGAGCTTAACGAATACAACATAAGTGGCGAAGACAGACGTGCACTGGGTTGTTGTCGGAATAGGTGACAAGAGACCAGGATGTAAGGGGATTGAAATGAACACGCTGGACATTCAATCACTTGTCAATCCAAGAAATGTTGGCAGCTACTGCTGGAAGGAACAAAGTGTCATCTATGAGGCTCATTGTCCAAACTTTGTCATCTGCAACTGACCACTGTGATCCACGAAGGAAAACGTCCAAACCTTGTTGACTTCGTGCCAAAAGAGATTGAATCGGATATTTTTCCAACAGAAATGATGTCACTAGTCTGGATGCTGAGGCAGATATAGTGTTGTATCAACATGTAAAGTAAGTCATGTAAACCGTTCACTCCCATTTAGTCATGTCCAACAGGTTATATAACTTCACAACTACACTTTATAACTACACTGCAACATATTTAACAATTAAGTGGTTGTGTTATGGTTTTGAATATGCAAACATGTTTATGCAAGTGCTTGAGTTGGAAGAGTCAGCGCGCCTGACAGTGAGATAAGAGAGATCACAAGCAAGGGAAGATGCGGAGCTACCAGAAAGTGAACCACTCACCAGTCATGGACATGTGTTTACATGTAGAGTTTGCTGTATCCCCTGGAGTTACATGGTGAGCTGCGGCCTGCGTAAAAGGAAGGGACAGCCGGGATCTTGCCATGATTAATCAAAATTAAGAGACCGACATGGAGCAATAAGGACGTGGTGCTTGAGGCTCACAAGGAGATCAGACTAGCGGAATCTGGTGTTCCAAACCCCAACTTTGATTTAATCCGTGTACTCAGAGCATAGGGTGCTGCTGGTAACAAGTGATGAGCCAGGTAGCGATATATAATGATGCTGAGAATCTGCAGCATCCTCCAGTGCAAGATCAGTGTACACTGCGAATGCCACTAGTTGTGGCCAACAAGGGACTTCATCACCAGTGCACAACATGCCACTGTCAGTTACAATGCACACCACAGAGTGATACACTCAGTAACTTATGCAGAGCACCGAGTGTTGCACTATGTATCATGTGTCCTGTTTTTCGCACTGTTATCAATTTGGTTGTTGTTTTTTTTAGCAAGTCTTCTGTGTTTTTTTTATAGGAAGAGGAGTTTTCTTTTTAAAATAACATGCTGGATGATCATTTTAAGATTGTTGACAGCATGAGCAATCCATTGAAGAAGCATCATGTCACTGACAGCTCCACTGAGAATCGCGATCTACGAAGGAGAGTTCAACAAATGTTAACAGAAGTGGCGAAGACAAACGTGCACTGGGTTGTTGTCGGAATAGGTGACAAGAGACCAGGAGGTAAGAAGTTTGAAATGAACATGCTGGACTTTCAACTACTTAAGGCTAGGAGGGGGTTGAAAATAAATTTATTGACACTTTTTGGATGTAGTTATTTTTGTGCATGTTGATGTCTTGCGCAGCCCCGCTGAAAATTTAATTATAAAATACCAAAAACTAGTACTTTGTTGCATACCCCTTGGTCCTAAAGTTTTAAAAACATGTGTGTATATGTGTGTTAGTTCTATTATGATGCAAAAAATAATAGCATTAAGGTAAATGATTGAAAACAGCCAAAGTTACGATCGGTTCATTCAAGTTTTGAATGAACTAATAATGCTATATAAATTGACTACATGAGTGATTCGTTGTACTAATCCAGTATTATTGACACTGTTGTCAGGAACAGCATCTTAGTCATGTGTCACAGGTACTTAGCCAAGCCCATTATCCTGTCAGTGGGCTTGGCATTGACTCTATCACAGACAAATTAGTATTTTTATGCTAAGCTTTTATAAATTGGCACATGTTTTAAAATATTAACAATTGTTTTTGTCAACCACTTGGCCACATTGAGACATATTTACATAATTTGCTACATGAGGAATTTTTCATGTTTCAATTGAGCAGTTGGCAGTGCCTTTCCAGGAGCTGCACAAGAAGTCTGCCAGTGGGAGGAAACTCTCACTGATGTCAGTGGAGAGAAGGGAACCAGATGCACAGCCATCATAGGAGGACAACCAGTTCATTTTGTTTGATCTGGCCATGCTGTGCGAGCTGCTGCAGCCTGTGGCTTGTCTTTGCTGCAGCAAGAAGACCCAGCATTGCGTATATGTCAGCCTCTCTGAGAATCATCATCTACAAAGAGCTTAAAGAATATAATATAAGTGACGAAGACAGACGTGCACTGGGTTGTTGTCAGAATAGGAGACAAGAGACAGGATGTATGGAGATTGAAATGAACCTGCTGGAGATTCCATCACCTAATAATCCAAGAAATGCAATGTAGACTGCGAGTGCCACCATTTGAGGCCAACGAGGGACATCATCACCAGAGCAAAACATGCCACTGTCATTGACAATGAGCAGCACTGAGTGTTACACTCAGCAACAGATGCAGACCACCGAGTGTTACACTCAGCAACAGATGCAGACCACCGAGTGTTACACTCAGCAACAGATGCAGAGCACCGAGTGTTACACTCAGCAACAGATGCAGAGCACCGAGTGTTACACTCAGCAACAGATGCAGAGCACCGAGTGTTACACTGTTTGTTATGTTTTTTGCACCATTATAAAATTTGGTTGTTTTTAGCAAGTTTTCTGGGCTTTTTTTTATAGGAAGAGCAATCTTCTTTTTAAAATAAAATCTTCTGATGATAGTTGACAGTGTGAGCAATTCTTTGAAGAAACACAACGTCATGTCAGCCCCACTGAGAATTGTCATCTACAAAGAAGAGCTTAACGAATACAACATAAGTGGCGAAGACAGACGTGCACTGGGTTGTTGTCGGAATAGGAGACAAGAGACAGGATGTATGGAGATTGAAATGAACCTGCTGGAGATTCCATCACCTAATAATCCAAGAAATGCAATGTAGACTGCGAGTGCCACCATTTGAGGCCAACGAGGGACATCATCACCAGAGCAAAACATGCCACTGTCATTTACAATGAGCAGCACTGAGTGTTACACTCAGCAACAGATGCAGACCACCGAGTGTTACACTCAGCAACAGATGCAGAGCACCGAGTGTTACACTCAGCAACAGATGCAGAGCACCGAGTGTTACACTCAGCAACAGATGCAGAGCACCGAGTGTTACACTGTTTGTTATGTTTTTTGCACCATTATAAAATTTGGTTGTTTTTAGCAAGTTTTCTGGGCTTTTTTTTATAGGAAGAGCAATCTTCTTTTTAAAATAAAATCTTCTGATGATAGTTGACAGTGTGAGCAATTCTTTAAAGAAACACAACGTCATGTCAGCCCCACTGAGAATTGTCATCTACAAAGAAGAGCTTAACGAATACAACATAAGTGGCGAAGACAGACGTGCACTGGGTTGTTGTCGGAATAGGTGACAAGAGACCAGGATGTAAGGGGATTGAAATGAACACGCTGGACATTCAATCACTTGTCAATCCAAGAAATGTTGGCAGCTACTGCTGGAAGGAACAAAATGTCATCTATGAGGCTCCTTGTCCAAACTTTGTCATCTGCAACTGACCACTGTGATCCACGAAGGAAAACGTCCAAACCTTGTTGACTTCGTGCCAAAAGAGATTGAATCGGATATTTTTCCAACAGAAATGATGTCACTAGTCTGGATGCTGAGGCAGATATAGTGTTGTATCAACATGTAAAGTAAGTCATGTAAACCGTTCACTCCCATTTAGTCATGTCCAACAGGTTATATAACTTCACAACTACACTTTATAACTATACTGCAACATATTTAATAATTAAGTCGTTTTGTTATGGTTTTGAATATGCAAACATGTTTATGCAAGTGCTTGAGTTGGAAGAGTCAGCCCGCCTGACAGTGAGATAAGAGAGATCACAAGCAAGGGAAGATGCGGAGCTACCAGAAAGTGAACCACTCCCAGGCGATGGACTTATGTTTACATGTAGTTTGCTGTATCCCCTGGAGTTACATGGTGAGCTGCGGCCTGCGTAAAAGGAAGGGACAGCCGGGATCTTGCCATGATTAATCAAAATTAAGAGACCGACATGGAGCAATAAGGACGTGGTGCTTGAGGCTCACAAGGAGATCAGACTAGCGGAATCTGGTGTTCCAAACCCCAACTTTGATTTATTCCGTGTATTCGGAGCAGAGGGTGCTGCTGGTAACAAGTGATGAGCCAGATAGCGATATATAATGATGCTGAGACTCTGCAGCATCCTCCAGTGCTAGATCAGTGTAGACTGCGAATGCCACTAGTTGTGGCCAACAAGGGACATCATCACCAGTACAAAACATGCCACTGTCAGTTACTATGCACAGCACTGAGTGTTACAGTCAGTAACATATGCAGAGAACCAAGTGTTACACTATGTATCAGGTATGTTATGTTTTTTGCACTGTTATAAATTTGGTTGTTGTTGTTTTTCTAGCAAGTCTTCTGTTTTTTTATAGGAAGAGGAATCTTCATTTAAAAATAACATACTGGATGATCTTCTTAACCCTTTATTGGACGTTGTTGCCCTGAGGCAACATACCAGTTTTGTGCTGTATAGAAGGTCTATATCCGCTATCTAATACAAAGCAGTGAGCCCAAAATATGTGCTGCCATCTGGCGGATATATAGGCATCAAATTGTAGATAATTCTAGAAATGCTGCATCTGGTCCATCCAGCTTCCCAGAGGAGGTCATTGCTTTTTGAAGGTCAGCTTTTCATCCGCATTCAAAGTCAACTTTCGACAAGAACACCTCAAGGTATGTATCACATAAAATACATATAATAAGTATTATTATCAAAGAATACATAACTGTTTACCATAAATTAATACATCATCCTTGTGTATAAAAATGAAGATAATAGTGATGTTGCCCGAGGGCAACATTGACCATCTATGCAGATAATGTGAGTGAGCGATAATATGGTAGTTTTGTCAGCTCTTCACAGGCTGTGTTTGTTCAGATGATCTAATTTATATTTAGTGTTTGATTTATGGTTATTCTCATATCATGTGCTATATAATGCATAATAATTGTTATGTATCGCTTCTGCAGAGCTATCATGGTCCTGGATCCTATACGGTTCTACCATACAAGGACTGTTACACAGCCGATCCCGGATGGGTCTGATGATAGCGATCTGTCATCAGAAGAGGACGAACCCGATGTTGTCATCTCTTCTGAAGCCCGTGTCCCGGATCCTTTGAGTAATGTCAGTGAAGCCGAAGGTACTTATGACAATATATAGTTTAGTTTTTATTTATTCAGTTGCAACTAGGGGTACCCTCTTTTCATGTATTGTGATTCATTGATTTTTACAATATTTACTATTTTTATATAGCGTCATAAATAGTAATGAATGTATGTTTTAATGTGAAACTGATTTGCAATGTATTAGTAGTTGCATTTATTATAATGATAATACTAATGTTGCCAGATGGAAGTGAGGAGGCAAGTGATGAGGAAGACCCTGTGCCCTCAGCCTCTAGTGCCGACGGCAGAACCCGGAAACCGGTGTGGCACACACGGGAGCCATCTGATGTGCCATCAGTTGAACCAGTGTTTCATGGCAAAATTTTTGCTGGTAATCCAGTGAATGAACCCATCACGTACTTCAACAACCACCTGGATGGCGCAATGAAAGCAAACTTCGTAACTCAGTCCAACCTTTTCGCAATTCAAACAAACCCAACTAAACCTCTTGCCATCACGGTGCCAGAACTCGAACAGTTCATTGGCATGTTGTTCTATATGAGCATTGTCCGCATGCCACATGCAGATATGTACTGGAATGTCGAGATGCGGTACGGGAAAGTTGCGGACGTGATGCCTATAATTTTGCTTCAAGACAATCAAGCGGATGCTCCACATCAATGACAACGCAAGGCGGCCTGATAACTGCCAAGACCGTCTCTACCAGATTCGGCCTTTCATTGATGCGGTGGGTGAGAAGGCATCGTGCCTGCCGAAAAACTCTCCATTGACGAGCAGGTTGTGCCTTTCAAGGGAAAGTCTATTCTCCGGACCTACAACCCAAAGAAGCCAAACAAGTGGGGTTACAAAATATTTGTGTTGTCTGGTGTGGATGGCCTCATCCACAACTTGGAGATCTACACTGGAAAGATCGAGCCCTGCCCTGGACAACCTGACATCAAGGCGTCAGGCAACATTGTGTTGCGTCTGCTGCCGTTATACCACGTGGTGTGTGGCACAAAATATATTGTGACAACTGGTTCACAAGCGTGGGGCTCCAGACGACATTGAACAAACAAGGAATCGCCTGTCTGGGAACGGTGCGATCGAACCGACTGCCAGGATGCACCTTGCCCGCAGACAAGACAATGAGGCGCCAGGGTCGAGGCACAACTTGTCTGCAGACGACCACGATCAATGGTGTTGAGCTGCGTGCAACAAAGTGGTTCGACAATCGCGGTGTCGTACTCCTGAGTACCTACGCAGCTGTTGAACCAACAACCCAGATAGAGAGGTTTGACAGGAAGTTGCGATGAAAAATTCAAGTCAGCTGTCCAACCGCTGTGCGCTGCTACAACCATTGTTGACAGTGTGAGCAATCCATTGAAGAAACATTATGTCATTGTCAGCTCCACTCTACTCTTCGGTGATTGGAAAGATGGTGGCGAAGTTCCCCTTTGACAGTGAAGTACTGAAGGATCTGGTGGTGATGGACCTCACTAAACGAGCAGATCTCACATATGCACCAAGTACGTTTTAATGCGGAGTAACATGATTAAATTAATTAATGAAAGTTTATTCAATAACAACGATGTAATACATGCACAATGTGGTGTGCTGTTGAAAGGACATGGCTGAAGTCATAAACTTATTGACACCTTCATTTACAGAATGGTTGTATTTTTCAGTTGTTCATCTCGCTGCGCAGTTTGCCTCAGATGTCGACGTGGAGACGCTGAAAGATGAATCTGAGGACCTCCAACTGATGGAGGATGACATGATCAGCCTCGAGGTGGATGGCCAGCCTCGCCGTCTCGACGCCGTCTGGGGCGATGTGATCGCCCTGAAGACGCCACTGGGCATGCTTCGGTTTCCCTTCTTGGGACGTGTGATGGCAGCGGTGCTCAGCTTGTCTCACAGCAACGCTGACTGTGAGAGGGCGTTCTCGATGGTGCGCAAGGTGCACACAAAATACCGGAAATCCCTGAACGCGGACACCATCACAGCATTCTTGCAGTGCAAGATGAACTTTGACGCAACCTGTTGCAATTTAGAAGTGACGCCAGCAATGCTGTGCAAAGCGAAGCAAGCTACCGTCGCTTACAACAATGAGCATGTGTGAAATAAATGATCTGTGTCAAAACGAGTTGTATTTCGTTATTATTGTCTATGGATGTGTTATGGCAGTGCCTATAATGCCCTATATACGAAAATAAATATGTTTATGTTTGCATTGAAAATTTGTAAGGATTTTTTGCAGATCTTATGGATTTTTTCTCATGACCTTACAGATATGAGTTGTCCCAGGATCAGACTAGTGGAATCTGGTGTTCCAAACCCCAACTTTGATTTATTTCGTGTACTCGGAGTATAGGGTGCTGCTGGTAACAAGTGATGAGCCAGATAGCGATATATATAATGATGCCGAGACTCTGCAGCATCCTCCAGTGCAAGATTGTGTAGACTGTGAATGCCACTAGTTGTGGCCAACAAGAGACATCATCATCACCAGTGCAAAACATGCAACTGTCAGTTACAATGCACAGCACTGAGTGTTACAGTCAGTAACATATGCAGAGAACCAAGTGTTACACTATGTATCAGGTATGTTATGTTTTTTGCACTGTTATAAATTTGGTTGTTGTTGTTTTTCTAGCAAGTCTTCTGTTTTTTTATAGGAAGAGGAATCTTCATTTAAAAATAACATACTGGATGATCTTCTTAAGATTGTTGGCAGTGTGAGCAATCCATTGAAGAAGCATCATGTCATTGTCACCTCCAGTGAGAATCGTCATCAACGACGAGGAGTTTAACGAATGTTAACATAAATGGCGAAGACAGACGTGTACTGGGTTGTTGTCGGAATAGGTGACAAGAGACCAGGATGTAAGGGGATTGAAATGAACATGCTGGACATTCAATCACTGGACAATCCAAGAAATGTTGGCAGCTACTGCTGGAAGGAACAAAGTGTCATCTACGAGGCTCATTGTCCAAACTTTGTCATCTGCAACTGACCACTGTGATCCACGAAGGAAAACGTGTGTCATCTACGAGGCTCATTGTTCCAAACCCCAACTTTGATTTATTCCGTGTACTTGGAGTATAGGGTGCTGCTGGTAACAAATGATGAGCCAGATAGTGATATATATAATGATGCCGAGACTGCAACATACTCCAGTGCAAGATCAGTGTAGACTGCGAATGCCACTAGTCGTGGCCAACAAGAGACATAATCACCAGTGCAAAACATGCTACAGTCAGTTACAATGCATAGCACTGAGTGTAATGCTAGGCACACACCAGCTGACTAACGCCGACTTGGGTTGCCAGTCGGCGCAAAAAGCAGTCAGCGCTAAACGCCGATTAGTTCCACCGACTAGCGCTGACTTCTGCCCGCACACACCAGCCAGGACACACCAGCCAGGACACACCAGCCAGGACACACCAGCCGACTCGTGACAACTGTTGGCACTTGGTGTGATCCTTGTGGAAAACAAATCCACTCTAAGTACACGTTTACCCCTTTGGTGTTTACTCAAGATGGCACGTTGTCCGATAAAGATTTGATAATTTTAGAGGTGGCTGTAGCAGCAGTTGTCGTAGTATGATGTCATCCCCGCCGCCATCATCGTTGACTATGAACAAAAGCAAGGAATGTGTGGATGCGTCCACACATAGCGGCGCGAGAGGAGCAAGGGGCCTACTTCAATTTAGTAGAACATGATTCGTACACAAATTTCCTGAGGATGCCACCTCAGTTGCACCCAACAAATTCCTCAAAAACGTTTTCCACCGCTAGCGCCGCTTTGCGGGTTTTGAAGGCTTAATATATATGCGCCACCAGAGATAGCGTTTTTCACAAGACAAAATGGCAATTCCTGTCGCAAGCGGGAAACAAAGTCAGGTGGAAATTAGGTTTATTTGTGGCACCTGTTTTAAGAACAAGCTATATAAAATGACGATGGTTAATGGCAATAGGATAAAAATAATCTACCACTTCATGAAACATTGGTTACCTGCCAGGTCAGTAAAATATGAAAGTATAAAATGACAAATTTGTGGCCCGAATTGGCTTGAAAACTCAAAAAGACGCCTGGCTTAGCCTTATATCGAGACCTATCACATGATCGTGCTATGATTTCTTATTGACCAAGTTACCGCCGTGTTATGACAAAAAACCTGCACACACCAGCTGACTCGTCATCGGATATGTGCCGAATTGTCACCGGATACCTCCTGATCTAATGCCGAGTAACGCCGACAGCCAATTCAACATTCGTATCGGCATTAGTCGGTGTTATAAGGCCGACCGTCGGGCTTAAATTCGGGAAACACGGCCGACGGTTTTTACGCCGACTAGTCGGTTGGTGTGTGCCGAAAAGCGGCTGGTGCGTGCCTAGCATTACACTCAGTAGCAGATACAGAGCACCGAGTGTTACACTCAGTAAGAGATGAAGAGCACTGAATGGTACACTCAGTAACAGATGCAGAGCACCAAGTGTTACACTGTGTATCATCATGTTTGTTGCTTTTCGCACTGTTATAAAATTTGGTTGCTTTTTTGAGCAAGTCTTGTGTTTTTATAGGAAGAGGAATGTTCTTTTTTAAATAAAATGCTGGACAACCTTCTGAAGATCCTTGAGCGATCCTTTGAAGAAGTCCGTGATGTCAGCTCTACTGAGAATTATCATCTATGAAGAGGAGTAACGAATGTTAACGTAAGCGGCGACGACAAACGCGCACTGGGTTGTTGTCAGAATACCACCCTCGTACTTTTGTCGAGAAACCGGCACAAGGATTTGTCCCTCTGCCACCGATGACTGTCATTTGCGAGGCACAATGACAAAACTTCGTAAGCCGTAAGCAATGGAAGGTGCTGGGGCCGGTTTCACGAAGTCTACTTAGCGGCTACGAATGATTACTTAGTGCTACAAAGGTCATCGTAGAAGATTATGCGTTTCATGTCGTCTACTTAGACTACGAATGCCCTACTTAGCTTACGGCACCTACCCCCGTGGCGTAACTCCACTAAGTTGTTCTTAATGGCGGCTTTACGACCAGTTCATCAGATAAACGATACACTTAGAGAAGAACTTTCCGGCGAGAGAGCATTTAGAGACATGACACATGGTATCGTTTTCGTCAGGAGAATATCAGGCATTTAATAGATTTAGTCGGTGATGACATCTCAATAGTGTCACGGAAGGTTCCTTAACACCGACACTGCAAATACTCATCGCATTATGGTTCTTTGCATGTGGATGTTTGCAGCTGGTTGTAGGCAATTTGTTTTGTGTTAGCAAGGCAACTGTGAGTAGAACTGTTCAGAGAGTTCCAGCTGCGTTCGCCAGGCTACTGCCACGCCCCAAGAAGGCGAGACGGAAGCCATGAAAGTGCAATGTCACCACATCGCAAACTTCCCTAATGTTATCGCCTGCGTCGACTGTATGCATATTAAAATTGCAACATCATCGGTCAACGAACATGAATATATCAATTGTAAAAATGACCATACCATAAATGTCCAACTGATCTGTGATGCCGATGCCATGATCATGAACAGTGTTGTGAGGTGGCCGGGATCGGTGCACAATGCACACATTCTGGGGGAGTGTCCCATGTTCAATGTGTTCGAGATGGTACCCTGGCCACTGGAAGGATACATCCTCAGTGACAACGGCTACATGCTCTAAGACTGGCTGCTCACGCCTTTTATTCACATCACAAATGCAGCACAACAGCGCAAACAGCTCAACTCCTCATCACTGAAATTAAATTTTCTTTCTTTTTTCTGGAACCGGCAGCGTTGCATGCTGTTGCCATGTTGCTAGCGCGAAAGTGGGAAGGGGAATCTCGGGTGTTACCCATATCATGACGCTAATCTAACCACGTGACAGCTTTACGCGCGTACTTAGTTAAGAAATAGGTCATGCACGCTACTCCAATCCACAGTCCGAACTGTGTGTTGAAATGTTAACTGAATACGACCTTGTGCAGTGTAACGCTGACCACACGTCCAACGAACACACACTAGATCTTGTCTTTGTGCATGGTGCAGTGTAACGCTGACCATACGTCCAACGAACACACACTAGATCTTGTCTTTGTGCATGGTGCAGAGTGTAATGTTAACAAAATAGACAAGGCAGTGAAATCCACACACAACGCTCTACATTGTGAACTGTTATGTGCCAACCGACCAAAGCAGGAACCCGCTAAACATTTTGTTTATAACTAGCGCAAAGCGGACTTTAGTCACCTATGACACCTATTGTCTTGTATCCCGTGGTCATTTCTCACGGACAGTACTGACATTGATGACAGTTTTGATATATTTTATGACATTTCGTATGCTGCCATAAACGAATGCGTTCCTCGTATCTGCATTCGTGGACGTACATACCCAGTATGGTATGATAACGATATGATCGCAACCTTGAACGAGAAAGACATCGCACACAAAGCATGGAAACGCTCACATTTGTTATCTGATTACCAAGTATTTTCTGAACTACGAACCACTTTTAAGAAACTTGAGAGAAAGGTATTGTGACTACATATCGGAAATTGAAAAGTCCGTCAAACAAAACACCAAACGTCTACTCAGTTTTGCCAAAAGCAAACTAATATAAAACTTCCTAACTCAATGGTATATAAAGGCACTGAGGCAGACAGTCCAGCTGACATAGCAGAACTATTTTCTGACCACTTCGAATATGTCTTTACATTAGTAGATAACCTTGTTTATCCACGTATTCCCTCCTATCAATCCGACTCAATGACTAATATCAATGTGTTTTATGATGATGTCATCGGGGTACTAATAACCACCGATGTAAACAAAGCATGCGGTCCTGACAATATATCAGGTGTAATCCTTAGGGAATGTGCTGCCGAATTAGCAGGTCCACTAACTATGCTTTTTAATATGTCCTGGAACTTTTCCAACTTGTTTTAAAAGAGCAAATGTTGTTCCTGTGTAATAGAAGGGAGATAAACAAAATGTGTGCAACTACAGACCTATCTCTCTCTTACCGCTATTTAGCAGTTTTTGAGAAAGTCGTACACGATTCATTGTATGAGCATGTGCGTAACACAATTTCGGGCAGCCAACACAGATTTGTGAGGTGTAGAAGTACAGTTTCTAATCTAGCTTGTTACTTGAACCCCATTTCTGAATCTATTGACAACAAGAAACAGGTTGATTCTGTTTATATGGATTTCAGTAAAGCCTTTGATTCAGTATGCCACCCATTGTTAATTCAGAAGCTTAGATCATATGACTATTCCTGACAATGCATAGAGTGGTTGCAGTCTTACCATGTTAACCGAAAACAACGCGTTGTCCTCGAAGACAAAACATCTGACTGGAAGCCAGTGTTGTCTGGTGTACCACAAGGTTCACAAATTGGACCATTTCTGTTTATCTTGTATATTAACGATCTTACTAATCATGTTGATTCATGTGAAATGTCATTGTATGCTGATGATTCCAATTTGTTTAAAGAAATTACGTCGGTGACCGATTGTTAGTTGGTGCAGAAGGATCTGGACAGTGTATGTCTTTGGTGTGAGACATGGCACCTTAAACTTAACATTGATAAATGCTGCATAATGTCATTCACTAACAAAAAGAAACGTATATCCTATGACTACACGATTTTAAGCCAAGTCTCTGCCCAAGATCACCGCTGTCAAAGATCTCGGTATCACATTGACCGACAGTTTGACTTTTAAAGATCATACTAATCGTTGTGTTTGTCAAGCTTTTAAGACGAGTGGTTTTATTAAGCGCGTTTGCACAACATTTACCGATGTACAGGCTTTGCGATCCTTGTATATATCTCTAGTCAGAAGCAAGTTGGAGTATAGCAGTGTTATCTGGAATCCCTGGCAATGTACGTTTATTAACAAAATCGAACGAGCTCAAAAGAAATTAATTAAATATCTGTTTTACAAATCCAAAATACAGTACTCCTACTACAGTTATCTTGAGCTTTGCCATCATTTTAGACTACCTTCCCTTCAACATCGTAGGCAAGTTGCAGATCTTTTGTTTTTACACAAGTGTGTGCACTCCCAACTAGACTCGTCATATCTGGTAGGGCCTATCCAATTTCACTGTCCTTCACGATCTCTACGAAACTACATCCCTTTTAGTTTCCAATAGCAGAATCAACATTAGAAAACACTGTGTTTTGAATAGATGTATGACTACTTTCAACACATTGTATTTAAATGATCCAACTTGTGATATATATTCAGGAGCTGAACCATTTAGATCCTCAATTCAAAGACATTTCTGTGCATAACAGATGTTTGCCTGGTATATTTGATGTTGATATTGTGTGGTTTTTATGTCCTTATTGTTCTTATTGTTTTTACTGTTATATATTATTGTTTTATTATTTATATGTATTGATTCAGTTATCAGTCCTGTTTAGTGAGTCTACTGGACCTGTTGGAAACTGAATAAATACAATAAATACAAAACAATACAATACATGAAACTCACTTTGCTTAATTTTACGCAACTACTTAGCTACGCAAGAATTGGGAGTTTACGCACTTGCGTAGTGCTAAGTACCCGTGTAGTTTAAGTACGCTTCATGAAACCGACCCCTGGGGTACAGGAAAGTGAACCACTCACCGGTCATGGACATATGTTTACATGTACAGTTTGCTGTATCCCTTGGGGTTACATGTACAGTTTGCTGTATCCCCTGGGGTTACATGTACAGTTTGCTGTATCCCCTGGGGTTACATGTACAGTTTGCTGTATCCCCTGGGGTTACATGTACAGTTTGCTGTATTCCCTGGGGTTACATGTACAGTTTGCTGTATCCCCTGGGGTTACATGTACAGTTTGCTGTATCCCCAGGGGGTTACATGTACAGTTTGCTGTATCCCCTGGGGTTACATGGCGAGCAGCGGCCTGCATGAAAGCAAGGAACAGCTGGAATGTTATGATGATTAACCCAAATTAACAGACCAACATGGAGCAATAAGGACTTGCTTGCAAGAAGATCAAGCTGACAGGTGCTGCTGGTAGGGTAACAAGTGGTGAGCCAGATAGCGATATATATAGAAAAATGTGAACAATGATGTTCAATGTGGTAAAGCTCTTAAATTCTGATGAAAGTGATTGTACGCAAACTGATAGTTTGATGGTATTTGTTGGAAAATGTAATGGATGGAAGAAAGGTAGACGAGGACGAAGATGCAAACTATGTGTCAGATGAAAGACATTGACTTTTTTCAGTATGATTACGACAAGGTCATAGAAGTGGCAAACAGATCTGTGGAGACGGTGTTGGATTCACTGGATAAGGAATTATGGGAAGCCAACCACTTTAGGTATTTGGCCAATGACTTTAGGTATTTGTTACTGTTGTGTTAATAATGTGTTCATCTGTGACACGGAAATCAGGCATAAGTCACAGGAACAAATCCGGATTAATGGGTGAAAACAAAACAGATCAGTTCTTGGGTTTCCTAAACGTTATCAAACTATCTCTGACTATACTAAATACATTTTGACTGTGCACTACTTTGTAAGACATAGGTCCTGCTGTAGAGCTTGCTCATGTATGACATCATGCAAAAGTTGGGTTTTGTTTACGGCTGTTTAAATCAACAAAAACACCACAGATTTGTCTTCTCGAAATGTTAATTCATGGAGGTTTGCTTGCGACAAAGACTGCCGATTAATATGTAATTTACTCATTGTACGTTATGAATTCATCTTGTGAGTGAAGCCAATTCAACATCGTAGTGGCGGGGTGACTAGCTACAAAAGTGAAAATAACTCCAGTTCTACAGCACTCAATCATGATGAAGTGGCGAAATGTTTGAGTGAATTGAACATTGTCAACTTGCAATCAATCAAAAATCATAATTTTTGGCAAGACATTTCAAGAGGTTTTACAAAATCAAACAGTACGAAGAAGCTCTGGAGCAAGGCTTGTTGTCTTCATCATCAACATCAGCATCTGCCGTGACATGTGAGAACTTTCTGCTGTTCCCAAGGGAGTCAGATCAGACAGGCTTCAACTACTTCGACTACTGCCGTGATGAGCTCGCCAGTTTCCTAGGCAAGTCAAAGCGACGATCGACTCCGATAACATCAAACCAGTGGGAGCTACCACCTCATCATGAAGTGGTTGAAGTCTGTTCACCAGCTGCCTGTTGGCCACACAGGTCCGATCATCTATCAAGGGTGCCTGTGACCAATCAATGGAACTTTGTCAACCCGGACTCACCGACAGACAGCGAGAACTAACTAACATCATTGGTGATCTGGCTCCTAACTACCATCTGGGCACGGCAACAATCTATCCTTCGCTGTACTATTGTTACAACCGTATGCAGAAAAGTATGGCACAATGCAAGTCACGTTTTCATTGCAAGCCGAACTTACACTAATATAACGAACCGCATGCTATGAGGAGTATTGACAACTGAACCAACTACGCGAACACTAGACAGTGTGACATACACAGCAAAAATAATGCTGCTCGTTTATTGGTTGCTTTTGACCAAGTCAACACGTCATCAGTAAGATGGCAGTCTTCGTGTTATCGCAGATTTCGTTAGAATCTTCCACTTTAAGACTACATTCTGAGTAAGCCATTGAACTGAAAATTTTGATTGTAGATGCAAATGGTTAGTTTGTGTTAACTCTTTTAGGTGCTTAACACCAAAACGTTGCCTTTTGTTTTCCTTTAAGAAGCACTAAATCAACCAGGCGTCGTAGACATAGTTTGTGCAAAGTACGGATACCGCCTTCGCTGGTTATAGGCGCATATGTACAACTGGACGATTGGTTATTATTTCATGGTATGCTATGTGAACAAAATTACTTCGTATAAAAAGACAAACTGTACAGCGGCCAATTTGAGAGCAATTTAGTCAGAACTGATGCCTGGTGTCTGAAGTGCCAACCAGCAACTGGCAACGCGAAGTCTGTAGAATATTCAACAACTTTCTTGCCATTTTGTGGCCTATCTGCATGTTTTATTACATGATATAGTTCGTGGAAAAAGTTAAATCATATAATAAACTAGAAACACTGGACAGTTACTCAAAACACAATGCCTGCTGCCTGAAGCGCTAATAAGTGTCAAACCAGTGACAGAAACATCAAAGCAGACCACATTAAGTCTGAAGAATATTCAACAACTTCCTGTCCATTTTGTTGTATTTCTGAATTTGTATTATCTATATTTTGATAACAAATGCATTTATGTTTGTGGCCGAGATGGGGGTGGGCAGTAATGCGAGCAGGTGGGCGGTTAACCCAAAATTTCCTGGAAATAGGGAGTGGGTGATAATGTGGGCAAATACGGTATGCTTGTGTTATATGTCAGCGTGCTGTTGAATCAATTAAGACAACCAAACCTGGTCAAATAATAATAATGACTGCTGATGTAATGATTGTCAAACACACGCAACGTTAATGTGCTTGGGCAGATCAAATAAAAATTGTTTTCAAAAACCTTCCATGAAAGACATCCATTTTGGTGCAAATTATCACAGGATGAGGATAGGTCTTCAGAGAGTAAAGAGGTAATGCCACTTGTTTCAGAGAAACTCACACTGAAGAGAGGGGTGATAGATCGCCTGAAGTCATCATCAGATGTGCCTCAACTCTGTAGGAATGCAACTGTTCAAAGATTTAGCAATTTGAGTCAACACCAATAATGCAGCAAACCACTTTTCTTTGAGGAAGCATGTCTACAAACAGGTGGCAAGGCTTTGAAGCCTGGAGTCTACAGATGCCATTTCATGCCAAAGAAGAAGCCTTCAAGGGCAGAGAAAGTCTCTGAGGCATTGGAAAAAGTTTTGCAATGAAAAGAAGAACTAGAAAACAAAAAGAAGACCTTAGAGAACAAAAAGTAGAACCTTTACTGCTGTGTGGACAAGAAAGGACGCTGTGTGTTTGTGCTACGCTGGATGATGGTGGTGACACTGAAAGAGTGTCACAATGGAGATGACTTCCAGTCGGTGGATGAGGCGTTTTGTGCTGATGATAACAACACAACCCAAGAGTATGAAAAGAAGGCCTGAAATAATATAAAGAACTCTTTATAGGATGACGATAAGACTTTAGAGGGCAAAGAGAAGGCCTTCAAGGGCACCACCGGACCTGAGACAGCTATGTTTAGGGATGAACCGTGGAAGACCACCATGGATCTAAGTTCTCTGCCTCAAGGCTGTGACATCTGCAGCAGACACAGATGCAACGTCTGTCGGCGTGGGGAAGCAAACGCCACTTTCGTGAATAACTGATGCCATACCGCTGTTGCGTGTCTCAACAAACTTTCACATTCTCACCATAGAGAGACACAGGAACAGACATCAATGAGTGGCTACCTTGCATAATTTTAATTTAATGTGTATTAATGTGTATTAAAATAAATTTTGATTATTCAATTTAGTCAGATTTTTCAAATAGTGTCTCAACAACGTTAATGTGCTTGGACAGATCAAATAATTTTTTTTTCTCAAAAACCTTCCATGAAAGACATCCATTTTGGTGCAAATTATCACAGGATGAGGATAGGTCTTCAGAGAGTGAAGAGGTAATGCCACTTGTTTCAGAGAAACTCACACTGAAGAGAGGGGTGATAGATCGCCTGAAGCCATCATCAGATGTGCCTCAACTCTGTAGGAATGCAACTGTTCAAAGATTTAGCAATTTGAGTCAACACCAATAATGCAGCAAACCACTTTTCTTTGAGGAAGCATGTCTACAAACAGGTGGCAAGGCTTTGAAGCCTGGAGTCTACAGATGCCATTTCATGCCAAAGAAGAAGCCTTCAAGGGCAGAGAAAGTCTCTGAGGCATTGGAAAAAGTTTTGCAATGAAAAGAAGAACTAGAAAACAAAAAGAAGACCTTAGAGAACAAAAAGTAGAACCTTTACTGCTGTGTGGACAAGAAAGGACGCTGTGTGTTTGTGCTACGCTGGATGATGGTGGTGACACTGAAAGAGTGTCACAATGGAGATGACTTCCAGTCGGTGGATGAGGCGTTTTGTGCTGATGATAATAACACAACCCAAGAGTATGAAAAGAAGGCCTGAAATAATATAAATAAGTCTTTATAGGATGACGATAAGACTTTAGAGGGCAAAGAGAAGGCCTTCAAGGGCACCACCGGACCTGAGACAGCTATGTTTAGGGATGAACCGTGGAAGACCACCATGGATCTAAGTTCTCTACCTCAAGGCTGTGACATCTGCAGCAGACACAGATGCAACGTCTGTCGGCGTGGGGAAGCAAACGCCACTTTCGTGAATAACTGATGCCATACCGCTGTTGCGTGTCTCAACAAACTTTCATATTCTCACCACAGAGAGACACAGCAACAGACATCAGTGAGTGGCTACCTTGCATAATTTTAATTTAATGTGTATTAATGTGTATTTAAATAAATTTTGATTATTCAATTCGTCAGATTTTTCAAATAGTTGTTAACAAATTATGAGACTAGATGTTTGCTACAGTTCTGTGAAAAATATCAAAATAAGACACTTGTCCAAAATAACTAGTTCTCTGAATCAAAGCAATGGGTGTTGTTGTAGATGCGAGGTCTGTCAGAATGGGGAAGCATGTGCTATCTTCTTAACCTAGTGCCAGATGGCTTGGCGTTCTACTTAGAACAGTGTCCAGACACACACAACAGTGAAGCTGTTCTATGTCAGAGAGGCAGATACAGGTCCACAACTGCACACATACAGGTACACTATCGTATCTAAGTATCGGCCAAAACAATATTTTAAATATCACAATAGGTTAGCACGAGGCAATTGTTGGCTGAGAACAAGTGATTAAATCAAATTTGTGCAATAGTAATGCTGCAAATCACTGTTCTTGGAGGTAGTGTCTGCAAATAGGTGGCAAGGCTTTTAAGTATGGAGTGTGCAGATGCCATTTAATGCCAAAGAGGAAGCCTTCAAGGGCAGAGAAAGTGTTTCAGGGCAAAGAAAGCTTTTGAGGCCTTGGAGAAAGTCTTAGAATGAAAATAAGGCTTTAGAGAAGAAAAAGAAGACATTAGAGAACAAAAAAGGCCTGAGAGAATGAAAAGACCTTAGACAAAAAGATGGCTTTAGAGAATGAAAAAATAACATTAGCAAAAAGATGACCTTTAGAGTTGTTGTGTGGACAAAAATGGATGCAGTGTGTTTGTGCTACCCCGGTTGATGATGGAGAAACTGCCCCTCCACTGATGAAAGAGAGCCACAATGCAGATGACTTCCAGTTGCTGCATGAGGCGTTTTGCACTGACGGGTTATGTTCTGTGCCTCAGTGCTGTCACATCTGCAGTAGCAGACACAGATGCAACGTCTGTCGGTGTGGGGTAGCAAGCTCCACCTCCGTGAACAACTGATGCCATGCTGCTGTTGGTGTCTCAACAAACTTCCACGTTCTCACCATAGAGTGACGCAGCAACAGACAACAGTGAGTGGCTACCATGTGTAATTTTATTTTCATGTAATGTGTATTTTAAAAAGTTTTGATCATTCATACTATCCCTTGTCAAACATTTTAACAGATTTTAAAAGTAGATGTTGATAAAGAGAAGGCCTTCAAGGGCACCACTGGCCTGAGACAGCTATGTTTAGGGATGAACCGTGGAAGACCACCATGGATCTAAGTTCGCTGCCTCAAGGCTGTGACATTTGCAGCAGACACAGATGCAACGTCTGTCGGCGTGGGGAAGCAAACGCCACTTTCGTGAATAACTGATGCCATACCGCTGTTGGCGTGTCTCAACAACGTTAATGTGCTTGGACAGATCAAATAAAAATTGTTTTCAAAAACCTTCCATGAAAGACATCCATTTTGGTGCAAATTATCACAGGATGAGGATAGGTCTTCAGAGAGTGAAGAGGTAATGCCACTTGTTTCAGAGAAACTCACACTGAAGAGAGGGGTGATAGATCGCCTGAAGTCATCATCAGATGTGCCTCAACTCTGTAGGAATGCAACTGTTCAAAGATTTAGCAATTTGAGTCAACACCAATAATGCAGCAAACCACTTTTCTTTGAGGAAGCATGTCTACAAACAGGTGGCAAGGCTTTGAAGCCTGGAGTCTACAGATGCCATTTCATGCCAAAGAAGAAGCCTTCAAGGGCAGAGAAAGTCTCTGAGGCATTGGAAAAAGTTTTGCAATGAAAAGAAGAACTAGAAAACAAAAAGAAGACCTTAGAGAACAAAAAGTAGAACCTTTACTGCTGTGTGGACAAGAAAGGACGCTGTGTGTTTGTGCTACGCTGGATGATGGTGGTGACACTGAAAGAGTGTCACAATGGAGATGACTTCCAGTCGGTGGATGAGGCGTTTTGTGCTGATGATAATAACACAACCCAAGAGTATGAAAAGAAGGCCTGAAATAATATAAAGAAGTCTTTATAGGATGACGATAAGACTTTAGAGGGCAAAGAGAAGGCCTTCAAGGGCACCACCGGACCTGAGACAGCTATGTTTAGGGATGAACCGTGGAAGACCACCATGGATCTAAGTTCTCTGCCTCAAGGCTGTGACATCTGCAACAGACACAGATGCAACGTCTGTCGGCGTGGGGAAGCAAACGCCACTTTCGTGAATAACTGATGCCATACCGCTGTTGAGTGTCTCAGCAAACTTTCACATTCTCACCACAGAGAGACACAGCAACAGACATCAGTGAGTGGCTACCTTGCATAATTTTAATTTAATGTGTATTAATGTGTATTTAAATAAATTTTAATTATTCAATTCAAGTCAGATTTTTCAAATAGTTGTTGATAACAAATTATGAGACTAGATGTTTGCTACAGTTCTGTGAAAAAGATCAAAATAAGACACTTGTCCAAAATAACTAGTTCTCTGAATCAAAGCAATGGGTGTTGTTGTAGATGCGAGGTCTGTCAGAATGGGGAAGCATGCGCCATCTTCTTAACCTAGTGCCAGATGGCTTGGCGTTCTACGTAGAACAGTGTCCAGACACACACAACAGTGAAGCTGTTCTATGTCAGAGAGGCAGATACAGGTCCACAACTGCACACATACAGGTACACTATCGTATCTAAGTATCGGCCAAAACAATATTTTAAATATCACAATAGGTTAGCACGAGGCAATTGTTGGCTGAGAACAAGTGATTAAATCAAATATGTGCAATAATAATGCTGCAAATCACTGTTCTTGGAGGTAGTGTCTGCAAATAGGTGGCAAGGCTTTTAAGTATGGAGTGTGCAGATGCCATTTAATGCCAAAGAGGAAGCCTTCGAGGGCAGAGAAAGTGTTTCAGGGCAAAGAAAGCTTTTGAGGCCTTGGAGAGTCTTAGAATGAAAATAAGGCCTTAGAGAAGAAAAAGAAGACATTAGAGAACAAATAAGGCCTGAGAGAATGAAAAGACCTTAGACAAAAAGATGGCTTTAGAGAATGAAAAAATTACATTAGCAAAAAGATGACCTTTAGAGTTGTTGTGTGGACAAAAATGGATGCTGTGTGTTTGTGCTACCCCGGTTGATGATGGAGAAACTGCCACTCCACTGATGAAAGAGAGCCACAATGCAGATGACTTCCAGTCGCTGCATGAGGCGTTTTGCACTGAAGGGTTATGTTCTGTGCCTCAGTGCTGTCACATCTGCAGTAGCAGACACAGATGCAACGTCTGTCGGCGTGGGGTAGCAAGCGCCACCTCCGTGAACAACTGATGCCATGCTGCTGTTGGTGTCTCAACAAACTTCCACGTTCTCACCATAGAGTGACGCAGCAACAGACAACAGTGAGTGGCTACCATGTGTAATTTAATTTTCATGTAATGTGTATTAAAAAAAGTTTTGATCATTCATACTACCCCTTGTCAAACATTTTAACAGATTTTAAAAGTAGATGTTGATAAAGAGAAGGCCTTCAAGGGCACCACCGGCCTGAGACAGCTATGTTTAGGGATGAACTGTGGAAGACCACCATGGATCTAAGTTCTCTGCCTCAAGGCTGTGACATCTGCAGCAGACACAGATGCAACGTCTGTCGGCGTGGGGAAGCAAACGCCACTTTCGTGAATAACTGATGCCATACCGCTGTTGCGTGTCTCAACAAACTTTCACATTCTCACCACAGAGAGACACAGCAACAGACATCAGTGAGTGGCTACCATGCATAATTTTAATTTAATGTGTATTAATGTGTATTTAAATAAATTTTGATTATTCAATTTAGTCAGATTTTTCAAATAGTTGTTGATAACAAATTATGAGACTAGATGTTTGCTACAGTTCTGTGAAAAAGATCAAAATAAGACACTTGTCCAAAATAACTAGTTCTCTGAATCAAAGCAATGAGTGTTGTTATAGATGCGAGGTCTGTCAGAATGGGAAGCATGTGCTATCTTCTTAACCTAGTGCCAGATGGCTTGGCGTTCTACGTAGAACAGTGTCCAGACACACACAACAGTGAAGCTGTTCTATGTCAGAGAGGCAGATACAGGTCCACAACTGCACACATACAGGTACACTATCGTATCTAAGTATCGGCCAAAACAATATTTTAAATATCACAATAGGTTAGCACGAGGCAATTGTTGGCTGAGAACAAGTGATTAAATCAAATATGTGCAATAATAATGCAGCAAATCACTTTTAGTGCCTGCAAATAGGTGGCAAGGCTTTTAAGTATTATGGAGTGTGCAGATGCCATTTAATGCCAAACAGGAAGCCTTTGAGGGCAGAGAAAGTGCTTCAGGGCAAAGAAAGCTTTTGAGGCCTTGGACAAAGTTTTAGAATGAAAATAAGGCCTGAGAGAATGAAAAGACCTTAGACAACAAAAAGATGGCTTCAGAGAATGAAAAAATAACATTAGCGAAAAGATGACCTTTAGAGTTGTTGTGTGGACAAAAATGGATGCAGTGTGTTTGTGCTACCCCGGCTGATGATGGAGAAACTGCCACTCCACTGATGAAAGAGAGCCACAATGCAGATGACGTTCAGTCGCTGCATGAGGCGTTTAGCACTGACGGGTTAAGTTCTGTGCTTCAGAGCTGTCGCATCTGCAGTAGCAGACACAGATGCAACGTCTGTCGGCGTGGGGTAGCAAGCGCCACCTCCGTGAACAACTGATGCCATGCTGCTGTTGGTGTCTCAACAAACTTCCACGTTCTCACCATAGAGTGACGCAGCAACAGACAACAGTGAGTGGCTACCATGTGTAATTTTATTTTCAAGTAAAGTGTATTTTAACCATTTCAGTACAACAGGCCGGTTTTCCGGCCTCACTGTCTGTGACGCTTCAGTACGACAGGCCGGTTTTCCGGCATTGACGATGTCTGCTATTCAAATCGGTTTTATTCATAATAATCCACTGCGTGGAGCCACTTGTTCTGTTCGGTTGTCAAGGCGAATAAATTAGCTATTCAGCAGTGGTCATCGTTTATTATCGCTCAATAACAGTTAACGGTGATTTTCACGGTTTTTAATGATGGATTATCAAAATCTGCAGCGGCCACAATAGCGGACCGCATTACTTCAACTAGCGATTTACCACCGTATGTTTTGGACAGATTATTTGATAGTTTTAACAAAGAATCTTTGTCGGATGTTGACGATCGACATAAATTCATAATAACGATGTCAGTGAACTTAGTATACAACTACGTTCAGCAACTGCAAAAACATTGAAATCTTGGCGGCCATCTTGGATTGTTGGTTACCATGACTACGGAATGTAAAATTATATGGCTCATTTTATTCGCTGATTATCATACGTTCCGAAAATATATAACATTCCTATTCATAAAATGCATTTTTGTTGCTCAAATCTTGACTTGAAGTGAGGTAGTCCATTATGTTGCATATTCACTGGGAATGCAGTATTCAGTGGTCACAGCTTATCAGGGCTGTAGTACTGAAATGGTTAAAAAGTGTTGATCATTCATACTACCCCATGTCAAACTTTTTAACAGATTTTAAAAGTAGTTGTTGATAAAAAGTTACGAAACAAGATGTTTGCTACCATTTTGAAAATAAACGGCGGGTAAACGGCGGGAGTAACTATGACTCTCTTGGATCGGGGATCTCAGAACGCCTCCTTGTGGTCCGACCTGGTAACTAACTCCCTCGGGGGTTAGGCTAAACGTTCTGGGCTTCTCTGTTAGGCAGACTTTTCCCAGCAGAGTCGTAAGCGCGCTTTGTCAATTATTATATTTGCATGGCAAATTTTTATTTACGGGAGGTCGCTGCCTCCCAAAGCGCAGCCGATGCGAACGGTGTAGAAGAGTCAGACGAGCTATCGGGTCATGGAGAGAACCCAGGTAACGCTAGCGAGGCTCACATCTGTGAGTTTTGCAAAGCCCCATTCTACAACCCAAGGGGTCTGTCGCAGCATATGCGATGCATGCATGCTGAAATATACCACAGGGCCAAAATCCCTATATTCTCGAAAGCGAGATGGTCAAGTGAGGAGTTGGTGCTCCTTGCCCGCGAGGAAAACCGGCTGGTGTTGGCCGGGTGCCGCACAATTAACATCACGTTAATTCGTACATATCACAAATCACGATCTGCAGACACGATAAGGTGCGTGAGAAAGAATCTGTATTACAAGAATCTACGGAACGAGCTTCAGCTCGCGTCACAAAGTGACAATGATATGGCTACGTTAAACATGGTCTCGGTGTCTGAGACTGAGAGTCTAATCTCTCAGCTCGAACGTGTTGATGAAACAAGCAACAAGAATGTGGGTGATGCGGACCCACCCGTCGGGACGCCTCGGGGACGGGAACCTTACTCGGTACGGGGGGAGGATGATAGGGTACCCGAGAGCCCCCCTCTCCCATTGTGGTAGGTACCCTTCTGGTATTACACATTATGACAGGGCGGCCCGGGTGGTTTTTACCACTCCGGAACTGAAGACAAGGAAAGGTCCCAAAAACCCAAGAAATGTTAAGGCGCATGGCTGACGAGGACAGCCGGCTGGCTGCTATCGATTGTAGATCAATAAATCAGGAGCTGCATAAGCTCTTTTCGGACCGTACGCTCCATGCGATAAAGGCAATGAGAAGGTTGGAAAAGTACAAGACCTTGCGAGATGGCGGGATAGCAGCAGCCGCACCTACTCCCAGTCATGCGTTGCCACAGGAAGTAGCCTGTGCCGTGGAGGTTGGGGGGGTCTACCCCCTCCTCCACGCAGTCTGTTATCACTCAGGATGGGGTCAGAAAGTCTACCTCTGCCCCATCTGATGAGTCGAATGTCTCTGAGGGTAGGGGGGTCTACCCCTCTCTCACCATCCTTGTCAGATGGAAGTAGTACGAGAAGGCGAAATAGTCAACAGAACTTTCAGTTCTGATTCCAGGACTAGTACGCCCTGTAATCCGCGGCTGGTCCATGCAACATCTGCAGTCGCGGAAGGTGGTGAAGACCTAGGTATCCCTAGTGTTAATTTGCCCCCTATACAGGCAGAGCCTTCTTTACAGGCAAATGTTAATGGTTTCGCCATATTGCAGGATGAACTCTTTGAGGAGCTGGCCTCAAACCAAATATACCACTGTGGGATGGACTCCACGGAGGTCGATGACTTTGTCTTGTGTCATATGACAAACGAGCAGAAGGCTCGGATAGACGATGAATACGTTGCATGGCTGCGGTCGGAACATCTGGCCGCACCACATAGGAAGGGACCGCGTCGGAGGGAGAAGCGCCATGAAGCCTGTCGGGAGGATGCGGCTGGCCCGGCGGCGAAGGGCGCGACGGAGGGCACAGTACGCAAGGGTACTGAAATTGTACAGTAAGAACAGGACCGCCTGCACTAACCAAGTGTTATCAGGCGAATGGGAAAGAGAAGTGACCCCGGGCACCACTTTAGAAGACCAGGTGTTTTTCTGGAGTCGAGTGTTCGGGGAAGAGACATGTGAGGATCACTGTGATCCCATGACCGTAGGCCCAGTCTTCTGGGACCTTATCTGCCCTGTTACCATACACGAGTTATATTCAACCCTCTGCAATACCAGGAGTGGCGCAGTTGGGCTCGATAAAATTTCCCTGTCCGAGGTGAGGGCGTTAGACCCTCGTGCTCTCCTCGCGCATTTCAACCTCTGGCTGTTCGCTGGGTACCAGCTTGCCGACTTTCAGTGTGGTCGAACGGTGCTGATACCCAAGGTCGTGGAACCTTCCGGGCCCGGGGACTACTGGCCCATTTCGATTTCGTCATACATTTGTCGCACATTCCATAGACTCTTGGCAAACAGGTTATCCGACCTCCTGGAGTTCTCATCTTGGCAGAGAACCTTCATAAAGGGAGACGGTCTGGCAGACGTTTTCCTCCTGAGATGCCTGCTCAGGGACCAATGTGAGGACCTGA
This sequence comes from Escarpia spicata, assembly GCA_963995525.1. Taxonomy (NCBI): domain Eukaryota; kingdom Metazoa; phylum Annelida; class Polychaeta; order Sabellida; family Siboglinidae; genus Escarpia; species Escarpia spicata. The sequence continues at coordinate 21,373,898 of OZ023218.1, read as the reverse complement.
AGCTGCTTTCAGTGGCCTTTCTAGACGTATCCAAGGCTTTTCACTCGGTGTCACATGCCTCGCTGATGCTGGCGGCGAGGAGGATGGGTGTCCTGGAGCCGTTCATCGAATACCTGCGCAATCTCTACTCGGAGGTGTCCACGACCCTCCAGGTCGGTGAGCGATTCAGCGACCCCTTACAACAGCATAGGGGTGTGCGGCAGGGAGATCCTCTCTCTCCGCTGCTATTCAGTTGCATCGACTGGGCCGTGGTGTCACTGGATACGGAGCTCAGCGTAAGGATCAGGGAAAATGGATGGCCCTAGGCTCAACCACCTTGCATTCGCCAACGACGTTATGTTGTTGGCCAAATCGAGAGTTGGCATTCAAAATCTTTGCCAATGGCTCAGTAAAGCGCACAGTAAATGTGGCCTGAAACTGAACCTGGAGAAATCGAAGACGCTCAGAATAGCGGTGGATGGCAAAGCGAAAAGGTGGGTTTGTGACCCACACCCATCGTGTCTCTGGCAGGGAGATCATTGCCCATCGTGACCATATCCCAATGTTACAAATACCTGGGGATTTCAATCAGTGCGAGAGAGGCCGACTCGACCCCGGAGGAGCTTCTCACCCGTGGGTTGAATCACCTCACCCGTGCTCCTCTGAAACCTCAGCAGCGTATCTATATGGTCAAAACTCATCTTATACCCAGTTGCCATCACTGTGGGAAACAGTGCATGGGCGCGATGGCCCTCGCGGTACACTCGCGAAACGCACAAGCCTAACACTCTAGGCAGACGGCCACCATCGGAGCAGCGGTGTGAGCCCAAACCAAAAGTAGGTAGGCGACGGAAGAGACGGCCGTAATGGCTAGTCAGGAAGCCATCCTGAGACTGAGGGGCGTCAGGACAGTAAACGTTGGTTGCGACGTAAGGACACTCAACATCAATTCCAAGCTGGCAGCGTTCATGCCCGGAAGGACTCTTGAAGCAATCAAGGGCCACCGTTGACGCCCTGAGTATCGCAGGATGGTGGACGACTACATGGCGGTCCACGGAAACAACCCAGACAAACAAGTGCCTCAACGTGCACATGTGGCTCCGGCCGCAAGAGGCGATGACTTTGAACCCAGAGGGAGCGAGGGGGATCAACTACCCAGAGCACTAGCGACACGAGCCGGTATGGGAATCTAGAGACAATGGGGCGGAAGGACCAGGATCTCAAGGGCAGGCAGACATGGCCGCCGAGACCCCGGAGACCCCATCCCAGATACCAATTACGGAGGGAGTCCATACTCCTCCTCAAGTCTCAGCCCTCGGAATTGACGGCGATGAGTCTCGGGCAAGCGTACCCGATTGGCGGGGCCCAATCACAGAGGGAATCCTGGAGCTAGCAGGAGAGGCCAACATCTGCCCCGAGCTCATCAAGCAGGTAACCCTTGCACTGCAAGGTGATCAAGAGTACCTGCAGAGTCTCATAGATCGGGACCTCCTGGGGCTGCTCCCCCCGGTTGAGCGACCCGGTCGCGGTGACAACCACCAGCACGGACCTCCTCGCCAAGAAGCCCATAACACACGCACACAATGGAAAGCTGATTACGCCCGTATTCAGGCTCTTTACCAGTCCTCGAGGTCCGGGTGCGCACGGGTGGACTGGGACGTCCAATGGCACGGTGTGTCTCCGTCCCTTCCTCTGCTCGAACAAGTGGCATACTGGAGGCCACTTATGGAAACCCTGTCCATCGAGGACAACCGGCTACTTCCCACTTGCATGTCGATTTAATATCTGGATGCTTACCGAAATCGCACCCGAGTTGTTTAGACACGGAATAACCGTCTTGATTCCAAAGGCTGATGAAAGTGTCGAGCCGAACCAATTTAGACCCATCACGATGGATTCTATCTTGTGTAGGCTCTATCACCGAATCCTAGCAGAAAGAATTGAGACGAGCTATTCAATCTGCGAACGCCAGAAAGCGTTTCGGAGTGGGGACGGAATTTTAGATAACACCTATATTCTCCGTTGCGTACTGTCCGATAGGCAGGCACGGTGTCAGTCGACCGGAATCCTATTCCTGGATGTCTCGAAGGCGTTTGATTCCGTCTCACACAACTGTATATTCCTAGCAGCCGCATTCCGGAAGGACTTTCGGCGTTGGTCGGAGCCGAGCTGGAATTCAGAGGGCTATGGGGATCGACCTGCATACATCGGTGGACGGTTGGCTTTGTGAACAGCTGGATGGTTGACGGAACGGCCTTTTTGACTGGGCGCAGCTTTGTAAACTGCGTCCGGTTGAAAGGTAACCTAATTCACACCGCCTTACACGTCTTGAGAGGGAGACCCGAGTCGAACACCAAGTGCGACTCATGTAACGCAACCGAGTCCTTGGGACATATCTTACAAGTATGCCCTCGGACTCATGAGACAAGAGTGTCAAGGCACAATGGTGTCAACAGATACCTCAACACGGTGTTGGTGAAGCAGGGGTACTCCACCCGGATGGAGTCCCCAATTCCCATTCCTGCGGGAGTACGGAAACCCAACCTGATTGTCTGGAAGGACGGGAGATGCCACGTAATCGATACGTCTATCGTGGCGGACAATAGTGACTTCAACGCAGCGCACCTCAAAAAGGTCGAATATTACAACAAGCCGGCGACTCGGACCTGGTGCGCGACAACGGCCGACATGCGCGAGGACGATGTCCACTTGTCAGCCTGTATCCTCAACTGGAGGGGGACGCCATCAGCACGCTACGATATAGGGGTAAAGCGTTACCACTGGACTACCATATCTGTGCGAACTTGGAAGGGGCGCACGTTCGATCACGAGATTCCGAGCCTCGACCGCCAGGGGATCTACTTGACGAATGACGGTGAGCTCTCGACACTGAGTCGAGAGTCCGATGCAGGTGTGGCAGTGTTGCCAGCGGCCCGATCTCGGGGCAGAACTATCTGAGAGAAATGCAGAACATTATGAGAATTATGGTGTTGGTTCATATTTTGTCGATTTCATCACTGTATTGTACCAAATAAATGTTTTGTAAACACTAGCCAATCATGTATAGGGACATATGCGTGCGGATGCCCAAATTTAGTTGGACCGTTTTTCCTTTTTTAACAATAGTTACACGCCGTAGGGGCTACACACGAATGTCGAGATAAGACCGAGCGTGCTCCCTCGGCCCCCTGTTTCCTCAGCTGGATAGCCTTCCCCCCCGGGGAGGGTGAAAAGCACTGCCCTGGGGCATCAGCCTTCCAGTACAATAGCCTCTGAAGCCCATAGACTACTGATGTGCGTCTTCGACGCGCCCATAGAAATTCTCCCACGTCGGGGGAAGCCGAATCGTCAGTGGCCGACCCCCTGCTCAACACCATCAGGGAAGGGGTTACGGGAGGAGCAATGGCCCCCGCGAAAGGAAGTGTACAGCCAGTGCACTTTCCTATCCGTTGCCGGGTAGGGTACCCGAGAAACCAGTACAACGTACATACCCTCGAGAAAGGGTAAAGGCAGGGCTCTCTAGGTTGCAGAGTGCACTCCATCGTGTCCCAGCGAGGGGAGCCATCAGTTTTTGACACCCCCCAGTCTCTTTCCTGCTCCGCAGCCAACGGAGTGGGATCCCGTCGCCCCAGCGGAACGAAAACCAAAAATAAAAATGATCGCTGGGGGGATGGTGGGAGTTGGAATAGGCCCCGGGAAGGGGGCGCCCTCTCGAGGGTGACCTACCACCTATTCCCGGCTGGGGCAGCCGTTAGTCGCAAGACAGCCCCAAATTGGTCGTCCCTGGAGTTCTTCTGGGGGCGGCTGGAGCAGCAGCCCTGCTCATCGGGGTATAACAACCCCAGGGGTGGGTGGCCCAACCAGCCATTCATACCTATTTTCCGGGTTACACAATGAACAAATGAAGCACTCGGACCCCCCCAGGGGGTCCCCTCCCGGAATGGGGGTTTAGGCAGCGCCCTGCCACTCCCGAGCAAATCCCAGATGGATGCAGCCCACACTGTGGTAAACAGTGTAAGGGCGCAAGAGGCCTCGCCATACACTCGCGAAACGCTCATGCAGAAGCCTACCACTCGAGGCAGACAGCCGCCATTGGGGCAGCGGTGTGAGCCCAAACCAAGAGTAGGCTGCATGTCATGTAAAAGCAATGTATATGATGGTTTTTTGACATAAGTTATGATGTTACATATTTCTTTTATCAACTAAATACAAAAATATTAATATATTCATATTCTGCCACATCATTTATATTTTGTTGTTGCATTTTTATTTTGGTTTTGATGTGATGGTAAAATGTGTGATAAATAATAAATTCACTATGAAATGAGCCCGACGTTGTCTGTTCAGTGGAACATTTTCCTGGATTAACCTGGAATACGACTTCACTGTTCAGCCGGCAGCAAAGCAAGGAACACATTCAAGAAACCCTGAAAACCAGCCATGGCTACTATTGAAATTAATCAACTAATTTTTTCACACTTTTTGACTTGTTATGATGATGCAGTTGCATACTTCTTTTATCAACTAAATATTAAAATATTACTATAATTATTATTATATTCTGCCATGTCATTTATATTTTGACATAGTATTTTTACTTTGGTACTGATGTGATAATAAAATGTATGATAAATTCAATATGAAATTGTCTGTTCCGTGGGACATATTCCTGGATTAACCCGGGATACGACCGCACTGTTCAGCTGGCAGCAAATATTACATTCAAGAAACCTCAACCACGGCTGCTATTGAAGTTGACCTACCCATTTTTCACATTTTATTGATCACAATATATAAAAGTGGACATAGCTCCTACAGCTGTTGCAGTATTATTATTATTGGAAGTGACAAAATACGCCACACAGATGGTTAGATCGTGCAACAGCCAACTGAAATTGCCATGGTGATCAGTCAAGGAAGCTGAGAAACGGAATGCAAAAGGAATTTTATGTATGGAGATATATAAAATCCATATATACATAAAGAAAAATAAATAGCTATCCGTTGGTGTTTCATTTTAAATTGAAGCTTTGTATGAGATTCTTTGCTAACAAACAAAACAGAGGAAGACAAATTTTACTGAAAATGAAAATTAATAAGTGTTGATAGATGAGGCGAGTCCTAAACATGTGGCCTGATGGTGTGGGTTAATTCTAAGTTCTTGGTACTGACATACTGCATACTTTGTACATAACACCAGGCAGTGCTGTTACAGCTAAAGAAAATGCTTTGGTCATGGGATATTGCAGAGTGTTCAGATGCACAACATCAAAGCAGGATGCTGTTGCATCGTTCATGGAGGGCTGCACAAACTTCAAGTGAGAATCCATCATTAAACATACGAGTGAACATGTAGTCATCACGCGTCACCATCGTCATGAACAGTTTTGTGAACTTTGTGCAGTTCTACACTAGTTGATAGTTTTAGCAGTGTTTTTTTATGACTTATGTCACATTTGTGACCGTATATATACCCAATGTAATCTCGATAATTATGAGTACTGATCGAGTCTAATTTTATTAACTTTATCGCATTGTGTGCAGTTGTTCTACAATAATTAGGATGCTTTTAGCAGGGTTTTTGGTCTTTAAAACATGAACCTTTTCTGAAGAGTATGTGATTACTATATACTTCATGTAATCATAATATATGTATATATGTCTAATAAACAACTTTTACATTTTTATCCCTAATAAACTACTTGTTATTATGACAAGATTTCTTTGTGATTCCTGTATAATTACATGTACCAAGAGTATATGATTATATATATATATATAACTATTATATATGTACATATATATATATAATTCCTAATGGGGCGTGGTGAATCCATGGTGACAGCGTTACATGAATGCTGTCACTTCACGAGTCCACTTAACAACAAAATAGGTGGAATGGGTGGGTCGAGCTCAACATGGGCCGAGATCGACGAGGGCTGAGATCAACGACATTGATGGTGAATAGCTGGTAAAATGGTTCGAGATCAACATGGGCTGAGATCGACGACATACACTGTGCAAGAAAGTAATTCACAATAAACACTGGAATATGTGGGCCAAGATCAACATAGGCCGAGATCGACGGAGCCCGTTGTTATTCCTTTTTTGTGTTCGAAACCGAAATCTGTACACTAACTGTGACCAGTATATTTAACTAACATGTCTTCAATGCGCTTAGCGGACAACCAGATAACGATCATGAAACGGTTTATGTTAGCGCCTTCCGCCCGCGTCCCTGTTTACGTCAGCTGACACGAGGTACGTAGCTGGGGCGCCATGACACTTCACAACAATTTACACAGAAATCCATCCAATACTAGGGACGATCGTGGAATTTCCTCTGCACAAACTGTCTGGACTGTAAATGACCATCATGCGGCTTTAAATACAGTATTTTGCCGAAAAAAATGAATATCAGGTCGCTGGCTGGGTTGTTGGTACTAGCGAATAGAACGGTATGGCAATGACGATGTAAATATCAAAGAAAAACGAAGTCGGCTGTATAAAATCAATAAAACATTAAAAAGCATGCAGTGATGCATCGCGATCATACATCACCAGAGGCTGAGCTAACATGTGGATTCCAGTTCATCACTATGATCAGATAGGTCCAACTTGATCAGGTTTAAAACCCCTCAAAATCACTGTCTGCATCTCACACATTGGCTCACTGGGTTGTCAGTAGTAACGTTGATAATAACTAAGTGAAAAACTTACCGAAAAAACGAAGTCGGATGTATCAATAAAACATTGTATTACAACTGCCACTGGTGCAAAAATAATTACATAACGTACAAACCCGTGTCCATAAAGTGTTCAGAAAGAAAGATCAAGACATGTGAAAACATTAAATTTTAAAATCCATCGTCAGCGACATCACTTTCATTGTCACCGTTGAAGAATGCCATGCCGAAACGGCGGTGTCATTCCATGTATCCGTGCCGTGTGCACTGGGCAAACATCTTCAAATAAGATGGCATCATCCATTTCACAACTAAAATCCTCCAAAGTCACTTTCATTGTCGCTATCAAAGAACGCTGCCTGGAACGGCATGGCAGCGTCATCCCGCGTATCCGTGTCTGGGCCGTCGGCATCACGGATCGTGGCCGCGCACAAACGTTTTTGAAATTTGAATATGATGGCATCCGTCGTTCTTAACAACTGTCCCACACTAGCAGACATCAACTGTAACAACGTCTGCTTTGTTAAATGCTTGCTCTTGGTATCAGGTGTTGATGTTTTAAGCCAAGTTCCAAGCACAATGTTCACACCTTAGCTTTGCTGAAGCCAGGCTTCGCCTGATTGTCAACACAACACCATTACAAGTGCCCCTTAGCACTGGAGTAAATTGCACTTCCCCTGGTAAGATACAGTGTTATTATAATGCCACGTGCGTGGGTCAACTGTCTGGAACTGGAAGAAGTAGACCAAACCACAAGTTCACATCCGTTCTCACGGCGGCGCGGCGACGACAATTATTACATTGTAATTACTAGCTGTCAATCAAACACCTTTGAAGTCAACACAGCTGGTCCTACTGCACTAAACCAGCTCTAGTCTTTTCAATGCATTTATAACATCGACTTTATACATGACTCTACATAAAATGGCATAAAAATAAAACTTCTCAAAATATTTTAATAATTCTAGCTTTACCGTATAGCTTAAATGCATGGCTACATTTCGTTCACTGGGTGTATGGACATTCAGCCACCCAGTTATTTTCTGGTAGCATGGTGACATTTGTTTATTTTTGTTTTCCATTTTGACAACATTCACATATAGTATTATTCTTACGTTAATATAAAATGTGATGTAGTTATTATCAATGCATTACATTAAAGTCTTACCAATACAATTATACCTTATTCATTCATTTATGATAATTAATAACAAAGTTATGACTTTCTTTGTGGAACCTCTTAATTTTTTCTACTTGTGTGCGCTACGGAAGTATGTCACACGCAGGGTTAAATGGTCATGGCTCAAAGTCCAGGTGCGGCTTTAAATAAGGTTTTTGCCTGTGACAAACTGCGCGGAGGAAAATCAGGGGTTAAGTCAAAAGTCGGGGTGCGGCTTTAATTAGGGATGCGGCTACAAATACAGAATTTACGGTAGTCCTGATATTTTTTACTAGTCCTTAAAAATACATGTGCCAGGTACCATCAATCATACTGTTGTATCATATGTGTATGGTACATATGTGTATGGTACATATGTGTATGGTACATATGTGTATGGTACATATGTGTATGGTACATATGCTGCGTTCACACTTACACTTTAAAACGGTTTAGTTAAAATGTTTTAACTAATCCAGTCAGAAAACACACGTGTGAACGCGATTTAGCGCTAAAATGTTTTTAACTAAAACGGTTTAGCTAATCCACTTCAGTAGTTGGCTTAGTTAAACCATTTTTGCTAAGACAGTTCAAGTAGCAAGAGTGAACGCAAGCGGATTAGCTAGAACGTTTTAAGCACATGCGCATTTGATCTCGCGCCTCATCGCTTCCTTTTGATGAGGGGATAGAATAACTAGAACTAGAAATGCCTAGCCAGCATTACAGGCAGTCCCAGGAGCAGTGGTTTCGCTTTTGGACCAAGCTGCAAGGCAAAGTTGTGTTCGGTGCACTTTTATGGTGTTTTTCGATTATGACTGTCATAGCTTATGTAAAAGTAGGAATAATTATACTTAATTAATGCCATGGACATGTAATTAGTACCTTCATATATTGTTATTTATTAATTAATAAGCTACATTATAAATCTACCCACTATGACACTAGGCACAATCAAAAGTAGCCAAATGTACATTCCAACATGTTGGATCCATACCGTTTTAATGTAATGTTCCATTTTCAGTCACATGATAACACACAATTTCCCTGAGCATTGCCACACTCAAAATTATAATGCTTCTGTCCTTAGTACAGTAGAATCCGCAGCCAAGAATGTGACTATCTACACACTGGAACAGTGGTATTCCACTGTGAGGATGGCCAGGCGAACGCAGCCCTACCAGGTCAAAGAAATGCAAGGGACAAAATTCATCGATTTTAAAGATCTTAGTAAATGCATGAACAATTTTGACACAGACGACAATGGCGAGAAGGTAAAGTGGGTGGAAGTGCGCCTGTTCCAGATCAGAGCTGATGATCCAAATGCCCTCTACCTGAAGTATGCCTTTGACAATGACTTTGTGCGCGTGGATCTAGTTCGGCGTAACAGGCGATCAACCCCAAACCCTCAGCTGGTACCCCTGTACACAGGACCACTGAGTATCTCTGCTGCCAACTACAGGGATCTACAGATCCTGTCCATTTCAGGGCTGATCCCTAGCACCTACCATCCTTTCTACAAGTCACTGAAATATGAATGAACTCCGTTGTGACATTCTGACCAGCCACAACGTGAATGTGTGATGTGTCACCTCACTTGTTAGTAAGCCTAGTAAATATGACATTCAATAATGTATTACTCTGATATATACATTTAATGATTACACAACATTTACCGTTGAGTAGAATTGAACTGACATTTATCTGGTGTGAAACTTCATTGCACAGCTAATTACGAAAACTGGTATTCTAGGAACGCCCAAGTATAAATATAAACATTTAGATACATAAAAGTGTCAAACCAGGAAATAAATGTAATACTGTAATGGTTGATGGTTTGTTATTAAAAGGAAATCTGATCACCAAAGGTTGTAACTGCATATTTGACCTATTTTACAATATTGCGTAAATTTTGTTTAATGCACACACCAAATAAAATATATGTATGATATCTATATGCAATGATTACATTATATGACTTTGTAATGTATTTAAGACACAGTAACTAATGAAAATCACAATTGGCAATATTCAGTTACAACCTTGTTGAATTGAGGCAACTGACATAGTATAAATATTCTTAATTACTGAATGCTGGACATGCTCCTAAATGGCAACTTATATGCAAATCGCTATAGAGGGTGTTTAATAACGTCAGCACTATGCGTGCACACCCCAGCTGCCATATTGCAGTACAAGCGAACCGTTCACAACTGCCCGCATTGTGTGTGTTTACTGAGCCGCTAAATTGTTTTCTTTGTCGTTGCACCGCGGAGTATGGCTTCAAAGACTGTTAAAGTTCCGTATGTTGACACATTAGATGTGTTGACAAAGCAGAAGTATTTAGATAAGTTACGAATCGTTGACAATGTTGATCCGTATTCTTTGCCGAATTCGGCATGGTCTAAGAAGGAAGCACGCTTCCCAGATGTGTCATACCCAGACATAGTGAACTACTTGATTTTTAATAAATCTTTGTACACCATGGAAGACTTGAAGGCGTGAAAGAGCCTAGAGGCTTACATTACAACCAGCTGATGTCAGGATGGATAAGCGATGTAGCGGTTTTTGTGAAAAATGGCTACCACATTGTATGAGCGAAAGTAAGCTTTGCCTTTGATTTCAGTAAATTTAGACATTTAGTTTTGAAAAGTAGGTAGTCCCCCTACAATTTATAAATAATATTACAATAGCCAATAGGCTTAGCTTAATGAGAATGACTGTAAAATTAATTGCAACAAAATATGTATGCAGTTATACCTGTGCCCTTTTTCCTATGGGGCTATGGCTACTGTGTAACTATAAATAGTAGGTCCCTATATTTATAAGCATAAAAGGCTGGATATATTTTTGTATTAAGTACTGTTTTTATTAGTAATTGCTTTATGCACCAACTTTGCTATACAGAAGATAAGTAGGTACAACCATGACTTAAGGCCTTATAGCTATATATAGATGTATTTTAAGGCCCTAATTTTTGTATGTATGTAAAATTTTACACTGTTTGATAGGTACTTCATTCGCAGACTTCTCGAAAAGCCACTGCAGCCATGGATCATCGCAGATAAAGCTGGGACTGTCTGCACCGCCCATTGTGACTGCATGGCTGGGTTGGGTGAGGCCTGCACTCACATCGCCACACTTCTCTTTGCAATGGATACTACCGTGAAGATCCGTGACAGCAAGACTGTGATGCAAGAGCCAGCTTATTGGCTGCTGCCAGCAATTCACTGAGAGGTTCGGTACAGAGGTTGGTGAAATTAATTTCACGTCAGCGTTGACAAATAAAAAAACAACTGGACGAAGCCATTGCTAGTGGGCCACCGGTCTCGTCTCGGGTTCGTCAACCAAAGAACATTGCCGCACCAAGTCCTGCTGAGCTTGACAGCTTTTTCCGTGGACTTAGCCTGGGTGACACAAAGCCTGTTGTATTGTCCCTTCTACCCCCATACAGTGATGGGTTTGTTCCCAAACAGGCCCAGGTAAATTTTCCAGCAGTGCTTTCAAACATGTTCCAGGATGAGCTGTACAAACAGCCGTTCCATGTCGTCCTGGAGAAGTGTTCGTCTGTCACGTTGGCTGTCACACCTCAACAGGTGGAGGCAGTGGAGATGGCGACAAGGGCTCAGGCCAACTCACGACTGTGGCCCAAGGTCAGCGCTGACAGGGTGACGGCATCGAGGTTTCACAAAGTGTGCCACACCGACCCCTCTCAACCAGCACCAAGTACGATAAAGGACATCTGCTACCCGGATCGACACCTGACCACACCAGCCATACGATGGGGCATCAAGCATGAGAACATTGCGAAGACTGCTTATCGCAAGACGATGACCGGGCATGCCAACTTCTCAATGCGGGACTTTGGATTTGTCATCCACAACCAATATCCAGAGATTGGGGCTTCTCCCGATGGAGTCGTCCGATGTGACTGCTGTGGGGAAGGCTGTCTCGAAGTAAAGTGCCCCTACCTCGTGCGTGACGAGGTCCTGAGTGAAGTGAAGGAAGGCGCCACATGTTTGGCAAAGAATGCAGATGGCACCCTACACTTGAGAAAAGGACATGCCTACTACTACCAGGTGCAGTGTCAGCTGTTTGTGTGTGGGCACAGATAGGAGACTTTGTTGTGTGGACACAGAGATCCTATCACTGCGAGCGCATCTACAAGGATGACATACTTTGGGAAGAGATGCTACTGAAAGCCGGACACTTCTTCCGAGTAAGTGCGCTACCCGAACTGCTGGGGGGAGCTTTGTTTACATTTGAGGCCATCTGGTTTTGGGGAGGCAACTGCGCTATACAGGGCCTTTGTTCAGAAGGTTACTGTAAGTTCACTGGCACCCTGCCAAAACTTTGGAAATGACATAACTAAAGGGTCAGCGTCTCACCCAAGGCTATGGTTTTAGCAGTATAAATAAGGGGGATTTGTAGATAATCGGGGCGACTAATTGGGCACACTGCCGGAGGAACGTTTCTCGTGGAGCACTATCACCGAGCGCCCTGTGAAAAGTATTAAAAGACTATCGCAGTTCACCCATGAAAACCAGACTCAGTGAGTAACTTGGTTGCTGTGTATAAGCCGCCACTGTCTGAACTTGTCGTTCTGACATTTATAATTTGATTGCTGTGTATAAGCCGCCACTCTCTGAACTTATCGTTCTGACATTTATAATTTGATTGCTGTGTATAAGCCGCCACTGTCTGAACTTATCGTTCTGCATTTATAATTTGGTTGCTGTGTATAAGCCGTCACTGTCTGAACTTATCGTTCTGACATTTATAATTTGGTTGCTGTGTATAAGCCGCCACTCTCTGAACTTATCGTTCTGACATTTATAATTTGGTTGCTGTGTATAAGCCGCCACTGTCTGATCATATCGTTCTGACATTTATTTCACTGTATGCAGGCATGCCAGTGTATCTCGCATCACTGTTACATCGTCACTCACCATGCAGGACCCTACGCTCTGGCGGTGGTCTGCTTTTGGATGTTCCACGCGTGAACCTAGAACGTTATGGTTGCCGGGCGTTTGCATGTGCTGGGCTGACATTGTGGAACTCTCTGCCTCTGGAACTATGCACGATTGGGAACACAAGGCAGTTTGGAAAATTATTGAAGACATTCCTGTTCTCAAACTAATATAATCAGACATCATTTAACCTTTGTATTATTCATGCGTATAGTTTTAATTAATTTTTAGTCTTATTTATCTCAGAATCACATTTTTGTATCTAATCAAATTATTTAACATAATTTAGGCTTTTATTTATATTTATTTATTTATTTTATCCAGTATGTTCAGCTGTTCAGCATTTTTGCTAATCGTTTATTTTACCATCGCATTTACCCGTAATTTTACTATACATAGGTTTATCTATATATATTATATATACTAGGATTTTGCTTCCTAACTTTATTTTTTTATTTATTAATTACTCTTACATGTGTTTTTATGCTTCTTAGATGATTGCCGATTTGTAAACACCCGTGAATGGGTCATTAGTCCCGGATTTGATGGTGTGTAAATAAAGTTTATTATTATTTATAATTTGGTTGCTGTATATAAGCCGCCACTGTCTGAACTTATCATTCTGACATTTATAATTTGGTTGTTGTGTATAAGCCGTCACTGTCTGAACTTATCATTCTGGCATTTATAATTTGGTTGCTGTATATAAGCCGTCACTGTCTGAACTTATCATTCTGGCATTTATAATTTGGTTGCTGTATATAAGCCGCCACTGTCTGAACTTATCATTCTGGCATTTATAATTTGGTTGCTGTATATAAGCCGTCACTGTCTGAACTTATCATTCTGGCATTTATAATTTGGTTGCTGTGTATAAGCCGTCACTGTCTGAACTTATCATTCTGGCATTTATAATTTGGTTGCTGTGTATAAGCCGTCACTGTCTGAACTTATCATTTTGACATTTATAATTTGGTTGCTGTGTATAAGCCGTCACTGTCTGAACTTATCATTTTGACATTTATAATTTGGTTGCTGTGTATAAGCCGTCACTGTCTGAACTTATCATTCTGGCATTTATAATTTGGTTGCTGTGTATAAGCCGTCACTGTCTGAACTTATCATTTTGACATTTATAATTTGGTTGCTGTGTATAAGCCGTCACTGTCTGAACTTATCATTTTGACATTTATAATTTGGTTGTTGTGTATAAGCTGCCACTGTCTGAACTTATCGTTCTGACATTTATAATTTGGTTGCTGTGTATAAGCCGTCACTGTCTGAACTTATCATTCTGGCATTTATAATTTGGTTGCTGTGTATAAGCCGTCACTGTCTGAACTTATCATTTTGACATTTATAATTTGGTTGTTGTGTATAAGCTGCCACTGTCTGAACTTATCGTTCTGACATTTATAATTTGGTTGCTGTGTATAAGCCGTCACTGTCTGAACTTATCATTCTGGCATTTATAATTTGGTTGCTGTGTATAAGCCGCTGCCACCATCTGTACTTAGCGTTCTGACACATATAACTAGGTAGTATTTAGCAGACATAGCCATATACAGTAGAACCTGTCTTCAGCGACCCCCCTGATCAGCGACCACCTACAATGTACGGACACTTTTCCAATGTCCCGATCGTTTGTCAACGGATATGTCCCTTAGATCAGCGGACACCTACTGAACGCGGACGCGGACAACGATTTTTTATTATTATTCCACTGCTTGGGCGGACAGTCATACAGATTTATTGGTTTTTACCTAAAATAAGCCATTCATATTGCTAAAAATAATAATAAAGATCGCGTCGCCCATTTCTTGCACAGCACTGTGCATGCTGGGAGTGTTGTTTTTGTCCAATCACACGAGACCGAGAACTGTAACGGCGAGTTCAACCCACAGCAGTTTTTAGATTCGAGAGAAGCATACGCGTTTTATAGATTGGTACAAAATTGGAAGGTATGGCAAGCGAAGGGAAGAGAAAGATCTTGAGCTTAGATCAGCGGGTTGATGTGCTGAAACGACTGGACAACGGACACTCTTGTCGTACGATTGCGAAAGAAGTTGGTTGCGGCAAGACACAGATCGGCCGAATTCGTTCAGAGCGAGCGGCCATCTTGCGGGAATGGGAGTCGGGCGGACGATCGGACTTGAAGTACGTCAAGCGTCGAAAAACGGTCTACGACGATTTGAACGGTTTGGTGTGGAACTGGTTTTGTACCGCACGCTCCAAGGAACTTCCAGTCAGTGGAAAACTTATCCAGGTATGTCGTCATTTGCATTTCCCCCTCCATGATTAAAAATTCCGGCACTTGTGTAGGATCCGGACCCACCTCGATTTCGCTGTTATAACTTGAGTTTTGCCTAACTTTGAGACATCAGAGCGTTAGTTCCATTATTCAACATAATTCCAGGCATATTTACATTACGAAAATATTGTGTCTTAGCGTACTTTTGAAGCCTAAATAGCGACCCGGTTTACCCTAGTCTGCACTGTTTATTATAACATGTAAAAAATTATGTTTTACTTACGACCCTAAATGAACTTAATATGTTTGCAATTGTGTTTTAGGAGAAAGCCTTGATGCTGTCGATGGAGATGCCAGGCCACGACGACTTCATGGCATCCAACGGTTGGCTGCAAGCATGGCAGAAACGACACAACGTCAAGTGGGCGACGTTGTGTGGCGAGGCAGCCGAGGTGCCAGAGGACGTGGTGACCGACTGGATGATGCGTCTGCCAGAGCTGACTGCTGGCTACACTCCAGCAGACATCTACAATGCTGATGAGACGGGGCTGTACTACCGTGCCATGCCTGAACGCTCCATGGTTGTTCGTGGCGATCCTCGCAAGGGGATTAAGACTTCGAAGGAGCGTGTCACCGTGTTGCTGGCCTGCTCTGCAGCAGGGGAAAAGCTGAAGCCGCTGCTGATCGGGAAGTCAATGAAGCCACGGTGCTTCAAAGGAATTGACAAGGCAGCGCTCCCCGTGACGTACAGGGCCAACCGCAAGGCCTGGATGACGTCCATCCTCTTCAAGGAGTGGCTGGACAAGCTCAACAGCGCGATGAAGCTGCAAGGACGCAACATCTTGCTGTTCATCGACAACTGTGGTGCACATCCAGCTGTGACGATGTCGAACATCAAGATGGTGTTTCTTCCGCCAAACACCACATCTCGCCTGCAGCCGTGTGATGCCGGTATCATCGCTGCCCTGAAGGGGCATTACCGCAAACGCCTGATGCGACATGTCCTGTCCGAGATGGACGATGCACGGACAGCCACCGAACTAAGCAAGCGTGTGGACATCCTCGATGCGATCCGCTGGTTACACTTGGCATGGGCCAGTGTGTCGGAGACCACAATTTGCAAGTGTTTTGCCAAATGCGGGTTTGGCTCGGGCAGCAGTGACGATGCGGAGGAGCTGCTTGTGCAGCAGCCTGAAGGATCAGGGTACACCGATCTCCTAGGTGTTGTGTCCTGGACCGAATATGTGTCCATGGACGATGCCACCAGCACCACTGATGTGGTCAGTGATGAATGGGAGGCTGCCCTCATTGCCAAGGCAAGGGGAGAGGTGCCAGCTGATGACGCCAGCAGTGATGAGGAGGAGGAGAAGGAGGAGACTGAGCGTCCACCTGTGTTAACGAACAGGGAGGCCCTTGGGCGTGTGAATGAACTTGTTGCGTATGCAATGCATGCTAGCAACCCAGCCATGCTGGAGGCAGTTGCAACTGTGCAATGCCTGGTGCAGGACCACTGCATTAAGCAGTCTGCTCTTGCGAAGCAGAAGTCAATCACAGACTTTTTTGTTGTTAAGTGAGATGGGTGCATAGCGTGTAGAAGTTGACAACTGCCACTTGTTTTGCTGTCATTATGTATGTAAATATGTTGTGGGTTTTGGTGTGGTGGATGTAAATAAAGTTGGTAAATATGTTTCAAAAAGTCGTCTGTAATTCTTGTCCCTCTGATGAGGGGACACCTGCGATGTAGGGACACTTTTGCCTGGCCCCACAGGTGTCCCTACAAGACAGGTACTACTGTATTGTCTATTTGATTTTGTGTTGGTAGGGTTTTCCGCAGATAATAAACTGTGAAAACGTATAACCTAACTTATCATTAGCATGACAGAGTGAACGTGTGCCCGTATGCTTCCCTGCCGACCGCTCGCCGCAAAAGCTACAGACATAATAAAAGTGGGTTTTATTTCATAAAGAGAACAAGCCGTTTCTCATTTTGATTAAATGTTCAACAAAATGTGTCATTAATAGAAACAACTGGTTTGTCCATGTTGCTCATCACTCATGCTCGCTAGGTGGCACTACCTATCCTACGCTAACCGGATGTAAACAGCCGCCATTTATATTCACCACGTTCAGCAAGTTCCCCATTCAATGGTCGTATGGAATATTTAGCTGCGTGTTATAAAATGCTACCTTATTGTCTTATTTTGTTTTATTCCATCACAACACCCAACTAGCATGTACACAGCGTAAATTCATTCACATAATCACAGCTAGTCCGATGGGACTGCTCCACTAAAGTCTAAACATGGACTAGTCCAATCACTGAAACTACTTGTCCGGGACGATCGGGCCGGCCTTATTTCGCAGCCTGTATATCCATACACAATTACTTGGCTCCTAGACAAAAAAAGGGAACATAGAGGGTTGGCCAGAATGCACACCAAGTGTCTATTTATCGCTCATCGAATCTCGTGAAGATGCCGCCAAAGAAATGTCTGATTGCATTGCCCTCATAAACGTTACTTGGGTGGGCCAAAAAGGCGAACTACTGTGCCCGAGACCGTTGCTGAACCAACTGTCAAGGACAACAAGCCGAAGACCAACGAGTGCAGTGATGTTGCCGGTGTTAGCATTGCCACTGATGCCACTGATGCCACTGTGAGCATGAAACAACCGACAACTAGCACTTTGACTGAGGACATCGCCGACAATGTCCCACCCTATTTACACTACCGGCTGTGAAATATCGCTCAGTGCACAGAACCACAGAGCCCTACAAAATCTTCTGACTTCGCAGCACTGTAACCAGCTCGTGTGGGTCATGATCGTAGGAGGAATGCTTGGGGAGTTCGACTTCCAACTAATACTTTTGAAGTGGCGGAGTGACAAAGATTATGTCATCTTCTGATAAGTGCAGCAGAAGACTGTATTGGCATGACCAATCAACAAAAGACCTACCCAGACCGTATCTTGGTTTGCAACTTGTGAGTTTGAAATAAACATGTGATGGTTATATATTATGTACACAGAAATATGTCGTGCACACAGTTCTAAACTGAATTCAAATCAAATTAATAGGAATATAAATATAATTACATGTTTGTTATTAGGTGGGACCACTGGGTTGCATGGTACTTTCTCCTGGAAAGGCAAGGCAGAAAATGAAGAAGATTCACAGAGTGGAACTAGCTGAACATGTGAACATCTTTCTTGTCCAAACTCCCAGATCTCCCAACCTATATATCAACGAGCGATTACTCAAACTGCATTTCCCTCAACCTCTCTCGATGTATCACAATTATTAAAACTTGTGCACCAACCTTAACAAGCAGCGATAAGGCCAAGGTAAAGTTATATGAGGATCTTGACTTGAATTGTGGGAACTCAATTCAGAGGGATGACATGAACCAGAAACTCTGGACACGTTTATTAACGCAAGTCGTTAACCGCGCTGTTCTGGTGCGATATGTCGTAATCATCATCGATGTGCTGAACTATTTGTGGAACTTATAGATGCTGTACAGCACAATGTTTTGTGCTGAAGCACTCAAAAGCGGTGTCTTACAAATCATGAGTGATAATAAAACACTTCCCTTCTCCATTCTCGACAGCTGGGTATATGGATCGCCAAAGCCGAGTAAATTACCTGGGTCCTGGCTCTTAACAAAATTCCTGCAAATGGAACAGGGACGGAACTACCCACTAGTCCGCTAGTCTGTACACTAGTGAAGATTTCCATGGACTAGTAAAGCCACGAACCAACTAGTCCACGTGTCTAGTAAAATTGAATGTGTACGTGGCGCCACCATCCGTACGATCAAATAAATACTATGTGATCTTATTTTATTTAAATATCGTTTTACTTTGAACTATTTAATTTTTTTAAATCTATATTTGCCAATACAATATAGTTAATCTTGCCACTTTGCAGTGCAGACTGATGACACAACACCAACAACGGCTCCGCTAGACAAACGAGGTCGTCATCGGAATCGGCCTTGTACCAGCTTCCCAACATACATCAGCCACTATCGCCAAACTTCTGCTCTGGACCGCAAATACATTACTGCTGTCCACATCGTCGCCGAGATGTACCGGGCTTATCAAACAAAGTGTGAGGAAGACAGTGCTCGACCAGTGACGGCACCTTTCTATGCAAGTGTCTTCAACACTGAATTCAATATTAGTTTCAAGCCGCCTCTTCAGGATACCTGTTAGATCTGCGACAGGCAGCTGGCGAGAGCACCGGATGCTCCTCCAGATCAACCAACAATGCTGCACCTAGCTAGAGCTCAGGCGGCCAAGGATGCATTTAAAGCTGACAAAGCTGCGGCTGTCAAGCCTGATGCACCTGCATTCATCACGATGGACCTTCAACAGGCACTGCCTACACCTCACACCTTAATTAGCCATGAGAAGTCTTCTCACTCACCATCCGTACAAATAACGACGTAGAGGGTTGGCACCGACGACTGAATGCCAGGGGATGAGCACAGATGTCGTTTTACCTGCTCGTGCACATGCTACACGATGAGGCAAGGTTGATCACCGTACAAGTGCGCCTCATCAGCGAACACAAGTTACGAAAGCATCAACGGAAAGCTTACTTGAATCTCCAGGCGAAGATATTCAACTTGTGGCAAGAATATGAAGACGGCCACAAGAGTGCGAGACAGCTGCTATACGGCTGCGCCAAAGTGTACGGGCCAACCATGATTGGACGCAAGTAGCCTGGTTCTACCAAGTGTAGTATGGTGTAGTGTGATCATTGATACGCCTCTGTATTTGTGACGATATACTTTTTTTACTTTGTAGTGAAGCATGCAGTTGACATATATAACATACCGGATGACACACAACATGCTATATATTGTATACTTACTCTGCGTACCATTTAGCTATGTGAGATATTTCAAACCGTTGCTAGGGGTCTATGTGTTTATTGCACCTTTCATTGCACCATACGTTAATAAAGTTACACTGCAAACAAATGCTGACGTGTGCCGTTTATACAGCATGTGACATCCTTTCACAGTATTACATTAGTAAATTTTTGTCGCATCGCATAGGCATACTATTCTCGTTTATACACACAATTTACGGCACTTCGCACCAGCGGCAGTGCCATCGACACCGCACGAGATAGCGCTGGAAAAGCGCAAGATATGGTGCGAAGTTAGACGTTCGAAGATCGAACATAAAATGGTAATTAAATGTGTGTTTTTATGAACAACATTTCCACTAACTAACGACTTAAAACTCTAAAAACAACGCGGGCCGAATTCACCAGAAAGTTGGGCCGAGTTCACTTAGCAGATATAACATGAGCCGAATTCACCACCCCATTCACGCCATTATAAATTGGGCCGAATTCACCAGAAAGTTGGGCCGAATTCACTGGGCCGAATTCACCGTGGGCCGAATTCACCAACACCCATGGAGCCACTCGTCGACGTCGTACGCGCGCTTCAAACGTCCATGTCCGCGATTACGACGAAGCTGAACGACTTCATGGAAGGACGACCACTCGGCACCGGACAGAGAACCGCCCCATCGACGACCTGCACTGCGACCGGACCACTGATGCCAGCTCGGACGGAATCTCACATCGACCCGCCTGTTGTTCCCGTTGGCGTTGCGACGAACTCATCCACCTATTCTCTGACGACAGCAATGGAGGCTATCGAGCGTGCTACGGGAACGTCGTTATGTTCGACTGCCTCCTACTGCAGTGGCCACGATGTACGACGGCGGGAATTCCGTCGGAGAATCTGCCAGCAGTGGAGACTGTGTCACCTGCTGTTCGTGCTGCGATCTTCCTCGGTAAAGACATTAATTTAGCTTCTTTGTTAATTCCACTCTGACCTCGGCAAGTATAGCCGCTACGCTGGTGTGGACGGCCTTGACCATCTTTTGCGCCCCTTGTCATCTGATCCTCGTCTTAATCGAAATTTAACCCTCCCTGAATTCATTTGTGCATTTAATAAATTCCGTAACATCATGTGTGAGGTGTGGAATGGGCGCCAGGAGCTAGATGCATATGAGGCCATCATAGTGGGTATTGCATCGCGGATTGATGGCACCGCATTCTATGAATACCACCGATCTTTTTCTGCCCGAGCAGCCGCTCTCATTCAACAGCAAAATCTTAAAGTAGACTGGGGGGTCCGGGATAACGGTTTGTTCTGCTCGCTGTTTGTTGGCCAGAAGGCAAATGTATGTTCCCTATGTGGCAGCGTAGCACATTTGAGCAATTTCTGTCCCCTCTTGGCTAATCCCAAATCTTCCAACCAACAACTCCCCAGAACTAACAGCTCAGGTAGGCAATCAGACATACAAGGCAGGCCCAGGGTTAGCATAGGACATCGAGAAATATGCAACAATTTCAACTCAGAGCGCGGCTGCTCGAGGCCGAATTGTAGATTCCTGCACTCCTGTCTGATTTGCAAAGCACCACATGCTAGTATATCCTGCACAGCTAGACCCGATTCTAGAAGCAGGTCAGAGGGACAGCGGGCCAAAACACCAAATCACAACCCGCCAAGGCCCACTCAGTGACTAGGGGTGACAGACACTACTGGACGCACTATGACACAACCACATGTAGCAGCAACTAACACACTTGGCGGACAGACTGTGACATCAACTCCCATCGACACTGACAGACTGGAGAAAGAGCTACTTGGACACCCAAATGGACCTTTTGTGACAAATTTGATTACAGGTTTAAGGGAGGGATTCTATACAGGAATAGGTAATCCGCCAGTGGCCAGTTTAGAATGCCCAAATAACCTATCGGCAAAAGCTCAGCCTGAAATAGTCAGCCAATTAATCAATACAAAAGTGAAGAAAGGATTTTTGGTAGGCCCATTCCAAACACCCCCCTTCCCCCTATGCAGAGTGAGTCCCCTGGGTTTAGCCGAGAGAACCTATTCTGGGAAGATGCGTCTCATTGTTGACTTGTCAGCCCCACATAACAGTGACGAACATACTAGTTTAAATCAGTTGATTAACAAGGAAGATTACTCCTTGTCCTATGTCAAATTAGATGATGCTATACAGGGGATCCGTGATAGGGGTCAAGGATCCTGGTTATGTAAGACGGACATAGTGGATGCATTTAAGCAGATTCCAATCCATCCATCACTGTGGCATTTATATGGAGTTAAGTGGAACGGAGAATATTTTTTCTATACTAGGCTAGTCTTTGGAAGCCGTTCAAGTCCCCAAATTTTTGACTGGCTATCGCAAGCGACATGTTGGATGGCACACAATAATTATGGAATTGATTGTATTCTGCATCTGTTAGATGATTTTCTGACAATCGATTTGCCTAATGCTACAGCGGATAGAACAATGGCCGTGCTTAGTCTGATTTTTAATAGGCTACGTATCCCGATAGCCCCACATAAGACGGTCGGACCGACGGTAGAGTTGCAGTATTTAGGAATAATTTTAAATACTAGCACAATGCAAGCAAAACTTCCTAAAGACAAAATTACCAGGATTATCAATATACTGGACAGGTTCGAAAGTAAACACAGCATTTCAAAGAGGGAGATGTTGAGTTTACTGGGTCATCTCCAATTTGCGTCACGAGTTGTACACCCTGGTAGAACTTTCGTAGGCTATCTCCTATCTTTGGCAGCCTCTGTGAAGGAATTGCATCACCATGTCAGACTCAACAAAGCATGTCGGTTAGATATGGCTATGTGGCGTAGATTTTTTGCACAATGGAATGGGGTGGCCCTATTTCTTGATAGAGAGGTGACGAATGCAGCTGACTTTACATTATATACCGATGCAGCTGCCACAGTCGGTTATGGTGGCTTCTTTCGCAACAGATGGTTTGAGGGTAGATGGCCTCCGGAATTAATGCTTAAAGATAATGAACAGCTGTCCATGGCATTTTTGGAGCTCTACCCGATTGTTGTTTCCGCTATGCTATGGGGATCCGAGTGGAATGGCAAACAGATTCTCTTTTATTGTGACAATGAAGCTACCGTCCATATTATTAACAAAGGTAGGTCAAAAATTCAATGCATTATGAGATTAATGAGACGTCTGACATGGTGTGCAGCATCAGGAAATTTTATCATTAATGCAAAAACATCCCTGGTGTTCATAATGATATTGCCGATGCATTGTCTCGGTTCCAGATCAGCAGATTCCGACAGCTAGCACCTGGGGCAACGTTCAATCCTTGCCAGTGTCCAACGCCTTCAGACGTAATGTGGTACTAGATAATGTAGTCAGTGAGTTATGGGACTTGTCATTGAATGAGTCTACTAGAGTGTATATGAAGCAGGCTTTAGAACATTTAGAAGATTTTCCGATATGTATCTGGGTGGGAGTATGGCTATGGGCCACACATACCCACTTATATCAGAAGAAATACTCATCTACTTTGTAGCACACTGCTTCAGTTCCTTACAGATAACGTATTCTACCATTAAGACCTATCTGGCAGGTATTAGGTTTGCTTATATCAAAGCAGGTTTTCAGGATCCATGCTGTTTTCCAAAATAGCCAGCCTTTCCAATGTCTGAAAACTATCCTAAAAGCAGTTAAGAAGTCACAGGACAATGTAGTTAAACCCAGGTTGCCTATTACAGCAAACATTCTAAACAAACTATGTAATGCTCTACGATCAGGGGTTTTTGGCCCATATGAAGTCTTAGTCCTGGAGACTGCATTCTGTCTGGCGTTTTTTGGGTTTTTAAGATGTGGAGAATTTACAAGTCAGTCCAACACGTTTGACCCTGCAGCAGATTTGACTGTAGGAGACATCCAGATGCATGTACAGGACAGATTTTTCACACTTCTTTTAAAAAGATCAAAGACCGATCCATTTCGTAAAGGGGTAACACTCAAATATTTCGCAACAGATAAGAATATTTGTGCTTTTAAAGTTATGCAGTCCATGTTGCATACAAGTTGTGACAATGATTCACAAACTTTGCCCTTGCTGAATGATTCACAAACTTGAAGTAGACTGCTGAGAAACAAAACATGAAATTCAAGCACCAATTGGACCTATAGTCCGGTTTCCCCTTTCACTGTATTTGCTTGGGAGCAGGGGGGGTACATTTAATGGTGGTCGTTTCAGACCACAATGCAACATATATTATATATATATATATATGCTGTGAATGTGTTCCTCAAAGCTATTCGTTAACATAATATCCATTCAACAGTCCACCAGTTAAAGGAAATTTTCATCTTTTCTGATGGTCCTTTCAGTCAGTTCAAGCAATGTTTCTTGCTCCCTGGTATCATACTGCTGGAAAGAAATACAGTGAGGAACTTCTTTTCCAGTTATGGAAAAGGTCCAGTGCTGGTGGTTGCTGCCAGAAAATGTTGAATATTCTGAATTCTGACACTCCTATATATATATACGCAAAGTTAGTCCAACCCATCCTAGAGAATGCTTCTCCAGCGTGGGATCCTTACACCCATAAAAACATCAACAGGTTAGAAGCTATGCAGAGAAGACCAACATGCTTCATAAGGCATGACCACAACCCCTACATCAGTGTGACAGCCATGCTGGAGGAGCAGAACCTACAAACACCACAGGAGCGGTGAGCACAGACAAAAGTAACACTCTTCTATCGTGCCGCCAACAAACTGGTCGACACCGACCTTGAACATTATCAGCCTCAAATGTCTACATCAAGAAAAGGTCACAATCTCAAATACAATATTCTGCATACAAGACTGACATCTTACCAACGATCATTTTTCCCGGACACCACCAGGCTGTGGAACGCCCTACCTACAGAACTCGTACATCTGGAATCCTTCAGACAGGGTCTCCAGAAGATCAAACTCCGATAGAAAAAGAAACAAAATTAATTATAACGAAGTGGCTAGCGCTCCGGATCCGTAAGCGCAATTTCTCAGCTATTAGTCCAGCACTTTTCCACAATGTGTGCGCAGTAAGCGTGTGCGCATATACCCCGCGGCGTATATATTGTGCGCATGCGGGCCGTCATCTTCCTTTTCGATCCGTTGATGGTAATGACCATGTCTTGTAAGGTTGCTGTCAGGGACGCATTTAGTAGTCATTGTGATTTATAACTTTTTATACGTATCTATGAACGTGACAACAACATACAACTGACACTAAGGGACACGCGGACACTGGAAAATGCGCGCAGTGGGGCACCGAAGAGGGTTGAAGGGTCAAATCCGCTGCTGAAATATTACTCGGTACATTACACTTGCGTCTGTGGAGGGTAGAAGTACCATTCCAAGGCAATGGCATATGCCTTGGTCAACGGTTAGTGTGATTTATTTTACGAATGTTATACCGTTATAATATGCGAAGCCTATAATATACGACGATCGTGCTTTACTACATGTTACGGAATTTACGCAGTTAAGGTCTCCCCGCAGTTATCCATTACGTCGAAGTTACGATCCTATCCGTTATTATGTCGGCCTTCGTATTATGTCTTTCAGAATGATTTAGATCGGTAATGGAAATTTCAAATATATTGCCTACTACTACTGTCCCCTTCTGCATGCTCGTGAATCATGTTTTCCTTTATTTTCAGGACCATCAAGCAAGAGTGCAAGGCAGGGATAAAGCTCAATCTTAGCGTCGATAAGCAATCTTTGGTGGTTACTGATGTGAATGAACAACACAACCATCCTGTTTCTGAAGTAAGTAAATAGTAATATTTTGTGCATGTTCACAAAGATAGTTCGCATCAGTTAAATAAATGTTCATTTCAAATATGAATAATGTACCATCCATACTGTGGCACTTCCTGACTAACAGAAATACTAGATTTTACATTTACAGGATGTTTTACCCGAGTGTTGTTTTTCTCATGGTTGTATTTGTAGAGATTAAAAATAGTACGAATGACTGTTATGTAACTTCACATGAAATTTCTGTAAACACATCAGGATCGATTTCTCCCATCAAGGCATTGTCCATCAACGTGCTGCATAAACCAAGGATGTCCAGAGCAAACCCCAACAAATTTCCATCATACTTTATGCTATTATGTCTTCTCGTACTGGCAAACGACATTGAATTAAATCCCGGCTCCAGAGCACCCAAGTACCCTTGTGGTGTTTGCCAAAAAACAGTAACGTGGAAACAGAAAGCAATTTGTTGCGACTCCTGTAATACTTGGTTCCACACGCAATGTGAAAATGTCAGAGACACAATATATGAAACGATGCAAAACACCAACACATCATGGAATTGCCTAAAATGTGGAATGCCTAATTTCAGTAGTACCCTTTTCAATTATGACGACATCGAACTTTCTGAAAATATATATCAACATATCTTTCAATCAAATGATGACTCCATTCAACTCCCTACAACACCAGCAGGATTAGGACCTCCACTACATACATCATCTCCTTCGAATGAAAGGAAACAGCACAATTACAGTCATACTCCTAACACTAAAAAAACATTGAGAATCATCAACCTAAATTGTCAATCACTAAAAAACAAAAAGGCAGAATTTCTTTCACTCATTGATAGCTCCAAACCATACATAATTATTGGCACTGACTCCTGGCTTAGCAATAGCATTTTAGATTCTGAATATTTCCCATATAAATTCAATGTACATATATAGAAAGGACAGAACAGAAGAACAGAGAGGAGGAGGAGTATTCGTTGCAATACATTCTGACCTGCTTAGTGAAGAGGAATTTGAATTAGAGACAGACTGCGAAATCATTAATTTTGGGCTAAGATTAGTATAGCTGATTGTAAATTACTTCATATGTGACCCCGGCCGACCAAATCGGTGATAAGTCGGGATTTGCGATTTGGCGTGAGAGCCGTTCGAAGGCTAAATTTAGCGTCAATAGTGATTTTTGTTTGTTTTAAGAAATGCAATTTTTAGCACCTTATCTAACAATGTATAGGCATCCTGCGTGATACTTATTAATAAAATGTGTCTTTTAATGCTATTTACAATGAGCCCTGTCGATCACTTGCCATAAAATTACTGAAACAAAAGGAATTTAGTCGACTTTCTCCGACGTATTTCGCCATGTTGCTGTGGGGTTGCCCCGTCTTGTCGGGTATCACCGGAAAGGCCATGACGTCATGCTTCATATGCATAGATACATCTCCATGCACTTTGGATATAAATAGCTCAAATACAACCAATAGCCAGCCACCTATTTGCGAATGTTGCATACTAATGAGCATCAGCAGTTGTCACGGGTCGAGCTCTACGGGGTGTGATTGGATGATTGGGTCTGCGCATGCGCAGTTCCGCAGTTTAAATCATAACAAAGAAGCGTTCAGATAGTAGGTCAGTGTTGTTTACCGGAGAATTTTGCATTACAAGTTGTGTTACGTCGAGTTAAACAATGTCCGATGAAATCCTACGCGTACTTAACGCACCCGTCGATGACGAAAGTGCATTAGCGCGGCTGTGGGAAGAGTACACGCTATCGCATGTCGACGAGTCGAGCGACAGTGATACTGACAGTGACAGCGAGTCGATCGAAGTCCAGGATGATGCTCCTACGCCTGGGGCTGAGGTTGACACGGAGGGAGCAGATACTGAAGCTGACGGCGATGAGTTCAACATGTTGATAAGCGACATGGACGTCGCTATTGAACGGGCAGTGGCGTTACCCGAATACGTGTTACAGGAGCAAGAGGACATCCTCAAAGCTACTGCATTTAGGTTTGTTATGATTCCATCTCCGACTCTTATTTTAGTTATATTTTGTTATAAAATGTTACACTTCTTCCCCCTTTTCGAGAATTGTATAATCTAAAATTATTTAATTATTAGCTACTTTACTTTGTTTGTTGTTGTTGTTGTTGTTGAAATAATGTTTCATTCATTCATTACGACATGAGTGAGTCTCAGTCTTAGGGCAGACTTGGCCTTGATTCTAGTTTAGCCACATACGTGTTAAAGTGTTTGAGATTCTTATCACATTTTGTTAAATAATTTATATTTGTTATAATTATGACACTGACATCTGATACTGTCATTCACAAATCAGTTTGGGTTGGGGATAATACATTGGACTAATATCATAAATAGCTATTTTGCACAGTTAGTTAAATGATTATTGTTTACTATTTTTTACAGTTTATAATGCAAATACTTTACCCAAGACATCATCATTTACATACTGAGTTGTAACATTTTATCTTATCTGCTAATAGATATAACTGATGCAGACATGCACAGTCATATTTCATGTTGATTTATGTGGTTTTTATATTTTGTAATGAATTAATGCTGTTTTCTTATTCAATTGCAGGTGTGGATGCAAGTTAAATGGTGGCAACCCATGCTATTCCCAGTTTCCACCGGAAGAAATGGTGTCAAAACGGCTGGACATGATAGCACTGACTCCACGTAAGTGTCAACGTATAGGCTCTGATGATAAGGAAAGGTCATGTTGCCAATAATAATTTATTTGGTTTATGAATTTGTAGTGGGATGAAAACGTGAACACAAGCATATTCGTCAACAGTAAGCATTAAAGTTGGAGCACTGTTCTTTCACTTTTAAGGAAGTACACTGTATATCTTAGACTTGCACAACAGTAATGTTTATGTCTGTATGGACTTTGATTTAGTTTGAGTATGTCTGAATTAAAAAATTGTGTGGCCCAAAAAACTAGTTGGGCACTTTTTCTTCATTAATAATGTCATGACTGTTCACTATTATATTTTATTGTAAAATAATAATGATTAAAGAATGGTGATTACGCCACATTTTGTTTTACTTTATGCATTATTAGGCGATCAGATGCTGGTCCTTCTCGGCAAGCTATCATGCGGGATGAACCTATCTGAAAAAACATGCTCCAGTCATCGCTCCGAAGCATCTCAGAAGAAGCGAGTGCGGCCAAGAACAAACTACACGGTTGAGAGTCACCACATATGTGTCAACACATTCAAGTTCCTGCATGCGTAAGTCATTGTTGTCATATTTGTGTTGTACATTTGTTGCCTTAGCAGTTGCCTACCCAGGTAAACAGAATATGCCTTTACAGTTGTAATAATATTTTTATGATATCCGATTTGTGGTTATACACCATGTGTATTGGCCAAATTATTATTGTTCCATTGAGGGAATATAATTAAGTCAATTTCAGCACAGTCATCAAAATATGGATGATAACATGGTGGTTATTAGCAGACTAATGTGCTACTGTCATCAGTGTTGACATCAATACAATGCATGTCAACACAATGCCACATTTGTTTGTGAACATGATTTCTGTAATATACTCACTACAACAATCATAAAAGATAATTTATTATTGCATATTTATAGCGTCAGTAATGACCGACTCACAGCACTGCTGAAGTGGTACCGGGACAATGGGCTGCAGCCCAAGGAGAAGCGGAATGCTGGACGCGACAACAATGCCAGAGCATACAGCTTTGAAGACACAAAGAGAACGGTTGCATTCATCTCGAACTATGCTGATGATCATGCATTGGTTCTACCAGGACGAGTACCTGGCTACAAACGTGATGACATCAGGCTGATGCCATCATCAGAGACAAAGGTGAAGGTCCATGTGGCCTACACTGCAGCTATGTTTGATTCAGGTATTTAATAGCACACTGATTATTACAAAATATCACTGAAATCCTCATTCTTCATTTTTGTTATAAAAACTAATTAGTAATAATTATTATTTAACTGTAATGCATTGAAACTTGTCCTCTGTTATAATTTAAAATAGCAATACAATTATCCTTTAATTATATAACTTTATTTATTTAAACTTTTTTGAAGAAAGTTAATAAAACACTACTGTATTTTTGAGTAAAATAATTTAAAAGAAAATATTAATGTACTTATTGCTAGTGATGTCCTTGTATTGTGCATTTTATGAATTGTTTGGATGTATATGTTTCAGGCCATTGCATCATGAGTGAAACTGGTTTCCGGAAAACTTGGAAAGCTCTACTGCCATTCATCGTGACAGCCCGGCCTATGACTGACCTCTGCTGGACATGTCAGAAAAACAATGTCATAATCTACCGAAGCGCCAACCTGCCAGAAGTCGACAAGAGCGACCGTTTGCTCCAACAGGAGCAGCACCTCCTCGTCGTGCAGCAGGAGCGCTCCATGTACAATGAGATGGTTCGCCGGGCAAAGGAAGTCTGTCTCCAGTTGGGAATTGGTGAGTTGACTGCTAGTCCTCCCTGTAGCCGTCAGATTGCGATGCATTACAGCTTTGACTATGCGCAGCAAGTCCATCTGCCTAGTGACCCACTCCAGCCGGGGCCAATCTACTTTCTCGTTCCGCGGAAGGTGGGATTGTTTGGCATCTGCTGTGAGGGGGTCCCTAAACAGGTGAACTTTCTGATTGATGAAGCCCATCTCATCTCAAAGGGGTCAAACGCGGTGATTTCTTATCTTCATTATTTTTTTGAACATTTTGGCCTGGGTGAGACCGAAGTAAACCTCCACTGCGACAACTGCCCTGGACAAAACAAGAATCGCTTTGTCCTGTGGTACTGTGCTTGGAGGGTTTCCGTCGGTCTCCATGAAAAGATAAATCTAAATTTCATGATAGTAGGACACACCAAGTTTGCCCCTGATGGATATTTTGGGCTTCTGAAGCAGGCATTCAGACGCCACGCAGTGTCATCGCTGGAACAGTTTCAGTCTGTGGTGAACGGGAGTGCTCGCGCCAACTCTGCCCAGCTGGTGGGAGAGGAGGACGGCACGAGCTACGTGCCAGTGGGGGATTGGCAGGCCCACCTCGGCCCCTTCTACAAGCCACTGCCAGGAATCAAAGGGTACCAGCATTTCCGCTTTGATGCCGCAGAACCCGGGAAAGTGTTTGTGAGGGCAACAATTGACTCGGCTGAATCAGCCTTCACATTACTGACGAGAGAGGCCAATGCCTTGCCTGCCACCGCCCCTGTTGGCGTGCCTGCACCCGGCATGAGTGCACAGCGACAGTGGTACCTGTATGACACCATCAGGGAATACGTAACATATGAACACATGGACGTTCTATGCCCTCTTCCAGGTGTCCCTAAGCCAGCAACACCTGCTGCAACTTTATCTGCGCAAGGGGAGGGAAGGGGGAAGGGGAAGGGGAAGGGGAAGGGAAAGAGCAGTGGCGGGCCAACTCCACCAAAGCGTGCTAGGTAGAGGGTAAAATGATGCTGCGATGTGACATAGCTCGAAAATATTAATAACATTTGTCAATTAAGTATTTATGTACAGTTTTTTCAAGTCTGATTATTACAATTTTACTTTTCGTTTGTACCATAACATACGACCATACATGTGTGCCGAATTTTAATGTTATACTTACAATGCACGATACTTTAACAGCTGTTTTAACTTTTATCCCATGTACAATGCAAACTGATTTTGCAATTTTTTGCATCAGGCACTTTTAACTTCTAGTGTGCAGTTGTATCATAACATGCATAGTGTCAAATTTGAACGTTACACATTCATAATTATACATTCTGTGGATCAAAACACTGAACAATCTTAACAACCTTTTTTACGCAAACAATGTACATTGTGTCATATATGTTAATTTGTGCAGCAGCATAGTTTGTCTTCCAAGATGAAGTTGTACCATGACAGGTAGTATATGCCAAATTTGAATATCACACGATCAGTATTTCTATGTACATCAAGAATACAAAACTTAAACCACGGTTTTCGAAATGTGTACATCTAACGTGTATAGTGTCATATAACTATGATAACTCTTTTTGCAGAAGCTTTTCACTTCTAATGTGTTGTTGTACCATAATATGCATTGTGTGTACTAAATTTGTATGTCACAGTATCAGTATTTCTATGCTTTTAGTGTACATAAACAATGAAAAATGCAAACAGTCGTTTTCTCAGTTTTTACCCCTACTATGAACAATATGTCATAACTTTGTAAATTGTTGCACTGGCATATTTTAAACTGTTGTAATTTAATTGCACAATACCACACCTATTGTTTGCCAAATTTGAGTGTCATACACAGACTATATCCATGCTTGCCATGCAACTGAAGAATAAAAAACTTTAACAGCCGTTTTCTCCATTTTTACATTTCTACCCCTAGTGTATACAAAGTGGCATAACTCGGCCATTTTTTGGAGTAGCATGTTAATTTTTTTAACAATGTAAAGCTGCATAAATACCCTTTCCAAAAATGTAAAAAAACACATGTCAAAATTTTCCTACTTATCACTGGTTTGGTCAGCCGGGGTCACATATATGTGCCTACTACAGACCTGACGTAAATGATGAACACAGCATAGAACAATTTTAAATATCTCTAGGCAGAGTAAATCAAAAGCAACACTTATTTATTGCAGGAGATTTTAATTTTCCTGGATGGGACTGGCAGAATAGAATGTTAAAACCAAACTGCCAAAACGTACTACTTCATGATAAATTTTGAAACATTCTAGATGACCTTGGCCTTATCCAGATTATAGACAAGCCAACAAGGGGAGAAAACACTCTAGACTTAATGATCACAAATAACCCTACCAACATCAACCGAACAGCGATATTACCAGGCATCTCTGACCATGACTGTTGCTACACAGAGCTAGACATAAATCCAATCAAACAGAAACCTAGAAATATTCCCCTTTTCAATAAGGCAGACTGGGACAAATTTATGTGTTGCAGGAAATCTATGCGCAGCTGCCCAAACAGCGACGGTTGGATTCTCTACAGAAGGAGGAGACTCAGAATATGATACGTCTCGGCGCGAATAAGAAACTTCTCCAGCTGCATGTCCAGCAAGTCACGGGAAAAGTTGTCACACTAAAGGACCTCAGCAATGTTCAGACACAACTGAATAACCAATCAACGAAGAACGATCTCAGTGCAGTTGTTGAACAGCTTCAGCAGATAAAAGGTATGGACGGACACATGAATTCTTTAGACATTTTACTTTAGGGTGATTCCGTCGAAATCTTGAACCATTTACTAAGTACTACTTCTGCATTTCAAATACAAAGTTCTGTAACGTTTTGCCTAATTTTTTTTTAAAGATAATAATTTTTTAGATCTTACAGCAAGTAACCTATCAGTTACGAGCAGCTACACTACCTATAATTCTACTAAGATAATTCCAGCATTATGGACTTGGCACAGAGCATTCTGTGTTTTTATTTCAATATAGTAATGGCATTTGGTCTGTGTAATGTATCATTTTTTTAAGATAATACTTTTTTAGATCATACAATGGTGAATTTTGTATAGGTTCCACAGTGGAAATCTTCATTGATGGCAGCAAGACACTGACAGGCATCTTCTTTCAAGATGCCGAGATGAAGAGCAACTTTGCATCATTTCCAGAGGTCGTCATGATTGATGCAACCTACAAGTTGACAAGCTTGCGTATGCCGGTGTACCTCATGCTCTGCATTGACGGGAATGGGCAGAGCGAGATTGTTGCATGCTGTGTGACAACGCTGGAGACAGAGGAAGGCATGACAGCCATGGCAGAGGCTTTCAAGAAGCACAATTCCAGGTGGGATAAAGTTGTCATGGTGATGACAGACAAGGACATGACAGAGAGGACTGTGTTTGGGAGGGCATTTCCCAATGCCACGATGCACCTCTGTCTCTTTCATGTTTTAAGAACTTTCAGACGCCAGATAACTTGTGAGAAGTTTGGCATCACGTCGGGGGAGCGAAACCTGGTACTGGACTTGATGTGTCGACTGACATACGCCAAGTCTTTGGATGCATACAATGCCGTCTATGCAGAGTTGCTGGAATGTGGCTTGGAGGCGGTGGTGAACTACTTCAACAGCAACTGGCATTCGTCGAAAGAAGAGTGGGTGGAAGGCCTGAAAGGCCAGGTCTTCTCACTAGGCGAGATGACAAACAACCGCCTGGAGAGCACGAATGCAAAGGTGAAGAGTGTCTGCGTGAAGTATGCGACGTTGGAGAAGTTCTTTACAAACTTCATCGCTGTTCTGGCTGTGCTGAGAGGAGAGAGAAGCCACCGGATCCTGATGTCGATGGTCACGAGGACGACAAGCAGTGATGTCCCTACGCAGATCATCAACAACCGTTTGACGCCTTATGCAGCTGCATTTGTGTGTCAGCAGCTCCAGCTCCGGAACAAAGTAGTGACTGCAAGCGGTGATGTACACGTTGGCTGGATTGTGCACTCCAGTGAAGGGCAGCTGGCTGTGTCCCCTTCTGCATGCACGTGCAAATTCAGGACGACAATGACCTTGCCATGCCGGCACATGTTTGCAGTGCGAGAAGTTGCGAAACTGAACTTGTTCTGTATGGACCTGGCTGCAGAACGTTGGTCAATGTCGTACCTGACCATGGCGCACAACCTGAAGGCATCCACACCTACCAGTGCTTCCTTGAGTGTGAGCGATGTGGCACCTGATCCAGCACCATCACGCTTGGCAAAGCTGAGCAGCCATCAGAAGTATAGTCGTGCCTTCCGGCTCACCACGTCACTGGCATCACTGGCAGCAGAAGTGGGCATGCAGGAATTTGAGGCACGGCTCGCCACTCTGCAGGACCTGCATGACCGATGGACAAGTGCCAAAGACACAACGACTGCTGACATCCATGGTTCGGTGGCGGAAATACATGCAAACCCTATGCCAGGTACATTTATTCCTTTATATGTTTATTGATTACATGGTATTGGTTACGTGGACTTTGTACTTGTAGATGGTCAGTCAAATGTGAATTGAATGCTACCATTAATATTTCAGGTCCGTCGGCAAGCAGGAGGTTATGATATCTTAAGCTTTGGTAACTTTTTTATAACCTATTTTACATTTGTTTAATTTTGACAGGTCCATCAGCAAGCAGGACAACAGTGACTGCTGCTGCTTCAGCTGAAACCGATAGGACAACAGTGACTGCTGCTGCTTCAGCTGAAATTGATCAAGCTGCAGAGCTAGGTGCGGTTTATTTCTATTTTTGAGTATTTTTTTCAAGGTGGATGCAGTGTTAGCGAGCTATTTATTGCTGTGCTGTTTTTTGTTTAATTATGTTATAGCATATGGGGCTTTGGTTACTTTTTAGGCATTCATATTTTCTAAGATGTCTTTAATTTGTGTCATTTTGACAGATGCAGTGTTAGCGAGTGTTTTTTGTTTAATTATGTTAGATATATGGTGACGAAGGCCTATTTTATAAAATATTTTCATATTTGCATCGGCTAGCAATAGGTTATAGTATCATAAACTTCAGTTACTTTTTTATAACCTATTTTACATTTGTTTCATTTTGACAGGTCCATCAGCAAGCAGGACAACAGTGGCTGCTGCTTTAGCTGAAACCGATAGGACAATAGTGACTGCTGCTGCTTCAGCTGAAATTGATCAAGCTGCAGAGCAAGGTGTGGTTTATTTCTATTTTTGAGTATTTTTTTCAAGGTGGATGCAGTGTTAGCGAGCTGTTTATTGCTGTGCTGTTTTTTGTTTAATTACGTTATAGCATATGAGGCTTTGGTTACTTTTTAGGCATTCATATTTTCTAAGATGTCTTTAATTTGTTTCATTTTTAACAGATGCAGTGTTAGCGAGTGTTTTTTGTTTAATTATGTTATGATATATGGTGGTGACGAAGACCTATTTATAAAATATTTTCAAATTTGAATTTTTGAAGTTCAGATATAATATTCAACTGATGTGTTTCAGCTTTGTCAACCATCAAGCTGCCACCCATTATGCGGAAACGGGGACGTCCAAAAGGTCTTGAAAAGACGGTCATCGGGCTCCCGCTGAAGAAACAGCGCTACAGTCAGCTGCCATATGCGAGAAGGCCGATCGCAGAGAAGAAATTGCATAAGAGAACTATCCACCATATGACATATCATACACATTGTTTCAGACAATTGCCAGGGGTCTTGCTACATTAGTCTCAATAATGTTGTCAGGCAAAGTGGCTGGCTCTGTCTTTGAAATGCGAGTGGGGCAGGTGTTTTCTATTGTTCTGGTGGTGTACGTAACCACCACCCATGGCTTGCGAGGTTGATATAATTTAGAAGGCTATGGTAATGTTTTTACTAATACTTTCTGTATCTCTTGTAGTCACACTGACTTGTTTGGTGTCAAAAGAAAAGGCCAGTGCTGCACTGCAGGAAGGTGCCAAATTGGAGACAGGAGACCTTCATACCACGCTCTCGCCGTCGCTTGTTGTGGACTGCGTCTGTCAACAGTGTCAGAGAATGGTTTACACCAGCAGCTTGGCGACAGGTGCAGCGGATGGTGGTTGCCCTGAAGAAGAAACCGCTGTGGCATTGTGGCAAGTGCCAGGAAGAGATTGAAGACGAGTGTGATAATTGCGTGTTCTGCGACCGCTGTTTGACATGGCTGCATTACAGGTGCACAAAGCCAAAGATGAGAAAACCACCTGCATCGACCTACTGGTTCTGTAGCCGCTGTAAGGCCTCGTGAGATGTCTTGCAACTGTCTTTAACCAGCCATTTGTACTTGTTGCTGTAGTTTGCTGGTAATGGTGATTTGTAATTAATGAGTAGTGTGATTTGTACTATTTGAATAATATTTGTAACGAAGGCCTATTTGTAATATAGTGACCGACTTACTACGTACTGTTGATTTTCATCATCAACATATCCGGAACTTGAAGGATACTGTCTGTTTTTGTCAAAACTGTTGCATGTATCATTTATTCAATTTTTGAAGCAGTCATTATGACAATCTTGTTTGTTAGTGTATCTGCATTAGTATACAGAGCTGTGAGAAGATCTAGTCACTCATTTGTTGGTACAGGGGTGGGGTTTTCTTAACGGTTATCAGCAGCTGGTTGTTTTGGTACTGTGGTTTGTGCAAGGGTTTTTTCTGTACAATACACATCTGTGATGTGTGTTATTCATTTTCCCAACATTTCGTTTTTACTCTGGTTGTTGGTAATTGTGATATAGTGACTTTTGTACGTATTGTTGATTTTCTCAACATTTTGTTTTACTCTGGTTGCTGGTAATTGTGATTTGTATAGTGAGTAGTAATAAAATGGTGGCAACTTTTGGTACACTACGTTGATATCACTTGTTTGATACTTGGCCGTTACTTTGCACACATTGATACCTGGCAATATACTGAGACATACTTATTACGAAACCTATTATACATAACTATTGATAAAGTTCTTCCCAGTCATACAAATAAATTTGTGAACGGTTCGTTCACAGTAAAAAAATTAACTGAATGAATCTATCCATTAAATTCGGGTATCGCATGGCGTCCGGCAGTCAATATGTGTGCCGGAGCTATAGCAGGTTCGTACGGCGTCCGGCAGTCAGTGCCGGAGCTGTAGTCGCACAGCGTCCGGCAGTCAATATGTGTGCCGTAACTATACTAACTATCGGTGGCGGACCTATAATAGATTCGCACGGCGTCCGGCAGTCAATATGTGTGCCGGAGCTATAGCCGGTTCGTACGGCATCCGGCAGTCAGTGTCGGAGCTGTAGTCGATTTATACGTTTTCCGGCAATCTGCCGGAGCTACAATCACTGTCCGGTAGGCGGCACTGTTGCTATAGTTTACCGGTAGTTTCGCATTGCGCATGCGCAAATGAAGTGCCGGAGCTATAGCTACTTTACAGTACGTCCGGGTCCGGACCAATAGCAACGGCCTAATTATAATACTGTACTGTACATTTTCATACTGGATTTTTAAGTTCTTTTTATTTTTGCTTCCCTCAGCTGCAAAACACTCAGTACGTCAGTACTCCAACAGGAGCCCTGTCTTGAAGGGAAGACATTTTGTACAAGTCTACATGATAATGATGGTGATGATGACATCTAGAATTGGTTAAAACAGCGTAAAACATTAGGAAGCACAAATTTTCAATTATCAGAAGCTCACCTACAATCTTGATTCAATGATATTCAGTTCACACAAAACTTGGATTGTGCACAAATAGGAGCAACTCCACTGCCCTGGCTTTGGCCTTTGCCACTGGCTGAAGCCATTCGGGATGTTGCGCCAGTATTATAAACAAGAACAGATATTTGTCTTTCTTCGATATTTGCACTTTGTGTACATGAAACGATGTGGAATGAATATTTAATTACGGAATTAATGCAACTAAAATTCTAAATTGCCGCAGGATATTTGGCTTGCCGTGCTTCACTGCTTGGCTTGTGCAAGTTGTGGGATGATTACGTAATCATGGCATAAATGGTGAGATGGTCCAAGATTTTTGAAAATACAGAAATTATATTTGACGTGACCACGTAACAGTTTCACTTACCCGTCACACCTTCGTTTGGAATCGTTTTATTAGCATTTTCAGTCGATTCTAACCACCACTCATCTTCCAAGTCGTCTGCCATGTTCGCGCTACAGAATGGATGATTCGGTAGCGTTACCTCTTCGGCTCCAAACTTGCGTGGTTGGGAAAAATTTGGTCGCGTCGGCGGGGTAATTTGGAGGGCTAATCCTATATCTTTCATTATAAAGTGCTTCTAAAGCTACTTCCTCAATCCAAGCAAAACCAAGTACATATACATCAACTCAGGTACAAATCATAATCAACACATCTTTATACTGTTTTCGACGTTTGCTGGCCACTTGTAAAGTTGTAAACAATAGATCGATCCTATATACTGATCAGCAAATGCAATAAGACATAATAAGTGTATGAGTGTTCTGTAACATTCCGGGGGAGGTGGGATATACGGGGACTCTGATTGACGAATTCGGTTTTATATGCCCAGAGTACGTGCGAGCCGAAAGTCTGCAGGAATTTGCTTTTTGTGGATTGTACATGCGCGCGCAAAAGTATGCACGTGCCAAAAGTCACGCTACAAAAACAGATCAACGTACATCAGCGGATCCTCAGCAGCCGGAACGACAGTCGTCTCCTCCTGGACACTCTATGACGGACAACAGTGAAAGCATCCGTAGAGAGGAAGCAGCTGCCCCGAGAATTCGAGTTCTAAATGCAATGAATGACCCGGTTTGTTTAATTACTGGTATGGAGGAAGCAAACTGTCTGATCTTGCCTTCGCTGGTGATACTGCAACGTTGTCCAACAGTACCCATGGTCTCCAGGATATAGTGAATGCCACTGATGAAGCCGCGGGAGGACTATGTCTGTCAATCAGCAGCAAGAAGACCAAGAATATGTTGTCAGGTGACCATCAAACACCTTCTGACGTCCACATTGGTCAGATCCAAATCGAAATTGTTGAAGACTTCACCTACCTGGGAAGTTCCATCAACAACCAGGGTGCAATGGACCATGAGATCAACTGCAGAATAGGTAAAGCTTCCGCATCCTTTAACCAGCTAAACAAGATCTGGACAAGCAAGAAGTTCACACTCAAGACCAAGCTGCGCTTCTACAATTTCAACGTCTTTTCCACCTTACTCTATGACTGCGAAACTTGGCATTTAAAATCAAGCCAGGAGAAGAAGCTTGACGCCTTCGACCCAAGATGCATTAGAAAGATCTTGGGCATCAAATGAAGCGACTTCATTACTAACGAGGAAGTCAGAGAACGTTTGAAGCAAACTACACTACGATCTGCAAGCGGCGCTGGGTCATGTTTCACGGCTCCCCCCACAAGATTCGTCAACCAGGTGTTATGGTGGACCCCAGAAGGAAGAAGGAGGAGAGGCCGGCCCAAAATGAACTGGCACCAAACCATCCAGCGAGATCTTCAGCGAGTGAACAGGAGTTTGAGTGACGTCAAAATGCTGACTGCTGACCGATTCAATTGGAGAGCGTCGACTGCCTCATGCGTCGGATGACGCGGGAACTTCTAAGTCTAAGTAAGATATCAGTGTGGTGTAGCTGCGCTGAATATTTAAACCGCGCCTATCAATACGTGCATATAATGTGTTTCCTGTTTGGTGTTGGAGCAACGATAAGTATATCACTGGCAGTACATATTCCATTACTGCACTCTATTTTTTGGGCGGGCGACATGTTTTACTCTAGCCCCCAGCAGCACGTGACCTGGTTACGCCACTGGATCTTCCTCTTCGTCGTTTGCCGCCATCTTCTGCTCTCCATGCTCTTTTTGACAGTGTGTCTTCGCTCATTCTTTGCATGTGTCCTACCCATCTCATTCTGTTTTCCATTACTTTCATCTATACGTGTTTGTCATGCCAATCTCTCAATTCTCTCAGTTTCACCATCTTCCTTCTATCTTCTAGCGTTACTCTACATATAAATCCGTCCCAGTTGTTATCTGCTATTTGTAGCTTATCCTCCCGTCTCTCTGTCAGTATCAGTGTTACCAACCCATATATACATGCTGGCACCACGGAGGCTTCTAACACTTTTCCTCCTAGCTGTTTATTTAGTTTTTCTGTCCCACGCAATGCCTTCCACCCTCTTCCACGCTGCTGCTCCTGCTTGCTTTGTCGTCTGCATACAGTATCTTCTTAAATTCGTGTATGCGTGATTCATTATTTCTACGATAGTTTGCGCCAACGATACAGTTAAGTTTACACTTTAATTGATAGTATACGTAATATGATCACACAAATTGCATATTTTGTCTAATTATTTAGTAAAATACAAACTTACCGTTCAACACAGTGGGGTCACGTAAATCAAATGGATTTCTGCCTAACTAAAACACGTTATTAGAACTATAAATAAATGATTAAATCTATAACTGTATTCCTGTGGTCGCTATATTCTTTTGGCACGGGTCAAACTGAGATAACGTGGCTCACCGCGGGTTGCACGCTGTCCACAGCGTTTGTGCACGGATGCGCAATATGCAAAAGGTAATACATTACCGCAGATTTTCGGCATACAGTTTTAGAGGTCTACTCTGCATGAGACCGTTACACCGGGGTGTACACAATCATAGGCTAGTCTTGGGGGCTAGGAGGCACGTGCTCTCCTAAACCTGTGGAATTTGGCGTGCCGCCAGATCTTTGACCGTGACCGTGCCCCCCCGACCCGTTTTTAGTGTGCCTCCATGAGTGAAGTTACGGCGAACGCAGCGACGAACAATTTTCAATAGCACCCTCCCTTCCGTTTTCCGATTCCGTTGAATCGAAACAGGAGACAGCGCGAGACAGCGAGAAGAAGGTGAAGTTGCGGCCGCGCAGCAACGAACATTTTTCAATAGCACCCCCCGTCTTCCGATGTCACCAGTCGAGCCAAGACAGCAGAGAAGCTGAAGTAACGGATGGCGGCGGCAGCGAAACATTTTCTACACCATTACTATGGTTCGGCCGTCATTGGAGATTTGTATGTCCCCTAAACTACCCTCTCCGGACACGCTTCTGACAATATAATATATAAACATTAATCATTATTATATTCACTACTTACTGGACATTTTGCATCATCAGTTGTCGTCAGATGACATAACGGTTTTAGTTTACCATTCATGACGAGTTCACAAAATATGTTATCGAAGTGTCCAATAATTTCGCCGATGCGTCAAAATTCCCCGCCGACGGGGTATCGCAGCCAACGCGACCCGGCATTGCATTGCAAGACAGACGGCACTGCTTTCGGCGAGGGACCGTCCAGTGTCGAAATAGGAGTGTGGTTGGAAATGGAGAATAAACCTATTATTACCTGTAAGTTTTATACGAATGCAATAACAAGCAGTGCATATGTAGTTGTACGCTACAAGTGTTGTATTTTGGGTAATGTTGTTGCTTGTACTTGTATAAGATAGACGTTGTAATTGCATATTCGGGAAAATGACGTGTCGGCGAAAACCGAGCTAACTTTCAACTTGACTCGAACTGCTGTCCCTGCCCCTTTTTTATAGTTTTGGTTCCTGCCATCCTGGAATATACACTAATACAGGTTATCATTATCCAGTCAGCGTTATCCAGTCAGCAACAAGTCACAAACATAGATGTCACAGACGCCTTACTGGGACAGTATTAGTATCACTCTCTTAATAAAAGTTAATGTGTATAGGAATTTAGGTAATAAATAATTTTATTGAATAAACTCAATCAGCAGCTGAGCACTCGTTTATGAACAGTGAAACTTTCTCTGTTTATAAAGCCGTTATCATATTATGATGATCACCAGTTCACAAGAAACTGAGGTCAGATAATTAAAAGCAGATCATCAAGTCTGAAACTTGGGTTAGCTAGACATTGTTGAGTAATGACTTTGATATATATATGTATGTATGTATGTACATATGTATGTATACTGGAGCACTTGGTTTCTGCCTTACGCAAGCATAATATGCAGTTTTCACCAACAATTTTAGAAATCGTTCAGCAACGTATCAATATTATTAATCAGAACCACTTATTTCATCAATGGCATGCAAACGAAGCGTCAACTAAGTTGTTTTTAGTGAAATACTTACAATATTTGTAAGACAATAATCACTTCACACGCCAAACGGAAGCACTAGGTTTCTGCCTCATCGTGTTCAAAATCATCTCTGTGCGACAAATCGCAATGCATTCACTGTATCAGCCACATCAGCCACCAATCTTGGTTCCCCGGCTGTTACTGACTGTATGTGGGGGTAATCTGCAGGAAATCTAATCATTTTGCACCTGGTTAATCACCGTATTCCTAAATAGCGAGGTGACTGGATTAGCAGGTCTAACGTCCTATCTTTTACCTTGTAAATATGGGACTGTCCCAAGGTAACCTTAATGGCGAGGTGACTGGATTGCCGAGGTGATCGTAAACCGAGCTATATTAACATTATTGGTCGGAAGTGTAAAATATCTATGTTCGACGCCACACAAAATTGCCTCTGACCCCTCCTCCCACAAATGAAAATAATTTCATCTGATATCGGACATCAAGATTCTGAGATGATCCCTATTCCATAATATGGTCTAGGATATATGCTGTGCTCATGGATTGGGTGACATTGATGTGAGTATCCTGTTTCCGGGAAGTTCAAACAAGTTGATGTATGTGTGATTCAGGTCATGGAGACCAAGGGCTCTTCTCCAAGTTACATTTGTCTGTTGTGCAAGGCTTGCCTCGAGACCAGGTGGAATGGAGAAGGTATGCTCTATAATCTATTACCATTATGTAACTCTACGGTTCTGTGAAGTGAAATGATTATATAATTTTGTAATGTTTTTTTAACTAGTTATTGTATATTTTTATTTCTGTTTGTGATACTTTTATATCTGAAAATGATTAACAACTGAAAATATTGTGTCAATAATATGAAAGTTATTCCGGATTCAAATCCAGAATTTCAACTGAAAGTCTGACACTCAAATCACTTGTGTCAATAATATGATGAAATTGTATTTCTATTTGTGATTTTTTATCTGAATCTGATTAATAACTGAAGGTATTGTGTCAGTAATATGAATGTTATTTAATTGCTAGAGGAATCGAACCCGGAATCTCACTAGAGAGTCCGATGCTCTAAACACTACACCACAGCGCTCCACAAAATGGATGAAGGCTTAACAGATCTTGTGACATTGTTGACAGGTCATATGGCAGAACTCCCCGGACTGTGAGAACAGAGGCTAGTTTTGTTCCATTCAACCCTGACATCCTGGTAGGCAACGATGAGTGGACATTGCTTGGTCGTCCTTTCTTCCATACCTACTGGACAGATTGTGTACGTTAGTTTTATGGTCTTGAATGACATGTTATAATTATTATACAGCAGAGAGATGCTTACATTAATAATCCAACAATTTGTTATAATGGTTGTAAAAGTTCATTGAATTTTGTTAAATAAAATAACTAAAATATTGCGTTGCATGACACAGTGATATTAAGATTTCTTTGCAGATGGATGCTAATTTTTTTAGGGGAGAAACTTGTGATGATCACATAAAACCAGGGTGTTTTTTTAATTAGGACTGAAACATTTTATACTTTATTCAGGCTAGAGTAATTCTATTTGTGATTTATTATTTAGCAATTCCAAAATATGTATAAAATAATTTTCTGTAACATATGCTTAGTTTAATTTGTTAGATTAGAACTGACACATTTTAGAGTTTATTCTAGAATTTTATTGATTTATTCAATATAAAAATGTACATATATAAAATATAAATATTAATAAATATTGTACCGATACACTAAATATATAAGGATGTCACACAAAAAGTGCAATCAGTTGCTTCCATTGTGGTCCTAAGGACCACAAAGTAATTTTAGTTGTGATTTATTATTTAGCAATTCCAAAATATATGTACAAAAATATTGCTGTAAGCTTATAAGACACATTTAGTTTTATTTATTGAACTCTACACACTGCTGAATTTTTAAGGCAGCAGTTCATCTATAATGAAGCAGTTCAGTTGAGCCTCACTATTAAGGTCAACCTGAATAGCGAGGTGACCGTATTAGCGAGACTCATTTCCTATACTTCACTGTTTCAAAAATCTCTATAAATACTGAATGTAGCTATACATTCACATTGTGTATTATTCTGGATTGTGATAGGTTTACATTTTCTGTTTTGTAGGACGTAGACATGTATAAGTCTCTAGTAAAGGAGGAGATCGCAGAATGGTTGTCTGTACTGCGGAGTAAAGACAGCACTGATTGGATGATAATTGTTGTTGTGTATGATGAGAACAAGGTGAAAACAAAGCTTCTGCGATCCTCTGTCTACGACAAGATCAAAACTGACTTCTGCAGCAAACAGCCAGACCGGTAGGAAATGTTCATAGCTTGACGAACTAAGTG
The DNA here is from genome assembly GCA_963995525.1 of Escarpia spicata. Taxonomy (NCBI): domain Eukaryota; kingdom Metazoa; phylum Annelida; class Polychaeta; order Sabellida; family Siboglinidae; genus Escarpia; species Escarpia spicata. The sequence continues at coordinate 21,329,241 of OZ023218.1, read as the reverse complement.
TTGTGTTATCGTCAAGAAAATGGGCCAGGGTACCATTTTATTAAAACAGAATTCATTGATAAATTTAAAGAGTTTTTTAAATGCAAAAATCCGTTACTCTATCACAGAGGACATTATTTCCGTGACGCACCAACAAAATTGTCTGCATGGAACGTCCTGATGTTGACAGTTTTCTGTTACGAGATCACTGTTAATGAGTAAAATCAACATTAAAGACCACAATGAGGCTTATAAGTTCCTAAGGATATAGTGAAGATCATAGACACGTACATGCACATATAAAGTATACATGGAATAAGAACAGCTACATTTTTTTATAATAGTGGATTAAGGTTAATAACAAATACGTACTAAATAACTACATTATGCAACTTAGGTTTTAAAATATTACAATAAATAAGTATATGTGTTGTCATTGCAACATCTCGCTTAGATTTTTGCAATTCGGTTTTGTTTGGCACTTTTGCCAAGAACATCGGCAGGCTGCAGTGATTGCAGAATGCTGCGGTTTGTCTAATAATTCGGCATGCGCGATGCGACAGTGCGTTACCACTACTGCGCCAATTCCACTGGCAGCCTGTCCAGCAATGGATTACCTACAAAATAGTAGAACTTACATGTAAGGCGTTAAGTGCTGAACTCTCGCCACCATAATATATTATATGCAGACACTTGTGTCAGTTTACAAACCAGCCAGACATCTTTGTTCTGCTGAGGGTAACAATCTTGTCATTGCGAGAGCCTGAACCAAAGCTGGTAAATGCGCATTTGTCCACGCTGCCGCTACAATATGGTATGGTCTACCAACTACTGTTACTTCCAAAACCTCCCTGCAATCTTTCGAGGCAGCCTTAAATACTCACCTTTTAATTATGGCGTACACTGCTTGAATGACCACATAAAAATTGTTATTCTAAGTTATTCATATTTTTATCTTGATCTTTTTAACCGCTGAAAGAAATTTTTAAGTACTTATTTTGTCATGAGAACTGTTTTATTTTTAATCTACTGATGTTTACACAGCATTATTATCTTAATTTGTTTATTTTTATACCTAAATTTGTTTAATTCTTACTGTTTATATTTTAGTTTTATGTAAAGTGCTATGAACGTTATGGATATTGTGCTATATAAAATAAAGATTATTATTATAATATCAGCCCGTATTCATGTCAGCCAACCATGTCACATTTGATCATTTGAATACACAGTACTCAGCAGCTCTTGAGAATGGTCGAATGGGAATTATATTAAGATTTCCTGTAACTGCACTTTGATGTGAGAAGAGGGTGTTTGTGCATTAAGACATTTTCATGGTTCCCACAGCAAGTCTGGTGGGAACAAACACATACAGGGCAAAGTATAGGTGCAAACTATTTCGGTGAACTTCCACACTTTGCACAGGACATCTGCCAAGGGCAGTGTACAGACACCAACCCTGGTTTGCGAGGATGAATCTATGTGTTTGTTGCAGCTGTTCTCTCCTTCTGGAGCCGTTCAAGGCAGACCTGAAGAGTGGAGAGTTCTGGGGGCAGGTGTTGGCGAAGACCCGACAACTGCTGCTGGAGGCGTATACCAAGTGCGTGAGTCGGTTTGAGGACCACATGCGCGCAGAACGCGAGCGTCGCACGGAGCCTGGGTGGAGCTTCAACAGCTACTTCATGCTGCAGGTATCAAACTATTATTTATGCAGTCAGCAACAGCCTTAGCCAGAAATAATTTTTTTTCTAGTCTTGAATTAATCAAAAGTGCCTTTTAGCATGTCAACAGCGTGCGTGGAAACTGTTCACATCAATCGCAGCCATTATTGGCCAGTTTAGTTTTTTAGTCACAAACCAATGTCATTTGAGCCATTTATATAATTAATACTGATCCATTGGATTTGTTTTACTACCTGCTGTGCCAAAGATAGTAACTAATTTGGGCCCTTAGACTTAGAACTACTAGATAATCTAATGGTTAGCTGGCCCTGTACAAATTCCACCTGTGTTATCAGTTGTAATAACCCATCTTATCCAGTCATCCGTCAGTCTTGAAGATGGGCAGACGGTTCTCTGGCTAAGCCCCCGAGTCTGATATAGATATGGAATGGCCAAATGGGTGACATTTATTATAATATTATGGATTAAGTGTAAGCCTTTTTGGAACACTTTGACATTTAAGACGCTTAAGAAAAGAAATGCAGACTCGATAACTCAATTTCTGTCCTGTGACTAAGCCTGTTCTTGTCGACTGTACTTTGGGTTGATAGAGCCCACATTTCGACACAAAGCAGTAGCAGTATTCTTAGAACAGATAAAAGAAGTTATGACTTTAGTACAGTAACCATATCTAACACATGGTAGGTCTGTGACTACGCCCATACTTATACTTAGTCTCCTGGACACAAGGTTGCCAGAACTGACATTGTATTTGTAATAAAATCCCAGGTTTGTTATTACCAGAGCCGCAACACAACCTTGTGTGGGCCATTCCACTCCGGAGTGTGGCAACAACATGTTTTTATTCAACAACTAATACTCTCTGGCTACATGACCCCACGTCCTTCTGCCAGCTACTACAACTATCACCGTCTATGCCGAGTTCCAAACTGTATGTAGCAGACATCTTTGCTGCTACCCCTCAGCCAATGGCACTGCTAACCAACCCCGCAGGCCTCCAACTTCCTCCTGTCCTCGCCGAGCTGTATTTCACAACTCCCACTGTCTACTCCCAACGCAGAGCTTCAAATGTAAAAAGGCCATGCCCAATCTAATCTGTTGTATAACCTGGTCTGTTGCATAACAAGTTGTTATATAAGGTGCACTGGGCTGACATCCTGCAGTCCAGCCACGGTCAAACTAATTAAAATCTAATTACAAAACTATGTTTTGTAACATATTCATACAACATGTAAACAGTCTTGAAAGAGACGCAATGACATGACTACACTTCCTACTGTAGCTGTTATACCGTGGTCTTAAATTAAAAGCCCTTGCTATTAAACAAAATACACAGTGCACACACACTGGTTTGTATCAGAAATCAAAATGATATGCATAATCCACTGGTGTATCTAATGTCACAAAGGTGGGGCCATTCGTTAGTGCAATTGGCCAAGACTAGTTCCGTGCAATGGTAGGTGCCTTCTAGGAATGTGCCACATGCAGTTGGTGTTACTAAGATGATTTGCACTAATAATACATTTAAGTTAACATTTTAATTGTTAGAAAACACAACACAGACAAATGTAAGAAGTTTTATAATTTCAAATAAAATGTTACCATTATATTTTAATTATGCTAAAAACATAATTTTTATTATAATAAAACATGGTTTTATGGTAGAAGTAATCAAACTTTCTACTATGAAGTATGTAGAATGTATTATGACCGTATTGAAACATAAGACTACATCAATTTGTTGACACCTTTCAAAAGGTGTACATTATATCTATGCATCGACATCAGAGCTGCAAGTTTTGTCGGGAAATGTGCATGAGATCCAGTTCCCAATGGGACACCAGGTGTCAGCAATGAAGTTTCCTGACAGCACAACAGGTGGCAGTCATTTTTTTAATAAAATTTTTCCTAAAGACAACATTTTACAAGCATTACAGACAGTGATAAAGATAATCTCGTGGATTCCATGGATACACTGTGCTATCTGCTCACACATGTAAATAAATATGTCAACATGACATGTGCATGAAGGTAAGCCTGTACGTATTAATACTTTTTTTGGAAATGGCCAATATGCATGAGATTTACAGGTAGTCACGTAACAGTGTAATATGGATGCAGAATGGATGAATCTTGTGCTAAATGCTTGAGACCCCCGTCAGTTGTGTGACACTTTGTAGCTCTGCACCATGTGAGTGTCAGTAAATCTAGAAAGTAGGATGAAAGCTGTGTTTGTTACCCAGGAGGAGCTTGCCTTCATGTTTGAGATGCTGGGACTGTATGAAGATGCCTTGGTGCAGTACGATGAACTTGACGCACTCTTCACCCAGTTTGTCCTCAACCATGCAGTTGGGGGTAAGTCAATAGGGAGGTGTTTTAATAACATGTGTTATACAGTTTAAATTACATTTTAAACATCCATTTATTGTTGTTAAACTGTCTTTTGGGAGGAAACTCTTTGTTTACATGGCAGCATGTTGCTTTCGACCCGATTACTTATGAGATGATCACATGATATGTCATCATGCCCCCGCCGGGTCACGACCTTTCTTGAAATTATCCGAGTTCATTATTCTGGGATTTGAGTCGTCATTTGGCTATTTTTGTAAACTTTGAATTGTTGAATTCGAAAGTTATTTCTGCTTCATTTAAACATATTTAGTATGTATTAAGTATGTTAGAGTTCATATATATATATTATATATATATAGTTTATGCAGTATAACATGATTTTATAATAAGAACGAATGAGAAAAATATTTTTGTATAATTTGTGAAGGGCTATTTGTGTTACAAAGTTACTCATAGGATACTTGTTTCCCTTCAGACTTGGTAACAAGGATATGATCAGGTTGTATGTCTTTATGTAATCATGTGGGATGTAGTTTATAACTGGTCTCGCAACACGCATAGCCCATTGCAGATTCGTATTTCTGATGTCCAAATATGTAGTGTACATATTAATGGTTTATCTAACATCGGCAGCCAGTGTAATAAAAAAATGAGTACATTTATTGAAATGGCCAAAAGAATTAACAGTGTTCATTACATGTGGTAACATTGTATATGAATAGTCTTTGCATATTAACTGCAGTGTGGCTGAATGCTTCTTAGAGAAGTCGAGATGGTGTTCGATTAAACAGGTGTATGCCCGGGAGTAAAGTGTAAGGTGCTTCGAGCTGTCGTAAGGATTTGGTACTGGGGTATGTAAGAACGTCCTTTTTAGGAGTTATTATTACTATTTACAGCTTCAGCGGAATGGATTGTGACAATGCTGGGTAATCGCTGTACCAAGTGGGACGGCCTTTGTCTCACTCAGCCAATCAACACAGACAAGCGGGCAGCGATTCGCAAGAACGAAGCCTCACTGCTCGAGTTCCGCAACTATCTTTTTTCCCGCCAGTGCACGCTGCTCTTCCTGCTCTCTCGGCCAGGAGAAGTCGCGCAGAGGTCAATCGTCTTCATGCACAACTGCATCCAGGAACTGGGCAGTCTGAAGGTTAGTGATGCATCAACTGGTTCAGTGCTGTCTTTGTGTTGTGAACAGTGGTGTGGTTCGTATTGTATTTATACAGCCGGGTGAACTGGGGTTTTGTGGCGTGAACCACGTGTGATTTGTCACAGCAAAATGGGTAGTAAGCTGCAAAATTGTGGAATAGAGTTGTGTACCTTTTTGGATTGTAAGGATTATAAGTTTTAAAATGATACCTCATTTGTTGAAATATCTTCAGTAGTTTTTTATTGATTAAAAAAAATTGATGAAACTTTGAAAAGCAATGTTTTTAGAAAAATAGATTTAGAATGGGTTTGTGTGAACAAAAATGTCAAGAAATGCCCAAATATGTTGTATATTTTATTAGTTTTTATAGATATATGTGTGTGTGTTTGGATACTTGAAGTAGGCGATAGCCACGATACACTATGTTACTGGAATAGTGGTGTATGGTAGCTTTGTGACTATCAATCAAGGAACCCAGGTTTGAAACCTCTTGATGCTGTTTTGGAACTTTTGTTCTGTTCACTCAGCTGTATAAATCAACACATGATGGTGGTGGATGTTGTGCAGTAAGTGCAGTGTGGCTGAATGCAAGGGGTAAAGTGTGTAGTGAATACCTCACTCACTGTATGCCGCTGCATACAGTGTTGCTAGATCTAACATGATTTAAACACCAAGCAATGTGTATGAGAGTGGGTGTGATTGCTACGTGATGGTCACATACATAGTTAATAGCTGTCACTCATTGCTTAATAATCTTGTGTACGATAAGCATCACTGAAGTGTCAGTATTTTAATGTTGATACTTATAAGGTTATTCACTAAAACCAACTTTAAAGAACAATTTTTTAAATAAAATGGATGAAGCAATTGTTACTGAATTATAACAAGGATCTATATTGCAAACGTTTCTTTAGATATTTATGAAAATGTTTTTTTAAACTACGGTACATAGTGCAACCAGTGTCACTGGACTAGAACCAGTCCTTAAGAACTTTCCATTTTAGCTTTTTAATAGGTGTACAGATGCCAGCGCAGGCTTGGTAACAAATGCATGTCAACGCAAATGAAAATGTTTCACTTGATTCAAATGGAAATGCAAACGCCATTTTTCAGGAATGTATTCAGATGCAAATGTTTTGGTTACACATTTGTAAATGCATTTGAATTAATTTCAAATGTGTTGGCCTTATATTAATGTTTGGTTTATTTGGAGAAACAATATAATGTATATAAACACATTATTAATTTTGTAACTACTAACCAATAAGTCCCACTATGTAATACATACCAGTCCCACTACATGATACATACCAGTCCCACTACATGATACATACCAGTCGCACTACATGATACATACCAGTCCCACTACATGATACATACCAGTCTCACTGCATGATACATACCAGTCCCACTACATGATACATACCAGTCCCTCCCACTACATGATACATACCAGTCCCACTACATGGTACATACCAGTCCCACTACATGGTACATACCTGTCCCTCCCACTACATGATACATACCAGTCCCACTACATGATACATACCACTCCCTCCCACTACATGATACATACCAGTCCTACTACATGATACATACCAGTCCCTCCCACTACATGATACATACCAATCCCACTACATGATACATACCAGTCCCTCCCACTACATGATACATACCAGTCCCACTACATGATACATACCAGTCCCACTACATGGTACATACCAGTCCCACTACATGATACATACCAGGCCCACTACGTAATACGTACCAGTCCCACTACATGATACATACCAGTCCCACTACATGATACATGCCAGTCCCACTAAATGATACACGCCAGTCCCACTACATGATACACGCCAGTCCCACTACATGATACACGCCAGTCCCACTACATGATACACGCCAGTCCCACTACAGGATACACACCAGTCCCACTACAGGATACACACCAGTCCCACTACATGATACACACCAGTCCCACTACGTGATACACACCAGTCCCACTACGTGATACACACCAGTCCCACTACGTGATACACACCAGTCCCACTACGTGATACACACCAGTCCCACTACGTGATACACACCCGTCCAACTACATGATACACACCAGTCCCACTACATGATACATACCAGTCCCACTACATGATACATACCAGTCCCCCTACATGATACATACCAGTCCCCCTACATGATACATACCAGTCCCACTACATGGTACATACCAGTCCCACTACATGGTACATACCAGTCCCACTACATGGTACATACCAGTCCCACTACATGATACATACCAGTCCCACTACATGATACATACCAGTCTTACTACATGATACATATCAGTCCCACTACATGATACATACTAGTCCCATTACATGATACATACCAGTCCCACTACATGATACATACCACTCCCTCCCACTACATGATACATACCAGTCCTACTACATGATACATACCAGTCCCTCCCACTACATGATACATACCAATCCCACTACATGATACATACCAATCCCACTACATGATACATACCAGTCCCTCCCACTACATGATACATACCAGTCCCACTACATGATACATACCAGTCCCACTACATGGTACATACCAGTCCCACTACATGATACATACCAGGCCCACTACGTAATACGTACCAGTCCCACTACATGATACGTAGCAGTCCCACTACATGATACACACCAGTCCCACTACATGATACACACCAGTCCCACTACATGATACACACCAGTCCCACTACATGATACACACCAGTCCTACTACATGATACATACCAGTCCCACTACATGATACATACCAGTCCCACTACATGATACATACCAGTCCCACTACATGATACACACCAGTCCCACTACATGATACACACCAGTCCCACTATATGATACATACCAGTCCCACTACATGATACACACCAGTCCTACTACATGATACACGCCAGTCCCACAACATGATACACACCAGTCTCACTACATGATACACACCAGTCCTACTACATGATACATACCAGTCCCACTACATGATACACACCAGTCCCACTACATGATACACACCAGTCCCACTACATGATACATACCAGTCCCACTACATGATACACACCCATCCTACTACATGATACATACCAGTCCCACTACATGATACACACCAGTCCCACTACATGATACACACCAGTCCCACTACATGATACACACCCGTCCTACTACATGATACCTACCAGTCCCACTACATGATACCTACCAGTCCCACTACATGATACATACCAGTCCCACTACATGATACACACCAGTCCCACTACATGATACACACCAGTCCCACTACATGATACACACCAGTCCCACTACATGATACACACCCGTCCAACTACATGATACACACCAGTCCTACTACATGATACACACCAGTCCCACTACATGATACATACCAGTCCCACTACATGATACATACCAGTCCTACTACATGATACATACCAGTCCCACTACATGATACATACCAGTCCAACTACATGATACATACCAGTCCCACTACATGATACATACCAGTCCCTCCCACTACATGATACATACCAATCCCACTACATGATACATACCAGTCCCTCCCACTACATGATACATACCAGTCCCACTACATGATACATACCAGTCCCACTAAATGGTACATACCAGTCCCACTACATGATACATACCAGGCCCACTACGTAATACGTACCAGTCCCACTACATGATACATACCAGTCCCACTACATGATACATACCAGTCCCACTACATGATACATACCAGTCCCACTACATAATACACACCAGTCCCACTATATGATACATACCAGTCCCACTATATGATACACACCAGTCCCACTACATGATACACGCCAGTCCCACTACATGATACACACCAGTCCCACTACATGATACACACCAGTCCCACTACATGATACACACCCGTCCAACTACATGATACACACCAGTCCTACTACATGATACACACCAGTCCCACTACATGATACATACCAGTCCCACTACATGATACATACCAGTCCCACTACATGATACATACCAGTCCCACTACATGGTACATACCAGTCCCACTACATGATACATACCAGTCCCACTACATGATACATACCAGTCTTACTACATGATACATATCAGTCCCACTACATGATACATACTAGTCCCATTACATGATACATACCAGTCCCACTACATGATACATACCAGTCCTACTACATGAACATGTCTGTAAAGAATTACGCATGCATTTGATTCGCATTTGATTGTGCATTTCACAAATCAAATGTTCGTGGATCCAATTCAAATGCAAATGTTTAAAGTACACATTCAAATGCAAATTCATTTACAATTTCACGGAGGCATTTGAATGCACATTCAAATACTCAACATTCAAATGTGCTTCCATTTGTTAACAAGACTGCTGGTGTATATATATTGTTTGTATACAGCTGTTGATTGAGATGGTCCACATGTAAGACATTGTTTGTATATGGCTGTAGATTAAGATGGTCCCCATGTAAGATATTGTTTGTGTGTGGATGTAGATTGAGATGGTCCCTGGAGCGAAGGAGTGTTGGATCTTCCTCAGTTGCATGGAAGTTCTCAAGAAATGTGAACAGTTCAGTAAACGAGGCAAGATGGACGTCTACTCCCTGCACACAGCCAGTCTGTGGGACTACGCCCGCACTAAGGTCAGTCTCAGGGACTAATCCTGCACTAAGGTCAGTCTCAGGGACTACACCCGCACTAAGGTCAATCTTAGGGACTACTACTCCCTTAGGGACTATGCACGGACTAAGGTCAGTTTCAGGGATTACACCCACACTAAGGTCAGTCTCAGGGACTACTACTCGCGCAGAAAGGTCAGTCTCAGGGACTCTAATCCCTGTTTTAGATTATATTATATTGTACTTAGTTAGATTACTGGTAATAATTAGTATCTTAATTTTATGATTTGGTTGTTAATTTATTAAATAGGAAAATAAATATTGACTTCAATGATATTTTAATATTGAATAGTCGCTTGATTATTTGATGACAAACAATAAAAAAAAAAAAATTATTCTACATTCCCCACCCTCAAACTAAGAACGGAGAAGATCAGTGTGCTCCTTTCTCCAATTACCCTCGAACCCACCTCACACAGACCTTTTCCCATAGCTGCACGGCATTGCGGAGGTCTGTTGTCTTCTTCCCTACTCCGAGCCCTACCCCCATTCCCAGTCGGTGCGTACCCAAGACCTACTGGAGGGATCGATTCCCACTAGGAGTTTCAGGGAGACAGGCAAGTCCCTGGTGGCAGCTAGGGTGGCTTCGGTTGGGGTGTGACTAACCAGCTTTCCCAGTTGCACGGGACCATTCCCTGTGCAGTTTTGGGATGCCTGCATATATGTGTTCTTTAAGCACAGGTTTTGGGGAGTGTGATTTTGCTGAGCTTCTGCAGTTGCTTGTGAGACACATGACTTATATTACAATGCAAGTATATGATATGGAAATGCATCAGGTTAATGGTCAATACTTAACTTATGATAGGGAAACTAACTTTGATAGTTATTTATTAAAACTGTTATATAATTTTAGGCTGGATCCAGTCACAGTTTGGTGAAAAGACTGCAAAAATGATCTGACTTTATATAGTATATATTGTAACAATATGTTATTCACAAATTGCCCGATCAGACTGTCAAAATAAATTCTGCAGACGGTTTTTAGGAAAGTATGCAATCCATTACTAAAACAACATCACATATTAGTTAAATGTTGCACACAGTGACACGCACAAACCTGATTCATTATGTGCTGTGTCAACAGAAGAGGGACTTTTAATAACGTTGAACAATGTCTAACATACGTTAAGGATACGCGTTTGTTTCTACGTAGATCTATGAACTTGGACAACTATGCGGCCTTTGGCCCGACACACAGACTCAGTCACGCCATCTAGAGTTGGTGGTGGAACTAATGTGTGGCCTGTCAGACGGGGATGAAGGTGGGCGCCCCCTAGCTGCATGTTTCTGTACTATGTCTGTTTACAAATCATGGTCTGCCCTGTCTGTGTGTCTTGTCTGCGTGTTGCTAGCTGTGTTGGTCTTGTAGAGGAGGTGACTGTTGTGTAGTGAGTGGTGTCGGTGTAAACTGTAGTGTTGGCGTCTTGCATGCTCAATGGTTTTATTTTTATGTGGTCATTATTATGTTTATATGTATAATATATATATATATATATATATACATTGTTATACATATATACATACACACATATAAATCTACGTATATATTTATTAAGACATAGCAAAACAAAACTCACGCACACATGCGCACACACACACACTAACACAGTGACACACTCACACTCACTCATTCATTTACACACACACATACTCACACACACACGCGCGCACATGTACAGACATATGCACGCACACACACACACAACACACGCATGCATGGACACGCACACAGACGCTCACACACACGTACGTACAGTGGAACCTCGCTTTGCAGTCACCTCGGTAATTCAGCCACCTCGCAATTAAGGTCACCCAGAACAGTCCCAAATTATTTTCACATACAATAAATTATATACGGTCACCTCGCTATTCAGGTCACTTTTGTCCAGTCCCAAAGGTGACCTTATTTGTGAGGTTCCCCTGTATACATGCACACACTCCTGTGGTCACTTCCATGTCCTTCTCTCAGATCAGTCGGAGCCGCTGCATAAGTTGAAGGAAGCTTTGTCATCGAAAACTGCCTTCAGGAAACATTACTTGGTAGGAACAAGTTAATTATTGTAGTTATAGTTTAATAACTGCGGTGTTATTTGAGACCCCCCCCCCCCCAGTGAACCGGGTAGTTAGTGGCACAGGCCTATTCTGCACCAAAATAGCTTTCTAGGTCATGTTTCATCAATTTGGTGATTTTGGCAGAGTTATACGTTATAATCTCATCTTTTAGTGTCCAGTTTGTTATCCTCAACAGACATTCAGAAACTATTAAAATACATGCGTTTATGAAGTTTGCTTCAATTTTTACCAACAAATAAAACACTACTAAAGATATTTAAACAAATGAGGTATTGTTTTTAGTGCAGCACATTGTTGGATATAGCTACATGTCAGTTAGTTCTTCAGTAGTGATGAAACATCTACATATTAGTTATGTACATGAAAAGCCTGCATTCTGTGAATTTACAACTTGCTTATAACTTACATCATGTTTATGCTACTGTTCGGATACACCTACACTTGTAGGGTAGACGAGGACAAGTTGGAAGAGAGATAACTTGTAAAAAGTATTAATTGTGTAAGCCACCGATTGTCATCAATACAACACTTTGTAAAAATTACACCCACTTCCCTGGTTTCCAATAAAGATATATTGGTGACTGTGTAAGTTAATTCATACCCTCTACACTTTCTTCCAATTCTATTTTTAGAGTTCAAAGTAATTGTGGCAATTTGTTTGTAATGCGTCATAATTTTGTTCTCTCAGGAATTGTCGGAGCTGGCTATGGGCACCTTCAAACACATCGGGCGTATTCGCTGTGCACGCATGATAGGCAAAGATCTTGCTGACTTCTACATGTAAGGCCCATCAAACTGTCTCAAAGTCTGGCACAGATTTAGAGTTATTTTGATTGATCTGTGCTTTTTAATGACTTTTCTGCCAGTGAGTTTGTCTGTGTCTTACAAAGTCTTTATGGCAATTATCCCACTGTACAGAGCTCCTGGATGATTATATTTGGATGGGACACTGTCACTATTTATTATTAATAATTAAATACACATTGCCATAATTATAATTTAATTATTATTTAAAGATCTTTCTGTAACTAGTAAACATTGCAATTAATATAATTTAAAGAGGTTTCTATATCTATAATTAAGAGAAAAAATATGAAATATTTATTAAGTTACTTTGACTAGTTTTGAGCTGGAAATACATGTTGCCGACTTAAAGAAAGTGACTATGTATTATGAATTTGTGGTGATACATCATGTATTTATTTGTCAGGAAAGTTGGTGAGCCACAACATGCTGAGGGGTTTCTGACAGATGCCCTAAAGATGTTCCAGAGAGAGGGGTGGCAGATGCTAGCAGACGACACTTGTCTGCAGTTGGCTCAGTGCCAGAAACTACAACACAACAGTCAACACAAATTTCCTTTTAAAAAAACGACCTAATAACTGAATGACGTGAAAACAATTTCAAGGGCAAACCCTCCTAATACCATATTCTATGCTCTGGTGGAGGCATGTTCTTAAATCTGGCAATTTTAATATATTTGTAAGTTGCTGTAAATTCACAGAATGCAGGCTTTTCATATACATAACTAATATGTAGATGTTTCATCACTACTGAAGAACCAACTGATTTGCAACTGTAAAAATGTGTCTGACATATTAATATCATATGATATCTTTATGACGTATATCACCTGTGATTCATCCAAGATGGTGGCGAATTGGTTGAAATATTCAGACATGGCCGTAGGCCACATCTGATTATTTGCTTCACGTGCCTAATGATCAGAGCAAAGTTCCAGTTCAAATTACAAAGTCTTGTTCCATCAAAATAGCACATGTCCAACAACTACAAAGTCAGAACTCCACAGAAGTGCTGTGTAGAGCATATCTTGCAAGTGTGCATAACAATGTGTACAATTGTGTGCCTTAACAAGATATAGATATGTGACTTCATGTCAGTCTATTGCGTCGGGCAATACCTTGCCGCTAGATGTGAGGCGCCAACACCAAGAGGAAATACAACGCATCTCACACGACGTCGAAGGTAATAATAATAATTACATTTCTTAATACAGTGCTTTTTTGGTAAATTATTACTAATCAAAACGCTTCATATAATAAAACGATATGTAGACTGAATACTAAAATATCCAATAAATTAAGTTAAAACAAACAGTTTAAAGTGTAAAAATACAGTTTAAAACAATAACAAACTAACACCATAAAGTAAAAACAATGCTATAAAATAGAAACAAGTAGAAGGTAATTGCAACATATTGTGTTGCTTGTAGATTTTATCTTGCAACAACTAGTATCACAAAGGTAGTTTTTAGTTTATTTTTAATGACCTTATTAGATATATGCAAATTTTTGCAGTGGTGAATTTGCAATTTTATATTATGCTATTCTATATTTCCATAAATTAGTATTGCAGAAAAGGATTCTGTTTGTGGCGGTATTGTTATATTGATTAGACTATGTCCAATGATTTGTGTCATTTAAACTAGTACAGAATCTTAATGTTTGGCAAACAAGTATGATTACCGAGTCCATTATTTCTTGACATATTCAAACAAGAAATGTATTAATATAAAACTGAACTAATGTCCACTCTGAACAGTGTTCAATAGTGATGCGTGATTCTTTACTAATCGTTGTGGAAATATGGAGTATTTTGCAAATTGAAACTCAAAAGGCTACAATGTATTTTATATCTGCAGACATTCCATTGTTACTACGAGCTGAGCCAGGCTTCAGTATGGCCGCCATTCACCAAGACCGCAACACCTTCACTCCATTTGAAGACAGCGTCGTCACGGTGACAATAAACAGCAATTTACCTGAACCCATCCAGTGTGACTCCATCATTCTCTCACTCATCCACAACAAGAAACACCAGAAACCGGAAGTCAAGACTGCCAGCATGGCGGGTCGAGATGGTGGTGCCACCACTCTCGACATGCATGCCCTCTATGAGGTAACGAAGGAGTCACATGGTACGGTCTTCAGCAGTCGCATGGATTGTCACACACCACTTCGACGCATGGATAGTGGCGTGTCGGAGACACAAGTGTGTAAAGATGACTACACACTTGCTCTGAAGGCAGACAAAGTGTGTCTTGTGCCTGGAGCCAATGATATTACACTTACAACAAAGGTCAGTGAAAGGTCAACTCAGTGTCGATTCGGATAATTTGTATGATTTGAAACTGTGTAGATAGTCTTTAAAACACATTCATATCCGGTATTACTATTTCTATAGAAAAATAATTTTATTGATCAGCAAAGAAATGTTATGTTAACACGTCAAATGTGATGTTGATAATTGTCATGCGATGTTGACACTTGTTGTGTAACGTAGACATATATGTCATATGATGTTGACACTTGTCGTGCAATGTTGACATTTGTCATGAAATGTTGACACTTGTCATGCAATATTGACATTTGTCATGTGATGCTGACACATGTCATGCGATGCTGACACTTGTATGCTGTTGACACATGTCATGCAACAATGACACTTGTCATGCAATGTTGATACTTTTCGTGCGATGTCCACACTTGTCATGTGATGTTGTTTCAGCTGGCAGATGGAGGATCCTACTCAGTGAGTCAACTCTGTGTGTCTCTAGCCAGCCTTGAATTCCTGCACACCCTCACTCATACAGTCTCTCTGCAAGTAGAGTGTCAACAGTCTACTGTCTCACTGCAGTGTCTCACAGGTAGGTGTAAGTAGAGTGTCAACAGTCTACAGTCTCCCTGCAGTGTCTCACAGGTAGGTGCATGTAGAGTGTCAACAGTCTCACTGCAGTGTCTCACAGGTAGGTGTAAGTAGAGTGTCAACAGTCTACAGTCTCCCTGCAGTGTCTTACAGGTAGGTGCATGTAGAGTGTCAACAGTCTCACTGCAGTGTCTCACAGGTAGGTGTAAGTAGAGTGTCAACAGTCTACAGTCTCCCTGCAGTGTCTTACAGGTAGGTGCATGTAGAGTGTCAACAGTCTCACTGCAGTGTCTCACAGGTAGGTGTAAGTAGAGTGTCAACAGTCTACAGTCTCCCTGCAGTGTCTTACAGGTAGGTGCATGTAGAGTGTCAACAGTCTCACTGCAGTGTCTCACAGGTAGGTGTAAGTAGAGTGTCAACAGTCTACAGTCTCCCTGCAGTGTCTTACAGGTAGGTGCATGTAGAGTGTCAACAGTCTCACTGCAGTGTCTCACAGGTAGGTGTAAGTAGAGTGTCAACAGTCTACAGTCTCCCTGCAGTGTCTTACAGGTAGGTGCATGTAGAGTGTCAACAGTCTCCCTGCAGTGTCTCACAGGTAGGTGTAAGTAGAGTGTCAACAGTCTATAGTCTCCCTGCAGTGTCTCACAGGTAGGTGTAAGTAGAGTGTCAACAGTCTACAGTCTCACTGCAGTGTCTTACAGGTAGGTGCATGTAGAGTGTCAACAGTCTCACTGCAGTCTCTCACAGGTAGGTGTAAGTAGAGTGTCAACAGTCTCACTGCAGTCTCTCACAGGTAGGTGTAAGTAGAGTGTCAACAGTCTATAGTCTCCCTGCAGTGTCTCACAGGTAGGTGTAAGTAGAGTGTCAACAGTCTACAGTCTCACTGCAGTGTCTCACAGGTAGGTGTAAGTAGAGTGTCAACAGTCTATAGTCTCCCTGCAGTGTCTCACAGGTAGGTGTAAGTAGAGTGTCAACAGTCTACAGTCTCACTGCAGTGTCTCACAGGTAGGTGTAAGTAGAGTGTCAACAGTCTATAGTCTCCCTGCAGTGTCTCACAGGTAGGTGCAAGTAGAGTGTCAACAGTCTACAGTCGCACTGCAGTCTCTCACAGGTAGGTGTAAGTAGAGTGTCAACAGTCTATAGTCTCACTGCAGTGTCTCACAGGTAGGTGCATGTAGAGTGTCAACAGTCTACAGTCTCACTGCAGTGTCTTACAGGTAGGTGCATGTAGAGTGTCAACAGTCTACAGTCTCACTGCAGTGTCTCACAGGTAGGTGCAAGTAGAGTGTCAACAGTCTACAGTCTCACTGCAGTGTCTTACAGGTAGGTGCATGTAGAGTGTCAACAGTCTCACTGCAGTCTCTCACAGGTAGGTGTAAGTAGAGTGTCAACAGTCTCACTGCAGTCTCTCACAGGTAGGTGTAAGTAGAGTGTCAACAGTCTATAGTCTCCCTGCAGTGTCTCACAGGTAGGTGCAAGTAGAGTGTCAACAGTCTACAGTCTCACTGCAGTGTCTTACAGGTAGGTGCATGTAGAGTGTCAACAGTCTCACTGCAGTCTCTCACAGGTAGGTGTAAGTAGAGTGTCAACAGTCTCACTGCAGTCTCACTGCAGTCTCACAGGTAGGTGTAAGTAGAGTGTCAACAGTCTATAGTCTCCCTGCAGTGTCTCACAGGTAGGTGCAAGTAGAGTGTCAACAGTCTACAGTCTCACTGCAGTGTCTCACAGGTAGGTGTAAGTAGAGTGTCAACAGTCTACAGTCTCCCTGCAGTGTCTTACAGGTAGGTGCAGTTAGAGTGTCAACAGTCTCACAGCAGTGTCTCACAGGTAGGTGGAAGTAGAATGTCAACAGTCTCACTGCAGTCTCTCACAGGTAGGTGCAAGTAGAGTGTCAACACCCTGTCTGATCTCAAATATGTGCAGATAATATCAACAGTTTGTTTCATTGTCACCTGTATAAAAAAACGACTCCATTAGCACCAATATTCTCGGAAAATATGAGCTGAGTAGCCCTACAAAACCAAAGACATTCTCATAATCACGTACAATGTGAAAGTTGTCAACAGATGGATGGATGTGCTAAGACGCTACGGAGGATATATTAGAAAGATAGGTTTTTAGATGACAACAAAATTAAACTGTTTGAGTTTTGTCGACAGCCTGTCTCTGTGTGTCAACCCCCCCTAGTGTCAGCGGTGTTACGTGACAAAGTTATACAACGTTGTTACTCTGCTTGAGTAGTTTTTCTAGTAATTGACAAGTAATGAAGTACAATTTCTACTAACTACTTTTACTTGTAGCAAAGTAGTTGTATCTAAGGTAATGCTACTACTTACTTTGTTGCTTCCGTTGCTTCATGATATATTTTCATTACATTTTGTCTGAACTACGTCACCTAGTGACACTCCACCCAGCAATGACATTGGCCAACAGCTATTATTATTATACAATTGTGGGCCGGTTAGTGATTGTATCTGCATTTCGTTTTTGTTCACAGATGCTGTAATGTACGTGTTAGTTACTTGCCTGACACTAAATCTTTCTGTTCGACTTTTACTTCTACTTCGAGTACTTTTGGAAAGTTGCTTTACTTTCTACTCAAGTAGGGGTATTAGAAGGTACTTTTACCCTAGTAATTCTGAAATGAATTACCTTTACTTCTACTCAAGTATAAAACTAAACGTGACTATCACTGTTGAGTGTGTCCTCGACAGGTGATGCTTGGTTGGGCCTGCCCTGTCAGCTACAGCTAACTATAGACACTGGCAGCTACAGCTACACCGAACCTACACAGTTGTCGTTGACATCTACACCCGACCTTCAGTTGACTCCGTCTCTCATAGACCTGCCCCCTGTTGGCAGTAATCAGAAGCTACAGTTCGCAGTGCGAGCGAATGCAGAACTTGCGCCCTTATCTCCCCAGGAAGTCATCTATCAAGTAAGTGTAAAGTTGCATTCTCGGATCATCCATCTTTAAAAGACAAATTTCCAGTGAATCGACATACACTATATATCACTTTTCTCAACACTGTATAAACTTATTTTCACATAATGTGCAATTTTAGGATAAAACGATGCGATAGACGAAAAAATTATTATATAATTAATTTTTACATGATAGAAACCGATATGAGTTTATCTTCAAACTGTTTCTGGTTAATTTATGATTTTCAGTTGTCTTTTTTATAATTTATTGTTTTGTTGAAGTAAATTTTGTTTACACTGAACAGTTTTCACGCACTTCGTAAAGTTAATCTCTAACATGTGTTGTATATATTTTACGTCATCTTTATTATATACATTGAATAACTGGCAACTATTGCATTTATTTTCTTTCCAGGTTCATTTTGAGTGCGACTGGTTCAGAAATGCCCACCAAACCTTGACCTTCAAGCATCCATTTAAACTGGAACACAAACTGTACACAGCAGGCAAGAGGTAATCATTTTGGTACATTTATTAAAGATAATAAAATACCATCATCAGTTGTGTCAGTCGCTTGGCCGTCCAATTTTTACGATGATCTGGGGTAGGTGTCTTGTTGTCTATTGCGCTGCTTCATAACTAAGCTGATAGAATCGTCGTTGCACACCAGGGGGCTCTGCTCAGTCTCAATACTTTCTGGCGGATTGCCTTATGAAACGTTGAAGTTAAGCTCAGTCAGTAGAGTCATAGCTTACTAGGTTCTGCTGTTTGAATTTTCGCTGTTACAGGTAGGGACTAGTGTTTGGGAATTAGAAGTACTTATTTGAGTACACAAAACCGCTTGGCCGCTCATGATAATGATCGAACAATTAATTATATTGGGGTTCCCTGTAGTTGCTGGCTTTGTTTTTGACAAGGTGCAAGGATGAATGCACTGTTCTCATGGGTGTACAGTGGCGACCTGCACAGTCAGTCACTAGAAAAAATACAGCTGATTTAGCTAACATCCATATATTGTGTGTGATATCTGTCAGGTGCAGTGTAGTCAAGGTACCATCCGTGGCTTGCAAGGATGGATAGAATGAATAGTATTTTATTTTTATTTTGCATCTTCTTTGTTAATTATTTGTTTGGGTTTTTTGCTTTGGATGGCAATTTTGGTAACTTGTCAACATTGTTCCACTGTTTTGTGTCCCAGGAAGTTCATACAGGTGACAGTGGCGGCATGTGGATGTCAACAGTATGTCCTCAGTGCTCACAGTTTGACAGTTGATGCGGGGGACATGGAACTGACAGCATTGAACCACCCACAACAAACATTGGTAGGTTGGGGTGGAGAGATAGGGTGGGGCAGTTCAGTTGGTAGAACACACCAGATTGTCTGTTGAAACGACCAGGGTTTGAGTCTGCTTAATGTCATTTTGAAACTTGTTAAGAAAAGCGAAAACCGGCAGCTCTTTTATACCATCATACATTAAATTTCATAGAGGTAATTGTCACTAGTGGGTCAGTAAGAATTTTATTATTTTTTATTATTTTTATAAAAAAACCAAGTTATTCAGATTTATGAAAACAATTTTCGGCTGTGTTTTACGGAAATCGAGCGGGACAGTTCCTCAAATTTACATTAAAATATATAAAACAGAATTAATTACAAAGTAGCAGTGGTGACAGTCGATAAAACGAATATTAAGGAATCATTTTAAGGGGAAATCTAAAAATCTGTACATTTGCAATTTTTTTTACATAAACAGCATTTACAGAAAATCGGTTTTGTCAACATGCGACTCATTTTCTTAAGATGGGTCACATATAATCAACTGGATACCAAGACATTGAAAAGCTTATGATCTGTGGAATCAAAAAAGGTAGAAAAGTCCACTTCACATTTTGCAAGTTTATACCCATTTCGTTGTGGGGGTCACAAATGTGCTCACTGGAATTTCTAGAACTCTGTTGTTAAGCACTTCTAGTTGTTAGGCACTCTTAGAGAACATCTGATTCTACCGTTCTTCCCACTCAGTCTCCCGTGCATGTTTCAGATGGTCGGGGCGGGAGAAAGAGCATGCTATGTGTGGCTAGTTGGCGGCACTGACGACGTACCTGAGTCTGTCACATGTATGTTCAGTGTCAATTTCTGTCCAGACGGCCTTGACCTGTCTGCTCTACCCTGCAACTACACATTCAGTCTCAGTGACATCCAGGTTAGCCACTCACTAATGGTTGTCCATCTGTAGTGCTGTGTTATCATAACATTGTATTGTATATAACTGGACATTTTAAACAAACGTCAGCCAATATTTTATTACTTAATGTATGGATATTTTATACATGCATGCATGCACACACATGCACACGCACAACTCACGTATGAACACATGTATGAACACATGCACACACATGCATGAACGCACACACACGCATGCACCCACGCACGCACACACACATGCACACACGCACACACTATGTGCCTAATGTTAATCATGAAACTGAAAAGACACAAAGGCTACTACAGACTGTATATATATTCTTCAGGATTGTTTATTTTTATTGAATGTATATCTATTAAACACTTCCAAAGATTAGAATTACCTGTCACATAGAATTATGCCTCTTGTTAAGTGGGCGTCATCAGTATGTCCGGCTTCCCAGTTGTATGACATCAAACACCCGTAAGAGGGTATATGGATAAGAAAAACAGAAACACAAGTCAAACTGAGACTAGTGTAACTTGTGCCTGTCTAGATGTATGGCTTATCATTATGTTATAACTATGAGCTGTCACATGTATGGTGACTTATCATTATGTTATAACTATGAGCTGTCACATGTATGGTGACTTGTCATTATGTTATAACTATGAGCTGTCACATGTATGGTGACTTATCATTATGTTATAACTATGAGCTGTCACATGTATGGTGACTTGTCATTATGTTATAACTATGAGCTGTCACATGTATGGTGACTTGTCATTATGTTATAACTATGAGCTGTCACATGTATGGTGACTTGTCATTATGTTATAACTATGAGCTGTCACGTGTATGGTGACTTATCATTATGTTATAACTATGAGCTGTCACATGTATTGTGACTTATCATCATGTTATAACTATGAGCTGTCACATGTATGGTGACTTATCATGTTATAACTATGAGCTGTCACATGTATGGTGACTTATCATTATGTTATAACTATGAGCTGTCACATGTATGGTGACTTATCATTATGTTATAACTATGAGCTGTCACATGTATGGTGACTTATCATCATGTTATAACTATGAGCTGTCACATGTATGGTGACTTATCATGTTATAACTATGAGCTGTCACATGTATGGTGACTTATCATTATGTTATAACTATGAGCTGTCACATGTATGGTGACTTATCATTATGTTATAACTATGAGCTGTCACATGTATGGTGACTTGTCATTATGTTATAACTATGAGCTGTCACATGTATGGTGACTTATCATCATGTTATAACTATGAGCTGTCACATGTATGGTGACTTGTCATTATGTTATAACTATGAGCTGTCACATGTATGGTGACTTGTCATTATGTTATAACTATGAGCTGGCACATGTATGGTGACTTGTCATTATGTTATAACTATGAGCTGTCACATGTATGGTGTCTTATCATTATGTTATAACTATGAGCTGTCACATGTATGGTGACTTATCATTATGTTATAATTATGAGCTGTCACATGTATGGTGACTTATCATCATGTTATAACTATGAGCTGTCACATGTATGGTGACTTGTCATTATGTTATAACTATGAGCTGGCACATGTATGGTGACTTGTCATGATGTTATAACCATGAGCTGGCACATGTATGGTGACTTGTCATTATGTTATAATTATGAGCTGTCACATGTATGGTGACTTGTCATTATGTTATAACTATGAGCTGTCACATGTATGGTGTCTTATCATTATGTTATAACTATGAGCTGTCACATGTATGGTGACTTATCATTATGTTATAATTATGAGCTGTCTTGTGTAGGGTGACTTGTCATTATGTTATAACTATGAGCTGTCACATGTATGGTGACTTATCATTATGTTATAACTATGAGCTGTCACATGTATGGTGACTTACCATTATGTTATAACTATGAGCTGTCACATGTATGGTGACTTGTCATTATGTTATAACTATGAGCTGTCACATGTATGGTGACTTGTCATTATGTTATAACTATGAGCTGTCACATGTATGGTGACTTACCATTATGTTATAACTATGAGCTGTCACATGTATGGTGACTTGTCATTATGTTATAACTATGAGCTGTCACATGTATGGTGACTTATCATCATGTTCTAACTATGAGCTGTCACATGTATGGTGACTTATCATGTTATAACTATGAGCTGTCACATGTATGGTGACTTATCATTATGTTATAACTATGAGCTGTCACATGTATGGTGACTTATCATTATGTTATAACTATGAGCTGTCACATGTATGGTGACTTGTCATTATGTTATAACTATGAGCTGTCACATGTATGGTGACTTATCATCATGTTATAACTATGAGCTGTCACATGTATGGTGACTTGTCATTATGTTATAACTATGAGCTGTCACATGTATGGTGACTTGTCATTATGTTATAACTATGAGCTGGCACATGTATGGTGACTTGTCATGATGTTATAACTATGAGCTGGCACATGTATGGTGACTTGTCATTATGTTATAATTATGAGCTGTCACATGTATGGTGACTTGTCATTATGTTATAACTATGAGCTGTCACATGTATGGTGTCTTATCATTATGTTATAACTATGAGCTGTCACATGTATGGTGACTTATCATTATGTTATAATGATGAGCTGTCACATGTATGGTGACTTATCATCATGTTATAACTATGAGCTGTCACATGTATGGTGACTAGTCATTATGTTATAACTATGAGCTGGCACATGTATGGTGACTTGTCATGATGTTATAACTATGAGCTGGCACATGTATGGTGACTTGTCATTATGTTATAACTATGAGCTGTCACATGTATGGTGTCTTATCATTATGTTATAACTATGAGCTGTCACATGTATGGTGACTTATCATTATGTTATAATTATGAGCTGTCTTGTGTAGGGTGACTTGTCATTATGTTATAACTATGAGCTGTCACATATATGGTGACTTATCATTATGTTATAACTATGAGCTGTCACATGTATGGTGACTTACCATTATGTTATAACTATGAGCTGTCACATGTATGGTGACTTGTCATTATGTTATAACTATGAGCTGTCACATGTATGGTGACTTGTCATTATGTTATAACTATGAGCTGTCACATGTATGGTGACTTGTCATTATGTTATAACTATGAGCTGTCACATGTATGGTGACTTGTCATTATGTTATAACTATGAGCTGTCACATGTATGGTGACACCATCTGACCAGGACATCGTACATGTGATGAAGCATGCACAATAAGAGACGAAAATCTTTATAATAGGCAATTCTAGTCTTTGGATATATATATATATAAATACATTAACCAAGATGCAAATATTTGTCAAATCTAAAATCTCTGCTGCAACTGGCAGAGACTATGTATTTTATCTATAGTAAATTATAAAAAGCGTGTGGCTCCTGTGGTTGTCTACATGTGAGTTTTGCATGTATGGGAATTACATTTTTTGGCATCTGGCGGGACCATTTGGGTGGTTTGTAGATTTAGAATATTTTAATATCACATGGGGAGTTAGTTCTTATAAATAAATAAAAGACAATATGCAAAACAGAAAACTGGACTCTAGCGAGAGAGGCTCTACCCTACCATAGTGGTCAGTACACTTGACCTGGTTCTGTGACAGACGCTGTATGTGGTGGAGACAAGTGTTGTTCCTCCGCCCGGCATGAACCTCTGCAGTGCGGGCAGTCTGTGTGACCTGCTAGTGGACGTCCAGCAACTGACCGCCACGGCTCCGGCCACCGGCCTCTACTATCAGGTGCAGTCAGACACCTACTGGGCAGTGTGTGACTCCACCGCCACAGGTAAGCCATGTCTCTTAAAAACATTTAAATAAAGCTTTAAAAACGATATGAAATATATTGTTCGTGGTTCCAAGATTCCATTAGGCAGCCAGAAATAAACTTACTTTGGAGCAAATGTTGAAACATGCGATGTTTTGACCTGCTTACAGCGAACCTTGTTCACGCGCTGATGTCATGTGACATCTATAACCAGATTATTCCGGCAGAATCTTAGCCATGTCACATGATGTCAGTGCGGGAACAAGATCCGTTGTAGACGGGTTGAAACATTGCATATGTTTTTATAGTTGCTCCAAAGTAAGTCTACTTCCTGCTGTTTAAATCTTTAAAAAGGTACTCAATTTTTAATGGACCATATTTTGCAATTGGAAGTTTTAAATAGAATAGATGCTTATGCCTGTTTATGACATTGGTGAAACTGTATCTGGAATTTATGTTATTTTTCAATTACCTTTTCAGTTAACTTTTTCAGTAAAATTTTCAATCACATTTTCTAAAATAACTTTATATAATTAACTTTTCAATTAACTTTTTTCAATTAACCTCTTTTTCATTAAATTTTTAATTAATGTTTCAATTGCATAATTAATTTTGTAGCGTTTTAAACAGTTGATTTGTCCTGTAAAACATACTCAAACTTTGAATGGAAGATAAGTTTGAAATTACAATAGTTAAATAAAGTGTCTAGAAATGTTTTGGCACTGCTTGTGTCTGCGGATGGCATTGGTGAAACTGTAATTGAAATTGGTAAAACTGTAATTGTTTTTCAGTTACTGTTCAATTAGTGTTTCAATATATTTTTAAAATTAACTTTTCAATTAACTTTTAAATAAACTTTTTCAGCTAACTTTCAATTTACCTTTATAATTAAGTTTTAAATTAACTGTACATTACATTGAGGCAGATTTGGTGAAATCATCAAATAGGCTATTAATTATTTAAAATTAGAACCAACATTAATGCAAATGATACTCAAAACAGGAATCTTCTTGGGAAAGCATGATGTGGTTGTGCACATGTCTGTGTTGATGTTGTCGACATTCCTTGTTCTCTTAAAACAATTGATGTAGGTTGGTCATTATAAACCAGATTTGTGATGGACGAATGCAATTGAGGAAGCGTCTTTTATGACAGTGTATTTAGTTGCCTGCAGACACAATGATAGTTGGGCATTCTTTTCATTGTAGGCATGTGTAAACTCGAGGCGAATCAGTTCAGGACCCACGTATGTATCCGACCTCTGCTAGGTGGCTACCTTCCACTACCCTCCGTCGATCTCTGCCACAGACGCACAACAGTGACACCTGGTGAGTTACGATGTTTCATTGGCTGCAGAGCTGGTAGAAGTACATTTGTTTTGTACTTGAGTAAAAATGCAAGTAACTAGGAAAAAGCTACTCAAGTAAAGTTAAAAGTACTTTTTTAAATGTACTTGAAGTACTTGTAAAAACTAAACACTTGTACTTGAATTAACACAAAAGTACTTTCCTAACTTAATGGCTTGACATTTTGTTTTGCAACTTGTGCGCCACCAGGTAATCATGTCGGCTAATGGTAATGATTCAGCCAATCAGAAAATATTACCACTGATAGCTCTCGCTGATATCTATAAATAGATCTGTGCAGGGGGCAAACAGTGGTGGATTCCAACAGAGACCATTTGTCGGAAACATCTTAGAAGTTCCAAAACTTTAACGCATAAAGTATGGATACTTTATTACATTCAGAAAAGTACACCTTAATTGTACTTCGTACAAGTACTTCTAAAAATGTACTTCGTTACTCAAGAAAAGTAAACTTTTCTACTTAAGTAAGGTAACAAAGTAAAAGTATTTTCTTTCTGGTTCCGATTGGCCACAACAGTTATTTAACTCAAAATGGCTGGAACACACTGATATCATCATATTTTAATCTTTTGTGATATTTATGTCATTACAGAATAATGCACAGTTTGTTGGTGTTAAATGAGTGTTAACAGCGAAATAACAACTTTGCGTGTCACAGGCTGTTATCTGTACAGAAAATTAATGCCGCTAATATGTTCACCTCGTTATTCAGATCAATTTCGCCCAATCCTGAGGGTGATCACAATAGGGAGGTTCCATTGTATCCTATTATTTCCGTTATATATTGGCAAATTAAAGTCGCATTCTGAGTTCGTCCATCTTTAAACAAATTATTTTCAGTAAATTATTATACACCATATATCACTTTCCTCAAAATAAATTAAATACATAATTATAAAAATGGTAAAACAGAATAAAAACAATAATATCTGCATGCCATACGTCTGCGGACCGGACCTGGTGACCGATATTTTGCAAAGGCATAATTTATTGAATGACATTTCTAATGCAAAAGTGACATACGGTAGCAAGTATAATCAAAAGTGACATATGGTAGCAAGTATAATCAAAAGTGACATACGGTAGCAAGTATAATCAAAAGTGACATACGGTAGCAAGTATAATCAAAAGTGACATATGGTAGCAAGTATAATCAAAAGTGACATACGGTAGCAAGTATAATCAAATAAGTAAATTTTGTTCATATTGTACATATAATTTCTTAATTAAACAGAGTTAAAATGGCAGTTTAATAACTTAGAATGCAAGTTTATGGTCACTTCTTACCTATGTGCCTGTGTACCACTTGTGCTAAAACATAATACGTTTGCAGTCCACAATAACTGTCAGGACCAGCATTCCATGAATAAAGAATGTTTATTATTACTTACATGTATACGTTAGACAAAGGTTAGGGATCATTTCAGAACACCAATGTCCGATATCAGACGAAATTACTTTCATCTGGCCTCAGCCCCCCCTGTTAAAAGTTTTTGAACATTGATATGATGATATTAAAAATATTAGTTCGAAGCATAAAACATTGATGTCCAATGCCAGATGAAACTACCCATGATCCCCCTCCCCCAAACAAAACTAATTTCATCTGATATCAGACATCAACATTGAGATGATCCCTTACCTACAGATTTGACGAGGATTACTTTACTAACAGATAATTGTTTTACAGGTGAGACAGATGTGGATTCACTGTCTGACGTCACCTTCGGTGTCAGTCAGGTGTATAATCGCAGTGCAGCCACACAGGTCCACGTCCTTCCTGCGGCCACAGGCAGTCTACAGGTGACAGCCATGTGACATACTTGTGTCACCAACGGTTAAGGCACCAGTGAATCAATTTTGTGTGACAACTTGAAACATGGATTAGTTGTTGGAATCAGGAAAAGTGGGAAGTGTCACTGAACTCTGAATGTGATGATAACTTGAATCCAGCTACATCAAGAATATGATATTCTGTGACACCAGCACAACAGGAGAATGTTATGCGATTGTTTCTGTGTCAGGACTATATGGTATCACCATAGTGTAGATGTCATATTGGTATGTGTCATAATGGTATGGACGATACATTTGTAGCAATGTCACATTGTGTGGATTCCACACCAGTGTGAATGGAACATTTGAATGAATATGAATAATGTTAACATGGGTGTCGGAATTAATGGTCACCTCAGCAGTTCATTAGACACAATTTTGCAAATAATATTAGTGTCACCTCGTCAGTGTCACCTTGTCAGTGTCAATTGTATTGGCAATTAGTGTCATCAAAATTCACCTCACCAATGTTGCTGCATCAGTGTCACCTCGTCAGTGTCACCTTGTCAGTGTCAATTGTATTGGCAACTAGTGTCATTAATGTCACCTCACCAATGTTGCTGCATCAGTGTCACCTTGTCAGTGACATCTCACCAATGTCACCTTACCAATGTCAGTTCATCAGTGTCACCTCATCAGGGTCACTTTATCAATGACACCTTGTTAATGTCACCTCATCAATGTCGCCACATCAGGGTCAATTTGTCAATGTCACCAATTTTGCCTCACCAGTTTCACCTTATCTGTGTCACCTCGTCAGTGTCACCCTATTAGTGTCACCTCATCAGTCAGTGTCATCTCAGTAACCATGTGACTGACCCTGGCCAAAAAATCAGTTGGCTGTTTTTCGGCAACAGTCATTCAAAGAATGTGTGGCGACACAATTGAGAAAAGTAAAACTGCACAAAACACAGCACGCCTCACAAATCGGCCCAAAATTGACCATGGCCATCCACAGGATTAATGTCACCTTGTGACTGTCATCTTATTTAGGTCACCTCATCAATATCATTATCAAATGATAGTCAACCCACAACAAAACAAGAATCTGATGTGATAAAATAAATTTATTCCCAAATATATTGTGTTGACCTCTCATTATAGTGTACACATAAATCAAGGCATCCATTGCTACACGCAGTGCAAGAGTATTTGTCACGTGGCAAGGCGACGTTAGATACACATATTCTTCAGGTAGACGATTAAAAACACTTTCAAGAACAGATAGTTAAAGATGTGGAAGATTTTATAATCTCTGTTTGTTTAACAAGTTATCATTGGTTTTTCCTGATACATTTAACAAGAAAACTCATGAAGGTTTCAATACAATGATGTCGTTTCATAACTATTCAATCCACAATTTATAAATGTGAAATTTAAAATACAGAAGACCCATTCGCTCACAGACATGCCATCAAACTACGTCCATATACATTATACCAATGGTAATAATTCTTTAATAAATCTTTTCATAAATGACAATATGACTGGTAAAATACTTAGCCATATTTGTTAGAGTTAACAAGGTGCTGTAAAGGCACACAAGACATTTAAAAAATAACACCTTAAACATATACATGGTGCAATATATAACAAAAGTTAGTTTAACACAACTTGTGACAAAATAAGAGATTCAAATACTAGTATATGTACTAGGCACATCACATCCTGGAATTTGACAGAAACTTGTAGAACAATAGTGATATTCACATAACTCGTGCAAACCTTAGTCCATGTCTGTAATAAGACCATGGACAATCCAGGTAAGGACATCACAATAAACCATGACAACAAACCGCATTGCTCTATTAGTAAAGGTAATAAGTCTGATTGTGCATTTATCAATAAATCATGATATGTTAATATAAGAAATTTAAATTCTAACCACCCATGTTTTAAACATGGTTTTTTACTTTAAATGAAATGTGTGCAGTGATGAATTCTGAACATTTTAGTATCTACCTTTAACTTTTATTATTATTTTTTAACTAGTATTAATTGTTTCTATCAATATTATCCTTATCTATTTATTATTGATATATATTTTAATGTTTTTAGTAATCATAATACCTACATTACATAGATTGTAATGCGCCTGTGAATGGTAATAATTTCCAGATTTATGGCGCCGAGAAATGCAGTAAAATGATTATCAATGAACCGCAGTTTCATACAGTTTGTTTCTTTTTTATAAATATCAATCGTGCTACACAATACAGTCGCAAATAGTTGTTGAGAATTCCCAATAATTGTTTTAAAAATCTGGGCATCAGGGGACCCTTACGATAAATAAAACAAGCTCGTAAGAAAATTTATCATTAAACAGAGTCCATTGTTTAATTTAAGAGTTTCTTAAATGCAAAAATCCATTGCTGAGTAACAGAGGACACTATTTCCGTGACGCACAACAGTAACAGATTTTAAAGAGGAAAATGTGGCTTATGAGCTCGTAAGAGTTAGTGGAACAGTCCCCATGTGCCCATGCACTCATAGGCATATAATAACACCCATGAAATTACACTCATTCTGCGACCACGTAAGAACCAAAACACATTATAAAAAATAAAATGGTCAAATTATTTTTTATTTGTCCTATTCTTTACTGCTAGAAAAATAATTTGGCACTATCCTAGGTTGACCTTAATTGTGAAGTGGCTGTATTACTGAGGTGACCATAGAGGGAGGTTCCGCTCTATTTTATTGTTAATATTATCTTGATGCTTCAAAAATTTAAAATACATTCCTTTATATATTAATATTGTAATGTGCCTACGAATGGTCAAAATGGCCATGTTTGTGGTGCACCAAAATAGTGTAGTATTATTATTATCGGTACTGTGGTAGTTCTGCTGGAATTAGGCAATATATATATATACCCATAAGAGGGAAAGACCCCTGAGTACTCTTGTAGCAGAGCACTACAGGACAGTATTGGTATAAAACACTGAATGCTGCCTACTTCATTAAGATTATCTTCATTTACATTCGCTGTACCATCTGACATTCTAGATCGATTTGCAGTCTTCATTGAGTTTTCCTTATCTTTCTTCATTTTCTTTCTTACTTTGGATGGAAGTAGACATTACTCGGTTCAGAAGGCGTCACTGTTATCTCCATGTCCTTATTTCCTGTCTCTGTCCATTTCCGTCGGACCTACAGGATAAAAAAACAACGCATTCAATTTATTGCACCCTCCAGCCTCCGTTACCCTTTGCCCCAGATGAACGTATTCATGCAAACACCATTTCAACGTCCACTGAAACATCTAGCCATGCTCCAGTTGTTGCGTAAACTGTACATTTTTATAATTCCACTTCTGTCTGTTGCCAGGTACTCAGTTATCCAGAGCTCTAAGTAAACTAAAGCAAAGTGGGGTGAACAAAATTGCCCAGGCTTCAAAATGACAGCATTGGATTTAGACCCAGGGGATCGGCTGATAAGGATAATCTGGGATAATCCATATCTAAACAGAATCCGAAGACACTATTTCCATGACAGTTTTCACTATACAAGATCACTGTTAAGGAGCAAAATCTATTTCAAAGAGCAAAATTGGATTTATGAGCTCACAAGAATGTTGATTAATCGGGTCCCTGGTCTTCTTGATTGACTAATCCTCTAATCGACATCAAACAACCCAACGCTTGATGACATGAAGTAGCTATAAGTAGTACACACCTGACTGCATGGCACCCTAACACCCCATATCCCACGGACAGGTGATCTGACCTATCCACCACGTGGCCAGTAGCCTAGCAAAAACTCCATCAAGTCATAAAAATGGATGCCGAACATGTGGAGTGTTCAAATGTTCCTTCGTATATTTTGTTGAAATTCTGGCCACAAAAGATTTTCTTTATGACACAGACACAAGGAATGAGATGCAGGAATGTATCATTTATAATAATAATAATAAGATAACTTCTATTGTGCCTAAATCCTTGGAAACCAAGCTCAGAGGCGCATCAAAACAAAAGGATTGGTCAATCTCAAAATCCATAAGTAGTATTCCAGTTGTCAACAGATGAGTCATGGCGCTAGTTGTCTCGCCACAGTAGCTATGTAATTCACACATATAACCGTTATCAATATTATTGGCAAAGACAATGGTTGATGCAGGTAAATTTTGACTGTGACGTATGCAAACTGCAACGCTTTGTATCCATCAATAGTAGATAGATGGAGAAGCAGGGTATTAACCAGAGACCCGTCTGCCCGTCTTCAAGACTGGCAGATAACTGGCAAAGACGGGTAATTACAACTGATAAGACTGGTGGAATTTAGAGGGGGCCAGCTGGCCACTAGATTAAAGGAAATAAAAATAAGGCATTAGCTAAAATACTTTTTCCATGTGTACACAAAGTTTAACATTGTATGTAACATTTGACATTAAACAAATTCAGAAAAATACATTTGTAGCATAAATTCGATTTTAAGCCCGTCTGTGAAGCGATTCCCGCGGAAAATAAAATTTTAATGAACTAGGTGATCACGTTGTATCGCTTTTTGGGATGCCGAGATGTGACGTCACTTATGACACACACTCGCATCAGGCCGACCCTTTCCATGCATTCAGAGCATGTTTACAAGGATAGCCTTTGGGTCAAAACGAGCGTCAGAATGAGTTATTGTGCAATATTCCGACGTAATACAAACACTAGTCATCATAGAGGAACAAGCAGTTATCTTACGGTTCCACATGAATCAAATTTTATTCAAAACAACGAATATTTTCCCGGGCAGTGAAGTGGACTACCCCTAGTGTGAGCTGCGACTCTTGTGGAACTTGGTAGCACCAAGACTGTATGGGTATGCCCGACTGTATCTTCAAGACACTGAAAAACGTCACTTGGAAAAGTGTAAACTGTGGTCTACCCAATTTTTCCACCACACTATTCAATACAACTATATGTGACTCCACTAACCCATATGAACCCCTCAGATCCTCATTATGCGAGACATCGGACTCTGACCTCAGCTTTGACCACCCTGGAGCCACATCATCACCAAATTGCCCCCCTAGACAGAGTGACTACTCACCGAGAGGTAACACCCAGAGTGAACATAGCCTTCCCAGGAAAGACATCCCCATGCGAATCCTTATGCTGAACTGTCAGTCCACTCGAGGGAAAAAACCTCTCATTGAAAATGCTATCGATTCCACACAGGCCGACATCATCATCGGAACTGAGTCTTGGCTCAACAACTCCATTCATTCCAGTGAGGTCTTTCCCCCTGGATTTCCACCATTTAGAAAAGACAGAGCTGCAGGTAGCCATGGGGGAGTTTTCATGCTGGTTTCCTCACGATTTGAGAGCTGTGAACCTGAAGAACTGCAAGTTGACGTCCAGAGTGAACTCTTGTGGGTGAAGGTGAAAATCAAAGGTGAAAGAGATCTCCATATCGGAGCGTACTATCGGCGTCCTGGCAAAACTGATCGAGATCAACTTGACTGCATTCAACTCAGCCTCAACAAGATTCCTCACAACTCTCATATATTGCTTGGGGGAGATTTCAACCTCCCAGATATAGACTGGGAAACAGAGTCAACCTGTCCATATGGAGTGCATCCAGCTGTCTCTAACCATCTCATCTCAATCACCCAAAATGCAGACCTTGAGCAAATAGTGCATCAACCAACCCGGACTACTGATGACACGGTAAACATCCTCGACTTGTCCTTCACGAACAACATGACCCTAATCAACAACGTCAACGTAATACCATGCATTTCTGACCATGATGCAATCTTCATCGAATCAAGCTTCAGACCCTTCATTGTTAAACAGGCTCCACGGAAGATTTGTATGTATAAGAAAGCTGATTTCAGCACCATTAGTGATAAACTGAATGAGTTCAAGCCTTCATTTGAGGAAGCAGCAAAGTCCTGTGGGACCAACGAGCTGTGGACTAGATTCAGAGACACCGTCACCACTCTGATGTCCGACTTCATTCCATCTAAAGAAGTACGGGGCGATAAGATCCACAAACCTTGGATAACACCCAAGGTGAAATCTGCACGGAGAAGACTGCAGCGACTCCACAGCAAGGCAAAGAAATCAAGATCTACTGCAAGTAGAAAGAAATACGTATCAGCCAGAGCTGAAGTCCAGAGACAACATTGTCATGCATATTGGGACCATGTGAATAACTTGATTGACACCCCTGACTCCAAAGACGACATTATGGACAGACCGCCAGCCCAGAAGAGGTTCTGGAACTACATCAAGTCACTGCGTAAGGATACTACAAGGGTATCCCCTCTTCGAGAAGGAGGCAGGCTGTACTCAGAACCCAAGGACAAGACAAATATTCTCAACAGACAGTATAAGTTGGTGTTTACAAGAGAAGACATCACAACCACCCCATCCATGGTAGGCATTCCCCTACCACCAATGCCTGACATTATGGTTACAGAAGAAAGTGTCCTGAAACTCCTGCTAAAGACCAACCCACACAAAGCCACCGGGCTGGATGGAATCATGGCAAGAATCCTCAAAGAGTGCTCATGCCATCGCACCATTGCTCACCATCATATACAATAAGTCGCTGGAAGAAGGATCCGTGCCAGATGACTGGCGACATGCTAACGTGACAGCTATTTTCAAAAAGGGAGATAGAAACACTGCCGCCAACTACAGACCAGTTTCCTTAACCGGTCTCTGCTGTAAACTGCAGGAGCACATCTTGGTCAGCAATACATTGAAGCACCTAGAAGAACATACAATCCTCACTGACTGCCAACATGGTTTTAGGGCCAAGAGAAGCTGTGAAACCCAGCTACTGACATTAAGTCATGAAATAGCAAACATTCTGGACTGGGGCAAGCAGATGGACCTGGCTATATTAGATTTCTCGAAGGCGTTTGACCGAGTACCTCATCAGAGCCTCCTGTTAAAGCTATATCATTATGGGATCAGGGGATCCACTTACAGGTGGATCGCTGAATTCCTGTCAAACAGATCTCAGCAAGTAGTCGTTGATGGAGCATCATCTGACCAAGCCTCTGTTATCAGTGGCGTGCCCCAGTGCACAGTCTTGGGGGCCACTCTTGTTCCTCCTGTTTATTAACGATCTACCTAACAACCTTCACTCCAGCACTCTTCCATTTGCTGATGACTGCAACATCTACAGGGAAATTAGATCTATGGACGACTGTCAAATTCTCCAGGAAGACCTATCCACCCTAGCATGTTGGGAGAAGAAGTGGGGCATGGATTTTCATCAACAAAAATGTAACATCATGACCTGCACAAGATCTAGGAAACCCAAGTCCTTTAACTACCAACTTAAGGGCCATACTTTAGAAGTCTCCATCTGCTCAAAGTACATAGGCGTTGATCTGCAAAGAGACCTCTCTAGGAAACGACACACCGAGCAATCAGCAAAGAAAGGACATGGCATGCTGGGTTTCCTTAAGCGGAATTTGAAGTCGGCCAGTGAAGACACAAAAACTAATGCCTACAAAGCCCTGGTAAGACCCCACATTGAATATTGTAGTGTCATCTGGAATCCTCACCATCAGGACCAGGTAAATAAAATTGACGTTGTGCAAAGGAAGGCCGCGAGATATGTCACCAACAGATATCATAACACCAGCAGTGTAACATCCATGCTAGACCATCTGCAGTGGGAGTCTCTGGCATCAAGACGCACCAAGACACAACTGACCATGCTCTTTAAGATCATCCACAACTATGTTGATATCGACCCTCAGCCCTACCTCTCCCCTGCCTCATAAAGAACTAGATCCAATCATTCCCTGAAGTTCCATCAGCTTCCTGCACGCACAGATGTATTTAAATTTAGTTTCTTCCCCAGGGTCATTCCTGTGTGGAACTCCTTGCCAGCACGTGTTGCTGAGGCTCCCAGTTTGGGTATTTTCCAAAGGGAGCTTGCCCAGCTTTCCTTCTGATTTATTTGTTTTTGTCCTTCTCCGAATTAGGGTAAATGAGGGACTAGGGCAGTGTCGGCCGGAGTTTATCTCCGGGGACCGCTACGGTTGCCGAATTGGTCTAGACCTGATACCTGAAAAAGACAACGGCAATTTTATATATCTTTTCTCTCTTCTCTCATACTTTTGGTCTTTTGTATATTTACTTTTTCTTCTTTTTCTTTTGTTTCCTCCAACAATAAACCAACCGTTGTCAAATGATCAAGATTGATCGGTCAACGTAATATACAGATACAGAGATACAGAGAATGTGAATGGGCCTACAAGTCGACTAGGTTTCGCCGAGCTTGGGCTCGTTTTCAGAATAATTATATCGAATGCAACCAACGGGAGATAATCTACACCAATAAACATACATAGCAAACATATATTGTATCCAGTCTTTCAGAGTTTCTGCTGGTGCCGCTAGCTCAGTGGGTAGGCGCGTTGGTTTCTTGTCATTTATTTTACAATCGGGCGACGCCAGTTCAATCCTGACAGCATGCAAACTATTGATTTTCATTACACTTTTTTTGTTTATGTTTTCACGAAGTAATATAAACCAAATCATTTAGTATACTATGATGCACTGTTTGTAAACATTTGTTATAATTTTGTACTAATTATTTATTCGCCACAAAAATGAAAATATGGTCTTATATATAACGATGTTTCTAAATTTTATTTATCCAGACAGATCACAATCTGTTTTCACAGATATAATTACAATATATTACCGTACAATATATTTACAATTAATAAATTATATATCCATTACATTATATTTGTTTGGATAAATAAAATTTAGAAACATTGTTATATAATGACCATATTTTCATTTTTGTGGCGAATAAATAATTACTACAAAAATATAAATTATTTACAAACAGTGCATTATAGTATTAAATGATTTGGTTTATATTACTTCGTGAAAACATAAACAAAAAAAAGTGTAAAGAAAATCAATGGTTTGCATGCTGTCAGGATTGAACCGGCGTCACCCGA
Source organism: Escarpia spicata (assembly GCA_963995525.1). NCBI lineage: Eukaryota > Metazoa > Annelida > Polychaeta > Sabellida > Siboglinidae > Escarpia > Escarpia spicata. The sequence continues at coordinate 21,292,483 of OZ023218.1, read as the reverse complement.
TTGTAAAATAAATGACAGGTAACCAACGCGCCTACCCACTGAGCTAGCGGGACCAGCGGAAACTCTCTGACTGATTTAAGTTGTTATGATAAATTGTACAGCTCCTTCATATATCGATATTCTAGTAATATTATGAGATTAAACACGTTACTTTCTGTAGCTGGATACAATATATGTTTGCTATGTATGTTTATTGGTGTAGATTATCTCCCGTTGGTTGCGTTCGATATGATTATTCTGAAAACGAGCCCAAGCTCGGCGAAACCTAGTCGGTCTCGCATTCGTTGTTTTGAATAAAATTTGATTCATGTGGAACCGTAAGATAACTGCTTGTTTCTCTATGATGACTAGTGTTTGTATTACGTCGGAATATTGCACAATAACTCATTCTGACGCTCGTTTCAACCCAAAAGCTATACTTGTAAACATGCTCTGAATGCATGGAAAGGGTCGGCCTGATGCGAGTTTGAATCATAAGTGATGTCACATCTCGGCATCCCGAAAAGCATGCAAAAAATGTGCATATTCGAAAATGTCCGGATGCACAGCATAAAATGTGGAATTTCTAATTCATTGAATTTTTTTGATTTTTTTGACTTGGTGGACGTAGAAATAGATAGCAGGATGTAATATAACATGAATTCAAGCAATAGGTGTTTTTATTCCCTTTAACTAATATTTCCAGTTCTAGAGACAAGATTTAACAAGATTTAACAAGATTGCCACCCAGAGAATTAACTCTAGGTGGCAGGTGGACAAGGAAGCCATTGGCTTTTCGAGAGTCCGACCTTTTTATCTATGTGTATCCCGCCCGTCTGAGGTATGTGTCGATTTTATTTTTAAACATATTCACGCTACTAGCACCCACACAATCAGCAGGTAATCTGTTCCATTCATTTACAGTTCTTTGTGAAAATGAAAACTTTCTTATATCCAATCTACTCTGCTCCTTTGCTAATGCAAGATCATGTCCTCTAGTCCTTCTATCTTTCTTAACTGAGAAAAACATATTTCTATCAATATTTTCATAACCCTTCAATATTTTAAACACTTCTATCTGATCTCCTCTCAATCTCCTGGTCTCTAGTGTTGTTAAACCGCATTTTTTTAGGCGTATTTCATAACTAAGATCCCTCAGATTTTGTATCATTTTAGTTGCTCTCCTCTGCACTCTTTCTAGCATATCTATGTCCTTCCTGCGATATGGCCTCCACGCTTGAATACAATATTCTAAATGAGGCCTAACTATTGTTTTGTACAGCGGTATTATTAGCTCTTTTTCCTTATACGTTATGTTTCGCCTAATTAATCCAAGGATTTGATTTCCCTTTGAAGCTGCAATTCCGCACTGCTCTGAAATCTTCATATCAGCACTAACGGTTAACCCTAAGTCCTTTTCTTTTACAGTAGTACTTAGTACAGTACCCCCCATTGTATATTCTACCTCTTCGTTCCCATGTCCTATGTGGAGGCATTTACATTTCCCAAAATTGAACATCATTTGCCATTTTTCAGACCATTTCATCAACCTGTCAAGATCATCTTGTAAATGCTGTCTATCTCCATCACTTTTAATCCTTCTAAACACTTTTGTATCATCCGCAAATTTCAACACCTTGCTTGTTATTTCATCATCCAAATCGTTGATGTATATTAAGAATAATATAGGACCTAATACTGATCCCTGTGGTACCCCACTCAATACCGATTTCCAGTTTGAAGCCTCCCCATCAACTACTACACGTTGTCTTCTGTCAATCAGCCATTGTTCTATCCAGTTTATTATACCATTTCCTATGCCATGGGCCTTTAGTTTAAGCAGTAATCTTTGATGTGGTACTTTGTCAAAAGCTTTTTGAAAATCTAAGTAGACGATATCTACTGGTGTTCCCTCATCTACCCACTTAGTGATGTCTTCCAAAAAACATAACATATTTGTTAAGCATGACCTCGCTTTAAAAAAACCATGTTGAGATGGGTTTATCAAGTTTTGTTTAGCAAGAAAATCCACCATGTGATCTTTAATTAGTCTTTCTAATAATTTACAAATCACTGATGTTAAACTCACTGGTCTATAGTTCTCTGACTTGTTTCTCGAACCTTTTTTGAATAACGGTATAATGTTTGCTTCTTTCCATTCTAAAGGAACCACTCCCTCTTCTAATGACAAGTTGAAAACTGTTGCAAGTGAAGAGACCCACATCAATGACTATCATTGGAGCAAGTGGTAGTGTAACAAATCAAATGGATCATTATTAATTACATCAATGTCTCAAATGTTGCAAGTTTGTCATTGAAAAAAGATAAACTGGCCAATAATGGCTGTGATTGACGATCAAATTATGTCTGGCTAAGGACCAGTGGAGAAGTATCGTTGGATTCGTCAAGACAGCGGAACGAACTGGTGGATGTGGTCCATACTGTGTAGTGAGAAGAAGAAGACGTATAACTATAAGAATGGACGTACTTGCTTCATGAGACTGACCACGTCATCTTCGTGAGACCCCTCACTAATGGTCTTGACGAGTGTGTGAATAAACCAGCTTCCATGGGTATCACTTCGCATTGTCTTATACCCTACAATCAATAACACAATATCTTTTAAGAAATCATCTAAAAACAACAGTCTATGACACTATATGAAACCGATGTTATTAAATCGAAGACCATAATTTGAATTACCGTATTCATTCTAATAAGCACGCAGTATGCTCAACAAATATTTGAGACACAAAAATATGTCAAATGTTGCATTCAAATAAGCGTTCAGGTGTATATACACATTTTTCTGGGTTTCCTGGGTATAACCATCTCAGCAGACATGACAGACAAACTATTTATGCATCCACTGAGTCTGATCACTTAGGTGGACCTTTCAATAATTTTTCATCACTGATCTTTTAATCTAGTGTGACATTGGTAGAAATGAAATTACAGTGATGGATTCAACAGTCAAGGTTGGCCTTGGAGATCACTGCCACAATGAATAAATCACAGTAGAATAAACGTCCATTCATTCATTCATTCAGTCATTCATTCAGTCATTCATTCATTCAGTCATTCATTCAACACTCTTAAACCACTAATTATGGCATGTATGCTTGATAGAACAAATATGGTTTGCAATTTCATATTTTAATTAGTCTTCAAAACTACTTATCCTATATTTACCTAATTTTCAGTGTAATATATATATAATATAATGATATATATATATATATATATATATATATAAAAGAAGATCATATATGACATAATATATTTGCAAGAAGGTAACCATGGTAATCGTAACCATTTGTGACAGAGTGATTTTGTAGAATGACCCATAGAACATTGAATTGATGTAACCAGGTATTTCCAATTTATTTGATTTATTCCAACAAATAATATATAAAGTTGTGCAATGAAGTATTTTGACTGAATAAAGAGTAGTATTTTTGATAACAAAACAGTGCAGTGTTGCATCAATGTTTTTAAATTTTTATGTCACACTGTGGCATAAAAAAGTAAGTTCTTATGTAGCACAATATCCTGTCCTTAGGTCTGCACATTACGCCATGCCGCAATTGCAGTGTGAAGACTATTCCTACACAAATATCCACCAATGTCTATAGCCAGGTACTCATTCATACAAATGAGTGAACTGGAGCAATGTAGAATGAACAAACATGCGAGATGATTCGGACCCGGAATCTCTCGAATGAGAGGCCAACATCCGCTCTGACCACAGCACCACTGCGCCACAGCGCCACTGCGCCACACTGCAATGTAGTGATGTGTGCACACATGTATTAGCAGGATTGATTTCCTACTAGCTTACACCCACCCACCCACCCACCCACCCACGGAGCAACCAACCACAGGCAACTGTTATTACCATTAAAACCCATTCCCAGTGGCGCCATCTGGAGGGTATTTAACCTCTCTACAGTTTGTTTCCATGTTTCTCCTAAAGGTGGAAAAGCAAACATGTAACTTTGTAAATAACTTGAAATAACTACCTTTTTTTCAAAATACATTGCCAATTGGTAAAACATATCAATGGTCCAATTAAGGAAGTGGATCTTGGCACCTCAGAGGAGTTAATTAGTCTTACAGTGCTCCTGAGATATAAATACTTTAATATTACAGAAAACTGTGGGACTAACATAGGATGATCATAACTGGGAGGTGGGGTGCCTGTATTACCGAGGTGATTGTAAAGTGAGGTTGAACTGTACAACGACCTACCCACCTTTCACTGTGCAGTGCACTTTTATTACGTTGTTATGCACATCACTTGTGTTGTTTTCTTGCCCTGCCTGATTTGGATGTGAAATGTTGAGACTCTGCATTCCCCTATCAAGGTCATCCACTCCTGGTGACTGCGGATCTACAGTGACAAATAATAGAAACAGTATCCTATAGGCAAGAACTATAATTTTAAATTAACTGTTGGGTGTCAGTTCCTGCAACAGCCAAGGTGGTAATTATTAAAGGGAGACAGTCTGTTTTTTCTACCCGGAATTGGTCAGCATAGTAATTTGTAACAGGAAGTCAGTCTGCTGTGGTGAGGAACATGGGAAATCATTGAAATCAAAGGGTAATGCGGTTAACTGTGCCTGTCTGGGAAATATTGCACATAAAGCTTATTTTGAAACTGGATGTTTTGTTTACCATTTGAACATGCTGCGGGGTTGTAACTTTCAAACTGTGAACCTTGTTACACAAGCTTACTGTACATAATTTGGCACGCTGTATTCCTTCAACACAGATATTATATTCTTCACAATATTGTATTAAGTAATAAATGAAAAAGTAGGAACAGATTGCCTCCTTTTAATAGAAAGTTAAATGAATAGGTTGTTCGGAATGTGGGCAGAGAAACACTGAATATCAAGGGGTTTGGGATTTAACCATGATGTCTTCAGCAACACTGCGACAATAAGTTTCAAATTGTGAACATTGCTATAGGCATATTAAACACTTCTGATATCACACATTCAAAATCCGAACATCAAACAAAAGATGGGTTCATTTAACAGAGAAGTGGGTTCTAACATTTGAAGAGTCAAAAGAATTGTGAAAGTTTAACACTAAATGTTTAAAATAATTATACATAAATGTGTATAAATAAGATACTGTAAAAATGGTTATATATATATGTATGTATATATGTATGTATATATGTATGTATATGTGTGTATATATATATATATATATATAAATATATATATATATACACACACACACACATATATATATACATAAGATAACCATGAAAACCAAGTGTAATATATTTGTCAGATATCTTTTAGGGTCTCCAACTGAATTAAACATAACTGACAAATGCCTGGTCTTATTATGTTTCATGCACCACTGGAGAATTGTGTCAAAAGTATTAGTGAAATGTCAATGAATTATCAGTATTCATATCAAGTGCTATACAACAGTTTAATAAATATACAAAGTGTTTCAGGGCAAAATGCGATAAACACCATATTTTAAATTTCGCCCAAACAAGGACTAAACATTTGTTAAAACACACATTAAGCTAGAATGCTATCTAATTTAGACAAAAACGAAATAAATCCCCATAAAATGACGTGCACAAGAAAGCATTTGTTTTTAAAATGCGATCAGCACCACCGTGCCACATGTGCAGCCAATCAGCACCACCATGCCACATGTGCAGCCAATCAGCACCACCGTGTCACATGTGCAGCCAATCAGCACCACCGTGCCACATGTGCAGCCAATCAGCACCACCGTGTCACATGTGCAGCCAATCAGCACCACCGTGTCACATGTGCAGCCAATCAGCACCACCGTGTCACATGTGCAGCCAATCAGCACCACCGTGTCACATGTGCAGCCAATCAGCACCACTGTGCCACATGTGCAGCTGTGCAGAGTGACGGTGCGCACTATATGAATACATGTACACTGTATACAGCGCTTTGATATCAAAATCATTTAAAATCACATTTTGCGTAATAAATGTGCAACAAATATTTCAGAGTTTGCCACCATTCTCTATGATTTTTGGTTCTAAATATATATAAACTTAATTTACAAGTTGTTATTTAAACTTTGAGGATGAAGCACAAAAGTCACTTTTTCTCAAAATGAAGGAAATGGATATATATCGCATTTTACCGTGAAACCCTTCATATAGTTCGTCAACTTCATATAAATACTTACGATCTGGGCTTTTATCTCCATCCCGACATGTCTCGGTGATAAAGATCCTTGGTTTTCCTTTCAATGCTGGGCACTTCACATCAGTGAAGTGTTCTGTTAACTGATCTATAGCGATTGTCTTTCCGTCAGTTCCATAGACTTGTCCACAACGCCCTCTTCCCATGATGCAAAGCACCAGGCCATCGATGCCACGGCAGTTCTTACTTTCCGACTCCATGACATCCTTCATTTCCTGCAAGATGGATACCATCTTAAACAGCCTTGACCTCGTCAAATATGTTAAGAATTGTAAGAATCTTGAGCATTAGTTTTAATATTTGAATTTTTAAATATGGGTGAACTGATGCAGCAATAAAGACAATGAAGAAACAATAGTGAATTTATATCACTATTAACTGCACCAAAAAAATAAAAGTATATTTTTATTGAAATACCTTTTAAGAAGTATTTCTTTTCGGGATATATATATTTTAAGTACATTTCTGAGTACTTTGCCCATTCCTGCAAAAATACTGTTTTCTGTTTGAGAGAGGGGAAGTAGGAGATAGTTTTAATAAAAAATGACAAAAATAATTGGTGATTTATTACCATATCAGGAGATTTAAAGTCCAGCTCTTAATGCAATATGTTAGCCAGAATCACTGTAGCATGAGATACTAGATTGAACAGGAACGTTGCTGAATCAATTGTACTTTGTCCCACTTAATAATGGTCTAAATTTCCAAAAATACTTGCTGACAAGGATGCCTACCTCTGCAATAAGTGCTAATGGTGTCTCTGTTTACTATTTGAATTTTTTGTTTACAATTTGGTGCACAGATGCAACATTCAAATTGCAAAAAAAATATAAAATCGAATTTGGATGCCAGTGTGTGTATTCTCATAATAAAAAGGTACGTTCTTATATAGTTGTGCAGTATCTGGGCCATAGGACTATTCAGATCGATTTACACTTCACCCTGGCAGAGCTGTTTAATTGAACACCACCTCAAGTTCTCCGGGAAGCATTCAGCCATGCTGCGATTAATGCACAAAGGTTGTTTGTACACATATATATTTACATTGTCTGTAGCCAGGTAATAAGAACATTATATTATAAATTGAGGAATAGCCATGATCGCTTTAAGGCAACACTGCTGATCACTCACCTGAACTGTGAGATCGAATTTAATAACTGTAGCAAATCCCAGTTTCTTAAACAATTCAGTTGTGTTGGCTATATCAAAGTTTGAGCCATCTCGTGATTGCTCCTCTGATAAGTTTTTATTGTTTATGATGATGGCACGACCATTTCTGATGAACTACAATGAACAGAACCATGCAGATGTGTCAAAACTTCAACAATTATTTTATTAAACAAACTGCTCATATTCTATAAACTAGTTACATCCTACATAAAAGAACCAAATTCACAACAACTGAACCAGCTAAAAAGATACCTTTAACAATTTATTAATGAAAGGATAACATTTTAATCTATCTAACAAGTATGCATTTCACATGAAACTGTGCTTATCGGGGTATGTCAAATTGAAAAAATAGTAAATAACATTTATTTTTTATGAAATATGGGGCATAAATGCAGCATTATAATGTGGTCTTAGCAGGTACTGATAACCAGCAAGACAAGATGTGCATGGTGGTTACTCCATTATCCCAGTAAGTGTTTGGCAGCCATTAAGGTAGAGCCTGTATGAGTTTTTGTAGATCACAAACAACATTATATATGAGTCTGTGATACATTTTTCCATTTCCCTGAGTGGGATATGTTACTTCCCCTGGCATGGACACGAGGCAAGGGACCAACTGTTTCAGTGTCTCTTCTGAAAGACACAGGCAAATTGTGGTGCACAAGTATTGAAATGACTGCGGGTGGACTTGAACCCAAGTCCTTAAGACTGACAGTCTGACATGCTAGGCAGTGAGCTAGTGGGCCCCATGTATTGCATTCCCATTACTTGCAAATGTGCCTTCCATAAGAAATGATAAAAATGAAACACAGTTTTAACTAGTTCCACAACAGCTGCAGTGGCCGAACTACAGAAAGTCAACTTGGTGCAACTTACATGTACATAACAAGTTGTTATGTAATCAGTCAGGTGTGGCGGCTATTAATAGACTAGGCGTGGCCGGCAGTTTGACATTTGGAGCTCTGCATTGGCAATAGATAGCGATAGTTGTTAGGTGCAGCTAGCGTGGGCAGTAGGAAGTTGGTGGTCTGCAGGGGAGCCACGGAGTTGGCTAGCAGTGCAACGTGCCAAAGTGTATCAGCTTAGCTGGTTGGTAAATAAAACTCAGAACAACAGTATGGACAATTAGTCCATGGGCCAGACCCTGAAATTTAATGAATTGGTATCAAATGGGCGGGCAAAAATCTCCTGGTGTTTTTTGAATAGCCCATGCCTGTAGTTAATAAATTAATGTGATAGACTTTTATACGTGGTAGCTTTTTGGTGGGTATCATTCCGTAAACACAATGAGGCGAGGACAAATTCTTGTCATATATTTATGGGTAGGAAAAACAAAGTGTATCATAACTTTGCAACCAATCAATACAGCCTCACAAATTACAACTCAAAATATTGGTATTACACCCCTCTACAAACATATATATATAATATGTACAAATTGGATTAATAATTAGGTCATAGGGGGTCAAAAGGTCACCAGATTTTTGAGATGCTAAAAATCTGTCACCTTCGCATTAGTTGTATTACTACTTCATAAATGAGGCCCTGAGGGATATATTTCATGTTAACTGCCCAGAATGTGAATGATAGATGCCCTGTGAGAAACTAAAGTGGTTATTGTTCAATTAATTTGCAAAATGTGCCTTCCACAATAAACGATAGAAAATCATATTTACAAAACTAACAGAAAAGTGCTGTTTTGGGGTATAGTCCATGGGCAAGACCCTGAAATTTAACGAATTGGTATCACCTGAGTGGGCAACACCACATGCTGTTTTTAGAATAGCCCAACCACAAAAATGTATAAATTGATGTGATAGACATTTGTTGAGAGTAGCGTTTTGGTAGATACCACCCCTCGAACTTAACGAATGGTGCATAATTTATAATAAAATTGGCAGTATCTCAGCATTAAATCAATATAGACTAACAATCTGACACTCTAAATATTTGTTTTAAAGTGTACCAGTAAATTCATCTGCCACCCACTTGTCCACTGTGTATGATGTACTTAGCCAGTCTGTCAAGGTCATGGTCAACTTGAAGTTAAATGTCATAGTGTGTGTGTGTTTGACCAGACACTATACGCTAAAGCGCTTGAAGTGGCACGGAAGCATCAAGACAAATTCGGTTGCGTCTTACCCTGAATGGGCATCTTTCACACTATATGTACAATGCTTGCTGTCATAGGAAAGCGATTTGGAGATGCAGCTCTTCGAGATATCTTTGTTGAATCAGGAGTGGTTGCAGATGGTTCCATTAGCGGGGTCCTGGATGGCAGAGAGTACAGTCGTGCAGTAAGGGAACATAAGCTCATGTATGAAGCACTCATGCGACTTACATGGATTCCTGCAGTGGACTGAGGCAAGTGAACAGGGACACTTTGATGAAGCTCTACGTGTCCTACAAGGTCTCGCTAATGACGTCTCACCTCAGACACTTGATGAGGTCATGTCGAATGCATCATGTAGACATGTAATACAGCTCTTCGAGCAATACCTTGATTTCCTGCGGTCTGGAAATGGAAGTTTGTCTGCAGTCTGGATGTCTTACATCGACATGAGTGATATTCTACTTGGAATTTTGCAGTCAATAAGAGAAGGGGATTGGCTTCTTCAAACATTTTATGCAGGGGGATTTTCCGTACAGCTTGGAGAGGAAAACCCATTTGGCAGAATCCCTGTTGATCAAACCTTAGAGCAGACCATAAATAAGGACACCCACACCCCAGGTGGCACAAAGGTTTTCAGCCTGAATCCAGGAGCAGTTTGCCGGTACATGTACTACCTAAATGCTGAGTACAGGAGCACGTACCTGAGGCAGATTAGAGACATGACAGGCCTTGGTAGCTCAGGGTTAAACCATGCAGACTTGCAACCAACCAGGATTCTGAAAGATGTGGCTGATGTCCAGACCTCCTACAAAACTTGTGAATTAACCCAATCAGACAGGAATAAGACACCTTGGTTAATACCGCAACAGGAACACAGGCCACTGCTGATGTCACAAATGACCTGCTGAATACCAAGACAGGTCAAGGGGCATACAAAGACTTCAAGAGTGATCGTCTCGAAAAAGACCATCCTGATGCTGTGGACTTCCATGCCAAGGTGAAGAAACAGGTTCTCAAGACATTCGCAAACATCTCTACCAAGAATATAAGACATCATCATAAAGGGTGATAGAAACTTGTTTGGCAGCATGATAGTTATCGCTCAAAGTCGTCAGCTTGACATGCATGATGTGTTTGTCCATCTACTTGGACCCTTGCCATGGGCTTTGTTGAGTGAGGATGGATCGCTACGAAAGACAGATAAAGCCAAACTCATAAACCACATTGGAAAGAACGTGCCACCAGCTGAGGCTCTTCCCAATCAGTTCGCTTGCATCATTGATGGAATGAGTGTCGTTCAGAAAATTAATGGAAGTAACCAAACATTTGCTGAACTTGCAAAGTCTGCTCTTAAGCTTGTATTGCGCGAAGGTGCTCAGAGCCAGCGAATCAACATGGTGTTCGATGTGTATCTTGAGACATCAATCAAGGATGAAACGAGGAGAAACAGGGGTTCAAGAACTGGTATTAAACTGAGGACTATAGTAGCAGGCCATAAGACAAAGCACTGGCAGAACTTCCTGGCTGAAGCAGAGAACAAAACGAGTCTGATCCAGTTCCTTGTCGGAGAATGGAAATCATCAAGCAATAGAGATGGTAGGCAGAAAATAACTGCATGTAACATGCAGTGAGAAGTGCTGGAAGACAACCAGTGATGGCTGTTGCAAAATCCATGAGCTGTTCTCCTCACAAGAAGAGGCAGACACGTGGGTTATATTGCGTGCGAAACATGCAGCAGATAATGGATACCCAAATGTGGTCATTGTGTCTGAGGACACAGATGTCTTTGTGCTATGCCTGTCATTTGTGAAGGACATCCCCAGCCATCTGTACCTGAAGCGAGGCACCAACACCAGAACGCAGTTCATGGACATTACAAAGCCCAGAGACTCTCTTGGAGATGACCTTCGGGTGCATTACTTGGACTGCATGCCTTCACAGGGTGTGACACCATAAGTGCCTTCATTGGACACGGCTGGACAAAAGGAGATGATGGCATTTTAAGCATAGACTGAATGCAGATAATGCGAGCACCAGATGCTGTGATGGAAATGATTGCTTGCCAGTGCAGACGAAAATGCAAGTCAGAGAGCTGCATTTGTATTGACAATGTGTTGAAGTGTACACATGTGTGCAAACTACAGAACCTTGTGAATCAAAAATCTGACGACACCGAACTGGAAGACTCTGTAGACATTGATTCTGATTCTGGAGATTAGTTAGTAAGGTAATTATTACCAAGACTTGTTATCTAGTTAGCCTCCTAATGAAGGTAGCGATAGGTAATCTGTAATGTAGGGATGCTCTGACATGAAACTCCCAGGCGCATAGGCGTTGTTTAGGTGTCATATAGTGAGTTGTAATAAAAAGTATCACGTAAAGTTTTTTTAACAATAACTAACTGGTTTTTATTTAGAAATAGGATGTAATATGTAGTATGATAGTTTTTTTTAAATATATGTAAATGAATATAATGTAAATGTTTTAAATAAAGTAAATAAAACAACATTGAATGAAAATGAAGGACAATTGAGGAGAATTCAGATTGTATTTTGGATTAGATGATGGAAACCTAAATTTCATTTAGCAGAGGGAACAATTGGAATCGGTGAGAGTCTCCTGTGGGTCCTTCATTTTTCCTCCTTTTTAGTGGTAGTATGTAACGACCTGTTGATTGGCTGCAAAGTAATTACGGGTTGTTCCCCTACCCCAAAACAGCACCTTTCTGTTAGTTTTGTAAATTTGACTTTTTATCATTTCTTGTGGAAGGCACATTTTGCAAAAATAATTAAACAATGACCCCTTTAATTGCTCACAGGGTATCTATCATTCACATTCTGGGCAGTTAAGATGAAATATATCCCTCATTCATAAAGTAGTACCGGTAGTACAATTAATACCAAGGTGTCAGATTTTTAGTATCTGCAAAATGTTGTGACCTTTTGACCCCATATGACCTAATTATGTACATATCATATATCAGTTTGTAGAGGGGTTTAATACCAACATCTTGAGTTGTAATTTATGAGGCTGTGTTGATTGGTTGCAAAGTTATGATACACTGTGTTTTCCCTACCTAATATTTGACAAGAGTTTGTCCTTGCCTCATTATGTTTACGGAGTGATATCCACCAAAAAGCTACCATATACAAAAGTCTATCACATTAATTTATTAACTACAGGCATATGGCTATTTAAAAAAACACTAAGAGATTTTGTCCGCCCATGTGATATCAATTACAGCTGTGGCCCATGGACGAAATGGGTCGTTGTAGTGTGTGGCTGGCAGAATGACATGGGATCGCCGTGTAGCCAGATTGTATAATAGTAGAGAATTAAAAAATAATTCAATAGCATCCCCCCTCCAATCATCCAATGTCATGGTCAGCCAAACCAATATTAATTTTGTTGCAGTGCCAGTGAGTTACCTTTGCTTCAGGAGGGACTTTTACAGTTGGAGGCTTGACCTCTATTGTGATAAATCCCGACTCCCGTTCTGCAGAAATAAACAGACGGATTACACAAAAACCAAACAAATGTTTTATTGTAAACAAGTTTGTCATAAAATTATTCATGTTTTTATATCATAAAATAGAGCATGGGTGTCTATTTGTTTGTATGCCAGCTTCTCCATCCAACAGGCATGTCTCCAGAATTTGTGCATATATGTAGGTGTGTCAGCAGAATCTTTTGGATGGTTCATCGATTTATCCTTTTTTGAATTTCACAAAGGTGTGCCTGTGGGGTTAGGATGTAGGGGGTTCAACATTTCAAAATGTTGTAACTTAAATCGCAATGGCGGAATTTAATGTTTTTTATGTAATGGTAAACATAATAATCTTTCGTTGGATGTATACAGACATTTGGAATAGTTTCACACTATTGCAGTTCTAAAATGTGGGATTTGAATCTTGGCATGTTAAAAATGATTACAATTACCAGGTATTTTGATGTCAGAGTAAAGATAACAATGCCATCTACAAATATGCCATCGTATGTATACAGACATTTTAAATAGTTTTCACATTACTGCAGTTTGTATGTCAATGCAGCATGCAAGGTTTGAATCTTGACGTGTTCCACGTAAAAAAAAAATTATACAATTATAAAAAAACTGCTGACATGCCACATTTTTGGGCTGAAATCCATATTTTTGATTTGAAATTCAATATAAATCTGTGTTAATCCGCATAACATTTTACATTGGTTAATCAGTCAATAGCAACAGAACTGCTATTCAGATTGATTATCACTATCTGCAAGGTTACAACATATACCTACATAAAAAGACTGTATAGGTTTCACCAGAAATTGCCATCATGCACCTATTGGGCTACCTATGTTAAACCAAATCCACCAAATTTTGTGGGGGATCAAACATTAGACGAAATGTGTACTTTATCACAATTTTTCTATCTGAAGCAAATCCATATTAAAATGGGGTATATTCCTTCCATTATCCAGAAAATCTGCATTGCATCATGGGAAATGCATCCGATGTAGCCTGTCTAAAACTGACCTTGCCAATTTGTCTAACCCAGGTATTTAGCCAACTATTTCTTACAGCACGATATTCTGTGAATCACCATCTTAGCATGCAAAGTTAGATAAGAACTGCTTGCACAAATGTAAACCAATCATAACTCAGAAATATACAGAGCCACCCAAAACACAAGGACGTTTGATACTAAACAAATCATTTGATTGTTTTGGAGGTTCAGCTGCTGTTTTGTTTGTCATTGTATGTGACTGTCTTTCAAAAAGGTATTGTTTATTTTCCAATAACAACTTATAAGAGTGCTGTCTTAAAGCACGCCCAATTCAGATGGCTTGGCAATAATATAAATTGCACACAAATCAATGTAATTCAAAGTTTCATTGGGTCTGAGGTAAAATAAGTAGTAGACTATCAGTGCTTTGAGAGGGCCTAAAATCAAACTATGTAATAATGGCATTATACTATGTAACAACTACACATAAAATTACAATACCATTAAAGAAGGATGCTGTTTCGTTTTTTTCCTGTGTCACCGTTGACTCCTTTCCTGATGTCTCTTTCTTCTCAGACGCTGATGATTCTTTCTTATCCACTCCTCCACTTGCAGTTGGAGCCTCTGGGTCATTTGACACTTCAGTTGAAGTTGGAATCTCCTTCTCTGGCTGTTTTCCATTCTGAGAAACAAGAGTCTGATGCGGATCTAGTAACTCAGCGAGATGGCGTTGATCAGTTTCAATCAAAGCTTCTACAAACACCTTGAAGGCTGTTGGTCCTCGCTTTGGAAGCAGACTCAACAGAACACTAGCTTTGCCACTTCTTGTTGGTTGTGCCTGAAACATGTGCAGACAAAGTGTGGGAATTTATGTGGTATAAAACTACCTACTGAAGAATTAGAGTAGGAATCGTGGCTCTTTTGCTGAAGGTAGAAGACAGTAAGTTTGTAAAAGAGCTCTATGACTATCGTTATGGTAATACTAATGTGAAAGACTAAGTTGATCATGTGACAATGTTTACAAAAAGTAAGAGTGCAAGGTGGTAAGGGGGTGGTAGTTGTAATGTCCTGTAGCTCATAATAATAATATTTCATATCTATAATAAACAATGTGATCTGTCCCCCTGTCTTTCTGATTACACACGCGTGCATAGACGTGACTTCCGAGAGTCTCATGGCATTCATGTTTGCGTGACACACTGACTATCATATTTCTTCACAATTAAACACATTGATCCACACCAATAAGATACTGTTTTATAAACATTGTAGTATTGTGGAACAAAAAATATTTCTTGTTATCCTCACACAAACAAAAACAGTTGGAAAGACAACATCCGAAGCCTATGTTACAAAACATAGTTTTTTAATTAGATTTTAATTAGTTTTATGATGGCTGGATTGCAGAAAGACAAAATTACATAATGAGTTGTTATGCAACAGGACAGGTGTGGCAGCTAGATGCTTAGATTGTTGCTACATACAGTTTGGAACTTGGCACGGATGGTGTTAGTTGTAGTGGATGGCTGCGGAATGATGTGGGGTCGTATAGCCTGAATGTAGTTCTAAATAAAGACGTGTCATCGCAACACTCTGGCGTGGAGTGGCCCAAACAAGTGCTGTGTTGTGGTTCTGTTAATAATGGATCTGGGATTTTGTTACACCTATTTTACCTACATGTGGTCACATAGTGAGGTTGGTAGGAGTAATCATATTATAAACGACACACACACACACATACACTCTCTCACACCCACCTACCCATCCACCAAACCACATCTCACACACATACACTCTCTCAAACCCATCTACCCATCCACCAAACCACATCTCACACACATACACTCTCTCAAACCCACCTACCCATCCACCAAACCACATCTCACACACATATACTCTCTCACACCCACCTACCCATCCACCAAACCACATCTCACACACATACACTCTCTCAAACCCACCTACCCATCCACCAAACCACATCTCACACACATACACTCTCTCAAACCCACCTACCCATCCACCAAACCACATCTCACACACATACACTCTCTCAAACCCACCTACCCATCCACCAAACCACATCTCACACACATACACTCTCTCAAACCCACCTACCCATCCACCAAACCACATCTCACACACATACACTCTCTCAAAGCCACCTACCCATCCACTAGACCACATCTCACACACATACACTCTCTCACACCCACCTACCCATCCACCAAACCACACCTCACTACCTCCATCATGCACACACACACACACACACACACACACACACACACACACACACACACACACACACACACACACACACACACACACACACACACACACACACACACACACACACACACACACACACACACACTCTCTCTCTCTCTCTCACACCCATCTACACCTCACTACCTCCATCACACACACACGCACGCACGCACACACACACACACACGCACACTCTCTCACACCCACCTACCCATCCACCAAACCACATCTCACACACACACACACACACACACACACACACACACACACACACACACACACACACACACACACACACACACACACACACACACACTCTCTCACACCCACCTACCCATCCACCAAACCACATCTCACTACCTCCATCACACACACACACACACACGCACGCACGCACGCACGCACGCACGCACGCACGCACGCACGCACGCACACACACACACACTCTATCAAACCCACCTACCCATCCACCAAACCACATCTCACTACCTCCATCACACACACACACACACACACACACACACACACACACACACACACACACACACACACACACACACACACACACACACACACACACACACACACACACACACACACACACATACTCCCTCACACCCACCTACTCATCCACCAAACCACACCTCACTACCTCCATCACACACACACACATGCACGCACGCACGAACGCACACACACACACACACTCCCACACACCCACCTACTCATCCACCAAACCACATCTCACTACCTCCATCACACACACACACACGCACACACATACACGCACACACACAATTTAAACTCATGTTACAGTAGAATTACTCACTTCTATGTCTTGCAACATTCCGTCAGTAAGTACTGGTACATCGCCCTCTTGCAAGTGAGCCAGCAATAGCTCACTCACAAACAGTTTCTTCTGTAACTCGAATTTGTTTTTTCTGATACGTGCTTCGTGTTGCTTTTCCATCCTGGACAACTGGAGAAATGATTTATACATTACAAACACCCGTGATAGTACTGACCACATAAATGCCCAATTTAATTATCATTCTAATAGTTTTATGTGTGACAGTACTACACTTAAAATACTGGTAACCAGGAATTCTAGCTATAGTTCGCTCATGCTTTTATCCATTTCCCTGCGTCTTTTACTTCCCCTGGCATAGACACCATATCAAAGGGACCAACGTCTCTTCTGAAAGACACAGGCAACGTAGGGTGAACAAAATTGCCAGTACCGAACCACTGACCGGTGGCACAAGGATTCACAACCCGGTTCCTCCGAACGACAGTGCAGCACGCTAACCACTACGTGAATCGTGTTTGTTGTGTACCTGGCTTATTTAGTGCACATTAAGAGGTAAGAATCTTGAAATTCTGGGTTCTTCTTTACAAAACATTATTCTATTATCATTTAGGGAAATGTCCGATGACAACACAATCATAATGATATGCTTAAACCAACATTGAAACATGATAGCCCGGTGCATGCTAGGCACATTTGACATGTCCCCAAATGCCTTTTCAGAAAAGAAGGTGTTGGTGTGGAAATATATCGTGTCTTATCTAAAAAAGCATCTTGGTGTGTAATAGTACATAGTAAACATGTTCAATATTAGTTAATTTATTCCTATTATGCCGACCGGGAAATCTACAAATGTTGTCCCCAGCTAACATGTCAACTAGGTTACCAGCTGCCTGGGTGACTCGCGTATGTGGAAATTCTCATTATTTTAATCCACCTTTTGTCAGAGGGCAACTCAGCAAGCCTGCTCTTGGTGGGAAATTCCGGAAAAGGGGTCTACGCAACGAGAACGAAATATTTTGATTTAATGTCTCCATGTCAAGGTAGATACCTTCATTACGTGTCATCTAAGTTACCAAGACTGTGAGGAAGTAGTTGGCATTATACAGAAAGTTGTAAATCTCACAGATTATGCTTGCAGTCCTGGTGCCAGAAGCTGCATCACATGTGCTAATATGAGTATCATGATGCCTTAATAGTCCAGCGAGTGCATTTTTGTCAATTAATTTACTGTCCCCTAAGTTACCATTGTATGGTAACTTAGTTGACTGTTTTTCTACACTGCTCCTTACATCTAATGTTACACATTGTTAACCCACATGTAAACATTATAGTATTATATTGAACTATATGTTCAGGGTATGGCTCTAAGCAGTGCTGAAAAGCAGCGCCGGTATCGCCAAAAAGAGATCAGGATCTGAAAAAGAGGGAGGAATACCTTCGGAATGGGAGAGAAGTGTGGGCACAGACGGTTGAGAAGTATGGGAGATAAACTAGAAGTGTGGGCACAGATGGTTGAGAAGTATGGGAGATAAACTAGAAGTGTGGGCACAGACGGTTGAGAAGTTTGGGAGATAAACTAGAAGTGTGGGCACAGATGGTTGAGAAGTATGGGAGATAAACTAGAAGTGTGGGCACAGACGGTTGAGAAGTTTGGGAGATAAACTAGAAGTGTGGGCACAGACGGTTGAGAAGTATGGGAGATAAACTAGAAGTGTGGGCATAGACGGTTGATAAGTATGGGAGATAAACTAGAAGTGTGGGCACAGACGGTTGAGAAGTATGGGAGATAAACTAGCAGTAGAATGGACCGACAGTGGCTAGAAGTTTCAGTACAGACACAAAAAAACATGTGACTTGAATTTAGTAATGCCGATTTTTTTATGTTGCTAATGTTTTTGTTTGAATCAGCTGATCTAATTAATGCTGAGCTTCTGCATGCTGAGTGTCTGATTGCAGACGTGCATTCTTGGTGCAATTAACCAGAATAATATGACAAGCTATGTTTTTATATGCTGGTTATGACATCACCACGATCACATGTACATGTATTTTATTTGTGGTCAGTAACCTTGAGCCCAAGGGATTAACACTATTTGTATCATCCAACAGTTTCCATTTTACACTTGTATGATTTATGGCATTATTTGCAATTATACTGTTATGTATAGCAAGCACATGTTCCAGGCACTTTTCTGAATGCATGTTGTAAACAATAATGCTTTGCAAGTTACAATGGTGACCTCGTGCCCATGTGTTTGCACTTAAATAGTCACCTAAGTTACCGTGCAGTCACCTAAGTTCCCAATACAAATTTCATTTTTTTTACAAATAGTAAAATGGGATTGGCCATTTTGTTAGTATATTTACTTGCTTGTATGTTGTATTGCATTACGTGGATATTTTAATAGTATATTACTAAGAATGTTCGTTTTGCGATTATATTTGATTCAGCTATGACACATTGAAAAATATGTATCCCAGTGTAATTTGAGCAGGTTATGATAATATCTGGAAAGATGAAATATTTGTTCAGGCCAATGGTCATAAGGACAGTAGTAGGGGGTGTGCATTAAATGTCGATGTATACTAGTCATACTATACCAGGGTATTTAACAAGTGAGTGTCGGTAACTTAGTGGACATTTTGCAGTGAGGGGTGATATGTGGAATCTTTATGCAAATATATGTGTTTAATTTTTTTTAGCATGCAGGCATCTCGTTTTGACACGATTCAGGTAGAATGACCCATATATATATATATAGGTGTTAATACAACCTTACAGCATAGGCCCTATATTATACTTGTATAACATCTTAATTGGACAGTCACAATAATATTGGATATATCGGCAGTCATGTAGTTAAAATAAATTCAAAATAAATGGCTCGGTTATCATCTATAGATATATTGATAAATTAAGACAATGTGAAGATTTTATTGTGGAGTAGCGAACACATTAAATCGCAAATACCTAGCTTGCCCTTGGCGTTGTGTCTTTGCATTAGACTAGTCAATTAGACTTATTAATATTATCCAATATTTAATAAGATTGCCACCCAGAAAATTAACTCTGGATGGCAGATGGACATGGAAGCCTTTTGGCTTATCGAGAGTCCAATACTTTTTATCTACGTATATACCGCCCTTTTAAGGTAAGTGTCGATTTTATTTTTAAACATATTTACACTACTAGCACCAACACAATCAGGAGATAATCTGTTCCGATCATTTACAGTCCTTTGTGAGAATTAGAACTTTCTAATATCTAATCTACACTGCTCCTTTACTAATGTAACTTCATGTCCTCTAGTCCTTCTATCTTTCTTAACTGAGACAAAAATATTTTTATTAATATTTTCATAACCATTCAATATTTTAAACACTTCTATCTGATCTCCTCTCAATCTCCTGATCTCTAGTGTTGTTAAACCACATTTTTAGGTGTATTTCGTAACTAAGATCCCTTAGTTTTTGTATCATTTTAGTTGCTCTCCTCTGCACTCTTTCTAGCATATCTATTTCCTTCCTGCGATATGGCCTCCATGCTTGAATACAATATTCTAAATGCGGCCTAACTAATGTTTTGTACAGCGGTATTATTAGCTCTTTTTTATACGTTATGTTTCGCCTAATTAATCCAAGGATTTGATTTCCCTTTGAAGCGGCAATACCGCACTGCTCTGAAACCTTCATATCAGCACTAATGGTTAACCCTAAGTCCTTTTCTTTTACAGTAGTACTTAGTACAGATCCTCCCATCGTATATTGTACATCTTCATTCCCATGTCCTGTGTGGAGGCATTTACATTTCCTAAAATTTAACAACATTTGCCATCTTTGAGACCATTTTATCAATCTGTCAAGATCATCTTGTAAATGCTGTCTATCTTCATCACGTTTAATCCTTCTAAACAATGTTGTATCATCCGCAAATTTCAACACCTTGCTTGTTATATCGTCGTCCAAATCGTTGATAAATATTAAGAATAATATTTACAGTACTGATCCTTGTGGTACCCCACTCAGAACTGATTTCCAGTTTAAAGCCTCCCCATCAACTACTACCCATTGTCTTCTGTCAATTAGCCATTTTCTATCCAGTTAATTAAACCATTTCCTTTGCCATGGGTTTTAGTTTACGCAGTAATCTTTGATGTGGCACTTTGTCTGAAAATCTAAGTAGATGATATCTACTGGTGATCCCTCGTCTACCCACTTAGTGATATCTTCCAAAAAACATAACATATTTGTTAAGCATGACCTCGCTTTTAGAAACCCATGTTGAGATAGGTTTAACAAATTATGTTTAATAAGAAAATCCACCATGTGATCTTTAATTAGTCTTTCTAATAATTTGCAAATCACTGACGTTAAACTCACTGGTCTGTACTTCTCCGAGTTGTTTCTGGAACCTTTCTTAAATAACGGTATAATGTTTGCTTCTTTCCATTCTAAAGGAACCACTCCCTCTTCTAATGACAAGTTGAAAACTGTTGCAAGTGGTATGCTAATTTGTTCTACAATTTCCAATAGTAGTTTGGGTGGAATCCCATCCACTCCAGGTGATTTATTATCCATCATAGCCCTAATTTTCGTAGCTACCATTTCCGGGGTTACAATTAACTGTCCTAAATAGTCTGATTCTGCTCCCTTGAACTTAGGCTTAGCCTCTGGTACTGGCAGTGAACTAATATCTTCCCTGGTAAAAACTGAACTAAAATATTCATTCATTCTTCTGCCATTAAGAATCCCTCTGATATTATATTTCCAGCACTATCTTCTAGAGGACCGACCTTATCCTGAACTTTCTGTTTGCTCCGAACATATGCATAACAACTCTTGCTGTCTTGTAGACTTGTTTTATATTAAATTATCTTGGATCTATTTTATTATTTAACAATTTACTGCATCATTTCACTTACCTAAATTGCAATAATCGCAAGCTTAGCTCGTTTATGTGCTGCTTAATAATCTCAATTAGGCAACAATCACGAAATACACTAGTTATAAACTTCGTCTTAGATAGTTTACGAACCTTGGACTTGGTTACTCTCGGTTCCGCTTAAGTGGGGAATCCCCTAATCGTTGGTGCTGACATCTTGAGGCCAGAAGATTAACGTGATTCGTATAACAAATGATAAGAAATATATATAAAAAAAGGATAAATTGTTACTGTACATTCGCTAAATGGTTATCAGGCAAATAAATACAGCTAAGCCAATTAAAAAGATAAACTAAATCAGAACAATTACTAGCTTGGACTTGGTGACAACTAAAGACACCCCCAGAGAGGGCGCCACTGTATGGTGAAGGTGAATGCGTGTTTACACACGTCCGAAATAGGTGTAACGAAGTCGCTCAAACTAATGGAATAACTAGTATTATGTTCTAAAGTTTTTTATTTATGACATCAGAAGATTCACTGAAAAGAAGAATTGGCGAACATACCGGTCGAGCAAGGGAAACTAGTGAAAACGTAGGTGAGAGGGCGCCACTGTTTAACACAATTTAACCGCGTGTTTCAACAGAACACTTGATTCTTGAAGTTGAGCAACGTCTCGTATTGAAGAATGCGATATACCAGTGAAACTAAATATCAGTCCCATTCAGTCACATAAACGTGTGTGATCTAACTTCATAACTAAAGCAGTGGGACGATCGAGTATGTGATATGGTTTGCCAACAAAGGTCAATGACAATGAATGTAAATGTAATGCTTAATCAAAGTTAATGCCAATAATAATTAATGGCCTGGTCCAAGGACCAAGGCAATGTGCCAATCATGGGCCAATGGCAATGCCATGGCAATGCCAAAGGCAAGGGGTGAATGGCCTAAACCAGGGGCCAGCAACATTTTTGAATGGAGGGCTATGTAAGTTACTTGGATTAGGTCAACGGGCCACACATTTCAGACCAGTAGGCTGGGGTACAATGTGTGGTGGGCTGCCGTGGTTGAACGGTCAGAGTGGACTGTCGATTGGAAGAACTGGGGTTCGAATCCTGGTGCTGACCAGTCAGTGATTCGATACCAGTATCGGCGGCTCTGTCGAAACTTGGGGCAATTTAATTCACCCTACATTGCCTGTGTCTTTTGGAAGAGAAGCTACGCCGTTGATTCTAGTCCCTTCAATACCTGCTAACTTTTTCATATTTAATTCCGTGGTTCAGCATGCTTCCTATGTTGCGCTCTCTCACCGGAACCTCCGCGGTTCAGCACATCTCCC
Source organism: Escarpia spicata (assembly GCA_963995525.1). Classification (NCBI taxonomy): domain Eukaryota; kingdom Metazoa; phylum Annelida; class Polychaeta; order Sabellida; family Siboglinidae; genus Escarpia; species Escarpia spicata. The sequence continues at coordinate 21,269,201 of OZ023218.1, read as the reverse complement.
TTGGTGTCGCTCTGTGTCAAAGACGGTGGGGGTGCTGTTGGCGATTTTCAGCAAAAGACCAAGAGATACATCAACAATCGAGGAGACTCCCAGAAATTCTGGGAGAGTTGGCAGATATACCCTTCGATCGGGTGTCTATTACAGGGGAAGTAAAAGATCCCTTGGATGCAGAGAAATGGAAAAATCTCTCGTGGACTCACTCAGCTGTAATCTTATTCTCTAAGCTCCCATTGGTATTAATGTCAGAAAGTTGACCCTGCCAATTAATAGTAGAAGAAAACGTACATGCAGCCCCCCCTCGCTGAAGCAAAATAGTCTTGCTTGAGGTAAAAGAATTCCGCTCGAGGTTTCAATGGGGTGGCGTTGAATGTTTTGGGGAGCTTCAAGGGGATGCAGTTGGAGGTCTTGAGGGGGCCTGAGGGGTGCTTGACTAGTGGTGTACTGGTGTGATGCTGATCGAACCACAAAGTGCCTCATGTCTGGCTGCAGCCATGTTCCTGCAAGACTTGTCATCTAAGTGGCCGTCAGTTTGTTAGCTGTGTCTTTGTTTTTCATTTTGATAATATTCATTTTTGAAGTTCCTTATACACATGTTGTGTCAAACAGATTGTCAATACGCATTTGGCATGGTAAAGTCAGTTAAGTCACACACACAAATGAACATTGAAATGTGTACATGACTGAAATAATTACAGGGATGTTTTTAATTTGTTAGCATTTGGCCCATTAAATGTAACATCTGCCATTTTCTGTTACTTTTCCTCTCATTGTTTTGATAATTTATCTAATTATGCCAGTTGAATTAATGCCTTGTTGTTATTCATATTTCTCACTCGTAGATTTCAATTTACAGTCATGGCCATGGATCTTGAGTCGGTTGCGAGAAGATAAGATGTGGCAATGATGTATGAAGTAATGCCCCAGCATCCCTCATGGCCTCAGAGTTTTACTGGGGTAGACGTCACAACATTGCAAAGGTGCGTGTGTTTCAGTGTTCTATTATATATATGGGACGTTTTTAAACATTTATAAGAAATTTAATCATGAAGACGGTGTTTGAATCCACTATCCACTTGCTGCCTTGACAGTTTTATTCCATCCATGTTACACCCATTTTTCTCAGAGTTCCGTGTGGGTACCATAGCTTTATCTAGAGACCTGTCCACTTGAAATTTGGACTGGCTGATTTCATTTTGGACAGGTGGAAATTTGAGGAGCAAAAAACTTATATATTACTGACTCACAGTTATTTATGTTTCCATTATGTTTTTAAAATGTGTGTCACTTTTGTGTATGTTCTATTGTATACACATGCATTTATTGAACATTATTTATTTTATTTATATATATATATATATATATAATCTAGATAGATGCATGTTTGGAGTGGATTGTGTGTGACCATACATAGATGAGTATATCTACCAGTACATTTTTTTAAATGGTAAAAGTTTAATTGTGCATAGATGCCAGTTGAGTACCGATGTTAACTTAGAATGCCAACTCCCACCTCCCGAGACAAGTCCTGTTTTCTCAGCTGAGCAATGAGTTGATGACCGAGGTTTTACAGTAGACTTTTAGGCTCTTGCTGCCTCCTGCTGTGGTAGCCCGGTGAAATGTTGGTGGCTGCCACACACAACAGCTATTTCAAACCGTGATAGGTACCAAGTAAACAAATGTTGGTGGCTGCCACACACAACAGCTACCAGTTATTTCAAACCGTGATAGGTACATGTACCAAGTAAACAATAAAGGACTTAATAAAGAAGCTATCAGTGCATACAACTAGATAACATTAGAGCGAGTCAATCTCCTTAGTGAGAAGCACTGATAACAGTACAGTGTGCTGGATCACCCACCTAACCTAGCCACACTGATGTGACAGATGGTATCAGTTAAATGTAGACTTGTTATGAACTTAGAAAGTTCGTCTTCCTAAGTGTTGTATCGCATGGACACTGTTGGAACATTCTACTCTAAGACGTAAGTTATTAATATTTGTTTTATCTATCTTGATCTATTTTTAAGCTAAAAGAACATTTTAAGTACTTATTATAACATGATAATATATTTATTTTAACATTTAAACCAACTTATTTAATCTACTGATGTTTACACAGCAGTATTATCTTAATTAATTAAGTATTATATTTAAATTTGTTTTATTTCTATTACTTTTGTATTAGTATTATTCAAAGTGCTATGAACACCATAAATATGGTGCTAAATATTATGAGATTATTTAATTATTTTTGTTATTGTTTCCCTGCAGAATGTCAGACTTGGGCGCAGTGAGCTCTGTGAGTCAGTGGCTGAAGGAAGTGCGTCTAACAACAGAGACTGAGTGTGTGTGCGTCCTGCAGGGGAAGTCTCTCTCTGTCCAGTCGTCTGACATTCATCTCCCCCCTTCTAGGTCTCTCAAAGGTATACACATCATTTACCCATTCTTTGTCTCTCAAAGTACACCATCTCCCCCCTTCCAGGTCTATAAAAGGTATATTCATCACCCCCCTTCATCCCCCTTCCAGGTATATTAAGGTATTTTCATCGTCCCCCCTTTTAGGTCTCAAATCATCTCCCACATCTAGGTGTCTCAAAGATAAGCATTCAGACACTTAGACAGAAATATTTTGTCCCAGGCTTTTTTAATCAAAAGTGCATTTTAGTGCTTGAATGACTTTTGTGGAAGCCAGTCACGTCAACCACAGCCATTATTGACCAGTTTAGTTTTTTTCAATGACAAACCAGTGTCATTTGTACTATTTTATTTAATTAAAACTGATCCATTTGATTTGTTTCATAGTCAGTTGTCGTAGTTATTAATGTGGGCCCCTAGACTTGTAACTATCAGTTAATCTAGTGGCCAGCTGGCCCCCTCTAAGTTCCCCCCGTCTTATCAGTTGTAATTATCAGTCTTGGCCAGTCAGTTGCCAGTCTTGAAGACGGGCAGACTGGTCTTTGGCGAAGCCCCTGTCGATCTCTACTGCTATACTGACTCCAACCATCTGTCTCTAGATTCCTGTGTCCCTCATTGCCACTTGTAACTCTACTGGCTCAAACCATCCGTCTCCAGACTCCTCTGTCCCTCATTGCCACTTGCAACTCTACTGACTCCAACCATCCGTCTCCAGACTCCTCTGTCTCTCATTGCCACTTGCAACTCTACTGGCTCCAACCATCCGTCTCCAGACTCCTCTGCCCCTCATTGCCACTTGCAACTCTACTGGCTCCAACCATCCGTCTCCAGACTCCTCTGTCCCTCATTGCCACTTGCAACTCTACTGGCTCCAACCATCCGTCTTCAGACTCCTCTGTCCCTCATTGCCATTTGCAACTCTACTGGCTCCAACCATCCGTCTCCAGACCCCTCTGTCATTGCCACTTGTAACTCTACTGGCTCCAACCATCCGTCTCCAGACCCCTCTGTCTCTCATTGCCACTTGTAACTCTACTGGCTCCAACCATCCGTCTCCAGACTCCTCTGTCCCTCATTGCCATTTGCAACTCTACTGGCTCAAACCATCCGTCTCCAGACTCCTCTGTCCCTCATTGCCACTTGCAACTCTACTGGCTCTAACCATCCGTCTCCAGACTCCTCTGTCCCTCATTGCCATTTGCAACTCTACTGGCTCCAACCAGCTGTCTCTAGACTCCTCTGTCCCTCATTGCCACTTGCAACTTTACTGGCTCCACCCATCTGTCTCCAGACTCATCTGTCCCTCATTGCCACTTGCAACTCTACTGACTCTAACCATTTGTCTCCAGACTCATTGCCACTTGCAACTCTACTGACTCTAACCATCTGTCTCCAGACTCATCTGTCCCTTATTGCCACTTGCAACTCTACTGGTTCCATCCCTAATCTTCCCTCAAACAACCAATATTTATATTAAAAAGAAGTAAAGGTTCTTATATATCACAGGACTGCTCAAAGCACTTTCGATTTACTCTCTGGCAGACCTGTTCAATCGAACACCATCTCGACTTCTCTGGGAAGCATTCAGCCATGCTGCAATTAATGTGCAAAGACTATTCGTACTGAAATATCCACCACTGTCTGTAGCCAGGTACTCCTTCATATAGCTGAGTGAACTGAAGCAATGTAGAGTAAACAAACTTGCCCAAGGTTCGACACCACCACACACGATTCTAACCCGCATTCTCTCAGTTGAGAGTCCGAAGCTTTTACCACTGCGCTACTGTGCTACTACACTATTTAAAAGCTTGTCTGTCCTGGCATTCTTTTTGTTGCACTGGCTGCCACAGAATGCCATTTCATCATTGTGTCTGTAGCGAGCTGCAAGGGTTTACATGCAGTAGAATTGTTCATATTATTATATCATTACTAAGTGCCGAATTGTGGTGATGTGGTTTCAGATTATGCTGATGTTATCAAGCGGAGAGCTGCAGTAATCAGCGGGGACTTTGCCAAGCTGTTCAAGTTTGTTGCATTCATTTTTTCCAGTGGGGATCCTTCCCGTCCTAGTATATCACAAGTTGAAACACTATTAGTACTTACTATTTGTTAACATTAAAAATATCCATCATTAGGATGTTGCCAGGCCCACTCTGTACAGGCACAGAAAACATGTCCTAATCATATGGACGTTTGTTACGATGTAAATTTGAACGGTTTTTCACAAAGCAAGTTATGTGCATGATCAATACAAATACACATTTTTCCCCTAACCTCACAAGTTGGATTTTTCTGTGAAGGTGACTTGTTATGGAATTTATATATTCCCTGATATATTGTATGAGCACAACTTACCAGATTCCTATAAATGACTGAAGTTCAAAATCCATTTTATAGACAGGTGGAGAACGAGAGATGGAAGCAGGTTCACGACGGAGGGATACAGCTCACCTGTCAAATACGATCACTTCTACATGAATGTGACATGGCACTACACAAGCCCAGTGCTCGCTTTATCAAGGTTGGTTCAACGTTTGTTGTTAATGTAGACATAACATTTTTATCTACATCCACAGTTGCGTCACATTGTAGCAAATAAGCCATGTTGCTGTCACGTTTGATGTGTTCCTGTGAGAAACGTCACACGTGTTATCACTAAAATGAAGAGTAAACAGATTATTCTTTTTGTTATGTGTCTATCTCAGTACAACTCAAGCATATATTCCAGTGTAGTAGAGCCCCCTTATACAAATGTTCTTTAAGCAGTGTACAATATGCACCCAAATTGATTTGAATAGTTTGTACATAATAAAGCTATGTATGCTTGAAAGTTTGTTTAGATATAGCCACCTACATATGAGATATCGTTAAAATTAAAAAAACTTTTATCAATGTTTTTAATCAAGATTTTTTCCAACAATTCCGGGACTTGATGAATATATATGTTGTGGTGTATATATTTTCACAGCAACAGCAGATTGTGATGGAGGAAAGTGCAAGACTCGCTCAGTTTGTTGACAGGTAGGGATGCTCTCATTCTTGTTCTTGTCAATAAACAAAGAATAAAAAAACAAGAATATGTTATCCTTGTATTGTTTTCAACACCCTCATAATAACATTCCCGCATGACTTACCAGAGGTATACATGTGTTTGTGTACTTCATGTGCAAGTTTCCATATACATGTGTGTGCACTGTTGTCTGTTTGTGTATATCACAAGTGCTGTATGTTTATGTGTACATATTAATATGTATTCCATTGATATAGTATTTCTTGGTTGCAATGTAAGTTTTAATATTTTGTATTATTATAGATAATAAACTCATGGATGTTCATCGAATATCCCCTACTTTGTAAGAGTGGGTGAAGTAAAAGGAAATTAAACTGTTTTAGCTTTAAAATTGTAATGCACACATTTTGTTATGTGTATTTATTGTCTTAAATTCCAGTTTCACACAAGTGGTTGTTGGAAACTAATTTGAAAACATACCCTAATACCAAAATATGATTTGAACTTATGTTGTTTTTCTATCGCAAAAAAAGTTTTTTAGTTTCTCTACTATTTGTGATATTGTGTTTTGTTGACGGAACATTTAAGGCTTGTAGCTTTAATGTATGGATTGTAAAAGTTTCACAGATGCAAAGACACCTGAAGGGGCAAAGCTAACTACCCTACACCTACTGAGTGGACTAGGCCAGTCGTTCAGCGTCCTCGTTGATATCACACTTTCCATCATAGTCTGGGTGAGTACATGTCATACGGCGGGGTGTAGGATCACATTAGGGGGTAGACTGATGTATATCTACATTTTAAAAAATCTGCTAGGTTTAGCCAAATATCTGCCAGGCCTGGGGTATTAGTAATATGTAATAGTAATAGTAGCAGTTACAAATATTGAAGTAATAGTAATAGGTTGAGCAAAAACTCAATGTAATAGTAAATATTACAAATATTGAAGTAATAGTAATAGGTTGAGCAAAAACTCAATGTAATAGTAATAGGAAGCAATGCAATAGTAATTGACCTATTACTTTTATATTACTATTGAACATTTCAATCGAATTTCAACTACATAACAATTCCATTTGATTAGGTTGTAGATTCCTCTAATTTCTCCTGGTTTTATGGTTGCTCCCCCTTTGTCAACTTCAGCATGGCCCTCATGAAGTTTTACCCTAGAGTTTTATGAACATTTACATAGCAAGAGACACTGGTACAGTGTGACTTCTGCATTGGCTAACGGGATTAAAATGGGCATTCACTGCTTTGAAGCCAGTTCTGCCAAGTGCCAAGTTGCCAACTACCCTTTTCAAGTAAGCCTGTGGGTTTAGTGACTGCCTCCATGGTGCACACAATTCAGTTTAAACTACTGCAGGTGTTAAAAACATCCTGATGTATTTGTACTTGAGCCAATAATGAACTGTCCACCAAGCACCAGGCAGCAGTAGAGCAATGTGGTTTAATTAGACTGTAATATAATCCACCAAGTTATGTGGCATTGACTATTGCTTTTGTCTTTCATTCCAGTATGGTATTTAACTATAAAAATAGAACATATATGTTCTATCCTCAGTCAATGTAGTTAGTAGATTGTAGTAAATATGGTATATACTATATAGATGTCTTGTTGTGAATATTTATGATTTGTTATACTTTATAATACTTCCCCAATGATGATGACAATGTACTTGACATTCTCAATATATGATTTCAAATACTTTGGGCATAGGTATCAATAAATGGCAGGTTAGATTTTATTCACCTGTCTTGTTTAACTTCTTGAGACTGTGAGTCAAACAACTGTACTTATTGTATTCATGCATACTGTGCATTATACCATAAAATGTTCCGATGAAAAAA